>JANRGV010000073.1:57525995-57548617 GCA_024734035.1 Alethe castanea
GACCGCCCCCGGCCCCAGCCCGGGCTCACCCCGGGGGCAGCGTCAGCCAGGTGTCCGAGTGTAGGAAACCGTGACACGAGCACTGCGGGACGTGGCAGGGCGCGGCGGGAATAACGCCGCGTCCGTGTCCCGTTTCCACAGCGGGGCACCGTGAATAAGCAGATGTTGTTTCCCGAAGCGAAATGCGAGCGAGGTGACAGATCCCGGGAAGCGTCGGGCGCTTTTCCGCGCCCGGCAGCGGTGCGGGCGCTGACCCCTCCGGCACGGCGCGGTGCGCTCCGCCGGCACTGCGGCACCGGGAGCGCCCGCTCCGGGCCGGGCCGGGCCGGGCCGGGCTGGGCTCGGCTCGCAGCTGCCCCGGGCACGGGCTCAAGGACAGGGCCACCTCTGCCACGGCACTGCTGGGTTGGTTACGCCGCTCTCCGCGGAGCTACGCGGCTCTCGCCCAGTATCTGTTACTCTCGCCTTCGCCCAGCTTTCGGATTTATTTGTTTTAGACAGAGAACTATTGCAAGTCCCAAGCAGCAGCCAACACAGTGACCTTCTTTCGTCCCTTCAGCCCTCGCCTTCTCTGCCGCTAGTTTTCTGCATTTCCCTCCCATCTGCCCTTCTCATCACTGCTGTGCCTCCAGCGCTGTCCCCGGGGACAGCCTGGTTTGAGGACAGCAAGAGCTCTGGATCACTGGGTAGGGCTGCAAAACAGTCCGAAGAGTATTTTCCTCTTGGCCGTGTTTCTTATGCAAGTCGGCATATAATCAGATGGACGCCAAGCCTTCCTGTACTCTTTCACTCGGTCTGTGACTCATTAACTTCACTTAGATTAGTTCAGTAGCATTGTAAGACCACAGCACTGGGATAAAATTTATCTTCTGAATGTCCTTGAAAAATGCATTTCAACTAATTGCTATTAACATTACTGTGAAATTTGGTCAGGTTGGTAAGCTTCCTAAGACTGAACATGATTTATCCCTTCCCTAGTCTCCCTTTCTTCACTCTCCTGTGTTGAAAGTTAACAGTTCACGTTTGACAGGAGAAATCTCGTAAATTATTATTTCTTACACTTCTAACCAGAGCTGCAATTTAGTTTTCTACAGTCTCATTAATGTGAGACCAAGCTTTCTTTATAGCACACTACAAGGGACAGATACAATCATAAATACAGCTCTTTCTGTAAGGAATTAAGCTTCCGTTTTGCCTAGAGCATTGTCAGAGCTGGGAATTCTCCATGCCAGAACACTTAGACTTTCTTCAATCTAACATCAAAACAGTCATTCATCTCTTTGTTTGCTCAAATAATGCTCAAACTTGTTCCAAGATGGAAGAAACAGAACAGGAATTCAGCGTAAATCATAGCAGTCCCCTGTAGAAGAGTTCATACTGCGATAAAAGGGAATTCCAGTTTGGCAGAGGACAGAACCTGCAGCCTGGGGTGGACTGACACAGAAAATCCCCAACTATTCCACACAGAGATCCTTGAATGCCACCACCTTGTGCCCCAAAATCACTCCACTGTGCACGAACCCAATGCAGATTGCATCTACACCACTCCCTGTGAAAACCAGCACTCGCCAGGGTTCTTATCTTAGGCCAGTTTGGGGACAATTACTGTGAAAGGATTAAGAAATGTATCTTCAAGTCCTGAGTCTGGTGGCACAAACTATCAGACAGTCTTTTGACAATGAAGAAAATACTCTTCAAATCAGCTATTCCCATGCATTGACTCTGGCAGGCTGATGTACTGCTTATACATTATATACATATATATTTATATATATAACATGTAATTATATATGTATTACATTATAATATGTACATGGAAATGGTATACAATTTATTACTCTATTTACATACATTTTTGCTGAATTTCCATATATACACTTAATATACTTTTTATATATATAATACCCCCCCTCCACACACACATATAGGTACAATAAATTTAGCTGTTGTGTCATAGTGGAAAGGCAGTGTGTTATTTTGGGAGTTGTCTTCATATGGAATTTGAACTGGTTATGGCTTCCAAGGGAATAGAGATTGATCAGAAATGAGGAATTTACACAACATTTTTGTACAAACAACTGGACTCAGATTTTAGCACAACCTGAGAAGTAACAATTGTGTTTTCCAATGTTTCATTTAAACATCTTTATAATTCAATTAGCATCTTTGTAACTGCATTGAAACATATTTATAAATGCTATTAAATCATAATTTTGAAGATAAAAAAGCAGAACTGTTAGCTGGAAAAAATAAGGCTTACCAAAAGGCAAGTTTTATGAACATCTTAATATTTGGAGGTTTCCCAAGGCGCCACTTTAGGGAATAATATTTTCAAGCTGCTGAATATTCTTTTCTGCTTACAAGATGTTTTCTATCCTTTTGACACTTAAATGAAAAATGCCTGGACACCTTTGGAAGCCAGTAAGACAATAACTGTTATCAGAGTTTTGAAAACACATTTTTAACTGCCAAGTTTTTACTCCATTCCAAGTGTAGCATTAGAAACAATTTGGAAGCAACATTATTAAAGTCACCTTAGTGTACTTTTGGAATTGACACTATCGCTCTTCCTGTGAAGAAAGCAGAATTTGTCTGCACTGGGGTTAATACACATGCAGCTACAGTAATTTGACTGCATGACTTATAGTAACACACTTTAATGTCTGTATAAATAGATACAGGGCTTGAGGCTACATGCACTGAATAAATACATATATACATGCAGAGAACTGCTTGGGGAAATACACCTCAGTGTTAATAAAGTACTATTCCTTTCAATTTATCAAGTGTAAATTAACTTTATTTATATTCAAAGATTAAGTTTTTCTCATAATGAATTCAAAGAGATTAGTGGTCTAATTATATCCACCATCAGTGATGCAAGATCTCAGCAAGATGACACTATTATGATGCCATAAATAATTTACTTATGTAGAGAATTACACTTTACTATATTAATCAGTTTGATTTTAGTACTTCGATATTTTTTTCCAAGTATTAAAAAGCAGTTGTTCTCTGCACATTATCATTTATATTAAAAATGTGTCATCCAGTGAAAGATTAAGGTAATCTTTCTCCTTAAAAGAACAGCTGACAGTCTATCCAGCCCCACTGGTGAGCATCTGATTCAGACTGTTAGGAACAGGACAGGAAGTTTGTGAGAAAAAAAAATCCTCTCATTTTAGATAAGTATCCCACGGTTATTTTTACTTTTAACACAATCTATTTTTAAATATGCTTCTTGTTTCTTCTGCTGTCCTCAGAAATTCCATGTGTCCTTTTATGCACTAGTACTTTCCCTGTAAAGAAATTCTGTCTTTTGCCTTCACTCAGAACAAATTTTGTGTTTCTTGACTGCTGCCATAACATTTCAGAATTCTCTTCAACTCCTTCTCTCTTGCTAAGAAACTCTATGTGTTATAATCTTTATTTACACTTGGAATGTAAATTTAAGAACCATATTTTCATTGCAAATGTAATGCCGTTAGTGACTATATATGCCAAGCAATGACAAGGAATTTCAGATTATTAAATTTAATTCCACTCAAATCAATCAATTTCACTGCTTCACTGCCCAACTTTCACTGGGAAAGAACTTTTCAAATAAAAGCCATGTTCTTGTCTGAAATATTTTTGTTGTCTTCTTGTTTTTCACATGTGTTTTTAATTACTGTTTCATACTGTCCAAACTTTTCTATTTTACAACAGTTGTCTATGACTACCTCAGATGCAAATGATTCATTTTTAACAGGTACTAAACTGCAGAATAATTAAGGCATAGAAAACTTTCTGTCAATAGCAAAGGCATTATTACTGGAATAGTTCAAGTATGGAGAGCTTGCCTAGGCTTTGATGGCAACTTTAAAAAGGTGGAAAAAAATAGAGTCTAGCCCACACAACTTCCTACAATTCAGTATAAAACAACCAGTTTTTCCAAGATACTAATTTATGTTCCTATTTCCTCTTAATAATCAAATTTTTTAACAAAGTTGTGGCTAAAGCCAGCTTTTCCCAGCTATCCACACTTGTTTTCTGCAGAGAAGATGGGAATAAAGTTTCTGCTTGTTTTATTGTTTTTTTTTTTTTTTTCTAAGAAGCCCTACAGGTCAGCATAAATGGATACCTCTGCACCACAGGGAACAGAGTCCTTCCCACTGACTCAAAGTCTGGAGTGAACTCTTGTCACAAAGCAGGCACAGAATGTCAGCTCCCTTCTGTAATTTCTATCCAAGTCAACTGAACAGCAACTGCTTGAGCAACAGCACCGGTTTATAGTGACACAGTAAAGCCCTTCCTTTACCACAGACAAATGAGCTCTGCCTGACATGTTCATGATGAAATGCAGGGCTATATATCTTCTGTGAAATGTCTATTGTTTTGCAGAGTTTATAGCAGGAAGTGAATCAGGAGACAGGGACATTTTAGGCAAAAGTCCTATTGTAAAGCCAACAGTAATGAAGTAGCTTTAGGAATAATACAGTTTCTTTTATACTAATTAAGTTCCTCAAGCCATGTACAGAAGCTATTCTCTGGGAATCTTATTAATTCCTTCCATGTCAAAGAATTAATAGGGAGAAAGGTTAGTGCCCAGGAAGCAAGCTCCACTATTCAACTCTAACAATAAACTCCTTCTACACTGATGCCATTATAGCAATTCCTGTAGCTGTTTAGAGCTTGCCCATTTAATTCTTCATACAATACTGTCCTTATGCCAGGGAGCACTGGAGCATACGAAGAACAGTATTTTAGGACTGAGACACACATTTATATCAGCACTGCCTGGTAAGTGTTTATACTAGTCAAAGTCAGAACTTTTGAGAATTGTTATTTCCGATTTATTTTGCTCCCCTGAAAGCCAAACAGTTTCTTTGAGAGATACATTTGGAGGATGACTGGCCCAAGGCCACAGTTAGTTACTCAGAACTAAGAGCTTGTCTGCTCAAAGTCACTCAGATTTAAGCCCTCTCAGTCAGAGAGTCAGAGTTGACACAGGCTTCAACCTTTTGGAGAATCAGACTCCAGCAAAAAGAGCTACCTTACCTCTGAATGAGAGCATCCACACAAGGTTTATGATCTTCTGCTCTTTGTGTCAGCATCGCTCCTGTAGTCAATGCCCTTAACTCCTGCAGCAGACACCTGCCTCAAGTGGAGAACACATCTCCCTCCACCTGAGTTCCAGCTCTCAGCAGAGCGTGCCCCAAGCTCTCACCAGCCTGGGCACCACTTGGTACCATCAGTTCTGTCCTATTACAGCAAGAGATTTCATCAAAGATGCAGAAGTGAAAAGGTGAAGATTTTATCTCTGAGTAAGCAAATAAAGTTTTGCTTTTCAGTTTCTCCTCCTCCTAACTTGATTTTCACCTTTACCTTTCAAGACCAGGCAAAAAGTAGCATCCAGCATCCCACAGCATAATATCCACATATCACTCTCTTTCTTCTCCCACAGAACTCAGCTATAACTGCTTTTGTTTCCTTGGCACCCTACAAGTCTGCAGAAAAGCTGCTTTAAGCACATTCATTCCAGCTAACACAGACTCTTTCCTTAAATCCCTTCAGAGAATTTTTCAAGAGTCTTAAAAACAGACATTACGTAGCAACAGAGCTTCCTAATTTTGAGTTTCTCAAGAACATTTCACTGACGTACACAAGGCCTCAAGTTCTGCATAGAAAAGGAGGAATTGCTGCTCACTTAATTTTTTTCCTGGGGTTTGTGTTGTGGTTTTAAGCCCAGCTGGAGATGAAACACCACCCAGCTGCTCGCTTAGCTCCCTCTCTTCCCCTTCCTACACTGGTGGAGTGTGGAGGAGAATTGAAGTAGAACTTGTATGTTGAGATAAGAATAGTTTAATAATGGGCAGTAAAACAAAATGCAATAATAATAGGTAGTAGCAATAATAATAATAATAATAATAATAATAATAATAATAATAATAATAATAATAGTAATAGTAATAATAGGAAAAAAATCACAAGTGATGCACAATACAACTGCTCACTATGTGTACAACCCCCTTCCCAAACCCAAATCATCCCTGTTGTGTAACTCCCCCAGTTGAAAGACTGGCCATGACATTCCATGGTGTGGAATATCCTGGCCAATTCAGGTCACCTGTCACAGCTGTGCTCCCTCTCTCTTCCTCTTGTGCACTTCCTCACTGGCAGAGCATGAGACAAGACAAAAAAATAGTCCTGGACTTAGGATAAACACAACTTAGTAAAAAACCAAAACATCAGTGAGTTACCAATACCATTCTTATTCCAAATCCAAAACACAGCAGTGCAACAGGTACTGAGAAGAAATTCACTCTGTCCCAGTTGAAACCAGGACAGTTCAGTGCTGACAATCAGAAAATCAACCTAAGTATATTAGAATTCCATGTTATTTCAGTTTTGTTCCTTAAAACTCCCTTTACATACATAAGTTTTTCCTATGTTAGAAGTGAAAATAGAATTAGACCTTCAAACTTCAACCTCTGCAAAAAGCCTGTCAAAAAAAAGGAAATGAGGAGAAAGCACTCTGATATATATAATCTCTAGACTATTGTTTTTAAAAAGAAAATGGAATGAGATCAGGAAGAGAGGGTCACTGCATTTGCAGCGTCTTTGAATTCTTGCTCTTTAAAGAGAACATTGCATGACTAAATTCATGTCTGGGTCAGCAAGATAATTTACTAGTAATACATTGGTTGGAGATACAATTAAATGTTGGTATCAACATTTGAAATATTAATTCTAGTTCTGAGACTACTTGCTATGTAATCAAAGATTCCTGTTAGGTTTTTATTTTCCTTTTTTCCCCTAGTTAGTAATATTTCAATGCTTTTATTTTGAGTTGGTACTGATAATTCACTAGATATTTTACAAAGATGTTTCAAGGGTTTGAAATATGCTTTCCCAATACTACACTGGGCCAGAGAGAAGAATTTGCATGTTTAGAACTGATAGGTCTGATACAAGAACATCTTCCATACAAAATAATTCTTTACAAATACTTTACTTTACTTAATGTATCTGCTATACAGTGGGAGAGAAATCTTTGAAAGCAACAGCAAGATTTCCAGTCCAGACTTTTGAAATATTGAATACTGAGGATGCAATCTTAAATGAGCTGACCCTTTCCAAGCCAGCAGAAACTCCCTAAACAATTAAGTAAGAATATTCAGCATTAGTAATATTACAGATAGTGCCATTACTATTTTGTGTTGTTAATGTCTATGCTCTGGAGGCCCTGATTCAACTCACAGCCTACCTGTAATAACACCACTGCCAACACAGAGTATTACCAACAAACTAGTTTGGAAAACCAAGATTATTTAGATGCTATTATCAGTATTGGGTCATTGTGAAATTACACCTGAAAGGGTCCTCTGGATTCAGTCTCCATAGCCTTCCACAGCAATAAATCCTAAAAACCCAGACCTGGTTTTGTTGTCATGTCAAGCCTTCCCAGAAAGGAGCGCTACTGTAGCAATACAAGAATGCCACAACAACACATCCTCTGTCCCAGCCACTACAGGAATTAATCACAAGCAGTGAGAGAAAGCTTCATTTTCCTTCTATCACAGTACCCTTGTTATGATACCCATCTGTCACAAATATAATCATACTACAAAATACTATTTACTACAGGCCCACAGTCCCTAGGGCTGTGACTGCTTCCCACTTTATCCCTAACAAGCAGTTGGGGGTAAAACTGGAAACATCTGCCCACTAAATATAATGTAATTAAAACAACACTACTCATGATTAACATATCTGACTATACCTCTACTTAAGAGCAGCTTGCCTGTCAAGGCTCAAATATGCAAGCAAGACTTACAGTTAGAAAGTGAGAAAAACCAAATCAACTCTCCACCACCACTACCACTAATTTACCCCACATGAAAAAACCCAACATATGAGACCTGGAATTTAGGTGAGCTCTACTACGCTGCAGTGATCATCTTGCCTTTGCCTTATATATTTCAAGAGTTAACCAGAGCGTGCTTTTGTAGAGACCAGTGAAAAGATTCAACTCTGACTGAGAGAGAATCAGTTACTTTAGGGGAATATACAAGATTAATGAAGATTATGCTTGGAATGACTCAGCATACACATTTCATTCTTTACTGCCAGGATAAACCCCAGGTTCTGTGTAGGTGTATTGGTCAGCCCAGACCTCATTTGCCCCTCTCCCCAACACAAGCTGCTCTTGCCAGACTGTATTCAGCTGTCCCAGAGACCATGGTTTGCTGCCCTCTTCTAGAAGGACCTTCCAAAGCAGGTGAAGTGGTGCAGTTGCAGGTGATTTGGTTTAGATATTCAAGAAACTAAAAAATTTTGGGAGAGTTAAGTTAAATGTTACCAAAAAAAGAAAAAAAAAAGGGAGGGAAGGAGGAAGGAGGGGGAAGGATAATAAAACAAACCAATGCATGTTACCATTTACAAACAACCACCCAATATGTGGTGGAAAGTCAAGGTGGAAGCAATAGCCAACCACAGACCCCACTAGTTTATTTATATGCTTTGCTGTTTGAAGAATGAAATACCTATTTTTATCTTTTGCTCCTTAGTTTTGGTAGCTAAGTTTTGCATCTTAGTTTTGGTATCATCACAACTGTTCTTATCATAGCTACCAGAAATAGCTTGCCATATCCAACAATATTTTTGTTAAATTAAATATACAAAAATATACAGATATTTGACTTATATACATGCATAGATACATGGAGAGATTCTCGTGCAAATAAAAATTTAACATCAGGTTCAAGCAATGAGATTTATCATAGTATCTGGGTGTTCTGTCTGTTCTTCACAGACATGCACTATCTCAAAATAAAAATTAATCACTAGTGAAACAGTCCATCAATATACCATTGAAACACTCCCTCAGTCCATAAAACTTCCTAAAGACTTCCCAAAAAACTTCTTTAAAGAGTTAGCAGCTCAGAATACTTAAAGGAAATAAAAACCCCCAACCCTTAGCATATAAAGACTTGCTTTTCAATTTGTTAATACTGATTATAAATCAACAGCTGCATTAACTGGCAACAGGCTCAAGTACATGTACTGCTAATTTTTTCTAGTTGCCCTTGTTTTACTACAAGAATCTGAACCATCATTGTGAAAATGTTAATACTTACCACCATCACCCTTTTATAGAATCAACAGCTCATTTATTATAGGCAGGAAGGGATAGGCTACTAGAGGAAATAAATACTATTCAGAACAGCAAGGAGTTTCTTTCAGAATACACACTTTGAGTTGCCATCTTTATAAATAAAGTTCTTGGTATCATTGAGAATTAGTTTATACAAATTATATAAACATAATTGCATATACATACACACTCTATATGTATTGTAATAACTACCAGGTCAGTATATGTCTAGAACAGTTCCTGGGTTTTGAGTGTTTGTTTCACTTTTTAAAGGCTGTTTTGTCTCTGTTAGTATTTCCTACATGCAGCGTAGCAAAACATAGGAATCTGTTCCAAAACATCACGTTATTCTTGATGTCTTCCTACCAGGAGTGCAGCTGTTTTTTGTGTCCTCACTTCCAGGTGGTGAGGACAGGCTTTCCTGAATCTCTTGCACGGCTTCCTTTGACCCCCGTGGACTGCCCAGGACGACCCCGCAGGTCGCGGTCGGTCCCATCGCTCTGCGCCATCTCCTCATCGTATCTGGAGGGAAGAAAACCCCTTCAGTGCCTTGTCCTGCTGCACAAACAGCACTGGGTCCTGCACTTCCTGCTTCTACATTCTATTCTGCTTATAGCTAGAACTGGAGCTTGATACCAGCTGTTCTACACACAGCTTCATGCAGGCATAGCATGACATGCAGCTATGATTCTATGAATCTAATTTTACAATACAGATAATCTGAAACATCTTCAGACCTTGTTTGAAAGAAACAAGTCATCTGGCAGCTTTAGTTAAACTCCTGAGTTTGTGAAATTCTGTGCTTGTGAAATTCCCCATGTACTTCTGCAGGTCTGTGGTTAAGCAGAACATCAGACTGCTGCCAGTTTAAATAACTCCTGAGCTATTGCTTCAAAGGGAGGATTGTTAGCTGCAGTGTTAAAACTGCCCTATTGCATCACAGAGAGAGAAGGGAAAGAATGAGGTGAACTAAACAGCTATGTGATCAAACAAAATGCATTTGGTGACTTCAGTACTTGGTAACACTTAACCACAGTGATGAGTGGTTCTATAAATATCTAAATCCATTATAGCCTCAGAGAACCTCAGCATATACTGACATTTCAGCATCTAAGCAAAGTCCAAGCAGAATTTGGTTATAGATAGGTAATTGTAATTAACAAAAGATAATACTAAAAAAAGTTGTAGAAAAATCATAATATGTATTTAGTTATACTCTTTTATAAGTATTCATAGCTACCATGTGTGTAACATTCATTAAATCTTAAATCCTAATTCAGACCACTTATACTTAACTGCTTTTACTAGTATAGGGAAAAAGCATTTAAGATGAGTATGAACTAGTGGATCAGCTGTGTACATAAAATGCATTACTGACATACTGAGCAATTCTAGCAATTCTCTAGTGCTAGAGAACCTATCCACACATTTTCTCAGGAAAGATGAGAAACTGTGTCAGCAATACGGTATTCAAATCAGTGTTCTTCTGCATAAAACCAACCAATCCTAGATAAATCTTGCAGACACTCCAATATAAAAATCTCAGTTTCCTTCATTTCTCTTCTTATAATACAGATCTATCTATCTATAATACAGATCTAACTCTATCTATAATACAGATCTTAATTTTAAAAAATACCTGGCAATTTTATTATTTATTATTACATTCATGAATGACCGGACTCAAGAGGCATTATTGCAATGAGCTGAGAGAAAATTCGCATCAAGTAACTCTTAAACCAGAACCAACTATTTTAACTTGTTTAAGTACCATATATATATTAGCCTCCATACAATTAAACTTCTGCACATGTAGAAGACAAACATTCTCTTTGCTTCTGTCTCTCAGTTCTAGCTGCTGGAAGCTCAGAAGGTGCAAACAGGGGCTTTTCAGACAACATTCTCTCTGGACATGAGGCAAGGGAACTCTGCTTTAATGCACTCCCACCTCCAAAGCAGCTCCAATGAAATGAAGTGGTACTTTGTGACCATTTTTCAAATCAGAATGAAGTTCACCTTATCTTTTTGGCCTACATTACACATCAAAAAAAGTGAGGTGACAGAAAAACATTAGCCTTTATATGAAACATTGCTAAAACTCACAAGACTTCATAATTGCCCAGAACCTCTTTTGGGGGAGATTTATTCCATTTGCAGTCAGGAATTTCCCCGTTAGGCACAGCAATGTTAAGCGTGTCATTAATAAGATTATACTTCAAGATGCGATCATTAGCGGTGCTGGAAGTAAGAGAAGGGGAAGCATTAACCTACAAAAGGAGAAAAAAAAACCCAGTCAGTATCAGTTTTTGGAGTGTTCTCCAAACAGCATGTGTGATGTCTGTGTGTGCCATACGGGAAATTGAGCCTTGGTGGCTCAAAGCACATCTTTCTGTTCCTTAGGCACCGGAAGGAATTCCCCACTGGGCATTTTTCTCTTGGAAAGTACCAGTCTGTTAAATGTCTGCAGTGTCAGCCTGAAGATTTCTGTTGAGATGAGATTCACCAGGGTAAATCAGACAAGACAGAATTTTTGTTTCATTTTCTCTTTACATGGTTACAAACCCCATACATTCGAGTACTTAAAATTCGCCCAGTTCACATGAACCACTGTTAGACACAGAAATCTGTGGCTCTCTCCTGGGGAAACAACTTTTCTCTAAGTTCTTATCTGAGCTCTCCCATATTATATTGTGAGCTGGAGAGTGCTCTCTATTCATAGCACTACATTGTATCTTGTTCAATTAAACCAGTCATTCCTTTAACATAACTTTGTTCCACATTTATTTTGGAGAAGTAGTATCAGAATGATAATCAGATGATTTTTTTTAAATGAAGTTCACTTTGAATTAGATTGAGAAAGAAGAGGGATGGATAAAATTTATATTAACACACAGATCTAAAGTTAATACACCAAAAAGAAATTTATGTGAAAAAAAACCCCCAACTTTCCAAATATCCTAACTATTCTGTGTATGCTCCTTTTGTTTCCTCTCAACCTGTATTAAGGCCATGACAGCACTTAAAAATTAAATTTGATATTATGCTCCATGAAGTCAATGCCCATTTTCCAGGTACTGATCCAGTATTTAATAGGGCTGCTAACATTCAGACTGCCTCTCAAGTGCAGTTGTATGGATGCACTGCATTTAGAAACCAAACCAGAAAGCCACAAACAAATAAAACACCAAAAAAATAGGAAAGAAAAGCACATGCTAGCTTGATAGCTAGCACATGATAGCTCACATGACCTATCTGACTTTCCAGTATTTTTCTTAATCCACTTACCTGATAAAAAGTATAGTTTTAAAAGAGGAAAGACTACACGGAAATCCACTCAGTTTTATTCTGTGAAATGAGAAGGCAGTTTTTTCCTGTATTTTATAAAACTTTACCTCAATTAGCCAGGGTTTAAGCTTGTCATCAATGATAATGTCATATCCATAACACTCAAAGCAGTGTTTATCATTATTCATTACAGGCTGGGGAAAAAGAAAAGACAGTAATACTTATTAAAATCTACTCTTCAGTAGGTAACCCAATTACACACTTCCTTTGCTAGAAATCCCATGTGACGAGATTATGAATCTTCTACAACATTTTTCAGTGTTGTAACTCAAATAAAAGCTTGCTAACTAGTAGATTCAGCACTGCCTCTTTTTTTGAGACTGTATGTAAATATTTCAGTACTAATGATTGCACTGATGTTAAGTATTAAGTTATGTTAATTTCCCATTATGTTTCCATAGTGAAAGTGTTTTGATACTTTGCAAAAGTAATAACTATATTTAAAGCCTGCATGCATCAGGAGAAAACAAAGTTTGAAAATTCACAGCTTCATATAATTGTGAATTCTTTAAACTTTAGAAAAGCAATTCAAAGACATTTCTTTTATTCTGCTGCTGTAACTGGGCAGATATTTTAGGTCAATTACAAAATACATTTTAAAATTATAATTACTCAAGGTAACTATAACCCCAAAGCCAAGAGAGACGAAGAATCAAGTTGTGCTTAGATGCACATCCTCTAGAGAACCCGGAGTTTTCCAGCATCTGCTAAACATCTGCAGTATGCATGGTATAATACTTTCTTCTATGTGAATCTCCTTAGATCTTTCAGAGAAAACTTTGTCAAGGTTTCTGAGATGTTTTCCTCATGGCTAATAATGAAGCTTTTCATTTCTTCAGGGACCAAAAGGGGGAAGGAGGAACAAGAATCTAATTACACATGCCATTGTCAGAAGGACAGAGGAACAACAAATTTCATGCTCCATGATTCTCACCACTGTTCTAAGGTTCTGCTAACATTTGATTATATCCCTTTTCTTCTCCCAAGTACCTTCACATATGACTGCACAGCAGAGGCCAGGTTAAGCCATACTTCCCCAGCTCCCACTGATCCTAGCTGCACGACCTTGTCCCTGTTTCTTGTGCTGATTCTGGTGTTCATCTGCTCCTTCCGTGACTCAGCTTATTCCCCTGGCAGAACACCAAGCTATCAATAAAGCAAGGTAGTAATTGTCAGTGCACAAGTGAGCTGATTCAGCTCTAAATGGTGCCAGGACCAACCCAAGAGAGATGACAAGACAATGTACTTGGGACCAGGAGAGTCCTTGGCAACAGTGAGCCCCTCAGTTATCCCCACTGAGTCCCAGAGTGATACCTGCCCTGTAATGTGATCACAGAATATTACCTACACACTAGAAAGTCACTCAAGCAGAGAACTGGATGCTGCTGCTGCTTTTTTTTCTAAAATAAATTCATGTTAACTCTGTGCCTTGTGTATAAAAGTGGTGAAAGTACATTATGTAACTCTGGTGAACTAATAGCCTTAGGTTTCCTTTGATAAATTGTCCTCCAGAGATTTTTTTTTCTTTGACACATTTATTATTGCTGGAATGACGTCACACATGCTGGCAGAACTTAACACTATTCACAAGGGCACTGTCAAGTCATATTAAATAGCTCACAAATCCCTCAAGGAAAGCGGGAATTCGCTCCTTCAAATACCCACAGACAGCTCAACCCACTCTTCAGTTCCTTCATCACAAGAGATACCAAGAAATCAAGAGATAAGAGAGCTGCAGAAATCAGTATCAACACCATCACTCAAAGAGCAGAAAACAGATGTAGGGGTTTGAATGGCAAGCTCACATCCACGGTTATGGGAAGCCTGCAGCTGAAATGCTATTGCTGGCAGCACTCACCGCAACAGCCTTCAGGGACTGCACAATTATCCAGTGGATTTCATCAAATAATTTGTTGGTGACTTCCTTTCCACGGGTGCTCTCCAGATACAGGCGTAAGTTACTCACTGTCCACTTGCCTCCGTGGATATGGTTGTAATCATCCTGAAGAGTTAAGGAGTTCACTCAGTCTAAGATTTTGAAGTTGTTCAGCAGGTGTTTTCATCCCCACAAAAAGTCCCCTTATACTTACAAGTACTGCTCTAAAACAAACTTGGCTAATTGCCCTTGCAGGTTTATAAAGACCTCAGCTTTGAAGTGCCCTCTACATAAACAACTGCTTTTATTATAGCTCTAATATACTTGTATCACACATTGCAAATCAAGTAATAAATCTTTCTTAGAAAAAAACAACGGGTACTTTGACAGTTTTACAGCAAAGTATGAATTATGATTTGAAAATAGAAGTTTTAAAATGTCAAAGGAAAGAACTGAATGTTTTGCTCCTTCAGGGATAAGGAAAAAACATTTAATGAGCAATAGCAGAATTTCACTGTAGGTACCTGTTGTAAAATGCAGCCCTATAAAGTGTTTGTTTATTTCATTTAAAGTACAACTTGTCTGTTCCCTGATATCTTCTTAATGGTGCTACTGATAACAGTTACATTCAAGAACAGAGTGAAATTGACACCTGAATTGTTTTTAAAAGTTAAATTTTTCAAGTAATTCAGTACAAACCCCCAACAAGTCTTACTGAAACTGAACAGGAGGAAACAGGAGGTTACCTTATGCTGTCTTTTCAGAGGCTATCAAGGCTCTGCATTATTTCTCTTCAAATGGAAAGACAAGAGCAAAGCAAGGGCTGCTCATACTGATGGAAAGGCACATGTTCAGCCCTCAAGGAACTCTCAGGACAAATGTTTTGTCCCTTTATAAAGTGTTCTCTTCAGAGCATTTCTGAGAATTAATGATTGCATGCCTCCTAAATCACAAAACACAGAATGCATAGACCAGAAAAAGGTTCTCAGAAGAACAAATTCTGTCTTCCTCTAGGACAAGGTCAGAGAAGCATCTATGTTATTATTAGGCTTTCTCATACAGCTCCCCCATTAGTAAATTTGGAAAACTGGACTGGACAAATAAAGACCTGAAACATGTTTCTCAGGGTTTGCTCCATGGAAAAAATGTCTTGAGACCAGATTCCAGCAAGGGAACACAGATCCAAGTTTCAGCCCTCTTTGCCCTTCAGAAGTAACACTCAAATCAAAATAGATTGCACCTGGGTAGAGCTTTACACAGTCACAGTTATTTAAATAAAGACATTAAAACAAAGTGAAAACAATTATGTATAAGAATTATTGTTGTTCTGTTTGCATTACATATGCATTTTCCACCACCTCATCATCATTTTTACAAATTACTGGCAGCTCAAATTAGTACAGTTTTAGAAGACTAAAACTGTACAGTCTAAATTCTTCCAAAGTTACAGGCACATTTAAAACAGAACAAATAGGATGAGTAGCACAGCTTTACATTAAATTTATCTTCTGCCTTTCTGCAAGACTGAACAGGTATTAGTGGTTTACAGTTTATAAAAAGCTATTCAAATATTCTAGTAATTATTCCACATTCTTAGGCTGCTACTTCTATATCCATTTCTGCTGTCCTTTATTCTAAGTGACCTCACCACCACAGCCACCTCTTTTATTTGGGAAAAATCTTGAAGGCCATTCTTTAACTGGTAGAGAAAATGGAAAGGTTCATTATAACAAGGCAGGCAATGTACCATGTGCCTCACATCTTCACTGCTATGGCAACAGCACCAGGATTTTTTCTCTAAATTCTATGGGACCTGCTTTTACCATAAGTCATTCTCAGTGTGCCCTGTCAAACTCATCTTTGATGCACTTCAAGAATCAGCACCTGAGCAATAAAATATTTGCAGTACTGAAAAATGCCACATTTGACCACTCACCCTGGTTTAGAACTACCAACATTATCATTCACATTGTTGTTACAGCAATATCCAGACAAAAGCAGTTCTGCTGTGGTGCACATCTTATGGAACAGTAGCAGACAAGGCACATTAAGCAAGGTTTCAATTTAAGACACATTGCATAGATCTTGTGCATGAGCGCACGTGTACACCTACATTAATATAATCAGGAGCATGTGTTTGTGTGTGTCCATACATATTATTTTCCATACCACTAAAATAAAGCTTCTGGCGTTAGGAAGTGCAACAATAGAGTTTTAATGACTGTACCAGAGGCATGGTTTGTAAATCACAGACATCCGCTAAAAACACCAAAGGGACAATCATTATCAAGTCATTCTCTGAAGGAACAAGGCTTGGCAAGTGACACTTGATGACCATCTATGTCACCCTTGCCCCACTAACCTTCCCTCCTCACTGCTGAATTTCAGCCTACTTTGACATAAGGAAGGGCTGTGAAAGCCCTCATGTTTCCACGTGAATATCAATGGCAAATTACAGGACAGAACTGTCCTGCAGGCAGAGCTCCAGCTTTGTCCATGCAAGAGGAAGCCACCAGGTGGCCAGGCAGCACTTATTTATCTCAAGTTTGCATCTGCACATTCCCTTTGTTTCCCACAGAAGGAAGGCAGGGGGCAGGAGGCTGGAGAAACATTGGAAGAAGCTGGAAAGTCCTGTAACAAATAAGTGCTGGAAAGAAGAAATCGAATTAACTGCCAAAGAAAGAGAGAGAATGGAGAATGAGGAAGGAGATATTAAGCCACTATTATAAAGTACATATCCACATGATCCAAGCTCATTAATTTCATTGTTCAATGCATAAGTGAGCATATTGGCTTTTAAATGAAAGGAGACCCCTGCCCTTAACTACTGTGAGTCAATACTGAAAATGTCACACTCTATTACAGAGCTGAAACTCATTATCCTGACTTTTAATTTATGGTTTTCTAAAGTTTCTAAATTCTAAAATGTATTCATTTGTGAGTACAAGGTGAAGTATTTTAATTGCAAGATGAAGAGTATGACAAAACCTTCTGATTCCAAGGTTTTGGGACAATTTAAGAAAATCAATCTTGCTACAAGAGAGCATCCAAGAACTGAGCACACTTACCCCATGTTTCTGAATGGCAACATTAGTAAGATGTACAAACATGTTATCCAGTTCACTTGTACTCGGTGTGTATTTCACTGTGCAAAACCGGCAAAATCCAAGCTTGTACCTTAAATGCAAAAAGTCATTAAAATGTGTTAAATCCCTGTAAGAAGCAAGGAAGTGAGCATCCTAGGATACCATTTACAGGTCATGCTTCTTTGTGCAACATGCACAGCATTATTTTGACTACACTGGACATTATCTCTAAACAAAATACAAAGACATGCAGGCTTACATGTAACATCTCAGTGGACGGTAGGTAGACACCAAAACATAGAGACGAAGATCAAATTTCTTTCCACCAATTAGTAAGGGATTGTTGATGTAGAGGGAAATCACATAGGCTTCTTTGGAAGACTGAGACACAAACCTGAAAAACAAAAACCATGTCTCACAATATGGTATTTGCAACAACAAGAATCACTGAAGTCTTTTACTTCTGTAAACCTTGAGTTGACTGAAATTTGCCTCTTTTGCCAAGACAACGTACAAAGCTGTGGTGGTCAATAATACACACTTGGCATTAGGCCTTCTATACCAAAAAAAACCTGAAAATACTGTACAGATGACCAAAATCAATTACTCATTTAAACTCACACAGTAGCTGACCAAGCAATTCAGGATGCAGCTCTACAATCCAGCCTTTTTCCCTTGAAGAGAATTTAGAGCTTGGCAAGGTCCAGACAAGCACAAAGAATGTAGTGCACTACCTTCATTATTCAAGGTCTTGTACTACTGGAATATTTGCATTTCTGCTTGGTGTGCAATTGCAAACCACTGTGAAAAGTTAATATAACTTTCAGTTTGTGACATTCTTCAGATTCAAAACCAAAGAGGGGGAAAAATACTCAAATGATATTCACCAGATCACTTGATCACAGGAAAAAACATTAGTTGTGTGAACAAAACTTCTAGTCAGAGAAAAACATAAAATTGCTAACCTATTTTATCAATTTGGTAGGAGATCATCAACATGACACGTATTAGTTTGTTTTGTAAAAGGAAAATACATTTATTTCACAGAAATGCATTCTTCCTTTGTACTAATTTAAAAAGTGATTTAATATATATTAAACAATTATTGAAATTGCTGAGGGGAAGATTTTTCTCTTGCTTCCTGTTATTTAATACTGTGAAGCAGAACAATTTTGTTCTGTGCAAGTTTTTCCTCAAAAACACTGAAGGCAATTTTATAAAGAATATTAATTGAACAGTTCCCAGTACTTCCTCATACCAAAACAAGTTGTATTATAACCTGTTGAAGGAGGAAATCAGATAACAACTGAGATTAAATGCAAACATAACTATAAAATGAAAAAGCAATACTAATACTAATACTAATACTAATACTAATACTAATACTAGTACTGGAATACTTTTCCCATGCATCAGACAATCAGCATGATGATGCAGTTCACCTAATTACAGAAAGTACAATAAAGGGTCAGACTTTAAGAACTTACGAAGATGTTTTGCTGTCTCGAGACCATTTTTTTATTTGGGAGAGTTTATTGATTAGAAATATTCCTTTTCCTTGAGCTTTGCCACAAGGTTTCATAATCCATGTGCTGGAGGGATTCTTTCTGAATTCTTCAACAAAGAGATTATAATCGGCAGGAAGCATAAAAGTCACAGGAACAAAATCTGAATTAAGGGGGAAAAAAAGGTGCATAATTGAAGACACTCCATCTGATAAGGCTATTGACACATAAACACTGAAAAAGAAAAGGTGTTGTATTTTCAGTTTTCCAGTCTGGCATGATCCACCTTCATTAAGACTCATGCTGCTTTTTATCTCTTTTACATTCTACTTCTTACTTAAACAATGGCAAAATGTTGCACAACTCTAACTTCATAGTAATAGATTCTAATTAATGTGAATAGATTTTCTTCTCCCATTTATATGCTGTGCAATTAGAGCATTAAATACCATTCCACCTAAACAACTAAAATGCCTTGATTTCCTGTATCAACTTCCAGCTTTCTTTATCATGCTCTGTGCAGGCAAAAATCCCCATTATTCTTATTATATCTTATTCTAAACTCCCACCATTTTTCTTTGCTCCCACACTCAGTTTTACCATGATTACTGGAACCAAAAGAAAAACATTTGTCACTTTTTGCTATTAAATTATCTTCACTTCCATCCTTAAAGAACTACCTTCTTACATGGATGAAACATTTTCATTTCACTCTTCCAAGATGAAATTCAACTCCACATATCCCACTGTTCTATTTCAATGCTTTCTGACCTCCAAACCAACTCTGATTTCTTCATTCCTGATCTATTCTTGGCTTAGTTTTGGGGTTTGGATTTCTTTGCGGTTTTTTTGTCTGGTTTGCTTTTTATTTAATTTTCTAGCAGTCATTATTAGTTCCCCAACTTCTCCCAAATTTCCCTCTGAAGTGTTTCTTCATTCAGTTCTGCCTAGAGCCTTTCTGCAAAAAGTTTTAGTTTTTGCTCCACTTTAAGATTTTCACATAATGGTTTTTCACATTTGAATTAAAGAAACTGCAACCCTCTCTCCTATGAAGTAGCAGATCCCTTTGGTTTCATCACTAATCTAATTGAAAAGTATCTTAAACTCACAATTTTCCCTCTCCAAAATAATTTTTGAGAAACCCCAAATGAATCAAATCCAAAAGAGGAACAGAGCACTTCAATGTAGCCACTTTAATGTCATAACACTCCAGAGTTTCAGTGCTTCATGCACAAAAAAGCTGCTTTGATTCCAGTTATTGACTCTCCAAGAAAAAAAGCTGAGTGCTGACAATAAGAACAACATACCCAAATAAATATATTTCCCATTTTCATCCTTTTCTGCAAGAGGACTTCCTTCTTTCTCAAGTTCTTTTCTGTATCTCTTGATATTCTTTACCATCAAATCTTTTCTGGTCAGTTCATAGTGGTTAGGGAAATGATTGACAATTTGGTCATCAGAGAGGCGGTAACCGGTTTCCACGCTGAACACATTTCTGATTGTCTGGACGCTCATCCTGAAACCAAAGACAGACACCAAATGATTTCCCTCAAGAAACACATCTCAGGACGACAAATTAGAGATCTTTTCCCTCCAAATTCTTCATCTTTTCTCTCTCTCATTTCTCTTTATATTTAATATTTTGCTGCAGTAGCAATCCAACATATCCTGAAGTTCTATTAACAAAGCAAATGAAATCCTGCTGAAGGTTAATCAGTCTCTCTATTACTGCTGAAATTGGTGCAGGAGTGAGGACAGAAAGATGACAAATGGGTCCTACTAGACTCAGGTCAATCCCCAGCAGGGCCTAAAAATGACTGAAGTGCACCCAAATGCTACAGAATCCTCTTCCTAAATCTGTTACGTCACATGCTTGAAACTCACTCTTCCTCCTCAAAAAAGCCACAAATCCAACCTCCTATTGACTGCCTTGCTACTTGGATTACAAAGGAATTCAAACATATGACCTGAAAACTGAGAGATCTTAAGAGATCTTACTAAAAACACCTGTGATGTTTAGTTATATACCAGATTAAAGTGCTGCAGAGACAGATTCATCAAGTCAATTACCAACTATGCTTTTCACAGAAGATAAGCATAGGGACACAGATGCAGAGAATTTTCCATATTAGGTGTCTCAATGTGAAAATGTAAGAATACTTCCTGAATGCCACCAATCTGCTACATTATCATTTCAGGAAGAGAAAAAAACTAACTCAAAACCATACAACCAGCCACACAGCAACTTCCATGAGTGTTTCCCCACTCTCCCAACTGCATTCCAAAAGCATGAGCAGATTACTAGATTCCTGCCCATTTAGATTCCTGTCCATTTCAATAAGTGGGTCACAAAGGGTACATTTGGCAGCACAAATTGCCACTGCGATGTATTTGAAAGGAATATCACAAATTGTTTGGTTTATTGAAAAAGCAGTTTCTGCCAGTTAATAGATTACTGCATTCTAAGACAGCATTTCATGGTCTTATATCACACAAACACCAAATAAGATGATTATTTACTCTCCTCCTTTCACCACAACCTTGATCTAATTTTTTATTCACTCTCAGTACTGAAATGCTGAAAATTAGCCTGAAGAAAAATCACTATCGTGAAGAGAAGGAAAATACAGTTTATTACAGAAGTCTGGACTCTGGTAATAGGGCAAGCCTCTATAACATTGATAGAAGAAATTGATTATTGTAGGGTACTTACCAATAAAAATTCCAGTCTTCATTTTCTGCCACCTGAATCCATCCTCTTTTTTCAAAGTTGTTTATTAGAACAGATTTTTCTATGTCAGTTACCCACTTCACTTTTCCCGCCATTATCCTAAAGCGGAATCAACCTGTTGGTACAGAAAAGTTTAAAGTTGAAAACAGGAGAGGATACAAGGAAGTAAAAGCAGAAGTGGCACCTAGAAAACGCTTTCACAGAAGTATATTAGTTTAAAACTCAAGGAAATAACATCTAGGCTCAGACTGAAACCCTGCATTTCTCAGCTGGACAACTGCACACAAGGACACTGGTTACAGGGAGAGTTTTCACACTCCCCACCTTTTATAAATAGGCATGCAACATTCCCTTAAATATACTACTGACAGAACCCCCCTATTCTACACTGGGTAATGTTTAAAGAACCACTACAAACATTGTATTGTTTCTAACTTATGAACATATATTTTTACTTTGTTTTGAAGCAGGAAAGTTCATCTGGTTCATGTGGTGCCTGTAGAATAAAATCCCACGATTCCAAGAGAAATCCCTTACATGCTCTATCAACAATCAAGATTTGCAGGACCTCAGGGGAGGGAACTAAAGTTACTGATATCATTAAACACTTACAGGAGGATTTCCCCAAAGGTCAGATTGTTAGAAGAGTGCTTACAAACTGCATTTCAGCTCCTGACACCAGATGTCACTTTCTACATTAGATCTCTCACTTGCCCAGGTCAGCCTTTTGTTAGGATCACTCGACCATTCTGGCAGGAAGGGACCTCAGCAAGTGCCTTTGTCCAGCCTCCAGCTCAGGGCAGGGTTAGAGTATGAGGTCTGGACAGTTTGCTCAGACCTTTACCCATTTATGTTTTGAAAAGCCCTGAAGACACAGACAGCACAGCTTCTCTGGGCATCCCATCCCATCCCATCCCATCCCATCCCATCCCATCCCATC
>JANRGV010000073.1:57554467-57675783 GCA_024734035.1 Alethe castanea
ACGCTGCCGAGCGCCCGTGACCTGGCGGCGACTCCGGGCCCAGGTGAGCGGCGGGGTCCCGGGGGGAGCGGGGGAAGCCGGCCGGGGTCTGCGGGCGGACGCAGGCTGCGCCGCTGGGGCGCTGCGGAGCGCCGAGCGCTGCTGGCGGTGCCGGGACCCGCCGCCTCTCCTGCGCCCCGGCCCCGCGGCGTGTCCCGGGACGATTCACGCTGGCGCCGAAGCGTGTTCGGCATCGGGAGGCGGGATCGATGTCCTGTAACAAGGCGGCGGGCGGGGGTGAACGCCGTGCCCGCGGAGCGTCCGGCCCCGGCAGGGACCTGTGCCCTTCCGAAGGATGCTGCGAGCACCCGTGCGCTTTGAACTCAACTACGGGGTTCTAAGCAAATGAGGAGCGGAGTGCGTGTAATTTCACTCTTAGCGAAGCAGGAAATAAGCCCTCAAAATCAGTCCAAGATATGTAGCAAAATGTGCCAGAGTTAAACATATTAAAAAAAAACCTGAATAAGTTGTTTACTGTATCTGTGTACGTTTAAAACGATGCTGTTGATAACAGGAATGATCTGCAACAGCAGAAATGGGTACAGAAATCTGTACAGCAGCATATACTCAGTAATGTTTAAGTCATTTCACAAGGAGTGATTTCATCAGCGTGGTGAGTTCTGTGATTAAACAGATTTCGAGGTGTTTAAGTGGAAAGCATTAGCCTGAGATTGCTTCTCAAGGCCACGGCAGAAAGACACGTGTATAATAGAAAGACAGAGAAGACTCCATTGTCATTTTCTGTCACAGGTACATGTACAAAGTTATTTTGAATTAAAGTATTGTGGGCACATTAATTTTTTTTGTCATTTAATGCATGTCAGCACTGAGTATAATGAAGAAAATCAGTTGTTTATGCAAGATGTTTGATATCTTCTGGTGCAAAAATGTCACCTCTGTAGAGACACAGACTCTCTGAAAGAAGAAATTTAACAAAATTGTCTACTTCTCCTGTTTGGTAGGTGTCTGTGGTAGTTCTTTTTAATGATTTCTGTGTCAATAAGCCATTGTCCATAAGACCATTTAGATCAGACTAAAAACAACTGAATGCACTCAGCTTCTGCAGGGTTAACAGCCTGCTGGGCAAAGCAAGAGCTGGTGGGAGTAGAATAGGAACTGTGAACTTGACCCAATACAGGAAATCTAAGTAAAACTGCAAACAGTGTGGCATTTTAATTCTCCATACTGATGTTCAGAACAAGGACAGCATCAATACCGAGGTAAATTTGAGTTCTTTGACTCACAGTCGCACTGTTCTTGCATATTGTTTCTCTCACCTTCCCAATGTGGCAGCAATACTGGGATTCCAGAGGCACCTGTAGAACATGCCACCAAAGGTCATAGAAGATGATGAGTTTTCTGACCACAAGTCCAATAAAGTGTCCCTAAATGGGACAGGCTGGAGGTGCAAGGTGACAGTGTGGGTGCTGTGCTGCACAGTGCCAAGGGGACCAGGTGAGGGAAAACGCAGCCCATAGCTCTCCCAAGTGTGCCAGCTTTTAAATATTAGGAATTATCAGGTTTAAATTAAAAATGTTATTTGGCCCATTGAAGCTCAGCATCTGCCTCAGTGTTTTTATAGGTTGTGACCTTGGTGACCAGCATCCTTGAATTCTACTTTTAATATTAAGGCATGCATCCCATAATCTGCCTGCTGAGGATGCCAGCAGGTTCACTGCAGGTACCTTTACCCCCCAAGTGGATGTGGTGGTCAAACAAGGTCTCTTAAGTACATCAGATTTTAATTTTTAATTTGATGGAACTCATCTTAAAATTAAGAATTCTTATTTTACTATGTAACTGTATTAATAATCGTGAGCTTTGCACAAACTTTTTGAACACCAATAACAACTTTTCTGTCTGCATAATATATTTTAGGAGCTTTCAAAAATACAAAAATCTAAGACACAAAATTTTGTAATAAATGTGAACAAAGAAACATTTTTCCATTCATAGATTATTGAACTGTATATATTGTCATACTTACCTCCAACAACTTGGCCATGCAATTCAGTAATCAATTTTAAGCAAGTTCTTATTTGTTATATGAGAATCTTGACCTTTTGGTGAGACAGAGAAGTTCAAAGTGCAGAAGATGTTTTGAAAAGGAAATGTAAATGTTAGAGCAGAATCTGACTCAATCTAAACCTTGTTATAAACAAATAGAGCAAAGGCAATATCCTTGAGATAGGTGGTGCTGTCACAAAACAAACAAACAAACAAAAACCAAATAGAACAGAGCCTGGCAGAATGTGTTTTGATTTTTTTTAAAAATAGAAACAGTTTCACTGTGGTGTCAATATATTCTTCTCTTCAATGCTCTTAGTTCTTCCTGTGACACCTCTTGGGAACTGAGTGGGTTCATTTTGGTAAAAGGAGACACCCCTTGTTTCTTTTTCAGTTTAGAAGCCATTAAAATAGTTTTGTGAGCACTGAAGCAATCACTAGACTCTTTAAGGAAAATGATACTTTTCAAGCTTATCAAATGATGGCTTTTTGATGCAGACATAACTATGCCATCTACTTTTTAAGGTGGAAATCTCTTGTTCTCTACAGTCACAGCTCTCTGTCACAGTAAGTCCTGATGCTCTCTGAGTGCTCTAACAGACAACATGGAAATGCTGATGAAGCATAAAAAACTTGAGATTCTTGAAGTCTTGACTCAATCAGAGCCCCTTAAACATTTTCAGTACAGACTGAAATACAAAATATCCGTATGTGCTCTTTGCTGTAAAAGGTTTCCTCTGTTTAAAGTCTGCTGTATGCATTTCTTTTGCTACCAAGGTTACAGAACTTGCTTAAGGAACACATTTTTCTATGTTTAAATATAATCAAATGTTTAATATTCCTATTAAGTTCTGAGGTAAGAAAACCTCTGTTACATTCCCAGTGGAGCCATGTTATCATACTAACTTACTGAGCATAAGAAGAGAAATTAAGTGACATGTAAGAACTACAGCATGTATTTTTTAGATTTACAAAGTGTCCCTTAATGGCTGTTTGAGGCAATATTAAGAAGTGTTTTGTGTAAACAGTCTCCAAGGTCATTGATGTTAAGCTGACTGAGAACATGGTAGGAGACAAAGGATTAATTTATCTTTGCCCCTTGACCTGGTACTGCTTTAAGAGTTCATCTAGCACCCGGGGTTAACTAACCTGCACAAAATGAGTAACAATGACTTAACCTCTCATCTTTCAAAGAGAAACTCAGATTGCTGATGGTTACCCTGCAACATTTTGCCATGAGCTGTGGTGCTCCAAAAGCTGGTGTCCCTGTGAGGGAAGGGGCAGGGATTTTCTGGTGCCCAAGGGCTGTGTGCTGCCCATGGCTCATAGCATCTGACCTGCAAGGGAAGTGGGCCAGAAGGCAACTGCTGCTCATTGACAGAGGTCATAGAGAGCCTAAAGAAAACCAAACAAAAAAATGCCCAAGATTTTAAATATATTGTATATATACAAAATATATATAATAATATATATATAGTATATTCCTGCATGCCAAATATCCCTGTTTCTCTGAAACCTTAACTAGCTCTTGATCTTCGGTCATTATGTCAAAGACTTGTCCTTATAAAATAGCACAGAGATTTGTGCTTGCAGCAGTGAGGATGATGTCATGTTTTGAAAGAGGTGGCTATGGATTGAAGATATATATGCAAACAACCAAGCCTCTATTTGTTTTTCATTTAAATTTAGTTTGCATGGGCAGCTGGTAGAATCTGAAGCAGTTTGAGATAGGCTTTGATACTCTGGGGGTAAAGGACGAGGGTCTCGTCTTTCAATCCATATTTATGCAGGCAGGTGCTGGGAATTTTGAGCCTGAACGCTGGAATTATATGATCAGTAGTGGTTTTCTGTTTTCATAACCAGTTTTAAAACATAGTAAATCATATATTGTTATTATTTATACCTTTACTGTGTCACATCTGCATAAAATATATAAGATTGTATGCCTAAGACATAAAGTGCACATAAACTGCATTGATAAGTTGCAAAATACATAAGGACATTATAGAAACTATAATTAATGCATTCGATGCATCATACTAAAGAATCATTGTGCCTGTCTTAAAATCTGTTAACACAGCAAATTTAATTGAACTGACTAGAAGTAAATTTCAGATCCTTTTGTTTTCCCCAACTCATCTGCTGGCTGGCCTGGTTTAGCAATGTTCCTTTTTCAAGAAGATTTTCTGTTCTCTTTTGCTAGATTTAAAAACACCCTCACAAATAAAACCAATCTGATTATGCAAAGACATTGTCAACATAGTCTTTGTACTGAAGATGCTTCATTATTCAATCAGCATTGTGTTCATAAATTGCCATAATTTCCATCATATAATTAGGTATTTGGAGAGCTGTTTTTTAAAATTTGGATCTAGGCCTCTTTTCATCATTAAGTATGTATTTGACTTGAAATACATTATTTATTCTGCTGAAGGCATTTCACCATTGAAACTAAGATTTAAGCATGCTTAAGGAAGCTTGAACTTTTTTGATCTGGTTGCTTGATTGGAAATTATCTCTGTTGCTGGGATGGGGTCATGCCAATGCCTCCTCAGAGGTGTTGTGAGGTGGTCACTTACTCTTTGAATCCAAGCAATTACTTACAAACATGTACAACCTCTTTGGTTCCTGTAAGGCAAAATCAAAACCAAAATTACCTTTTCTTCCTGTATGAGAGAAAGAAGGGAAGGGTGAGATGGATGGCAGAAGATTAACACGTCCTGCTGTGGAGTGTGATACATTCTCCTCTGGATCAGCTCTGGGCAGATCCAAACTGAGGAACAGAATAGGTACATATTAATGTAGCTTTTGTGTGCATTTCTATATTACACCTATACACACAGATTTTTAAAGTGGTGACAGAAGTCAGTAAATGGCCTCAAGACAGGTAATTCTCAAGAAGATAATTGCTAAGCTTTGCTGTGAAACTAAATTAGACCTGTGCTGTACACCTTCATGTCAGTGACCCCTCCAAACTACCTTTGCCTCAGTACTTGCCCATCCTGTAAAATAGATTTGAACAGCCCTCCTTGCTGGATGGGCTTTGCATTGAGACAGCTTGGTGGGCAAAGCCAACAAGAGGCTGCAGCTGAGCATGACCCAACAACTCTTTTTTAGCCTGTGGGAGGAAGGTATTATCATGGTAACAGGTGTGAGATAGCATATGTTGCACTTTGGGCTTTTGTTGTGGTATTGTATAGTTTGTTTACATGTCTGAGTTCTGTACTCTGTTGACTTATTATAGGTCTTTTTCAGGACACAGTTTTCATCTCACACAGATATAGACATTTCCGTTGTATGGCCCTGTGAATGTGAAACTAGCATTGAGTCTAGAAATGAAGAAGAAGAAAAAAGAGAAAAAGAAAATACCTTTTTTTAGTATTTTTCCCCCCTCACTATGTCGTTGTGAAAGCTGAAAATAGTGATACATGTGCAGGAGACAGCTGACCTTTTATGCTTAGTCTTACTACATTTTATCCACTGTAGCACTTGTTTTACTAGATAACTTTTAACAGCTTTCTGAACCGTGAAGAAACACAATTAATACATTTCCATTGGTACCTCCAGGCTACAGGAGTACACCACTACATCCCTAGATGTTTACTTTGTACGTGTGAGCCAAACAGTTGGGTTGTTAAACCTCCAAAAGTCCAGCACTGCGTGCTTTGACTGTTTCTCTATGCAGCCTACTGAGATTAACTGCATCGAGAGAACTGACACTTTAAATGTCCAGGGGAGTACCTCAGCATCCCTGGGATCCTCCAAACCCTGCTCTGCCATTCCTATTTCCCATTCCCATGGATCTACGGGATGCCTTGGAGCTCCTGCCCGAGCTCTGCTGGAGTTCCCTGGGTCACCCAGTCCGCACTGCAGTAGTGTCACATTGGATCTTACACCAAAAAGGGACAGGGGTGCACTTGTGGGAGCGTGATCAGCCCTTGGCCACCACTACACCCAGTAACCCACTGGTCTAGATGCTGCCCTGGGAAATGGAAGATGCGTTCAAGTGTCTGCTGCAGTGAATATGGATTGATTTAATGTGATACAGCTTCACTCTGGTGTGTGTATGAAGCCTTGGCACCCGATTCAGAGCTACAAAGTCCTTGGGGTCACTGGCTGTCTGGAAATCAGGTATGGTGCTGGAATGCACAGAGTTCCTCTATGGACATCACCCTTTTATTCCTGATTTTTTTTCGGATGAAAGAGGGAGACACACATAAAGGAAACATTTAAAACGGGACAGGGCATCTTTTGAAGCAAACATGGAACCTAAAACTACTGCCTCTTTTTAAAAAAAATAGTATCTGAATTAAAAGAGCCTTTTTGCTCACCTGTAACATACATTCAGATAGGTGCTCCCTTGGAAGGAAGGCTGTGGTATTTCCCCTTAGAGGGTTAGGTCACACAACTCCCCTCAAAGCCGGTGCAATCAACTCAGAAGACCTGATCCCAGCTTCTCTTTGTCACTGCTAAACTACACAGCTTTTCAGGACTCTGGATATATTTAAAATCCTAGATTCTAAACATCTTTGTAAGTAAAGGAGAAATGCTAAAAATAGAAGGAAAAAAATCCAGAAGGTGAAACTACAAACTGTATAAAACATATAATATCTGCCAGCTGACACTAGTCTGTAACACATTTTTTTCCAGCCACGTTAAACACCATTAAGAGGATCCTACACGTCTGTAAACCAAGTATATTTTCATTTATTTAGTATCATATTTTTGTGAGTTTGCTTATGCAGTAATGTATACATATTAGTTATGAATAATTTTGCTTTGTGGAAAATGTAAACTTCACGTAAATATTGAAAGAAGATCACAAAGGCCCTAATCTCATCCCAAGTGTAAAATTTAAAGTTTTTACAAGACTGCCACAATGTTGCAAAGCAAATTCATACCAAGCAGCATTATGATATTTCCTTTTACTTGGTTTAGTTTTATTTCTGAGAATATTTTGAGTTGTATTCATTTGACCTGCTGAGAGTGTGTTTTAAGTGAGAAAGAAATCCAGCCAGCAGAACTCCCCTTTGTTGCTCTCCAGGATCACTGCATCAACAAAAGGGATCAGTTTTTTAATGATGGAGCAAGGAAGCAAAGAAACAGTAAAAAAGCTGGCCAAAACCAATGCCAGATAAAACCAGAGCATCTCCAGAAAGTTGTAATTACATTCCTCATCAGGAAGAGCCTTCCACTGCAGCAAATGTCCAAGGACATGTGTAGTTTGGAATAATCCCCATCCACAGCTCCGATGTTGTTTCCCTTGATAAACCAAATTAAACAATCCTAATGACTACAAAAACATCAGCTCTGCTCTCCAAACACTGCTCTCTGTGTTACACAAATACTGGCACTATTAGACACAAGCCACATGTGCTGAAACCTGTTAAATATTGCCATTGATTCTGTGGTACTTGTTGTGAATAACTTTCCCATTTTACAAACAGGCAGCTCCACTGATTTTACTGGTTTCTACTGTTTGCACCTCCATGCTAAAAGCTACTAATGGGTTTAAATCTTTCTTATATTCTATTTCTATTGTGAGTTGCTTGTAATTTCCATAGTGGTGGCCTCCAGCTGAAGAAGATGTGAAAATTTGGACCTGAATTTGACTTAGGAAAACATGTTCAAGTTTGTTTTAGGTACTTTGCTGCCTGGGGATCTCCATGGGTTAGAGTGATTTAATGCCAGGCAGGTTGTTGCAAACAATGTAGGAAAGCATCTTGTACTAAGTGAAACTACTGAGCAACTATACTTGTCTACACAAGTTATGTTTATCAAGATTTTCCAATTTCTGGGTTGTTTTGAGCCTGTAAAAAGTAGCAGCCATCTAAATGCTGCAGGTTTGAATTGCTGGACATCTGCTGGGTCACTGAAACTTTCCTATGACTACTCTTAAAATAGTTATCTTAGAAACACTTGTGTTCTGACTGGAGAAGTAAAAAGAGTAACTTTAAGAGCACTTTAAACAATTTCCATTTAAACTGAAAAGACCTTGCATAACATGAAGCCCTGAGGTTGTCTTTCATGACTTGTTGCAGAGTAAGATGTCTCACATCACCAGAGCCCCCAGGCACTTTGTCCTCTCCAGCTACCCCAATGGAGCACCAGAAGAGGAAACCTACAGTAACCTCCAGACAATTCCAGACACCACAGAGCAAATGGAGTTTGGTATCAGGTATCACACTACATTAATACTCCTTCTGTCCTCCCCAAGTACAAAGTGCCAGACTTTCCAGAAAACCGCTAAGCCAAGTAATCATAGTGCATAGTACTGGAAATGGAATAGATGCAAGTGTAGATAACCTGTAGTGCTTAACACTGACTGTGCAAGATTATGCTGCATTAAATGTCTGTAAGTTTTCATCTTGCACAGGGGCACAGATATGGCTTGTTATTAGAGACCCACCTGTTACAGCAAGCAGCTGAAGAAGCCATTTTTACATAATTCTCCAGGCGCCACTTCCAACAAACTTGTAGTGCTGCCTTGGCTTTTTCTTAATCGCATACATACATTTATTTCAGTACCAGAGCCAGGGGTTGCCTTTCTCCTCCATCTGTGAAAATTCCTTTCTGTGGTTCTTCTGGCGTTTTTTTGTTGGTGGACTGACCAAACCGAGCCCAAGGGGTTTTTATCAGCAGACTCTAGAATTAAGCTCTTAAGCCTACTTATTGTTCAGCAGATCTCATAAAAAGATCTCAGCAGAAATGCAGATTAAAATAAAAATGTATATTCATAGTATTTGTCTACCAGAACAAAAATGTGTCTCAGAGAAGCCAAATCTGATTGGGAATTTTCATCAGGAAAGCATAACCAGTTTTTAGCATCAACATGTGCCACAGATGATGTTCCAGTTTCTGTATACCCCAGGACCTCCCTAAAAGCCTTAAGGTTTTGGTCAGTTTGTACCTGGGCACCATCCAGCTGGAGACCCCCATGGCACAGTGGAATTCATTAGTAAATCTGTTGGATGACAAAGCCAATGTTTTTGTAAGATGAAATATTTTGAAAGGCTTGAAGGCAGTTTCAATACTTTGACTTAGGGGGGAAGGGAGTGGGAAAATCAAAAACCCCAAACCAGAATCCCATTGTCTTGTATAAAGAAATGAAACACCTAAAAAATCAACATATTTTTTCAAAAGTGCCAAATATGCAGCTTCTTATGAAAACATCATGTATTGGCATAACATACTTAATTAATAAACCCATAAATAATGGGAAACAAACCTGTAACATTTCACTTTTACATGCCCAGTTTAGCCCAGCTGTTGGGGGAATAACAGTACCTGACATTTGCAGAGTGCTTTTAAAGAATTGCTGTTGCAGGGTTCTCCTCTAACGTGCACATCCTGACTGCCTTGCAGCTCAGCTACTCAGGTTGGCCATCAGCTGGCCCTCATCGGGGATGAATTTAACAGGAGGTACCGCAGGACATTAGAGGAAACACTGCTTCACCTGGCACGAGTGTAAGTTACCTTATTGGCAGATCCTTTTAAAAATCATGTTAGACAAACAAGAATGGTTCTGTAAACAAAATTAAAAAAGTTATTGCTACTGCTGCTGCCTCATACAGAACACAGAAAAGCAAAGCAGCTTGTTATACAAGGAAAAGCTTTATAATAATGTAAAGTGTAAATTGTTTCCACAGACTACAGCCATTTAAAGTCAAAAGACTTAAATACTGTCTTGCTGTTTCAAATTCCTCAGAGGCACAGTAACTTTAGACGTAATTTTAAGCACAACTGAGTGATGAGAGACCTGCAGCCTAGTGTGGGATTAACATGTTACTGCATGTGGAATAATTTACCCATGCATATACAAGAAAACATGGCTGGACTAGTTTGAACTGCCTTTTATCTGCTGTGAGCTGAAAGGTTGTCCTGCATAGTTGTTAACTGACATGCAGCAGTGTCCTATAACATGAGATACTCAGCTGTGTCTGAAGCCCCAGGTACTCTGCCTTATTTTCTCCTTGCTTCTGGGAGGGGATGGTCACTCACTGCAGACCTACCAGAATGCAGTTCAATTACAGATGTGTAACATAACATATATCTGTACATAACATATATATTCAACTTCTACCACAGCAAAGCTGGATTCACACTCCAGAGACAGCCTGTGGCACTGCTGTGTCAGTCTTGTATTGCTGTCCTGATTCATCAGACATAAACATCTCTCACTGGGTTATGCTCTTCTAAGTTTGAAACAATCACAAAGATTGTCACTGGATCACTTAATTCTGAAAGTAAATTATCTTTAGATTTCAAAGGTCTTCTTCCTAAATATTTAGAGAAGTATACATGTACACATACACTTTTAGGAAGGAATATACTAAAGATTTTTGTTAGGGTTTTGTTTTGTTTTGGTTGGTTTTTGTTTCCTAAATGTTGGTATTTTATTTGCCACTTTTTAGACTAAATTTTCTATACTCATGCTTTCTTTGTTTTGTTTTTTTTTAATCATCAGAGTTGCTATCAGTGTTTTCCAGACATGGAATGTTATTAAAAGTGTTACAAGAAGCTTTGGAGATGTTGTGAGCAGTAACTGGACAAAGCGGATCACTGGCTATGGAGGCTGGGTATGCTCTCTCCTTTTTCTCCCACTTTTTTGTTGGCAAGTAGGCAGCAGGAACACCTGACTCCCTTGTAATGGCAGTGAGTGAAGCATATAATGTGGCTTCAGGCTGGGGTTTATCCCTTCGTTTGTTGGTGCCCCTTCAGTGCCCTGTTTTTTTCTCTTAAGGCTGAAGTTTCTTATGTAAAGACAGAGGATGCTGCCCAAATCCCACACAACTCCCAGGGTTCTGTTCAGAGGGAGGCACCTGCCACTATTTAATGCTGGAAGGGTCTCCCTGGGGAGATGGGCAGAGCTGCTGCCAGTAGTGCTTATCCAGAGAAGAGAGGAGGATTCTTTAGTGGCTGTAGAGCCTCCAGTAAAATTCACCCTCCTCTGCATTTCTGCTGCAGAACTGGACCGTGCTCTCAGGCCCACGCTGACCTCCCACATGGGCACTCTTTTAGTTTCCTTGCACCTTCTTTTTGCTGCTTGTTATTTCTAATTCCCTTCCCCTTTCTTCCCACAGACTTGCAGGCTTCCTGTCAGGTGCTTCTGCCAGAAGCTGGTGCCTGCAGCCTTGCTTGCTGCTGCCTTTTGGTGGGCCGTGAATTATGGACTGTAGAATTACAGCAGGAGGTCATTGCTGGACACTGACCGACATCGCTGACACCCCAGTGGTGGCAGCTGGTTTGTTTTTCAAATTTACACTGATAAAAATCTCTTTAATATTTAAAACCTAGGCTAGTGCTGGGTCACTGCTGTTTCATATCTTTTTTAAAGAAAAAACTTGTAAAATAAGAAGGTTGTTGCTGGATAACTGCCTGACTTGCTAGTTTTGAAATGTGACTCCAGGCGATTAGAAACTGTCTTTTTTGTGTTTATTTTAATGCACTATAAAGTGTCTATTTCCTATAAATGAGTTTGTTAGAGATTCTAGATGTGAGGAAAACTGAAGGCATGCTGGCCATCCTTTAAATTTTAACACTGTAAAAGCAATAGCAAAGATTAAAACCATGATACTTTTTTAAAATTAAATTGTTGCTTCAAAACTTTAGCAATGTTGTCTGCTTTATTTTCCAAGACTCTGCTATCACACATTAATGGCAGTATCTTCTGCCCCTTTTCAAAGTAAACTAGAACAAAGCCCCAGAATTTGCTGGACTCTGAGAAGGAATTTTCTCAGAGGATGCATGTCTTTTTGCAAGGCACTTGCTTGGGCAGAACAGAAGCCTGAGGGGAACATGAGCACAACTTACATGATGGAGATGGTTGAGTTGTCACCCTCCTGGACTCCACAGGTGGCCTTAAGGGCACAGCTGAATTTTTCCTCTCTCAACATCTCCTATTTGTGCCTGGTTATTCTCTTTATATATCTAAGTGCATCTTCTCTTTGCTGTTAAAGCTGGTTCTCAGTATCCAGCATTACAGACTCTCTCAGTGAGAGAAAATGAAAGTGCATCTCTGTGGTTTGGGTATTCCCCTCAGCACAGGGGATGCCTGCTTCTTGCTCAGACAAGCAACTCCTACCCTTAGCACATTTTTAAAACAGGAAACTACAGTATTCAGTGGATTTATGATCTAAGCACTCATCAGAGAAATTGCAGTTTCAAGTTTGAATCTCTGCTTTAAATCAAACAAGTCAAGTCTTGTCTCCTTCCTCTTTAGTGAAGACAAATGCCAAACCAAGCCAAATTTAAGCATGTTGAGGAACATGCTTCCTCTCTTAATTGAATGCTGCCTAAATCCCATTATGATCCTAACTGCCCTTCTCAAAAAACATTTCTGGGAAAAAGAAAAATGAAGCTCCACTAGACTACTACATTTGACTGTGTCATGCAAAGGATTTTGAAATATCTTTGAACGACTTGAAATGCTGAGCAAAAGGAAAGCAGGCAAAGAAGGAATATAAAGGGTGATGGCTCCAGCATACTCCAGAAATTCAAGCAGCAGCAGCAGCGAATATTCCAGTGTCACATTTTTTTCAAAATGCTTTCAAGATGATGTGCCCTTCAGCAGCAGGTAGGCAAGTTTTTTCTAGAAAAGCACAGTTAGCACACATGGAACTGTAGTCACTCACAGGCCAGAAGTTGGCCCACATAGCCAAAAAAACAGACCAAAATTTTATCAGTGAATTTACTGCTCTGTCTAGCTCCATAATAGCAGTGTGACAGAAAAATATGTAAAGTTATTATTTAGTAAAGGGTAAAATTTAACATCAGGAGGGTCTAATAAACAAACTATTAATATATAATAAAACTACCAGCTAGGAAAAAATTGACTCCTCCCAGCTGAATCAATTTAATATACCAAATAATTATTTCTAAACAAATAACCTTTATGCACCGAGGGGCAATGATGAGCAAGAGACTCTTCACTGCCTATTTCATCCAAGAGCTGTGTGGAATGATTGCTTTTTCCCACTCTTGTAATCCATAATGTAAGGCTTTGAATCATGAGAGGGGAATTTCATCACCCAGCATCTATGGAGCAAACCACAGTCTCAAGGAATACAAAATTCAATCCCAGCAAAGAAACAAGTGAAACACAAAGCAAACAGCATCCAAAGCCACAGCAATCAGCACTAGCTGGAGTACCAGGGAGCAGTGCCAGGCTCCTCTTTCACCTGTGGAGCACAGTTAGTTAATCCTCTAGTCACAGCCCCACAGTGACTCAGGAGACCCAACGTTAATTCTGTTTTTTTCACTGCACACTTCCTCATACGTGACAGCATTTACGGCACTTGATTTTCTTCCACATCCTGTTTCTGCTTGTTCATAAGTGAAGGAGCCATGCTGGGTTCTCACCTCTCAAATATTCAGTTTCCAGAAGCAGAGGGGATAGATGAGCAAACACATTAAAGAAATGCTCTGAGATGCAGGATTTGTAATTACCTGGGCACTCTCTGCCCATGTTACAGCACGTGTGAGGTGAGGCTGTGCTGATGGGCACCACACAAAACCAAGCCCTGAACACTTCATACAGAGGTACAAAGACCTCCATCACACTTCTTCTGCTCCTAGAAATTGCAACATCAGCACAAGAGCATGATTCTCTCTGGCTTCTGGTTTTGGAGACACAAAGTTCACTGAGGAGCAGCTTCAGCTCAACCACTGCGCAGAAGAAAAGCAAACACCCAACAGTGGTGACAGGTCCTTCTTCCCACTAATTAAACAAGACCCACAAGATTGGAATGCTCTCAGGATATAGATTTCCCTTCAGCATTCTGCAGCTGAAAAAAGTGCAAAGGTTATCTAATGGTTTGCAAACAAGAGATTTCTAGCATGGATTTCCCAAAGAGCTTTAATTCTGAGCAAAGTGTACAACAAAGAGAAACGGGGTGGGGAGAAGGAAAAAATTATGGCAAGAACAGTACAAATAGAAAACAGGTCTCCAACATTTCCTCAGAAAGGTTAAATAATTAAAAAGAAAGTCCAGAAATTTTAAAGCACTAAAATTAGTGCCACCAACATACCATGCTCAGTTTCAACTATCATAAAAGCTGGTTTGAAAGTCATCAACGTTGCATTTGGTCTTACAATGTGTGGTCAGAAACTTCTAACACAGGACAATCCAGTGTTTCGTCATATGAATGGGATTTAGTTGCAATATTCTAACCAATGAATCTAACTGAAGACTTTGGTATGCATTTCTGAATAATTAACACCTTACCTGTAACATAGGAACCTTCACTGAAATAACTTTCTTTACAGTTATTCCAACCCTTAATTATCAGCCTCTAGCAGTCAAATGGTGAAGCTGAAAAACTCTTCAGTATTTTACTAATTGTTAATGTTTACACATGCTAAAAGTGGAATTTGTACTGTAGGGGCAGGCACAGCTGCCAGCTGCAGTCCACAAAAGAACTGTTTAATAATACAGCCCACTCAGCAATGATAATAAGGGCCAGTGTTTTTAATTCACTCTCCCTGCCATAAATGTGAAATTAGAATGATTGGTACTGTAACTGGAAGTTCTCCTGCATTTCCATAATACATTATTGAAGATGCTGTCAGTCACTTGATTTAAGTAATACGTCCTAAATGTTTTCTAGGTATCTGTTAAATGCAGCACTAAAGTACCAAAATAAAAAATACAAACTGGGAAATGGGAATCTCTTTCCAGGAAGGTTTGGGGCAACCTGCTGCTCTCCAGCTCATCATTTCCTGCTGCCAGGAAATGTACATAATACTTTTATTAAACTGTGAACAATTCTTGTGTAACTTAGCACAACCAGTGTGGCATTGGACAAATGGAGGGAAAGTTACTTCCATCCACGTGGACAGCCAATAATGATGCACCTCAAAGCATTAAAAATAGCAAGAAAAGCTTCATAGTTTATTTACAGTTTAACCTTAAGAAAATAATTTTTCTTGTAACATCATCTGCCTCACTCAGCTGCTACCTGGCAATGTGGACACAAAGAAAGAGAACTTTACATAGATGAACACCCCACAAGTCAGTTGAGTAAGAAAACAGGACATCAACATGCTAAAAGCTGTCCCAACAAATGGCTCCTCTAAATGTACCCTCCAGGCCAGAGCAGAGCCCTACACAACTTGGAGCCAACAATCCCTGCAGCTCTGCAGAAGATCCCTGCACCAGACAGCAAGGCTACCAACTGGAACCTGAATCCACACCCAAAAAACTCCCCCAGGAAACAACCAACCAAGAAAGACAAACAAAACCATCAAGAGTGAAAGCTGCTTGCAGGATTTAGGCCAAACAATGCTGCTTGGCCTGTTTGTTGACAGCTTTGCAGTCCCAACACAGATGGAAGAGCCAAACTTTGCTCTCCCCTTTCCACACCTGAGGAACTTAAAAAAAATGTTCATTGCAATCACACACAATAGTGCTCTTTACACCATGAGAAGCCATGAATGTTTAAGACTTCCTCTTTTGGGAGCACAAAGTTTTAAATCGGAAAAAAACGAGTTGTGTGGATTTTTCTCAAAAGGTCATTTAAGTCGCCGCTGCTTCCTCATCTTCCAGAGCATCTACATGTTTATATTGTTTCCAGGCCTTTAAATTACACTGTTTGAGAATGGCTCCTAGTTGATTCCCGGGCCCCACTTCATACGTGTAAGGAAATTCTGTTCCTTGCTTTCTTTCGTACACTGAGTGCATGGTCTGCTCCCACAGAACAGGTGACACCACCTGCTTCACTAACAGCTTCTGAATGTGCTTTGCGTGCATGTACTTTTTGCCATCGACATTGGAATACACACAGAACAGCGGTTTCTGAATTTCAATCGATTTTAGGACTTCAGCCAGTGGCTCTACTGCTGGTTCCATAAGTCTGGTATGAAAAGCCCCACTGACTGGAAGCATTTTTGTACGTTTAAAATAATATTTTCGGGCATTCTCCTGCAAAAACTCCAAAGCCTATAAAAGAGAGAGAGAAGTGAGTCTTGCACAGCAAAGGTTTTCTCAGTCACCCCACAAGAATCACCTCATCAGACTTACTGTGATAAAGGGATTCCTTTCCCTACCCAACAACTGAACACATGCTGGAAAAAAACACCCCACAGATGAAATACTTTTGTTTGGACAAACTAAGGCCGCACATAACACCCACACAGAAGCGCAAAGCAGAAGTTTTTAAAAAGTGAAATGCTCAGTTCAACTGAAGGAATAGTTACTCTGAAGCAATACCTGCAAGTGTCCTGCAATGACTCTGCTGTCTGGAAACAAATAGTTTGACACTGTGCACACGGGGTTCTCTATACCCAGCGATTCACAGTGTTTACGGGCTTCCAAGCAGGCAAATTTGTAATTTGCCTCTCGCCGGCCGACAACCGAGAGCATTCCACTGGGGACAGCTTCCGACGCCTTTTGCATGGCTTCGGCGCGCACTTTCACCGCGTACAGCGCTACGGAGAGAAACAGAGATGCGGCGTAAATGTGAGCGCAAGAAAGGGCAGTTGTTCACTCTCGTGAAACGTCAATGCTTTTAATGCCGGATTACACACGTTAAAGCCAACAGCGGGAGTAGAAAGTAAAATTCGTCCTCTAATTAAAAACAACAAGCGGGAGGGACACAGTGAGAACAGGCAACGCTTTGGAAACAGCACGGGCTGGGAGATCCTAGCAGGGAGCTCCGCACGTCCCCCAGGCACCTTCGGCGAAGTCCAGGGCTCCAGCGAAGACCAGCGCCGCGAACTCCCCCACGCTGTAGCCGGCGGCCGCCACGCAGCGCTCCACGACCTGCGGGCACACAGAGCCGAGCGGCGCCTCAGCCGCAGCGCGGGCAGGCCCGAGGCGCCGCCGCCCGAACCCGGCCCGGCCCCCGCGCCCGACGCGGCCGCTCACTTCAGGCTGCAGGTGGTTGAGCTTCTCCACGGCGGCCAGGGAGGCGACGAACACGGCGGGCTGGCAGTGCTGGGTGCGGTCCAGCACGTCCCGCGGCCCCTCCAGGCAGAGGGAGAGCAGGTCGTAGCCCAGCACCTTCTCGGCCAGGCGGTACATGTCCCGCACGCCGGGGTACTGCTGCAGCCCGCGGCACATCCCCACGAACTGGCTGCCCTGCCCGGGGAAGAGCAGCACCGTGCCCTCCCGGGGGCATCGCCGCTCCCGCCTCGCCGCCGCCGCGCCCGGCTCCTCGGCCTCCACCGAGCTCTGCAGGAGGTCGCTCAGGCTCGCCGCCCGGTCCCCAGCGCCGGGGCGGGAGCTGCCCCACCGCCGCGCAGCGCCGCGGAGGCCGCCGCGCCCGCTGCAGCCACCAAGCCGCCATGGCGCCGCGGCCCAGCCGCCCATGGCCGCCGCCCGGGAACGGGCGTTGCCACGGGAACGGGGCGGCCCCCGCCGGCAGCCGCTGCCGGGCCGGGCCGAGGGGACGGGAAGGGAGGGAGCGAGCGAGGGAGGGAACGAGGGAGGTCGGTCAGGCCGCCCCGGGGCTCGCCGCCCTCAGCCCCGCGCGCCGCCCTGGGCCCGGCCCGCGCCAGGCGCCTCAGCCCGCCCAGCCCCTCAGCCCGCCCCGGCCCGGGGGCGGTGCTTGGCCGCCCGGCAGAGCAGGCGCGACCGGCGGCAACAGCAGCGCGGCAGAGCTGGAGGTAACGCCGGCGCTGCCCGCGGCATGGCACGGCTCGGGTGGGACGGGACGGGGAGCCCGAGGGGCGGTGCAGCCCCCAGCGGGGCCCGGCTGCTTCTCCGGAGGGGCCGCCCGACCCCGCCCCAGCCCCCGCGCGGGTCCCGGCGCTCCCGGAGCGCCGCTGCCGCTGCCGGGACCCCGCCGCGCCCCGGGCACCTTCGGCTGCCCCGCGGGTCGCGGAGAGGGTTGAGGGGAGCGATCCCGCTCCCTGCTGCCGGTGACAGCCCCGCGGCGGCCAGCCGGGATGCCCCGGGCCGGACGGGACCCGCGGTGCCGGGTGGAGACGGGCGGGGCGGCACCGCGCCACCGCTCACGGTCGGAGACGACTTGGGCAAACACGGCTTTTACGTGCCGGAGTTCAGCATAGGAAGTGCTTTTAAAAAACCCACAACACACCAAGCTGGGAAGCTTGATTTTTCTCCGGCACACGAGCTTGTCAGTGGTTCAGAGCTGTGCGCGCACAGCACAAAGGCAGAAGCGGTTCTCTGGTCTCGCAGGGACCGGCGGCACACGCGGCACATTCGCTCTCCGCTCTCGGGAAAAGTTTTCGCGCTGCTATTTAACTGAAGCTATCTTCCTTCAGTGTCGCCGAGGAACATTTCTTTAAGGGTGAAAGAAAGGGCTTTGGTTTCAATTCTCAGTTTTTCAGTGATACTTATAAATCAGCCCAGAATGCACAGTGATGTAATTTGAGCGTTCAATGGTAAGATTATTTTTTTAAAAGTGAAAGTTGCCGTCCCGGAGTTGCAATTGTGTAACGACTTTGCATCAAGTAAGGTTATGAAACAGTATCAAGCATTGAGTCAGAGCAGCTCAGCAGAAGAGACTGTAAGTGCAGCTTGGCAGAAGGAAAATGTGTCACAATAGCAAGAAATTATGTTGACTTTTTATTTGGGCCCGTTCCAAAGGATCACGGCGAGAAGGTTTTTCTCACTTTTCTATTCTCTGTGCTATTTTGTAAGATGATTTCTTCCATTTGTGTCTGCCTCCAGGTAAAATACCCGGAAGGGAGCTGCTTAAGTTAGCTGAAATATAAGGGCAGTAACAAAGGAGATTGATGACATGAATGTGATCATATCCCAGCCCAGGGCAGCCTCTACGTGTAACATAAGTGTCAATGAGAAGAGATTGAGCAGGAAATGGCAAATTCTCCCAGCAAAGAACTTGCTCCAGCGTGCATTTCAGTTCCCTGTATGTGAATAAATCATAGATTTATTTGCACAGCTCGTGCTCTGCCACTTTGAAAGAAGTGTAAACTGGGCAGTGAGATTTTTTGTTTCCATCTGTACACCTTGCATAATAGTCTTCAATAAATACCGTATTTTAAAAAAATTCTAAATATATATTATAAACATACTATAAAATTCTAATATGTATTATAAACATCATTTTACACTTATTAGATATTTATATTCTATTTATATTCTATAACATTTATTGTTTGAAGTGTCTCTATTACTTGAGATTATAGCAAAGATAAGCCTGCTTTCTGTTTGTTTTTTTTTTTTTTTTTTTTTTGTGGTAGCTGTATTCTTTGTCATAGACTGTGATATAAATTTGATTTTAGTGTTGCAGCTTCCCAGGAATTAAAACCACAACACACATAAATAGTTGATCAATATAAATTAAGTATGTTATCTTTAATTTTTCTGACAGCTATCTTGGGAAGAAGCCTTCTTCCTGGGGAAAATTTGCATGCTGCCCCTCACACCTGGGCAGAGCCTTATTTGCCCTTAAAAGAAAAGTGTGGTAGGGGATTAGAGGAAGAGTAGGTGTGTCTTGTGGACCCACTTCCATGGTATGGTCCCAGCTTTGTGAGTCCATCTCCAAACACTGGGCACTGGGAACCCGAGGGCTGCCAGGGTGATTTAGTCCTGCTGGGAGATTTTCCTTTGTGTTTTTAATGCGATTTTTAAGCCCCATGTGATTGGGTAGCCAGCCCCAAGCTGCACGTGGAATGGAACTAATCAGAAGTTTTATCAGCACAGAGGTATAACAAAATGGGGTGAAAGCAGTTCTTCTTTCCTACCTTCCTTCTCCTTCCTGCTGACAGAGTGCCCCAAGGAGGGAAAGGCACCTGTCCTTCAGAGACCTCCTCAAGGCAAAGAAGTGTTTTAGTTCATTTTTCATCAGGCTGAAGCAACCCAGCTGCTCTGTCATAATATGTCTAATTCCACCTACAGAGCACCCTATCCCTTTTTCCAGAAAGAGGACACAGAAAGCTTCTGTTAATTTTTTCTTCATGTTATGCCACCATAGAAAAACAGAGAGAAGCCCATTAGGCAGCAAGTTTAACTATTGGGGTTTTCTTCCCCACTTTATTTTACTTTATGTAGCTGGAATGAACTTTGGCTGAGTCAGATGTTTTGAATACCTAGAACAATTATTCTAACATGTATGCAAAGCAAAGTGGCCTAGTGCATCCCTCATTGCACTGCTGAAACTGCCTGAAGTCACACGAGGGCTAACAGAAAAGGGGCAGTATGATGAAGAACATGTTGCAGGGCAGAGATAAGAAGTGGAAAAGAAGTAAACACATTAAGTGTGTGTGAGAAGAAAATATTTCCAACCTTGGTGGTTTTTAGTGGCAGATATCTGCTGGGTATGCTGCAGATATCATTCACAGACATCCAGCATTCTTCAGTGCAAGAATATTGTGCAACTCACCCTGGAGCTGGGATATGATTGGGAAAGTAGTTATTATTTCTAGGTTGAGTAATGCTGCTGCAGCCAGTGGGGCTGTGTTAACAAGTCTGTGGTGTGTAAGTTCTCACCAATTCATTTCAGATCATCAGCTGTACATTGAAAGGAAGGCAGGGCAGATGAACCTCTGTGCTTAGATTACTTTTAGAAAATGTACAGGGTGTTCTGTAAACATTGCACAGCTCTTGTCCTGCACAGGTAAACAAAGAGTGCAGCACTGGCCAATGCACAGACTTTCCAGTGCATCCTTGCCTTATACTCAGTCTTGCTAAAGACCTACATCAGATAACCAGAGACACACAGATGTGGCCTCTTCCTTGAAGTTTTCTGAGTTACCTTTGCTGTTTTTGGAAAGTTGATACTAGTATTTAATTTCTTGGGAATGAAAACACAGGGACTCCCACTGCTGATGGACAGCTGTGGTCCTGCTGCAGCACATCTTGCTGCATCTTTTTTTCCCTCCTTCTCCTTGCAAGACAGAGTTTTTTGCCATGCTTGGGAAATCCTGAGAGATACTACTGGAAAATACAGCACATAATTAATTAGTAATAATAGTAGTTAAAAGACTGGGACGCCAACATTGAATTCCAGCCAGTATGTTCAATCTCTTCATTTCTATTTCCTCCCCTTACACGAATGGCTTCACTTCTCTCATTTCTTTGCTTTGTGCCTTCCCTGTTTCTTTTTGCCTGCCTGCTTTTCTTTCTCTTAAGAATTGTTTCAGTTTTCTTCCTCCAACATGCATGGGTACATCATTTATTACATTATTACTAATGACTGCCACAGAGCAGTATTGTTTCAATTTTATAGTATTTAGCACTTTCAGCTTATAGAACACTTTCAGACTTTCCCTGGGAGGAAGCTAACAGAACCCCTGACAAAATCCAGCTGCTGAACTCTGCAAGGAAACGACCCTTATATTGTTAACATCCAAATAAAGCATAAAACTCTTTGGGTTCTTGCTTTTCACTTTTGAAAAAATAGTATGTGGCAGCCACGCTGGAGTTGGACATATCACATCATGTATAGAGAGCTAAGCCTGGCCTCCCTGTAGGCAAAGCAAAAGGGTTAAAAATTAGTGACATCTTATTAACTGTCAATTTCTAACTTGACCATTGGGAATTACTCATCTGAAGGCAGTCAGAGAGAATCATTGAGCTCGGAGCTCTTGTTCCCATCAGACCTTGTTACTCCTGCACATGGCAATTGCTTCACATCCCAGTAAAAGCAGAGCCTTTCACGCTGTCAGTGGGGATGACAAGTAGCGCACACGGCAGCTGACAGCCTGCTTCCTTGGGAAATAACAGCACAGATCTAAGTGCAGGAGAGCAGGGGAACTCCTCTGCTCCACTTAAGATGCTTCCTCATAAGTAGAATCCACTAGGCAGAAGTATGGCAGATACGAGCCCTGCGGATTTTTCCTCCCTCGCTTGTCCATCCTCCACCCAAAACCTAATTGATCCTATCACAGCAGAGTACCATATTGTCCTCCCATTTCTCCTTCTCCCCAGCCTCAGTTCTGAATTCTTCCCTGTTTGGTTTTTTTTCACCTATTCAGTTTTTTTTGTTCTGTTTCTGACCTTGACTTGTATCTCTGATGGCTTTGTCTGCTGCCTTTTTTGTGTATACTTCTATTCATGGCCAGCTTCCCCCAAGCCCACATCCCAGGCCTATCGGCCCTTTCTTGTTTACCCCTCTCAACTTTTCTCATCCTGTGTGCCTTACCAGTCCTCCATGCTCACTTTGCCTTCAAAACTCTGCTCTGCTTCTATCACCAGGATTTCTCTCTATCCCAAGCAAACTGCATTGTGGTCCCAGCACTGAAATCTCATATTAAATCTGTGTGGGCAGAGCCCTGAGTGCAGGGACAAAAACCACAATGCAAGAACTCCCTTGCAGGCCAAGCTTACCTTGATGTCCAAACAAATTCACCAGGTCAGAGCTGTGACAATGCAACCTCATCTGTGCCATTTCCTATCAGTTAAAGCACATCTGTCACAAGTAAGATTTCCTCTTCCCCACTCCCTGCCTCCTCATCCCAGCAGTCATGACTATAGCAGTAGCTTTGAAATCCAGGGAAAGACAACAGCAAAGATAGTATCCATATGGCACTTTTGTCTGACAAGCATCTGAAATTGATCTAAAACTTCATTTTCTCTCCTGGGCCTTCTGCAGTTGCTCTTTCCCCATTGCTGTCTTTTCTCATAATCTCCTGCATAACAGATGAACAGGAATTGGGTGTATTTACCTACTATATATTAGAAAAAGCATCTTTCAGTTCTGCCCTTTTTATTATTGTAGCTCTAGTGTTTACATTTCAGTAAACTAAGCACAGCCCTTCTGTAGCATTTGGCTTTTGGCCAGAAAATCTGCAGTGAAGCTTTTTCCTCCTTCCTTGCTTGCTGGTTTTCCTGCTGCCTGTACCCTAACTAAAACAGCATGGCCTAGCAGAGCAAGGCATTACTTATCCCTGCTTCTTTAGGCAAATTTAATGGGCTTGGCAGCTACAATTGCTGTAACTGATTGAATGCTTCATGAAGGAGCCAAAGGTATACTCCCCATGTATCCAGATCGCCTTTCTTGTTTAGCAAAACATCGTTTAAGTACTTACCTTCTCATTGTCCTCCCTGGTGTTTGTTTTCCAAGGCAGCTTCTCAAGTGTCTGCTACTGATTCACATCCCTCTGGCTCCCACTGAGCATCCTGCAGACGATCTCTCACATTATTTTGCTTGAAATGCGTTCCCAGGAAAGCATGTGCTCTTTACTTCCTTGGCTCTGCCACTTCATTGAGGGAATGCAGAAATACACACTTCTTGGTGAATACAGAAATACACGCTTCTTACTGCATTTATTTATTTTTCACGTGCAGTTCATATAACATCAAACTGCTTTATCCCTCTGCCATACTTATGGGTGAGGATAGTTCTATACGTAAAATTCAGTGATCTTCATGCACTCAGCTGAGAGGGAAGTAAAGGCCCTACTTCCTACCAGCTACCCCCTCCCCAGGGACAGATTTCTTTACAGGTCTATTGGTACAAGATCCGTTAATTTCAGCTACAGGCTCTCTCAGTGACAACACTATGCTGTGGATCAGATCTGACATGCCTATTTTTAAAATCTGTTAAAAATGGAAACTTCTGCAGTTGCATTTTAAAAGTTCTCTGCCAATCAGTGTTTGGTTTTGTTTCAGGTTCACTGTCTCAATGGAAGTGGTACCAGCCTGGGCCCCAGCAGTAGGTTTCACACTCCTGCCTCATGCAGGAGGATTTTTAGGAAGCAATATAACCAAAAGGGAAATCCCAACATGGTATGAAACTCTGCAGAAGCCATCCTGGTGTCCACCTAACTGGGTGTTTGCTCCTGTTTGGGGAACTCTCTATACATCTATGGGGTATGTTTTTCACATTGTATTAAGGCACTGACCTGATCTCAAAGTTGCATTTGGTATAATGCTGGACCAGAGGACTATGACTGTACTCCTGGGGCTGTATGTTTGTAGGAAACTGTGTCAAGCTGCCTCTTTAACAGGTAAAAACATGTTTTGGGAGTTGTGTGTGGGTTTGATAGGACATTATGTACGCAGAAGCATCCACATCAAAGGCAGGAGCTCAAAAAGCTGCCATTAATTTGCTTTCCTCATTCATTCTGAGGGGAAGACCTGCCAAGCTGGAAACAGTGAAGCAAGGCAGCACTGGGATTTCTTCTATGTATGTCCTTCAGTAGTTTTAAGAACATTTAAAGAAAGGGGTTGGGGAAATTAGGATAGAACTGTTCTAACAGAGCTCAATAATGCAATGGATGAAATTGAATGCTGAATGTTCTCTCATTTTGGTTTCATTTTCTTTCCAGAAAAGCTTTGTAATTTTTATAGCCTCATGTCCTGTCCCTCTCCACCAGTATTCTCATTTCTTTCTCCTCATACAGATTGTACTTTTTTACTTATTTAAGTGGAATACTTCTGTATTTGAAGAGTTGAATGAGATCATTACTGACCTGTGAATAAAAACATGCCTTTTATCAAGAAGAAAAGAGCTGGGTGGCTTTCCCAACTTCCTTCAAGATTGCACAATCTGTAACCCTGTGTCTGGATTCCTCACCACGAATCTGGGTAGTGATGCAGGTTAAATACCTTAAAAATGTCCAGATTTTGACAGCTTATCAGTTTTGTTAATAGCAGAATCAGTGTATCCTAAGGTGGATTATGTATTATACATCCAGCCCAATGAAAAGATCATTCTTAGTACCAGCCTTCTCTTATCCATCATGCACACACATTCCTTGAATGACCAAGACATTTCATTCCTCCAGAATCTCAGATACATGGAAAGCAACAAATAACTAAAAGCAAGTTTTAATAAGCTTACCTGCCTTTCTTGACACAGCTTCCTTAGATTTGTGCATCATGATCTTGGTCTGAAGTTAGATGTATGAACAAGTGCAAGTCCATGCTGTGCTCTGGAAATCACTTAGGAAACTGAAGTTTCTAATGCTTACCCCGCCCAAACTTTCTTTTGTTTTCATTGTTCCCTGCAATCAAACTGCCAAAATAGCAAAGCTGCATTGTTCAGTCCCTGTGAAAGTAATGAAAGTGACTACAGGGCTCTTCCTGCTCCCAATACTCAACTCTGCTTTGGGAACCCACTCAATGCCATTCATTTAATCCACTTCAGAAGTAGGTTTTCATTTATTATTTAAAAATCTTTAAAATACCATGTCCCAGTACTAAAACAAGGTTTCTTCCCTATTTGCATCCTAGACTTGTTTCCATTTCAACATGGCATTCTTTTTAAAGGCTGAAATGCAGTAGGTCATCTGCTTCTATGCACTTAAAAGTGAGAATTCTGGGATGATTAGAGTTTTTCTCTCTTCATGTTGTTATCCAGAGCAGCTGATCAAGCCTGTGCTGTCACTTACTTTGCCAAGTAGGGCTTGGATATCTAAATCTTCCAACTTAATCTAGACCCTGGCACTGAAGTTATTTCATTGATCAAGAATGTGTGGTAGCTTTGAACAGTGCAGTGAATGACACTTCCCCTTTGCTTTCTGCAGATACGGCTCCTACCTGGTATGGAAGGAACTGGGAGGCTTCAATGAAAAGTCAGTGGTTCCTCTGGGTCTGTATGCAGGGAACCTGGCATTAAACTGGGCATGGACTCCAATATTTTTTGGAGCTCACAAAATGGGATGGGTAAGTGAAATACTAAGTTTCCAAACCAAAGGTTTGTTACTCTTATTTACAAGGTATTAGCATGGAAGATTTGTGTCAATCTTTCCTCCCTGAAAATGGGTCTGAATACAAAATATGGCTTGTGGAACTTCTCTAAAATTCTCTTTAATGCATGCCAGCAGCCACCTGAGAGAATTTACAGATATAGAGCATCCTTAAATTGATAGATTTCAAGCAGCTTTCTGCCAGCCTTTGATAAGTTTTGTGTGACTAGAAAACATAAACATTTATGCCTTATTGCAATTCATAGGTCTCTCTGGCAAACAGTGATAAGCAGCTTATTACAACATTATTCAAGTGCTAACACCCCTTTTAGAAAAGACTCATTTTCTGCAGCTCTCTGAAGAGAAACAGCTCAATTGTTCTCAAAAATAAGAATCAGTTATAAAAAATAGAGAATATTTGCCTGGTTCTTGAGCTGTGCATGCAATGCTCTAACAGGGAAAGACTGCAATCCATCACAGATTCATTCACACCTTATCTCTTCAGGTGACACGAACAAACTGGACAGGTTTGCTTGCTCCAAGTCCCTCTGGGAAGTGTCTCACTGCCCACTAAAGAGGGTATGGGTGAGAGAGACTTCATTCTCCCTCTCTGCTCCCAGTTGTACTGCCCTTTCTTGTATTGTTTTACGACTCGAAGTGGTATGTAACTCAGCAGAAATCTATCGTCTTTATCTGCTGGCTGGTTTTATGAGAAGGATTTAACTCACAGAGGGATAAGAACAGGTGCCAGAGCAAGGTGGAAGGAGTGACACACAGGAAATGCAACGAGTAAAAACAACACTAACCACCTTCTGTGTTTCAGGGGTTGGTGACTCTTCTGCTTACAACTGGTACAGCAACAGCTACCACTGCTTCCTGGTATAACATCAACAAAACAGCAGCTTATTTGATGATTCCTTATTTAGCTTGGCTAAGCTGGGCTTCTGCACTCAATTATCGGATCTGGAAGGACAATCGCAACAAGAAAAAACCTGAATAAGCAGTTTTCAGCCAAAACCATTTTTTTTCCATAATAACTTTTTATATAAAAAGTTATGGCCTTATTTTTAGCTGAACTACTTCTACCATTACTTGGGTAATTACAGGTTGACAAAACAAATACAACTTTATTAGGTAAGCCACAAAGGATTGTATGGCTGACTGGGTTTTATAGCAAACTAAAAGTCTTGATTAAAAAGTGGTAAGTGTCATATTATAGTATTATATGTTACATGACAACAGCATTTTAACTGTTACCAGAAGAAAGCAGGAACTCAGAAATCCAGCCACACAATAACATGGTTTCCAGAAAGGTGTTTCTAAGAGTGACAGGCATGCTTGTGGCCTGAATGTTTCGTATTTACCCCTAGGCACAATGCTTTTGTGCTATGATGTGTCCCACTACAGCCACCAGATATTTATCTTCCGGCCATTGTACTCTGGAAACATTTAAGACAAGCTCTTTTTAACAATTTGTGCCTCCCCACTTTGAAGAACTGTACATGCATTCAGCTAAATGCATTAAACTACATGTAAACTTAACCTTGTTACTTGCTGGTATTGTTTTAAATTGTTTTGAGCAGAAAAACACTGAAGGCAGCAGGATGCTACAGCCTCAAAGACAGCCCCTTCATCTCTTCTTCTCACCTCTGCAATGGCCAAGACAAACCAGGAAATTCAAAGCACCTGTAAAGAAACTGTGAGAGTCACAACATTTCTTTAGTAAAATTTAAGTAAGGAGCCCAAACCAGTTTGGGTTCCCCTGAGCAGGAGGCCAGCATGGTGTGAGCATCACTTCTGGCTGTGCAATCCCACTATCTCTTCTGCCCCATTGCACGGCAACTGGATTTTCCCAAGTTTATTTCTCCAGCCTATGCTCCAGCCAGTGGAACAAAGCAGGTTCCTGCAGATCAGCCTGAAATAGCCTCAAATATTCCTTTATGTTCCTGATTGTGAGGGATAACGTGCTGCATGTTTGCAAAGTTTGAAGCAAGGTTTAGAATATGCACACAATTTCATAACTGTACTTTCCTCTCAAGCACATCCTAATTGCTGCAAACTAGCTTAAATAATTACTACCCATACAATATATATGTCATGACAGCAGAATTTTTTGCAGCTCGCACATAAAGTTGCTAAATTTCAGCCAAGTGACCCTGATTTGAGGAAAGATTAGGAATGACTCATTTCAAATGGGCACCCCACTGCTAAATACCTCTTTCTAAGGCCCTAAACTTTGAAGTCCAAAGACTGTTTGGGCTTTTAGCAGTTCCCAAAATTCCTTTAATTCCTTCAAGCTTCTGCATTCCTGTGCTGCTCCAGACATTGCCTCCTGCTCACTTCCCAAAAATCTGATTTATTTAAGAGATGGGCTACGGATGATGGCCAGCAGTACAAGGTTCCTAAATGCTGTGGGTTTTTTTTCTCTCTTTTTAAATAAGAAAAATGGGAAGATCCATAAAGTCTTTATTCTAATTAACCCCATAGTTCATTGCACTGAAATACCCTATTATAATATTACTTCCCACCCACCAGAACATTTTAGATCTTTGTATATGAGAGGAAGATAAGAAAGGGACATATAAACCCCAACATGATTCAGTAAATTATAGTTTTAATGTTGACACAAGGAACTTGTGCAATGTTTCCCAGCAAGCAAGCAATCAGGCTACTTGAAAAACAAGTCCTACTCTGAGGTCTCCAACACTCAACAAACAAGACACTTTGTCAACACAAAGCAATGATTTACAGAAAGAACAAAGCAAGACAAGGACAATGCAGACAAAGGGATTATCCATACAGTATATGGTATATGCATATTCTTCTGATACAATTTTTTCCCCTGGTGATCAGTATAGGAAATCAGTTGCATCAGCAGCTCATAGAACTGAAATATAAATCTTGCTGTTAAGCATATCTGAGAATGAAATTGATGTCTCCTGTTGTTAGACAATGCGTGTCACATGGCAGTTGTCTGTTTCATCCAGAAATAGGGTGCTGAAGACATCATTAAAAAAGGTAGGGTGGTACTGGCAGGCTCTATCACAGTCAGGATTAAAGTTCACCTCCAAGATCTGAGGCTGCATAATTCTTTTCCCTGTCAAGGCAAACACAAACACTGCTGCTTAATACAAGCTCTACAGAGATCCCAAATCGCTACTTGTCTTTAATCCAGAAACCATAGGAAATGATTGGGAAAAGCATCTTTTGTGACCCAAACTGCCAAACCAGTAGGGTATTTTTGTTTCAATGGGTTGGTTTTTATTGGAGGGACAGGAGTATGTTCTATCATCATTATCCAGAGGACAATTATCCAACAGATTCAGAAACCACTGTGCTATTCAGTGCCTCCTCTGGAATGAGAATTTGCAGCCGTTCAGTACGATCTCCCTGAATCAGCTGTTCTGCTTGTCAGTATCAAACATCTTCAAGAAAACTCTGCTTCTCCTTTCACATTTCAGTACAAACCTGCTTTCTTAAACCTCCTAGGTTTAACTGCAGCCACCCCCATCTGCCATTCATGCTACTCCTAAGCAAGTCAGAAAATTTAATTTTCTCTTAAATCTTCATCAGTTCTGGATCAAATGCATTCTGTGCAGAGAAAACCAAAGGATTTTATTTCATCTCTGATACTGAGATTGTTAAGTGAGGGAACAACTTGACGGATAAGTAAATCCTACTCTGCTTTGCACAGGAGCAAATGAATCTCTTTGCCCACAGGCTGCCCACAGTTTTACAGCATTGACACTGACACCACCCCTCATCTTCATAAGGTCAGGGACCCATGCAGCTCATGTTCCGCCAGGCATGTAATCTGAGGTTGGTTCTTTTACTACAGTAGTCTTCCTCAAGCTAGTACAGTTTGTGAGCTGCTTTGCTTCTCCCATTCAGGACACCTCTGGGACAGGTGAAAGAGTGGATCCACCAGTGTGCATGTAGCAAACCACGTTCAACCCCTTGCTCCACCTCATCTAAGCAGCAAACGCTCCATTTTATACCTCTTGATTTCCAGTAATTTCCCTCCATGAAAGCAACTCAATTTTCACAGAATCAGTCCCTGCAGCAGTGGCCATGGGGCAGTCACCCAACACACAACATCTGCAGGCAAACCTGGGCACAGGCAATCAACTTCTCCTGTGTCCCAGAGAATGCAGTACCACGTGAATAGAGTATGCTCAGCTCTGTTCAATATTCCCTTGTAGTTCTCTTTGTGTTGGTGCCTCTGCTACTTTTTTAACTCTACAAGAAACACATGTCTGGGTCAGGCACCTTTACAGAACATTTCTGAGCCTCCTACTGAGACAAGCAGTCTCACTCACATGTTCATGCAGAGACTTGGTAACAGTTGAATGTCAGCCCTGAAGACATCAACAGCACTGCAATGCTGAATGTAGTCCCTTCCCTGCCCTAATAAGGCATGTATAATAACAGTAGTAGTAATAATAATAATAATCATAATAATAATACCAAACCTGGAAGCCACAGACAATTAGATGTCTCCAAGGTTTTCATAGAGTTCGGTATTTCAGACATTTGTTTGGGGTTTTTGTGTGTGTGGTGGTTTAATTGGATTCTTTTGGTTCCCCCCACCTCTCTGTTGTTCCAAACAGAGAACACCAGCAGCAGGGAAGCCAGGATGCAGCCCAGCAGCTGGCAGCTGCCCCCTCACTCCTGTTAAGCAGCATGGCAGATAACCACCTCACAGATTTGCAACTTCAGGTGTCAGTGGAGGCACAGAGCACACAGTTCACATTGCCTGAGAAACAGTACAAGTTAAGAGAAGAAATAGACTTCTGAAAAGGTCTACAAACATGAACAGTTCAACATTCAAATAAAGAAGCTTCTCACCATCTCCGCTGGTGTCCCACTTAAGCATCAAGTCAATGGCATATATTGCTCTTGATGATGGATAATCGCAGATGCCAAGAGGGGCAGGTTTAGACGAAGCAACTTGGAACAATTCAGCAAATGCCTTAAAAATACTTGCCTAATAACAGAAAAGGGTCTCTGAATGAGGAGTGAGGTTCCATAAAAGCAACACACATTTCCAATCACTTAATTCATGCCGTGTTTTAAAGGGTTTGTATCAATTGCACCATAGAAAATCTGCACAGTATTGGCTTCCAAATGTGCATTTAGACCTAATGCCAACACACAAACACACCTGGCAATATCCATAGACTTTTCTGGGGAGCCAATGAATACTATGGAAATCCTGAAAGTAGTGCATTTAACATTAGAATTAACCCCCTTCTCAGGCATTATGCCAAGTATTGCACTTATGTGTAGAGGGGGGGTAAAGGAAAACCTAGGAGAGTTCTGTGAAGACCAGCAGTACAACTGAAGTTCTGGCTTTTTTCCCTGCCTATTCAGTTGCATTGTAGCTTTGTTTTGTTCCGTTCAGCAATGAAAAATCTTCTACCCATTTATACCCCTAAGAAGGGCGGGGGGTACACGGAGATTTTAAAAATGTACTACATACGTATTTTGAAAAACAGAAAGATATCCAATCTGAAAGTGAAATAAACCAGGAAGAACATACAGATGTGAGTTTTAGCACTGAATTTATGCTACAGTGAACCATTCCCTCTGTTAATCTGTACACTGTACTACTTTGGGTAACCTACAGGATGTATTTTGACATCTCTCTTTTCCCCCCTTGTAGTCTCTTCCAGACTATTTTAAACCCTGTAATATTCCAAGTATCATTAATTGAATACAAGGCTCTAGTTAAAACAAATGTGAATTAATTTATGGAAATCAAGTCACAGTTGGACAATATGCACTTTTGAATAAATATGCACATATAAAGGCTCAGCTATCATTCACTCTGCTTCTTCCAGCTCCTAATAAATATGGAAGAATGAAAGAATTCAGTTTTGTGCATGTTTCTGAACGAGCTCTTCACATTCAGCCTTTTCTTTCAAGCACAAATCATAGAAAAAATTAAAATCAGTAAGAAGGGCCTCATCTGCCTCCCTGCATGTTTTATGGAGTTGTAGTATTTGGAACTTCCTTTTTACAGTCAAAAGATGCCCTGGAATCAGAGAACCATCTGTGTTCTTGTGAAAAGTCATCTGTGCAAGGTGCAGGGACAGCGCTCTGGCAAAGCTGCTAATACAGAGAAGCTGGGGCAGCAGCAGGAAACGCTGCATTTGAGAGTAGTCAGGACTGGCTGTATTGCTTAGTCCAACATAAAGAATTACCACAGTGTGATCATGAAATAAAATTCTTAAATTATAAAATACAATTCTCTAACAAGCAAGTATTTGAGGGCAAATTACACAAAATTCTGAAGTAAAGGTTAACATATGTATATCAGTTTCACCAAGGAGATCATGAAATATGTCTTCCGAGAAAAAAAATCCTAACAACCTGACACTTTTGGAAAAGCTGGTTTGCTGAGTAAAAAACCCAAACAGATAATGAACATTTACATGAGAAAGATGAATTGCTGACTTACTTGTACTGTTGTCCAAGGATATTCAGGATATTGTTTTTCAAACAGAGGAATAAAATCTTCACAGTGCACCTAAAACAGTTTGGTAACATCAAAGGCCGTCTTGGTCAGGAATGACAAGAGAATGGAACATCAAATATATTTGCCATTTATACAAATGCAAGTCGAGAACTAGGGAATTAAGACAGCTCCAGAATTTCTTGTTATAAAAGATCACCCTAAGGCTTTGACAATGACAAGCTGTAGTTTTTTATAATTCTTTTATTGCCTCTATCAAAGTGGGTTCTATTCAGAATGTAGGTTTATATTACCTCAGATAACCACCAATGATTGGAGGAAAGAGGGGAAAGAGTCCAGAAAAGCATTTGCTTAGGACTTCAGGTACTTTGAACAGCGTTGAAGTGGATGTGAAATAGACTATTTGCTAGCAGCCACAGAGCAGGCACCAGAAGATTTTCTGCTAACAGAAAGGTGAGGGAGTGTTTTGGGCTGTTTGCTTACCTGTTTCAATGTCACACCAGGAGCGTAATTCATGACGGTGAAATGCTTCTCATAGTCATCCAAGTCATCAAGCGAAAAGGCCCTAAGGAACAGAACCACAGCTCAGTTTCCAAGGTATCCAGCTCCAGCAGGTGCACACTGCGAGGGGAGGCGAGCACCTGTTGGAGAAGCGCAGCCAGAACACGTCGTAGCTGTAGAGCTGCAGGGGCCGGGCGGAGCGCAGCAGCACCACGTAGCGCACGTCGAACTTCACCAGCCCCACGTCCTCGCGCTCAAACAGCACCGGCTCCTCGATGTACTTGCACACCACCTGCAGCACAGCACGGGGGTGAGTGGCTCCACTTATTAGTGGCTAGCTTCTTTTTTCTTCTGCGTTCACTCAGAGTTGGGGTTGAAGCACGAGAGACGGATTTTTGTGTTGGGACTCAGCTGTTTATTAATTCTAATCTATAGTACAGAGTCCTGTAGCACTTCTAGCTAACAAGCTAAAAGCGAGAAAAATGTTGGTCGATCTAGCTAGTTACAATGTCTTTTAAAGGCTAACTATCCAATGAAAAGCTAACATCTATATTATTTACACTTTTGACCCAATAACCAAACACCTGTGACACTGTGGTATTTTGCTAGCCAACCAAAAAATTCTGCCTGAAATCAAGAAGAAGGAACAAGAAACATGAAGAGACAATGCCTAAGAACCTCCATCTTGTCCCATACCTATTACTATATTCCAAAATCCCGAATTCCAAACCCTTCACCATGTGATATTACACACTTCTATTGCAGCTACACACCCGTGATTCCAACTCCATCACTCAAACCTGGAAGCCCTCTCCAAGGCCTCAGGCCAAAAGCAGTGCCCTTTTGAGGGTCTGTGTCAGAAAGCACAGAAAGTTCAAAACTCCCAGGCTTCAGGGTTCCAACACACGTGCAACACAGCTCAGGAGGAATGCAAGTGTCACTGCACCTTCGTGACTCAGGGTACCCCTGCCTGCTTTTCAGCTTTTCCTCAGAAAGGTGCACAAATGGACAATGCTACTTTTTGTCACACTCTGACTACAGGGTGTAGAAACTAGGAGGCCAGGATGTTCTCATTTTGAAAAATCACAGATTTCTAACTCTGGTGACCTTGTTGTTTTGCAACAATTGTGAAGCAATTCTGTGTGTATTTCTGTACCCCAGAAAACACAAGCAGTCCACACGTCACCAACAAATGGCGCTGAAGCCAGCTCCAGTGCTCACACACTGTGAGGTACAGGTGGATGTTGCAGGCTCCCTGTAAAAAGCTTTGTGATTCATCTCTTGTTGGCAAAGGCAGTCCTTTATGCCACTGAGCAGAGCAATAACAATCAACCAGTCAACAGAAGCAATAATGTTCCCAAACTGATGACCAATGATAACCACAGCCAATGTGTTTGTCTGCCAGCCTGAGCACTGGCTTTACAGCAGCACCACGCTAGAGTATCCCTTATTGTCAGAGCAAGTTTTAGTTTTTAAATAAGACAACATCAGGCTCTAAGTTCATCACTGCAACAACTGGAGTTGACCAATTTGCAACTGAATCTATTCTGAAATGTATGCTTATGGCCAGCATATGAATTTTGAAGAAAATAAATTTCCTTTGTATTTTCAGACCTCCTTCTACAAAGCAGTTCTGTCAGCTCTGCCTTTTAAATCCCATTCAGAGCCACGCTCTCTCACCTTTGGGCTGCTTTCCCTGTGCCTGATGATACTGTTCAGGTTGTTGGTGATGTGGGTATCCAGGCTTCTGGCCAGGTTCCATGGTTTGCATATCCAGTGATTGTCTTCTCCTCTAGGAGAGAGAGAGAGCAACACCTGTAAGCATCCACCTCATTCATCTGGCTGAACATCCACTTGGCTTGATCCTTGTCTTCTCCTGAAAAAATACTTTATAAAGCTGTGGGCTACAGTGCAAGAATTAAGACTTTTGCTGACAGCTGGGAGGAGCAGGTCTTAGGAATAAGGGAGAGAAAAGGCAATAGTACCTTTCACATTTTCTTTTTTCCAGTTAGCCCTAACATGATCTCACTGTTTATCTCCTTCTACTGCATCTGACTCCATCAAAAGGGGAAAACAACCCATCAACAGGACAGCATCACCATGAACATGCACAGTCATGGCAGGGAATTGTTCTGCCAGAAGCCTGAGAACCTTCTGGTGGGGTACTGTGCAATTTTCCACGTTGGTTCCCTACTGACACCTCCAAATCATTCATATTAAATGACACCAGAACTCATCTCTTTGGGAAGAAACCACACAGTTTCACAGTCTCAACAGTTCACACTACAGGAAATTAAAAACACACCACCATCTTCTTGCTTTCTATCGCCCAGACACTTCTAGGGGCAAAATTCTTTGAGATATCCTTGAGAAAATCCAGCAATATCCTGGTCTTTCCATTTATCTTTCCAAGTCACGACAGGGTGATGCTTGATGTCCTTTCTTCAACCTACTAAAGCATCATGAAGTGGGTTGAAGACAGCATTACCTTCTGTTTAGTTTGTTTGAAAATTCCTACCACCTCCTTCCCATTCCCTACATAGACACTGCATTCAATCCTTGATATTGAGAAGGAATTAAACCACCACACACTAGGGACATGTGGCAGGTGTGCTCTCTCCTGGTCAATGCCAGTCCATAACAGACTATGTATAGCAAATAATGGCCAAATGAAACACCTGACAGGTGTCCCCATAATAAGCAACCGTCACCAAAGCAGCAACCTTTCAACCAGAATACTCCATGCCAGACAGCAGAGGTTATACAGCATTAGCTAATGCTCTCTTTCTCTCTCACAAGAAGAAAAGTCGTAGTTTCTACCCACTTCAAGGCAGCTGCAGCAGCAGAAATATGGATTTAAAACCCTAAAGCTCCACAACTGTTTCAGTCTAACACTAAAACTAAACTTTACTTTCATAACCTTACAGAACCCAAGTACTTTAAACATTTTCCACGCTGGCTTAAGTGTAAGAACAACTGCTACTGTCCCCTGGAAAAAAATCCCACACTTGCTGCAAACACATTTTGAGGCTTTGCGTATCTGTTAAACACAAGAGTCAAGATCTTGATTAGGCAAAGAGCAATGGATTTCAACTCTGCATTTAAACCACAGTGAAGTTTCTGGGTTTCAAACTGCATTGCTTAACCACTCTTACCTAAAACTGAAACCTAAAAAGCCCCCACCTTTCAGGTAAAATTCACCTGAACATACATGCAGCAAGAGCTAACTCATGGTGATGCAACAGCTGCCAAGACCAAAATGTGGGCTCCTGGTCTTTGAGGATGGGATCAAGACAGGACAAAACCTAAGGAAGAGGAAACACAAGTCACCTTCTCTCACGTTGCTGGAAGTAGCTGATGAACTGAGGCAATTCTGTCTGGAGGTTAAAAGTCCGAGGCAACCACCTGGGCCCATCAGGTCCTCCAGCTCGTCTCGCAATGGATGCCAGGCAGTCTTTGACAGTCAGGAGGTTCTCACATGGGAACTGATTCACCATTACCTCAGGTCTTTCCTCACTTAGCTTCCTACAAAGCAAACAGGTGCTTGGTGAAGGGGGAAGGCTGGGGAGCCCTTTGGGAACACAGTTTTTACAGCAAAGAAATTTTTAAAAAGGTATTATCAGGGGAATAATGGATCCTTTAATTAATTAACCTATAATCTTTGAAATGTGAGAAGTTGTAGAGGATGTCTGCTTCTCCCTCGTTGTCTGTGAATACAAAACGGGGATGTGTCAGGTTGTTGAGGACTTGCTGAATGTCTGTGAAAACCCTAGAAGAAAGAAGCACATGAAGAAAAATGTCAGTTTACTTTCTGACACTGATCAACTAATGCTTGAAAAGAAAAAAAACCTTTTAAGTTTGACTTTCTACAAGAATTATGTTTTTCCCATATACACTCTCTGTGACAACCTCTTTTTGATATACAGAAACAAACTGAAGTGGGATATATTAAAAAATTGTGAGCGATTACTTAAAAATTATCTATTTGGAGATAGAAATCTCAAAGGTAGTCTAGCTCTGACAGCTTCATAAAAATAACAGTTCAGAAGATGATAACTGAACCCCTGACAGAGAAGCAGTAACATGAATTCACTGTTTGACATGAAAAGTCCTGAAGTGACAGTGGCCTTGTGAATACCCTCATTTCTGAAAGCTCTAAAAATCAACCTGCTGTCATCCACATGAAAAGAAGTCTAGGAAATCTTGTCAGCTTAGTTCTGTAGCTTCAGAAGATTATTTTTGTTTGTTCAGAACTTTAAATAACCCAAACATATGAAAGTAGGTACATTAGGTACATGCTGGGAATATGCACAGCTTTGAGGTTTGATACAAATTCCCTCTCAACCCCACTGAAAATCACACAAAACCCCAACCCAAACCTGACAGAAATTTCAGAATGTAACCAAGAACGAGGCAAGTTTTGCATATCTTAGGAAATCTCCCTCTCAAATAAAACCAGTGACTTGGACGCTAAAATAAGCAGAGAGAAATAATGGTTATTTTGATGACTTTACAGCTTAAAGTGAGGCCACTTAATTCAGAATTCAGCATGTTGACTCAAAAAGCAAGACTTTTTTTTACATCATTCTCATGATAAGGGAACATTTAAACAGAATAAAAACCACTCATTTTTCCATGAGAAACTGCTGTATTCTTCCTCCTCTCCAGATCTATTCTTATCAGTTGTGGAACTTTCCTCTCCTCCTCCACTACTAACCAACTGGAAAATACATTCCCCTGAGAGACACTTCTCTAAAAAGATGAACTGCAGAAACAGCCCAGTCACACAGGGAAATTAATTCTTTAAAAAGCAAGGTATGTAAGATGCTTTGCATAGCTCCACGTGTGAGATATTACAATAGTTACACTACTTATGCTGAAGCCTATAACTGAGAGAGACAACTTCACTGTGGATAAAGGGAATCAGCCTGTCAAAAGAAGCCAACAGTCTTCTGTTGTCTTCAGTTGTCACTTTTGCAACAGAACAAAATTAGTATTTTCCACAGTCTCACTAGCATTTCTTCCTGCAATTTGTGGCTTCTTCTTGTAAATCTGCACAGTAGGGGAAAGTGTTATATCAAATCTGATGTACTAGACCCACTACAAGTTCTGCCAAACCCACAAGCTTCCCTACTATCCACTGGTTTGGAGCAACTGTTAGTCCTGGTCAGAGCAAAAGGAAATCAAAGTAGTGACCTGAAGATAAAAGGCCAATTATATAATGCTGTAACAAAGTCCTGAAGCATCCAAAATTTCCACACAAATAGAGAAAGAACATATGCAGCGAAATAACTACTAAAATTGAAGTTGATCAGAAAATCTCAAATTGGTTCCTTACAAACACAACCCACAAGTCACCAACCTGCAAAGACCCAGTGCCAGAGCACTCAGGATTATGCATTTGAAGACCTGCTTAAAATGCAGCACAAAAGAAATAGGGGAGCTCAATCTAGCTTTATTAGGTGCAGGAACATCACTGTAATAAGATGAGGGAGGTTAAGATCAGAGAGGAAATAAGGCCATTTCATTTGTTCTAAGGCAATAATACTTTAATAATACACTGAAAATACCACAAAAAGATACAGACAGGTAAGAAATGCACCAAGTCCCATTCAGGCTTTGGCAGAGGGCAGAACATCAAAACTGCAATCCTGTAGTATCAGCCAAGCTGTTTTGGACCTTTCAGTCCAGTATCAGTGACACACTGAACTAATGAAGCCAGCTAACAATACTTCCCAAATGATGTTTTTTTTCCCCTTGTTTCACTGAAGTCCTGGTAGGGATGCTATGAAGTCTGGGATTAAAGATGACATTCAGTGAAATTATGCAAGTAAGATAAATATGTTTAGATGTTACTGAATTTACTCAAAATATTTAAAGCTAAGAAGAAGTTATGAGAATCAACTCCCACAGCACAGAGCTGACATGACCAACCAAAACAAAGAGTTTTGCTCTTTGGACATTTTAAAGCAGTAACTGATGTAGCTGAAGAGAAACATGAAAGAGAAGATCAAAACAAACAGAGATGATCAAGCCCAACACAAACTGGAAAGACTTTCCCTAATAAATCCATCTTTGAAGTGTTTAGTTCTTTGATTCTTTTTTTTCATTCAGCAATCAGCACAGCTGGATAGAACAATCTCCCCAGGGCATCAGTTACTATGCTACAAGACCTATTTAAACCTGTAATTTTGCTGTATCAAACTACTTGTACTCACTCCCCTGCTTTTCAGGATTCAGGTTAAACATTTATTTAATCTTCCACTCTCTGTCTTAGCTCTGCTTGGATACAAGATGACCAAGAATTTGTTCCAGGTTCTAAACTTTGCTACCTAGTGCCTCGAATTTCTTCTGAATCCCCTAAGACAGCAGCAATCCACAAAGCAGAGCGCAAATGTAATTAACAGGCTACACCCATCTACCCAGCTCCACGTGTTCTCATCTGTCTGCCCACGGTGACAGCCCTAAAATCTTTAAAGAAGGCCAAGAGCATTGGAAGGCTGCACCTCCTAGTCAGTTGTCTGGACTCTGGGATGATGCTCTACTTGTGGAGGAACTTTAGTAGACAAAATTCAGAGCACAAGAAGGATCTTACAGCCTTCTGTCCAGATATGAACAGGATAAAGGAAAAGAGAGGGGAAACCCTTAGGAGTACATTGATTTGGTATGGATTAAATTCCTTAGAAGAAGGGCAGGGAGATTTTGATGTGTGCCCCCCTCCTTCCTTGCCTAATGCAAATGCCATTCATTTGAAATGTAAGATACAAACTAAAGAGGTAAGCAGTGAAAAATATATCTGTGTTTCCCAACACTCTCAGTATTGCTTTCTGCCTCTATTAAAATGCATCTGCCTTTGACTCCTGTATCTGAGTACATCAGATGAAAAATACCAGCTTTTGCTTATCCTCACAGTCACATAACCAGAGATTTCAACTACAAATGGAATCTTGACTATCACTGGGCAAGTTAACAAACATCTCTCCACAAGCAGTGACTTTGAATTCCAGTAGTTCTCAAGTAAAGTTGATCTAGGGAGTAACAAATCAACTCAAGAAGCTGGTGTGTGAATACACCTACCAAATACATTTTAGTGCAACTTTACCATTTAAGCAAAATCTTTCAAGCAAGATCTGTGATCCCAGTGTCAGACTAAAAACACCCCAGAGTGCAACTCACAGGACAGGCTAAGCAATGGTTTGTTTTTCTGGACCAGTAACAAGGAAGCCTGGCCATGCAGCATCACTCTTTTTGCTACAAAAAATCCCTTATCTTTGCAATGTTTTCCTAGCTTTCTTCTGAAATGGTTTTACAGCATACAGTCCATTTTTGTAGCAAACACATGTCCAATTTAAAACATCCCAGGTTTTTATAGGATTCCCTGTTTGGTAATGCCATCTGAACAAGGGGAATAGTCTGCTATGTTCACACAGCACAGAGCAGCACAGGTACCCCTATAGAGATAAATGCTATAATGCAAAAGATTAAGTCTTTGGTCTTTCTTATACACCTTAGTCATACTTAGTGAAAACAACACTGTAACTTACTGTTAAAACATGATGCAACTTTTCTTTCACCAGAAGGTGGCACTTATTTAAAAAAAAAAACAACAAAACAAAACACTAAATTTATTCTTTAGAAATTCTGTGACAATTCATTCAGTCTGAAGAATAAATCCAACAGGAGCACCTAGTAAGTCAGAATCTTAGGCACGTGGCTCCATATAAACCCACCTCTAACTTGCCCCTGTTGTTCAAAGATGGAAAAGGCTGATCAGCCTGAACAAACTGCAGTTACTGCACACAATCCTGGTAAGAAAACATTTAGTTTGTGGATACGTACTTGAAAACTTTGTCTTTGGCATAAACTGGTGGATTTATCGCTACAGGAAGTTTTTCCTTGTTTTCTGCTAAAATTGCCTACAAAACAGAAAGCCACAAAAAGTTAATTATAGGCAGAATGGAAGAGTCCACTGCATGTCTTACTCCATTCTCTTTGATGAAAGTAAATTTCAGCAAATTACATTTCAGTTACATTTTGACAATTCTATTATGTTGTGTAATATGCTGTTCAGAAAAAAAAAAAAATCAGTACAAGAGCAGAGGCAGAAGGAAACCCCATCAGTAAAAAGGAACAAGAAATAAGGCTTTGAGACCAGGGCACATCAACACTGTTAAAAGACCCTGAGAAACTCTTGCCTCCTAAACATTAAAAAACATCTCAAATCACAGCCAACCATATACAACAGAAGACAAAGTTGCTGTATTTCCAACATCATTTAGTTGTGATGCTTTGTTACAGATGACTAAAAAAATATAGGAGGTTGGAAGCCAGTTCTGCTCCTGTGAAAACAAGCAAAATATTTTTTGCAGTCATCAGCAGTAACCCTGGCTGCAAAGTCTCTCTCCAGCCTGTACAGCCCCCCTCTGACTGATAAAGGGAAATACACTCTTGGATCATTGCTGATGCCCAGCTAAAGGAAGCAGCTCCTAGAAACTCTAGGATAAAAGAAGTGTTGATGCAAAGTAAACCTCTTCCAAAAATGCAAAATCCCAACCAACCAATCTGCCTTAGATTACAAGACAGTCTAGGTATTATGAGAGCACAACTTTATTTAGCAGAGGCAGATTATCTTCATTTCTGACTAGATATTGTTAATAACAACATGGATAGAGCATTTTCTGTCTCTCAGCCATCCTAAAGAAACAGATACTTGAAGTATAGATTCATCTTTAGAAGCTGTACTTTGAATGCCATCAGTAGTCAGTACAGAATCCTCATAGGTATCAGTTTCCTCAGTTTTCTAAGTGAATCTCGTGCAGACATTATTCTTGTGCATCCTTATTCGTGCAGATTCATATTCATAAATCCTCATGAAAAGGAGATTCCAAACATTAATTTCACATCCTTAAAATATCCCAAATATTCCTTTATTAGAAAGGAAACAAACTGAATGAGTACTTTAAAAGGGTGCCATCAAATAAAAAATGTCCCTGCTCCAATATTTAACAGTTCTAAACCACAACATAACCCAGTATCCAGTCTGAAAAATGTAACTTTTCCTAAACTAGTAAAACAAATCTTTCTGTAATTCAAGACTGAACAGCAATGCTGCAATAACAAGTCCAATCAATAAGCCTATTAGACAATGCATCAAATATGTAACTGGAAAGATTGATGCCTCAATATGAAGCACCTCGTAGTATGCTTATAAAAAAAGCTATGCAATACAGCAATAAAATATTAGAACTCATTTATGTTGCTCCAGTATTTAAACACTTAGATATCAGATATAAGTGTAAGACATTTCTTGTCTTAATGTGCTTTGAATTGTTTTTTCAGTTTAATTGCTGTCCTCTGAATCAGTCTTTAAGTTGAAAAAGCAGCACAATTGGAATTCTTGCAATGCTCTTTTAAACACTGCCTCTTCTTAACAGAGATAAGATATGGAATTAACTTGTTGAAATGATACCTGGTAATGCTCATCTGGTGGCTCTGGAGTAAAACAGCTGACATCCAACTCTTCAGTAGGCACCCAAGGTAACAAAACACACTTCCTGATCAGGCGATCCGTCTCCCCGTAAGCGTAATCACGAGTGACTTCATCTGCAGCAAAACCAGGAGAACCTTTAGCAACTCCCTTTCATTTCCCGCTGAAAATCTTCAAATGACAGCTGTACAGTCAATACCAGCACTAATGTCGGTATTTAAATGAAAAATCAGAGATAATTAAAGAAACATGATAAAAAGGGTATTATTTAGGGTGCTTATCATCTCCAAATGATGGAGGCATAGGGTGGCCCCTCATTAAGATTACAGGAATAAATAATTGGTGTTTCTCAACTTTCAGAGCCTGACTTTCTGACTCAAAGCTACAGACACAGACTTTAAGGAATTTTTTAAACCCCTCAGATGACTGAATTTGCAGTTTCACTAACGCCGTGATGCAAGATTTAAGTTCTCTGTAAACAAAACAATAGAACATTTTTGGACTGATAAAAGGTCTCTATCCTAAAATACGGAAATACCAGATAGAGAGAACTTCTGTATTTGACAGTGTTACAAGAATGCAGCTGTTTGTTCTACTGTGAAATGCTCAAGGATTAATTGCAAGCATTAAAGAAAACCCCAGCCTCTCAGACACACACTTACCACCAGTTTCAAGGTCTCTCAAAGGCCAGAGAACTGTGTAAGCAATTTGCTGAGGCATATAAAACAGAGGTGCTGCTGCAAAACTCGGCTGGTCTGAATGCTGAATGCGTGATCCAAATTCATCCATGATGTACCAGACAGGAACCTTCTCCTCTGCAGTCTGTATGAATAAACAGAGGGAAACATCTCACACACATGAACTGCAGGAAAAGCTCTGTGAGACAGAGGCACTGGCAGCACCCCTACACCACTTCTCAGATTCCTGCTTTAGCCTCCTCTTTCTTGTGCTACTGCTATTGCCTACCAGGTCTGCTTTCCCTGAACCAAAACAGCCACTTGAAAGAGCTAAACCAGCAGAAGGCTGCTTTGGTAGGGTTAGCTTTCCCTCAGTTTCTCTCAGAATCAATTAACTAAAAAGGGTAAAGTTTTAGAGTGAAGGAGAGCAAAACTGCTGCCTGCAACAACAGCTGGCTACCAGTGTTGAGGCTGCATCATCAAAGTGCCCCTTCCTGCAATACTTGCCATGAAAAAATCCTGAATGAAAGAATAAACTTGCTTGGTAGCACTACTGTGGTCTTCCTACAGAAGCAGAAATAGAGCAGAGAGACTAGATTTAAGATATACAAGCAGCCCAATCCCAGAAAAGGGATCAGAAGACAAGTTTAACTGCAGGTTGAATTAACTGTCTTTTCAAGTGGTAACACAGATAATTCCATTTGACTCACAAGCTATTCATGACAAATTGAGAAACAAAGAGATAGGATAGAAAGACTTGGAGATACTGTTCAGATTTCCCTTTCATTTAAGGTAAAAGCCACAATGAATCTCCTTCTCAGGGATTTTTCAGACCTGATTCTACTGGGAGTTAAATCTGAGCTTAATTGATAAAGATAACCAGTCCAGAGAACAATCTCAAGACCCTGAGCTAATAGGGGCAGTCTGACCATGCTATCACTGCTCAGGGTTAGCCCTGCCCGTTCTGCATAGGGCCGAGGCCAAAGAATTCACTTTTCTCCTCTTTAATTCAAAAGACTCAAAGAAACCTTGGAGCTCCACTGCAAACCCTAGAACAGAGTTTTCACCTGCATCCCGAGGGTTGCATTCCTTCAAAATGGGCATGTGTGCACTTGAAGGTGTCCGAAGGTTCAAGACATGCTGGAACAGTGGTGAAGGACTACAGAGGGCAGGGTGACCAAATCTGGGGTGGTCTTACCCACACACCCTAAAAGCAGCATTTGCTCTCCTTCCAAACAGATTGATGCCTGTAAGGATCTTTGCTAATATTCACATACTGGAACATCCTCACCCCAACATTTTTAGCATCCTGTAGAGTCTTACCCCTTGCGAGAGCTGGTAGGTCTGGTTGTATTTCCACATCTCCTGCAGCACCTGCTCGATGCTGCCCTCGTCTGGGACCTCTCCGTGGAAGTGGATGCCCATGAGGCTGGCCATCCTGTGCAGCAGGCCGGGCACACGGCGCAGCTGCTGCCGGGCGTGCTCCGCGCGGTACGTCCAGGCGTGGTCCACGAGGAACACGCTGCGGGAGAGTTTGGGTGGCGTCACAGCCTGGGCTTCACACACACACAGGCACACACACACACAGACACACAGACACACAGACACATGCTCGCAGTAACAGCTGTGCTTCCCTGGAGATGGCGTGACAGCTAATCTGCTCTTAGTCACAGAGTCACTCCCAGAGCACACACTGTGGCATTGCAGGGCAGGAGCAACTTCCCAGCAGTAATTTACGCTCTGGTTTTGCTCCAGAAAGCTTATGGTGCATTAGTGAGCATTTCCATGAAAATGAGGAGCAAACAAAGAACAGGCACTCGGTTTGTGAGCTTATTCCCTTTAAAAGCCAAGAACACAAATGCCTTCCCTTTTAATCACTATTAACTCTGCTGCATCAACCTGATATTCTTGCCTGAAGCAGGAAAACAATACACTACTTGAAAAATTACTTGAGACCATGAGGTCTGTGACACCTACTGTCATCTGCAAAGCCAGGTGGAGAAGTCTGATCATCAGAAGCCTGTATATGCTATTAAAAGAAAATGAGCAATAAGTTTTGATTGTTTCTGTATGGTTTGGCTTTTTTCCTTTGGGTGGGGATGGGGAGTGTCACCAAGTTATTTTTAGGAAAAAATGCATTGTTTAAAAAAACTACAATCTAACCCAAAATAAAACCTTACATATTTGGCACAACTTCCCTTGACAAGTTTAACCCCTGTTTAAGCTGCATGACTTTTAGGAAAAAAAAACAGTTTTTCAAACAGAAGGGTTCTTCATATTTTGGTTTTATCATTTGACTGAACCAATACAGAGAAAAATCTGAATTCTACTTGCTAGCAAAATCCCCAAACCACACAGAAAACCCTCCACAACACTAATATTTCAGAAAGCTAAAAACATGTCAGCAGTCACACAGGGCAAATATGGTTGAACAATTATTGTATCCCAGATTCCACACACATGAAACCTCACTTAATTTTAAAATTAAAGGCTCCAGAGAATGCTAAGGTCAAGCTCTTTGAAAATGTTAGCAAACAGGTGTGTTGGTGTACTGCTCCCATATTCACACACCTGAAAGCTGCAATGAAGGCCAAGATTATCACAGGAGCTGGTTTTGAACTTAATAATTTAAGTGCATTCTCAGATTTGGAAAGGTAATTACTTAGGTTAAGGCAGGAATGTAAAGGCACATACTTATGATTCTTTGTTGGTTCTCCTCATCAAGCCTAATTTAAATTTTTAGATTTTGCATGTTTACCTAACATCTTAAAAGTATGAAAGGTCTCACAGAAGTTTCATAGAACAGAGCAGAACTGCATTTAGATCTCCAGCAGAGATGACTTCATCTCACTGTTTATTAATGTATGACAAATACCCTGTTCTGTGTTTGAAACCAGTAAGAACACAAAAAGCAGTACTATACTATAAAGTTGTTTCTTCCACAACTTTATTCTAGTTTTATTGATCCTCCTAGCCTTATCATGACAGATAAGCTGATTTGCAAGCAAGAGAACAGTAATACATTCAATTCTACATGCGTACACATGACCACACTCTTGAATTTATACTTTAGCCAACAGAAGGAAATGTAATAGCCCACAGAATACTACCCGAGTACCGTCTTTGCATGAGATTTGTGGAGATCACAAGTATTTCTTTAGTGTTTTTTTTTTCCACAGGCACACAGTCTTGCAGATACAAAGGTTTGCTTAATTTCTGCAGAAATAATTTCAAGGTTGCCTTTCCCCCATTTTCTCCCTGAGTTTACTAAAACCAATTGCTAAGTACTTTCCTGCATGATTTAGAAAGGAACCACATTAAGATACCTGCACTCCCAGATAGAGTTAGAAAAGAACTCTCTAGTTAGTTTAGAGTTGAAAAAGAGGATTTCTGAATAGAATCAAACAAATCTCAAAGCAAACTGTCACTATCATTATAGGGTTTCACATTACTCAAAGACTGAATGCTATTTTCAAAATCACAACTCACCTATCAGGATTGGAGGCTTGAAGTCCATTCTCATTTGTTACAATAACTTTGAAACAAGGTCCATTTCCAGGATTTGGTTTCTTTTTAAATTGTTCTTCCATTTCTTCATCAACGTCTTCCTCCTCATCCACCTCTTCCACTTGCATTATTCCAAAGTAGTCGCCAGCATCAAACACCTGAGATGGAAAGTACACAAAATATCATGCAACTGGATAAGGCAGTACCCTGATATGCACAATGCAACACCTGCAGACATTTCTTCCCTGTAATCTGATAAAAATTGGCATTTTTAACTTAGGAGATGAATGAAACAGTAGTCATTCTTTCACATTTTAACAGAGCTGTTTGTTTGGGAAGTTTCTTTAATTAATATTGGTAGGAAGCTTTGCTGGTTTCTTTGGCACCAGCAGGTCTACTAATGATTGTCTATCAGTTTAATGCCTCATTAAGAATTTTAGAGGCTGAAAACAGAATACCTTAGCTCAACCTTGGCAAAAATCAGTAATTTATGACCTGCAAAACCGAGTGTTACCCAGGCTCCACAACCATACTAAGGTACATTAAGGTGCCTGAAGAAAAAGAGCATTTCCCAATTGAGTTCTGACCCAGTTAAGAAATCTCAGCCTGTTTCCCTCTCTCTTCTTTCCCTATAAAAGAAACTATCAGTGCTCGCTCACCTCCAGGTAAACTGGGAGATTCCTTATAGTGTTATACATAAAGTTTTATACACTTTTCTCTACTAAGGTGCTGAAAGGGGTTTGTTTACATTCTTGCCTACTCTGGATGCAACAATTTCATCTAGAATATTTAGAAATGAGGGCAGTCACCACACAAGACTCCCTTATCAAACAGTGGGCTTGCATATCTGGCAGAACCAAGACCCTGCCGACAACTTTCATCATTTCAAAATGAACATATGCTTTTACAAAGATAAAAATAGGCAAAGCCTCAAAAGACTGTTGAATTTTTTCAGAGAGAATTATTTTGCTAGAATCACTCACGGACTACCTAATAAACCAGGCATGGGCAGGCAAACCCCTTCCCTCAAGCTAATATGACTAAAAAGTAGCAGGGAGGGAGAAAGGTCTAAAGTTTGAGCTCTGGAGTTACTGGTTCAACACTCCAAAACTGCAATGGTTCAACATACAGCCTGCAATGCCACATTATTAAAAATCATTACTTCTATCTACTGACAACTTCTTAGCTGCAAAATGCCAGTGGCAGCAATAAGCTTTCATTTGTTCAGGTGAGTGTTTCTATAGGACAACTATTTTTGCTAAGCCTCAACAGGAGGGTGAGGAAATCAACTCCACATTTGTGAAGAAAGGCCACCTAGAAAAAGCAGACAGCTGCTCAAAGAGGGAGGAAGTCAGCAGGGGAACAACAGCTACTTATCATCTTAAGCCATAGTTCATAGAGCAGATCCAAGTGGAGGAGTATCTAAAATTCCCTTCTGAGGAACAGGGGATGATGGTATTTTCCTCTGGGATGGTGGAAGGCAAGGGGAAGGGCCATGGTGGATTAAAAATCATAGAATGTCTTGGCTTAGAAGGGACCTTAAAAGATCATCTCGGTTCCAACTCTGCTGCCATGGGCAGGGATGCCTTCCAGATGCTAACAATAGCTAGCAGCTATTAGCTGTTATTAGCTAACAGCTTCTTAGCACACAGCTTCTTAGCTAAATGCTAAGGAGATGCTAACAGTATATTGGCTAATACATACATAATATACAATGCAATACATGCATTTTTTTAGGATAAAGAAAATTACTTTGCAAGCAAAGAGATTAGAAACACACCTATTTAAAAAAAATAAAAATCAGAAACTTCATTTCTTTCACTTCAGCAGGTATCAAAATAGCAGTTCCAATTTATTTCTAGTTTCCCAGTTGCTAGAAGAAGATAACATTACTCAGTAGTAAGCAGTATCATAACCTCTTGCTGTTCTAATATTAGCCTCCAGTGCTTTTTTACATCTATGCACAGTTTGAAAATTTGTAGTCACTGAAATTCACGTAGCTGCAGGCAGGTCCAAGCAAAAGGAAGAGCCTTTCCCTGTGCTCACAATTAATTTCTGTCAGGTTGCCTCCCAGCTGGGAGCTCCCTGGTCTGGCTCAGGGCACAAATGCTAATCCCAGCCCATGGCAGCCAGCAAATGCAGCGTGCCAGGAAACATATTCCACTCTTCCCTGGAGTGACACTTCAGCACTCCTGCCGCTGGACCAAGGGCCATCCCCAACAACCTCATTAGGACAGACAAGTGACTGGGAGACATTAGAAAATTAAAAGTGCAAGTGTGACTCAGGGGAGCCACTTGACATGTGCTGCAGTGTGGCACTGAGTGTGTTTTCCACACTCAGCTTTTGTCTTAAGCAGTTTGTGAGAGATGGATAGGAGGCGAGCCAGCGGCTGACTCAGATTCAGCCTTCGCTCACGACAGGCTCCACCCGTTGACCAAACACCCACAATGAATATCAAGTTCTTCCACAACACTAAGGGGAAAATGTTGGGTTTATGTTTTATTTTTTAAATTTAATATCATGTCAAGACTTCAAAAAATGAAGGGATTCCAAATGCCTTAAGCCGAAGTTTTGTTCTCTCCCTCTTACAAATCATCAGATGCATGAGGCTGTAGCAGTAGCATTCAGCAAAAAAATCTCCACTTTTAATTCCTTTACAGAATTATGCTTAATGAAAAATTTCTCCTTGAGAATTTATAACCTTGTAAAAGTGAATTATGTGTATTCTTCACCCAAACTTCTCACAGCAGTAGTAGCTGCTGCAAGACCACCTTATCCATGGCTTTTTGTGAGGGTTTTGTTGTTACTTAAACTCATAATTGCTAATACAAGCAGTTCAGTAGTTCACTGATGGGTTTGGCAGAAGCACCATGTTGTCAGTGTGGATACACAGGTAGTTTTGTGTCTCCTCTCTTCCCCCCTCCCTTTGAGCCAGGCTGTCACACTGAACCTATTAGCACAGCAGCTCCATTAAGGGAATCTTAAGTAAGCTCCTTAAGCAAAAACCAGCTGGATAAGATCACACCACCAATCTGAAATGTAATCTCTGGCTTGAAGCAGAACAGAGAGAGCTCACATTAAGTATTCCATTAGAGCAACCAATAACCTCTAGACAGCAAAAGGGTACCAACACATTCCAGTGGCACAACTGCTCATAAGCAAGACATGTTTAGGCAAAATCCCTCCCTCTTCATGCTCAGGTGCAGTTCCAACCTAACCAACCACAGCAAACCAGAGAACTTGACACCAAAGCAAGTACATGTCATGGCAATTGCCACACAGGCGTCTGCAGCAAATTCTTTTAAGGCACACTGCAAACTGCTTTGAAGACCACAGGTAACCTCTGAGGAATAAGCTGCCCTCCACTGGAATAATATCTCTGGAAAATAAAGTCTAGGAGTACTGTCATGCTTCACTCCTTCCAGCTTCATTTCATTCCAGCAATTAGTTAAAAGCTTCCATTTCTAACTGGGATGAAACTCTAAGCAATCTTTTGCCAGCAACATCTGAGGCCGACAAGAGCCTTCCTGCAAAAAAACTTAAGTGTAGGGCTGAAATAGAAAAAAAAGAGATTATGAGTAAAATTAAATGCAGGCGCTGTATTTTCAAGGCTTATAAATGTACTATACACAGTTTATCCAATAGCATAAGAAACAACTACTACACTAGAAATAAAATTTTAGCACATATAGTGAATGATTACACACGCATACATTTTATTTTTCAAGTTTCTGCCAGAAACACACAAAAAAAATGTCCTCCCAACACACTGAATGCTAAATGCAGAACAAATAATAAAGGCAGGTTTACCAATCTAGCAGCTACACCATGTTTTGAATGAGCAATCCAATTACATAATGCTCTCAGAAGAAAACCTGCTCCAGCAGATCCCAAGGTAAATAAAAAAAAACAAACCCAAACCCTCCACTTCTCACATGCTTTGGTGTACACAGTGGAGGGAGGGTGTTGAAACACGTGTGAGTGTTGGAAAGCAGCTGCTTGGGCAGGGTTCTAGAGGCATTGATGCAAGAGATATTTTCTCTGTACTATGTATGGAAATTTTTCAAGTTCTATGCTAGAAAGTTTTAATCTTTGCAGCAGGTTAGGACAAATTAAAAAATCCTCCCATTTTACAAATGCAACAAGGAAACTCATCCTATGCTCTATGTTGCACTGGGTTTTTGGTCCCTGAGTTATACTTTATTACCTAGATTCCCAAAACCATTTCACCCCTTCCCCTCACCTCCTTTTCTTTCTTTACTGCTGCTCCTCCAGCCATTCTGCATGGTCCAGTTCTAAGTAAGGTCCTGTAGCTCTATCTCTACCTCCTCAAGAGCTTATCCCAGTCCACAGCACTCCTCACAGTAACTTTACCTGGACATCCCAATCTTCTCAACAACCTTTTGCCTTTCTTCTGGACAAAAACCAGCAGCTGCAGCAGTAGAGAGAAGCACTCTCAGCAGATTTATCTTCCAAAGCTCACTGAAATAATTAAGTCTCTTTTTCCACACACACTGGGACATTTAGTACAGAAAAGCCTGCTCAGCCACCACAGCAAGTAAAATGAAGCAGGAGGAGCAGCCTGCTGCCTCAGGGCATGTACTTTCTTCCTCCTGCCTTTCTTCACTCCAGCACCACGGGGTCTCTTCTCACTCTGTTGTCTTACCTTCCCAATGCTACACCCTCCCAGCAAAGCTGGTAACAAGCAAGGATTTCAGCCACAGGTCACAAATCTCAAGCCTGCATTAGGCCACACCACAGATTCAGTTTGGTACCTCCAGCTTCATACTGGCACATGGAAACACAACAGCTCTCAACTTTGGGGTTCCTTGGCAGCCTTACACTGCCTTCTGTTCCATCCTCTTCCAGGACATCCCTTCTCATGCCCTTCTACCTAAGCAGAGCAGCAGATATTCCTGCTCCAAGTCCCTTGCATGAATACTTACTGAGGGGGATTTAATTCCACAAGGAGTTTGTGACTGAGCATATGCTTGAGATAATGTAGATTTATCTTCTCTGTAATAAACACATATTTCTGTTATTAACAGTACCATATAACAGACTGAATGAAGCAGGAACATTTTCAGACCCTTCCTGACTATTAACACTCGTGACTTGCAATGCTTTTCTCTCCTGTCCCTATTTTGAAGCTGAGAGGGGAAAAAGAAGCACTCAGGTAATTATAAGTTATTTTACCTGTACATGAATGTTAAACTGCAGTTTTCCCTCACCTTCCCTACCATCCTATAGTACCTGTTCAAACTTCTCACTTGTTTCTTCACTGCTTATTGTGCCTTCCAGCAAACCACCACTAGCTGCCTTCTCCCCTTATCAGATCTCTTTCTCTCCCCAGGACTAGAAGTTCACCTCATTCATATTTTCTTCTCCAGGTTGACTCCTCCAGACTCCCTCAAGCACTCCCAACTCTCCAGACAAATGGTTTTGGGTTGTGTCTCTTTCCTGCCTCAGTTCCTTGTTCCTTTACTCCCACAAATCAAAGACAGCTCTCCTCATCACTGAGGCTGGGCTGCAGATGTGCAAACCGAAAAAAAAATTTCTAAATACAACCCGTGTCTTTACAATCTGTTTAAAATCACTCCTTTTCTTGACTTTGTTTTTCTTCCCTTTCTCACCACAAAGCTCCAGGAAGCAAGCACATGGTTGCTACAAAGGTGAAAAGGGACACTCCACCCTGGCATGTTCCTGTGCCTCCACACTCCCTTTAGCTCAGGGCCAGGGATCAGCTTCACCTGTGAAAAACTGCCCAAGCCAGGGAACTCATGCACACATGGGATGAGCTGGCTGAGCTCTTCACAGTTACAAACGACTGAGGGCAGGGCAGATCTGTGTGGAAGTGAATTGGAAAAAAAAATTAAAAATCAGACAAATGCCAATCCAAACCATAATGGATTAAGATACAACAACATACTGAGTCTAACATTACTACCGTTGCTGTTTTTTTCTTAATTCTCTTTAGCACAAAAAGCTGAAGGGTTGAGGACACTGTCCTGCATTTGGCTGGGACAGAGTTAGTTTTTTTCTTAGTAGCTGGTACAGTGCTACGGTTCTTTTAGATTCATCACCTCTCTCCAGCACTGTACCTCTAGTTACTAGAATTTCCAAACTTCACGCCAACAACAAAACGACGAAAGCAGATATGCCCAACACACCTGACGTCTTTTCCAGCCCCAGAGCTGCAGTCCCGGTAACACAACCCGCACCGCGCCTTTCCCACTGTCCCCCGCTTAGCAACACCGTGACTCTTCTTCACCCAAAGCCGGAGGGGCTGCCCTCAGCACGGCTCTCACGGCCACGTCCCACGGCCTCCGCTCTCCCTCAGCTCAGGGCTGCCCCTCAGCGCCGCTCTCCCTCAGCTCAGGGCTGCCCCTCAGCGCCGCTCTCCCTCGGCTCGGGGCTGCCCCTCAGCCCGGCTCTCCCTCAGCTCAGGGCTGCCCTCCGGGGCTGCCCCCTCAGCGCCGCTCTCCCCTGGCTCGGGGCTGCCCCTCAGCGCCGCTCCCCCGGCGCCGCTCACCCACCTCCCCGCGCAGTTTGCGGCTCAGGCTCTCCCAGTATTGCGTGGGGACCCGCGATGCGCTGAGCGCGGCCCCGTGCAGGGCCACGAAGGCCGCCAGAGCCTCCTCGCCGTCTCCCGCCATGGCCGGGCCGGAACGCGGCGGGCGGGGCCGAGGGCGGGCGGGGAGGCGGGAGCGGCGCTCGGGGCGTTCCCGGAGCCGGAGCGGGCTCGGCCCAGGAACGGGGCGAGCGTTGGCCCCGGGGCCTGTTTGAGACACCCGCGAGGAGAACGGGGCCTGAGGAGGCTTCAGTCTGCTGTGCAGATGCGGGTTTTGCTTCTCCTTTATTCTTCAGCTGCCCGTGAGCGTTAATAAAATTCACAGCATTCATGGCGCAGTGCTGGTCACAGGATGTTTTTTATTTTCCCGGTGTTTTAGGGACTCCTCTGGAAGGCCCCAGCCGTAGCACTGAAGTTGGTTACGGGTGGGGTGTGAGGCACTGACTGCCGGCCGCAGCAGTGGGAATCGCTCTCTCTGAGTTGTGATGCTCAGGAAAAACACACAGTGTCAGTCATTTATTAAATTAAAGCTTTTTCATTTTGAACGTTGACAAGGGAATTTTAGCATGTAGGCCTGTCTTAAATATCTGTCAGTACAAGAGTGAGGTGTGCTTTTTGCAAGTGCCTGTAGCAGAGTGCTGGATTCCCAGTGCTTTCCTTGGATTGTTTAGCAGAGATTTCTAGGAAAATCCCTTCTTTCTTAAGATTTTGTGGGGAAAAGCCTAAACTAGTTTAACCTGAGGCTTTTTAAACGTTACTGGTAGCTTTGTCTTGCCTCAGGTATGCTTATAAAGCTCCAAGAGCAAAGGATGGTGTCCAACACTGCTCAGAGCACAGGTCAGGCTTTGCTGTGCCCTCTGCTGCTGCTGGGACCACCCACTACAAATTATCTGCTCCACAGACTGTGGAAACTTCTTTTCCTGCCAGCCTATCCTCAAATCAAGGATTCAACTTCAGTGCTGCAGTGCTTCCCAGCACTCTGCTGGGAGGGCTGTCCTACAGCCCTGGAAATAGTCAAGTTCAAGAAATGGGATTTTGGGATCTAGTAGCTGGTCAAGAAAGCCTCACATTCACAGACTACAGCCAGTGGAGAACGTGCCATGTTGAAGAAATACCTCTTTGCTCTCTGCCCTGTCTAGTGTTGCTGGACTGGTGTCCTCTGTAACTACCCAAGAGTAGCAACAATCCCTTTCTCCACATAATCACAGAATTATTCAGGAGGAAGGTTACCATAGGTTGGCCAGGCAGAGAGAGAGTAGAAAGAGATTATAAATGGTGCCTACGTGCTGCAACTATACATCACCACTCAACAGCTGAGGATCTAACTCAGATCTCCAGGTTGGATATCTGAATAGTAAATGCAGGCAAATTTTCCTCTTTGCCTGAGACTGTGTGTGCCTTACCACGTGCTGTATTCCCACATTTCCTCATAAAGTTCCAGCATAAAGGCTCCACTAAGATGTCTCTAAGGAGACCTCCCTGATTAAACTTCAGAAGATCAAAAAATACTATTTTTATTTCCAGTGTTCCTTGACTGTGTTCCCAACCTGCTACCCTGAGTTTGAGCACATTTTTGCTAATATTATGGTTTATGAAAAGAGGATGGCTGTGGTGTAGATCTTGCCCTAGTATTGTAAAATGTGGAGATTTGACCACTTACTAGTAAACCTGGGGACCATGCTTACTGAAAAGGCCACCCTTCCCTCACTTCTTTGTCATGTTATGTAGTTAACTAAAATCTTTTCCTTACCTTAAAAAAAAATAAATCTTTTTTTTCCTTAGACAGACCAAGGAGGAAAAGTTTGGGGTGTCTTCATGTCTTTGTTTAGTAATGCTACAGTGATCATGTCATGTCCAGAGCCAAGGGTAATGTGATCCTGTTCAAACATGAGATTTACATAATTCTCTTTTTCACCTAGTGTAGACAGCTGCCTTTTCACTGCTTGTTTGCACTTCTACCTCACTTTGGATGGGAGTTGTGGCTGCTGGCCGTGGTTCCAGGCTGTTTGGGTGAGTTTACAGGTCTGGGGGCTGCTGCTGATAAACTCCAAGTAATAAATAAGACACAGTGAGAATCACTGATGTTAAGAGCAGACTGTAAGTGGGCTCTTCCCTGACTTTGTCCAGCACTTACCTAAATGTGGTCTTGCTCAGCTGCTGTGCTTGGCAACTTGTTCTGCTATTTTTGCTGGTTTTCCACAACAGGAGTAATTCCTGCACTCACCATTCTCCTACCACCGCTTCCATGCACTGTGAGGCTTTCAGGAGCAGTCCTTCTTACTCTGATGGGTGCCAGAGCCATAGCCCAGAGGTACCACTGCCAGCCTCTCACGAAAGCAGGTGTTTGTGGATAATATTTGTAAAGAAAAGTCACCACAGTATTTTATTCTGATTGTTTCCTCAGGAAGAGTGGCTGATTTACAGTGCCTGAACAGTGCAGCCCTTACTCAGGCAATGTGCTTGTTAAATATAATGGGTTACTTTACATAGGTATTCAGAGAGAATGCAAAGAGATCTCAGCAAAGCTGGGCTTACTTGCACTACCCTAGTCTAAAATAGCCTTCTGGCACTATCCATAGGAAGCCAACTTATGGAGCCCTCGAGCCTCGCTGTCACAGCAGGCCCCATGACTTATCCACCACCACATTTAGTTCCCACCCTGCAGCAGAAATTTATCATGAGTTAGCAAATGTGAAGTAGCATTTGCCCCCAACAAACACAGCTAGAGTTTTTCAAAGTTTTGTGAGTCTGGCAGGTTGTGGCTTTATTCCAGGTGTTTATGGCTATCTCATCCAAATAGATCTGATGTGCATTCCCCACTTCATATTCCTGTTGTTTAATGTTAGAACTTTCATCTTTGCCAACATGGCATGGTAACCTCCTTCAGAGAGGTAAAGATATAAAGAGCAGAAGAGACCTTAACATCATAGTGATGAGGACATGGAAGTGACATATTTTGGTGGACTTTAAAATAAAGCCTGTCATATTTTTTAAAATAAACCACTTGCTTTCAAGTCAACAGCTTTCTGTCGTGGTAAAACTAGAACTTCAGAGCATGGAAAGATGTGATAGGGGCTTAGATGAGAGGAACATAATTTGCTGTAAATATTTTATCAGAGCTGTATATGTGAGTTAAAAACCTCAGAGAGGTTTGTAAGAAGGCTGTTGTAAGAAGGGAAAAGATATTCTTCTGCATCAAAAAAGCAGTTATTGTGTATAGCTTTTGCCTGCTTGCTTTGTGGACAGGTACAACTTTTGGGAAGGTTTTGCAACACCCACCTGCCAGCTGGAGTCTGTATGAGGTCTGTCCCATACCTTGGCTACTGTGTGACAGCAGGGCTGTGCTGTCCTGTTGTATGGCTGGATGGTCACATGAGTGAGGAGGGAAACCCATGTTTTGAGCTTGGAATGGTGCCCATGTGAGTGTGGAGTTTGGAAAGAGCCCCTGAGAACACCTTGAAGGTGGATGAGTGATCTTAGCAGGTTGGACTCAGCCTCCTCTCTAAAAGTCTGGCAAGAGATCAGTGTGTGAAGGATAATAAACCAAACAAATTGTCTGGCACAAACAATACTTCCACTGAGTGTTTTCCCCAAGAGACAAATTAACTGCACCCACATTATGTGCTGACATAACACACACTGAAAAGTGCAGGTGTTTTACTCTCAAAACTCTCTCACTGCTCATGCAGTACTGGGATAGAGGGAGGCTGCCCTCATTCTGGGGGTACAGCAATGATAAAACACCTTGCCAGGCAGCTCCAAGGATCTTGTGTCCCTGTAGGCAATCCAACATGCTGCCCTCAGTCCTAAGGCATCCTGCTGTACCTCTACAGCCACTGCTGCAGTTTTTCACCAGCTGCTTGGGCACCTTCAGAAAGGCAGATTCCTGTTCTTCCCTTTCCCATGTCTTTAGGCATACATAGCATGCTGTCTAATATATTACTTTTATAAAAGTTGGACCATTACTTAGGAATACTGTTCTACACATACAAATGAGGCTGAGGTGCTGTTATTCTACACATCAGGAAGTGCTTTTGGAGTGTCACATACCTCATGCTGTGCTGACTGCCCATTTAGATGTTGTATTTAAGAGGCAAAAATAGCCAGTTATGGTGGTTGTACAGGATAGGCCTCTTCTGTGACACCAGGAGTCAGTTGATGTTGATTCCTGGATAAAAAGAAGAATAATCTATGCTCAGCCTGCCTTCACTTACCTGCTGGGTTGTACCAGAGTGCTGTTCCTCAGGGCATTATGTTTTGTATACTTGTTGGGAAGTCATGGCGAGATTGAAACTGGGAATGGACCCCTCTGCAATTTACACCAGGCAATGCTTGTTCCAGTAAATGAAAATCTTGTACTCAAATGAAGACTGTCATCTCTGCAGAAACTTAAGTGGCTGTTATAAAATTGCCTGTTCTACCCTTGTTTAGAAAGTAATCAGTTTGACAAGCAGGACTTTCCTCTCATGAAGCTGTGCTGGCTGTGACAGATGCCTGTGTTGTCCTCCAGCTGTTTTTCAGTAACTCCTAGAATAAGTTTTTCCATTATTTTACCAGGCACTGAAGTGACACTGACAGGAGTCTGTGGAATCCTCCTTCCTTGCCCTTCTTGAAAACTGAGACAATATTTGCCAACTTCCAGTCAGCCAGGACCTCTCCGGATTCTCATTCCAGATTTTGTTCTTGTGCACATATATTTCATTACCAGTAATCAGCTTGACTTCCAATGACTTTTAGGAACTTTGAGAATCAGCTTTTGTGTCTTTGATAGGAGCTGACTTTGCTTGTTACTCATTTAAAGCTCTGAAGCTACAAGGACAGCTGAATGCCATTTCATACAGCACGTCTGTAGTCCCATAAAAGTGATGTTGTGTCTTCTTGGAATGCAGTGAGGATAGCTGCCATATTACCTGAGTGAATTCCTACCAGCTGAAAAAGGCAGTAATTGGTATTTTGCAGCCAGTTTCCTGATGCCTTTCAAACCTGCCAGACACCGAGAGTCATCAGTCACATCGACAGTATTTATATAATGAACATATAAAATCTTATAAATAGACATAAAATCAGCAAAGCTGATACTGTCACATCTTAAATGGTTTCTCTTAACAAGCTGAACTGCTTACATGATGATAGCAGCAGAATGGCACATGCCATGCTGGAACATGAGAACTTCTTTCCTTTTTCTTTGAGGCTGCTTCTCAATAGAGGGCTGTGACAATGGGCAGCTGCATGGTAATACCAGAGTTAGTTTAACAAGTAGTTAAAAGTCCTGGAGGGATATTGGTGATGTGATCCTTCACAGCAGCCAGCTCTCCTTGAAGCCTGTTTGGAAGGAAGTTAGATCAGTGTCCCACAAACTCCAGTTGTTTGATGAAAAAGAAAAAGCTCTTTGTTGCTAAAGGATGAAAATTAGACCAAAATATGTAAATGCTGTCAAAAAAGAGAAGTTCTCTTTTGATTCTTGTCCATACTTGTGCAAGAAGCCTTATCCTATACACAAATAAATGGCAGGCAGGGGTATCCATTCCATTTCATGTTTATTATGAAAGTGATTTTAACAAAAGTTTTATTACATGCTTCATTTTTAACTCTGACATAGAAATCAAAGCTATTAATATACAGAGGCAAAAGGAAATGTATTTTCTTATAAGGTACATTTACAACAACATTTTCTACTATAAATCTGACAGAATTGTTAAAATATTGGTAAAGCTTAGCACTGTATCTTATTTTCTAAGTATCAAATTTTGTACAGTTATTCACTACCCTTGCTCTAAACTATTATGGTACATTTCATATGGAAATAGCTGTTTGTACACAATTTACATTGGTAATAAAGCTTAGAAGTCCCAGCAGCATCTACAACAGTTCAGTTTAAAATCTCACTCCTGCGCAGTGGTTTACGTGGAGCAAATTGATGCAGAAACCAGTATTACACCCCGTGTGCTTCCCTCTGAAATCCAGCCTGCCAGAAATTCTTGCTGGACATGATCATAATGAATTTTTTTGCAGTGGTTTTGCCTAAAAAAGGCTCTCTGATCTGACCAATGTGAGGTTTTATCACTTCCACTGCTCCCTTCAAGCATAGAGATCCCACAGCTTTCCTTGTTTTTCCACTATCCATATGTAATCTATTAAATTCCCTTTTATTTTTGAGTTCTGTGTTGTTTCTTATCCTAACAATGGAAGAAGAACCAGCACTAACTTTAGAATACATATTCTTTTTATGTTATGAAAATGGGAAGCACTTTAGAATGACACTTGATAGCCACTTCTGTTTAAATTAGGATGTTAAATTGCCCCAGAAAACTCTTCCTGTCATGCCAGTGAGACTGAAGAAATAACAGGACCTGTAATCTGGAATGATAAATCTGGCAACTGCCTCACATGCACCCCTGTCTCCTGAAGTATCTTTATCGTCAACCTGTTGAGTCCCTGCTGCTCTCAATGCAAATTAATGGCCTTTCTAAGTTATAAAACATAGAGAACAATATTTACAAAATAATTTTAATTAAAAAAGTAACAAAAACAAATTCTAAAAAAGATATTTTTCACAATAATTAAAATAAAGTTTAATTAATCAAAGCCACCTTTTTTCTAGATATTGAGAAAATTGAATTGCAATTGCTTGTATATCTTTAAACTTGTTATCTCCGCTCTCTGAATACAGATGGTTTAAATTATTAGATCTAAAGGTACTTCTGTACATTTTACTCTTGTATATTACATATTAATTTTATAGATTAAAAGCTTTATGATGAAAGAATAAATAAATGAAATAACAAACTGGAATTGTATATATTCAGATCCCTAGATAACAGTTTTTGACATTGTTTATTTCCCACTCTCTTTCTATTCAGATGAGAGATAAAACACAAGACTTGTTTCTGAATCCAAGTCTCTCGCTGAGGAGGAAGTTCATAGTACCTTACAGAAATTTCCCTTCTTCCATAAATTCTTCTGGAAGACAAAAGTATTCCTTTTCCCAAGTGCTTACAACAGTCTCTCATTCTAGAAAACTATTTCATTAAAGTCCCAAAGTACTGAGATTCTATAAGAACTCCTCCAGTTACTCCCATTCCTGTCAATCAGTGGTTTTAAACTATGAAAAAATGCAACTCCTTGAACTCATAATACAGATACAAGGAACTCTGTGTGTGTCACTCATTCCCATCATTAAGAAATCATCCAGACCCCTGAGGTTGCTGAGAAATTTGCCACTGGGTCCAGCTGCTGAAGATTTTACTCCAGCTAAGTTTTTAAGAGCTTTCAAAGGTATTTAGAGTGTAGACTTGGGAGCTGTCACAGAGCAGGTGAGTTTTGCTGTCAAACACCTGTCAGCAGACCCTGCATAAGAATCACAGCACTACTTATGCTCCTGAAGTTCCTAACCTGCTATGTGCAAGATTAAAACTGGTTTTTTTAATAGGTAAAACTGATCTGAGAAATTCGAATGTGTTGGGCAGGCTTATAAAAAGGCACAGAGTGGGGTTTGACCGTCCTTTTGGAATGCTGAACACATGTAAAGGATGTTTCTCACTCATGTGGCAGCATCCTTGCATTCTGCTCACAGACAGGATTTCAGGTGAGCTGTGCTCTTTAAAACCCGCTGAATGTGGACCCTCTGAAAACTCTCTGACCAATCCTGTATGTATTTAAGCTAGTCTAAAACTAAACTAAACTAAACATGGCTTACAATGTAAGCTAGTTTTAAGTAAGCCTACCTACTTTTAAGTAAGCTTACTCTAGGATGAAGCTGCTGTGTAGGAAGGATTAGTCTAAATCTTAGGTAGTCATAACTTTATTCTGTGGGGGAGGCACAATGAGGAAATAAATTTCTTTTGAAAAGCTGGTCTTTAGGTATGATGGAAGAAGGAAGACAGAACAAGAAAATGGGCTGAAAGAAAGACTTCAGAATTTTAAAATCCAGTTTCAGTGAGCTAAATCTCCAGGCAGAGTAAGTCTTGTTGTTGAAGGCAAGATGCAGTGTGGCAGAAGAGGTGGCGATGCACTGAACACAGAATCCTGCTGCTCCCTGTACTCAAATGACACACAGAGGCACCTTTGTGTCCTCAGCACTTTCAAGGCACAACTCAGGGCTTGATGAGCAACTTGTGATTGCTGCAATGTCCTGGACTGCAGGAGGTGTGCAGGCAGTGATTTGGTGGTCTGTGAGAATGTTTAGGGATGATTCACCACCACCTCACTAAAAATCAGTGCAGTATTTAAAGCAGAGAGGCTTAAAATGGTAAGTGCTGCAGGTGCACCTTTTAAGCACACAGGCATTTCAAATTGAAAATAAAGAGCTCTGTTTTGTGCCATGGAATTGGGCAATCACAAATGGGCACTTCTTCAGTCTACCTGTAATCACACATAAATGTGTTGTTGCACCTGTCCTGCAGACAATGTGTAATTCTGTAAGAACGGATACAGGGCTGTATTTATTGATATATTCAAATGCAGTATTTAATATTTAGGGTAAAAGCTAAAATGTTATATTCTGCCACATTCATTAAGCTGGTTTGCTTAAAGGCAGCTGTATTTCTCCTTGTATGGTTTTTGATTCCCAAATGTGTAGGTCTTCTCTGTAGAAGAAAACAATATTTGTTGTTGTGCTGTTATTATGTAGTATCAACAGGTTCTCAGACTTTGACAATGAAGGCATCCTACACTAACATATGAAGAGCTGAACTCACCTCCTACTTGGTGACTGCCAGTTTCTGTAAGTCGAGTATGAAAATCAAAGCATTTTTAACTTCTGGAGCTGATAAAAAAAATTCAGTGCTGTTCTTTGAGTCAACTGAAACCAGTTCAGACTGCCCTATATATCACTTGTCATTACTTATTTCATTAGAAATTTGCACATCCTATGCAGTGGCACTTCTATGCAGTGGCAAGAATTCAACCTGACTCATTTTCTAAATATATCAGATATGAACTCCCTCTATGTTCACAAGCATTTAAGTGTCAACTTTTGAGAGTCAAATTATTCTTTCTTTCTTTCTTTCAGCGCCTTCCTTCAGCAACACCAAGCTTGTGTTTGCCACAGAAGTCCACAAGTGCCTTGTCCTGACTGTGGAGTCCCTGCCCTGATGTGGCTCTGGGGATTATCAGCCTCATTTTCAGGTTGTTGTCAGGATGAACTGGACAAAACCCTGCTTTTTTGTGGTGTGGTTTAAAGTCAGGGCAAGGGGTACCAGAGCCAAATGCGATTTCTCTTGCCTGTATTCACCTCTAACAGCTCTACTGAGGTCTCACTACCAGTGGTCAGAATTGGGATATGTCCCTTTTATGGTTCCTCTCTGGCACTGGATTTCCCATGGACCTAAGAACCTGGAAAATGTTATGGTGCTGCCAGTGGTTTCTGGAGTCTGGCATCAGTGTCATACAATGGTATTATACCCACACATGTTGGTTGTTAAACAAAAATTTTACCAAAGATTTTACTATACTCTGTGTACAATACCAGGTTCCAAAGTTTGCTTACTAAGTTTGAAATACTCACTGTAAATAATTTGTCAAGTGAGGAAGTTATTTTTCACTATATTTTTCATATATTTTCCTTCATATTTTGCAGTAGAATGGCTGCAATCCTGACTCATACTAATAGACCTGAACAAAACTCTGAATAACCTCTCAGACTTTGAACTACTGCTTGGCTAAAGTAGTTTTTTATCTAAATACTCCTGCATAATTGAATACCTGAAAAGATTTTTGCTTTTTATATTTTTTTGTACAAATGACTACTGTTAAACACAAAAATAATGAAAATTTGTTCTTTTTAGTGATCCTTGGTGAATAATAAATAAAAGTAGTTTTAACAGCCTCAAGAAAAAGTTAGGTTTAACAGCCTTTAACAAAGGAATTATATGGAGAAGTGACATTTTTTAACAAGGGTTAATGTACATATTAAAAAGAAAGCTCACCAAAGATTTGAGGTCCATGAGTTGAAAAAAAAGAATTGTTAGACTATAAGGTCAGACTGTTAAGGCATAAAAAGAAAAAAAAATTATATTCAACAGAAAAGGAAAGAAGGAAAGCAAAATTACAAGATGGTTAAGTAGAAAAACTCAACTGCATACTTAAGGTACGTTTTCGTAGAAATGGAATATTCAACCACTTGTCATCAATAGAAACCAACTGTGTAAATTTAAGCAGTACTTGCTCAAGGACAAAAAAAAAACGTGTCAGAAGATAACCACAACCACCCCTAATATATTTCTTTGAGAACACCTAAGGACATATTAAACTACAGAGTAGACAGGCGAAAAAAAAGGAAAGCAGCAAAGCAAAACTGCGTGTTAGTCTTTTTCTGAAAGGATGCTGCCAGGAAAGTTCATTTCTCCATTTAAGAAGCTTGTAGAATCAAAAGGGAAAATGATACACAAGAGGATGGGACTGAAAAGAAAAGAGGCTGAAGTACTAATACAAAAAAAAGGCTCCTCTCTCATTGGATTTAGCTTCTGTGCCAGGAAACAGCAGGAAACCCAGGATTCATCATCATGGCAAACCCACTGTTGCTCTGTGAGCAGGGCCTGAGCACAAGGCTAAAGCTCTCCTGCAGTCCCTGTGCTTGGCTACAAATTTGGAGTAAAAGGGAGAGCCAGGTCTCTGCAGACACAGAACCTGCCCTCCAACTCTTGTGCAAACCCGTGTCCTGTTCACCCCTGAGCCCCTGACAATATGGGGCTTGGACACAGTTGTGTTCCCAGAGTTTCAGGGACAGCAGGAGCAGCAGCAGGTCCTCCTTGCTGAGCTCCTGCCACATGTGCTGTCCTGAGGGTCACTCTGTTGGTCTGCATGGGGGGGTTCCCAAAGAAGAGGCAACAGCTGACCCTTTACTGGGCAGCACTTGCATCCTCACTGATGCTATTTTTCCTGGAATAATACATATTGAAAGAGATTGTCCCAGAGGAAAGCACTATCCAGTATTATAAAACCTCAAAAGGCTTCAGGTGGGTGTTAATATAAGTGACAAGCACTTGGAGAAGTAATTTAATTGTCTACACAAAGTTACATATAGATGTGAGTAAATAGGGTGTGTGGGAGTAAAGATTTAAGCATGAATAATATTTACAGTAACTAGAGATAACATTACTAATGTACCCACAAATAGAAGTATATATTTATATATTTATATATTGTACTTAATTAGATGCTCTCTTAATGGAAAGAAAACCAAGACTACTAGTGTTGTTGTTCATTTCTCATATATCCTATTGTAAATGTCTTTAAAGGGACCAACTGATGCATGGAAATCCAGAGCTAAATCTGTTCCAATTAATTAATTGATAGTGGCAAACCTCTGAAGAAGTTTAGAAGAGGACAGATAAAAACATTAGGACATTAGGGCATGGGACTCAGTCTCATGTAATTCATAAAAGAAAATTATACTTTTTTTCTTCTTTTTTTTCCTTTTTGATTTCTACTTGGACAGAGGTTCCACCAAGCCAAAAATGAGAAATAATAAAATTTAGATTGTTTTGTTTTCTTCTAAAGATTCAAATATAAACTTCAAGTGCAATTCAAAATCCAAGTATTATTTATACTACATACTTCTTTCGATAACAGAACTTATCTGCAGGTAGTTTAATCGTATTTGAGTAGATTCCTCCTTTCTTTGACAAAAGTTATTGTTGTTGAAAAATAAAAAGTTAGAAAGAATATTTTTACATCATGAGATTTCAGATGGAAAGTGAGGACACACTAGTGCAGATGCAAATTTGGATCTACAACTAGCTGTACTCAGGGATGCATAATTTTTTTTTTTTTTGTAGCAAGAATCCCATTCAGAACACTGGCTTTTAACAATTATAAAACATTATAGGTGTTCTTCAATAACAATTGACAACAAAGACTGCAAAAAAGAGCTTTCAAATTAGCAAATGTTTCTACTGTGGAGGAAAGACAATATTTGACAGGAATGCAAAGTAACCAAAAATTGAATACCACTGCACTATTTGTATGGTCGTAGAAACCTGGAAACTTTCGATCGCAGTAGCTTTATAAATGATCTTGGAAACATTTCTTTTGACTCTTGTGCTGTGTACTTGAAATAGTTCTGAGGGTGTGCCAGTACATCAAAGAGAGCTTTAATCAGCTTCTTGTCCTACAGAAGACAACACAGATATGTTAGATAAAAGCAAGGCTTGGATTTAGTGTCTACATAGGTTTCGAAATTGAAGAACAATCAGGTCTGTTTTGCAAAACTTGAGTCTGGGTAAAGCAGTGTAAGGAAACTGCTCCATGTTGCTGTGGAGTTTTAGAGGGATGATCTTCCTGCTGTGCTGGATGCTTTTTGCAGTGCTCCTGGCAGGTCCTGCCCTGGGAGGGCAGCCCTGAATTAACCACAAACTGCAGATGTTGGGCAGCAGAACTGCAGGCTCCCTCTGACTGTCCTTCCCACCTGTTCTGTGCTGCTGTCCAGGCCTTCCCTCCACGGATGGGAGACAAGGCTGGTCCTCAGTGATGCTGAGCTTTCTAAGGACCTTCTCCTGTGCCTTGGGAGAGCCTTGATTCAAAGCCTCAGCTCTGTGCCTGTGCCTGGTGCTGTGTACTGCACCTGAGACCTGAGCAACCCAAAAGCTGGAGGGAGAGAAGAGCTGGACAGGGATGGCCAAGAGAGCCAGCTCTTCCTCAGCTCCTGTCCTTCCAAGCCATTTACATGGCTCAATTTTGCCCTCTGACCAGCCTTTTTTTCCAGTTTGAATTAGTTTGTTGTTACAGGTGTTGCTTGTATCTTTGGAAAACCATTTCTTATTGAGGCAAGAGAGTGATTTAGGTAAATACAATCTTCAATGCACAGCAAATTTAACGAGCCATTTAAACATTTAAAGGCCAGACTGAGGCTGAAGAAGGCTCTTCAAACAAAAGGTCCTTCATTCTTGGCTGACTAATTTTTCAAACATACAATCTTATCAGCATGCATTTCATTTAGTTCCTGCTTCCACAAGGGACATAAGCACATGCTGAGCCCAGCTCAGTTACTTGATTTTGGGCTGCTTCAAATACCAGCATAAACCTCAGAAGACAGAGAATTGAATTTGGGGCCACCCTTAAGCTTTAAATATAATGACTCTATCAAGGTATTGAGAACTATTTTAGGAAAATGCTTAGAAAAAGGAATTCTTGGTTGGCCTCAAAGAAAGCAGAAATTTCTTACCTTTAGAATTTCTTGATGGTTTTCTGATGCATATAATCGGCCATCTCGAACAATGTCTTCTATTAGTTGTTGATAATCCTCTGAAAAATAAAGATCAGTTGAGTGACTGCGACGTCCTTTGGGAGGGCAATAGTCAGATGTGAAGACAGAGCTGAGAAATTTCGTATCCAGTTAATTATGCAGTGTCTCTCAGACTGCTGTATTCTAATTTAATCACCTTAAAATTCTCTATTTCTATATAACAGTGGTTTTGAATTATCCCTGTAAATACTAACATCCTCAAAAAACTACTCCCTCCTGATAATAATGCTGTATTATCTCCACTCTAGAGATGAAGAAACAGGGATACAAAATGACTTTTCAAACATTATACATATGCATGTTATTTAAAAGTCTTTGCTACTAAAATTAAATGAGGCACATCTAGATTTTCCTCATTCTTCTGTCCCTGCAAGCAGTGTAAGAGAGATTCTAAAGGAAAATTTTCTGTAATTCAGATATAACACAAAGATGAAAACCAACTCCATTCTCACCATCGTAAGTCACATAGGGGACCTGGAATCCTTTGCCACTGTTTCCTTCATTTGACTTGAACTGAATCCAGAGTTTCCTTGATCTTGAGGTAAATGCAATGGGTCTCTCATATGTCTGACATGTTTCATATGTAGTAATTGAAGTAGGAGAAGCTAGAAATAAAGTTAAATAATGTTCTTTATAAACTAATTTTTGCACCCTTCCTCATCTAGGGGTCAGAGATGTCAAACTGACAAGATACTTTTCAGCTGACATATTCCTGAGAGCAGAAGCTTTATGTGATAGAATGGATGTTGTCCTCATTTGCCTACAAAAAGAAGTAGGTTTTTCCTACAAAGGTAATGGAGTCCCTCAGCAAAAAGCTTAAGCAGATATTGAGGTATAATTTTTGATAATTATAAAACTACTATCAATATTTTTTTTACTACTCTAGCATTGTATCCCAGAGCACCCATGTGCTTGACCCAGACAGGTAAGAACAAGTGAGCTGCATGCCAGGCAGACAAGGCAGCCAGCCCCTCACATGGCCAGTTTGGGGAGTTCATCTGATAGCAATAAACCACTCACAAATAAAAACACAGTAAAACCAAAATGTAATGTCTGGTATGGTAATTCTGAATAGAAGACTGTCACAGCCTGCAGAGTCAGTGACCCACAGAACAGTTAACCTGGATGTGAGGAGGTGGCTGGTGACAGCCAGCACAGCTTCACTAAGGGCAAATCATGCCTGAAGTGTAACTTTACCCTGATGTGGGTGGCTTTGGTCACTGTTGGAACCACTGTTTGGGGTTAGAAGGACAACTGATGTGTTTTCTTACAGTAAGTGTTTTGCTTTTAAAAAAGCTCATCTGCACAAGTATGATTTCCTTCCACCTATAGTGACCAGGTGTCTTCCTTCTGATATACAGAGATGTCAATACAGGCCCCCAGGGATAAAAGTGATGAAAATTGTTTTAGCAAATAAGAGACACCATTTTTCTGAGTAAATACAATGTCCATATGAACAACTGCCTTTCAGGTTTGGTGCTTCTTGATTGAGCAATCACCAGAAGGATGTCCTCATCCTCCATGCAAAAGAGGAGTGCATTTCATTGGGATCTCAACTTCAGAAGCTGTTGAATTAACTTCATAATCAAAGACACTATGCACCCCCTCCATTCCACAGAAAAGTGGGATAACTTTGGATTTCTTGAGGGTGTCAGTTGTACCAACACACTGCCCAGATTTAGCAATAACTGCAGCATATATATATTTACAAAGGATAAGTGAGAGCACAATTTGTACAGATTACAGAGATAGTTCTCCAAATATAATTTATCATTGTTGACTTCTAGAATGGCAGTGATTTATCCCATGTGGTAACTGGGCCAGACAGAAGCCTATTAACAGCTTTGTGATTCAGACAATAAACTTGAATAATTAATATCACTCTGCTAACTCTTATTAGTAGTGTTCTAACTTGCTGTGCCACTTCATTCAAGAAACCTTTTAGAAACACTGAAGACAGTCATCCCTTCAATATGAACTATTCACTCAATCAGGTTGCAGGAAATATAACCCATAATAAGTCTGGCAACTTACCACTTTTTCTCATTACTAAAACATCGCCACATTCATCTTCAATTGGGAGAAATATCTCAGGTACTACGATGAGTATTCTTCTCTTTGGGGGTGGATTTATATTCCAAATGCATTCCACATTAGCTGGGTAGTCTCCAGGATAGTTGGGTGACTCAATGTAGCCAGTGTAGTCCCCCAGTTCTCCTCCACAGTGCTGGTCTGGGGAAAAACATAAATTAGCATTTGTGTTAGTTGATAAATTAATCTGAGGTGTTATTCTAGATCTGTTATGAGCAAGTCTAAACTCCTCCTTGTGCATTTAGAAATGCACACATTCTCCAGCTTTAAAGGAATATTTGATCCACAAGGTTGCTCTAGCTGATTGCAAAACCTTAATCTCTGGTGCATGAGCTGATTCACAATGCTTCATCCAGGCTGCTTTAACTTTGCTTCAGAAACACAGGTAAATAAACATGATGCAATTGTGGTTACCATGGATACTGTGCTGACATGCAGAAGATATTCTGCTTTAACTTACTTGGTTTTTAACTGATTTAGTTGAATGAAAGTGCTGGTCCCAATAGCCAGCCTTACTTGATTACAGATCTGCCTTGCTTCATCTTAGATTAAGCCAGCTAATAAAAGATCTCAATTGATGGATCAGTTTTTCTTTCAGAGTTTTCAAAAATCCTATTGAATTTGGCACAAGTTACTTAAGGTTCATTTCCCCAGGCCTACTCATCCACATAAAATCAGATATGTGTTTAAATATTTTGCTTAATCTGACCCCCAAATATTATATGCAAGGTCAGAAACTGACTTGAAAACTGAGAGGATCTAAGAAAGCAGAGTAACAAGGATGGTTTTATTTTACAGGAAAGTCATCAAACTTCTTCAAATTGCATATAAATATATAATTTACTCAAATGATGAGTAAATGATTTCTAAATGGAATTAGAAATTATGAAGGGCTTATAAGACACATGGCACATAATCAGACTAAAAACTTACAGGAGATCTGTACATGAACAGTTAGACAATGTTGCTTAATTATTACAGAAATATTCTCTTAAATTAGCATGGTAGAGGTGAAAAAAAAACCAAACTTCCCTAAAATAATCAGTCATTCCCAAAGAATCATACAAAACTGCACTGAAATCCTTAGGGATATTTAAAATGGTAATTAGGATAGGAGGCTGAGTACTGCAAAAAAAAGTGAAGATCTCACTATCATAAGCGATTACCTGGCAATTGCAGCATGCATGACTGTATCTTGTAATATTTTACAATTATTCTAAAATGGCAGTTACTCTGATAGAAGATATTTTGCTCTACAGAGACACAATGAAATATGTATCAGTTACACAACTTACAGGACCTGGGAAATTAAAGGCTCTGTAGTTTTAACCTGTAGCTGGCACTCTGTGAAATCATATTAAAGCTAAAACACTCACCTGCCTCAAGTGTTACTTTCCCAACTTTTTTTCCTCATTGTTTTCCCAACTTTTACCTATTCCCTCTGGCAGTAGATATTTGCTAGCTAGGAAATACAAAACTGAAGTCCAGCCTGGCAGAGGGAACCTTTGAGCTGCGGTTCAGATCCAAAGACATGCTCTGTGTCACTGATAGAAATGTGACTTACTTTTGCAATGTGTGACATTGGTGGAGCCATCAAAATCTGTGCTGGTGTTGCCAGGGCAGGTGATGCAGTAGTTCTGACCAAACTCAGGCTGGTATGTTCCCACAGGGCACCGGATACATCTGTGGGTTGTGGAGTTGTAGTAGTGTCCAGGAGAGCAGTGAACTGCAAGGGATGAGGTGTGTTATTTTCAACAAGCAGCAACCTCCAGTGCAGACAGTTTTCCTCTGCCCTGGACATACCTGGTCTGGAATATACTTATTAGGCCATGAAAGGCAAAAAAGACACCAGCTCCCTGTATTTCCCAATACAAAGAATCTTCCAACTAAAACCCTGTGACTAGAGCTAAATCCTTATGAGCTAAAAATGCCTGATACATATCTCTCACTGTATTTAATATATTTGTAATAAATGGAAGCAGATGTAAATCCACCTCAACAGGAAAAATTACTTTCACAGTGGCAGGAGAGAGGTTTCCATTAGTGTCTGTTTGCCAGGGCCAGCATGTCATTCCAGTAACGAAACCAAAATGCATTTGGGCAGATTCTTTCTTCAGCGTTGGCACTGGAAGTTAACATTATGGAATACAGAGTGCTTTGTACACTTATAGTTTCTGCCTAGCCCATGAGTAATCAATCCTTAACTTTGTATAACTTTTGTAGCACTTTTAATACAGTAAATAAAAATATACAGGACATGAAAGCTAAAGCATTATCGAATCCAAGTTTGTAATATTTATTGCCACACAATGAGGCTGATTGCCTTACTAGTAGCAGTGCTGACCCCAAACCTGGTAAACTCCAAAGAAATTACCACACCAGACATTGCATTCTGGTAAATTCCAAAGAAAACCATAAATCCTGCTCAGTCTGCACACCCCAAGGAGACCATTCCCATTTACAGATTTCTTGACCATCATACACCCATTGTTTGTTTTGGAGCCTTCAAGAGCCCCTTGGCACTGATGATAATAAACCAAAGGACAAGAAGCAGGAAGATGAATTGTGGAAGAATTTGGAATTCACCTTTGGTTTCACAGTCTTGAAAGGAAACAGCACCTTCGTATTTGGTCACAAGCGCACCGCCACAGGGAAAGCAGAGGGTCCTTCCTGGTTCAGGCTGATACGTACCAAGAGGACAGACTGTACAAGGTTTAAAACCATCTGAAGAGTAGTGCCCAGGAGAACACTGTCCTAGAAATTGAAAGTGATCATCTGTATTAGTGTGTTGACTTTCCTGGATGAAGTATAAAACCCACTAGTAGTTAGCAAGCCTTTCTTTCAATTAAAACATGTGACATCAAGACAGCTGCAGACCAAATTCTAATCTTACCTGCAAATTTTGTATTCTTCCCGTATCTTCTTCCTAAAACCACCACCAGTAAATAAAACCAGTTTCATAATATGCTTTTTAGACGCTATGATTCTGTTTGGATTATTTTTTAATTTCTTTTTTTTTTTTTTTTTAGAAAGGGGTCTATTAAGATTTCATTAGAATACTTTGTACTTTCACCAAGTCTTTCATCTCAGTATTTCAAAGCACTTCATAGGAAGAAATGGAACTGCACCATGCATATGAAGCTAGTTTTGGTATATCCATTTTAGGGATGTGGACAGTGGATCATGAGGTTTACCAGATGGAATGGTGCCAGTCCAGCACCTTGTCTATGAGAATACCTAACACCAGCAGCTTTTCACATAGTTGTGAAAACTAGTGCTTGTCAGTTACTCCTCTGCCAGGAAATGGTGATTTGTGTAAAGCAAATTGCTTTGTGAATTAATCTACTGACAGAAGTTTCCAAACTTGCTCTCCAAGCAGCTTCTGATAGGAATTTGTTTGGCTTGGTTCTTGTTAGCTTGAGTACTTTACTCTGTGAACCTGAGAACCAGGATGTCAGGTTTTTCAGGATTATGGCATCAATGTGTATCTTCACACCACTCCAGACTGGGGACACCAGTGCTGTGAGATGCTACATATTCCCTGAGGTTGCCTAATCGCAGTACTTTGTAATTTAGCTTCCCTGAGAGCTGAGCAGCACACAGAAACAACTGGCTTGAAAACAAGAAAGTTTTGAGAGCTCTAGGTATTGTTGCAGTCTCATAAGAACCCTGACGCTTGCTGGGAAATGTCTGGGGCATTCAGTACCTTGGGTGCTTGGCATGAGCGGGGAACTTTGGTACTTGGGATGAACTAGAGCTCCTGAATGAAAGCAAAGTTCAGGTTCTGTCCCCACAAAAGCCAAACTCCTATGGATACCTGTGGGGTCAGGATCTCCAGGATTTACTTGTGCTCCCATCCCAGCTGGCTGGAATGTGACTGTACAGTGGCTGTTGTGACACAGATCTTAGAGAAATATTATGATGTTACTCATTTGAGGAAAATTTTGCTCTTGTTTTTAGGAGCAAAACTCATCTACCTGGCCTGATCCAATGGGTTAATGGGAGCAGGCTGTGCCTGAAGGACTGATCCTGTGGAAAAAATGACTTGTATTGGAGAACTCTTGCCCATGAGATGAAGCCACATTGGAGAAGTTAATGAAGTCTCCTGTGGGAGGGACCCCATGCTGCAGCAGCAGGAACAACATCAGTGTGATGAACTGGCTATAACTCCCATTCCCACCTCCCTGAGCTGCTGGGTGGGAGGAGGTAGAGCTGGAAAGGAGGGAGGGGTGTGGAAGAGGTGTTTTTGGGAGATATTTTATTTCTCCTTACCCTGCTCTGATTTTGGTTAGTGAATTCACTGAATTTTCCCAATTCCAGTCTGTTTGAGATTTGGTGAGTGGTCTCTCCCTAAAAAGCTGTGAACCTTTGTTCTCATCTGAGGAGGGCAGTGAGAGATCAGCTTTGGTGGGTGCCTGACATCCAGGCAGGGGCAACCACTGCAGCACAGAATTCACCTGCAGCTACAAGTGATTTCTGCACAACAGGCAGAAATCTTAAAATCTCTGACATACTTGTGGAATGTACATTCCTCACATTTAGAAGTGAGGATTTCAGTAAAATTTTATTGGTAACTGCACAGGCATTTCTGCTCTGGAAGATATGATGCAAAAATACTATTGATTACTAGCAGTGAGAACAGACAGTAGACTTTCTAACGAAGTCTTGTTATCAAAAATACACTGTTTCATCACATGTGCTGACACAAATTTTGATAAAATCTTTGACAGGGAAATTTATGAAGTCCAAAGCATATTCTCTCCCTCCACTTCCAGAGGAAAAAGGGAGAGCTGAGCAGAAAAACAGACTGGTTTGATCTAACAATAAACATTGTGAAATAAATCCATTCTGCAAAAATAATTAGAAGGGGTTGTTTTTGTTGTTGTACAGAACAATAATTCCAATGTAAGCCTTGAAATAAAAGTATTTTTCTTCTAGTTTTTATGCTGCTTTTGTTAGTATACTATAGTCAATCTTTATAAACTCAGATTGTATTTTGATAAGCTTTACTTGTATTATGGATAAATGCAAATCAGCATAGCAAAGATGCACAGATGTTTCAAATTTTTTATCTGATAGTTCCTTCATACAGCAAATCAGCAAAATCTATCATATGTTTGGACTGGAGACACTGCAGTTATTTTTTATTCAGTAGATGGGAAAAAGTAGCAGTTTCTCAAGTGACATTTGCCATGTGTTCTCTTTAGATATCCTTGAAAAACGCATTAATGTAAATTACATGGATGAGTTTTCAAGTTAGAACTTGTGCAGCAGATAGGACAGATTTACTTCAAAGTCAGATAATGTATCTGCTATAAACTAGATTTTGATAGCCTGTAATGAAGTGAGGCAAAGAAAATAATTAACAGAATCTCAAATTTGTGAACTCAAACCACTACACAGTTGTATCTTAAAAACTTAGACTGATCAAATTAAGGTAGAAGCACCAGGTATTATCATCATTATAATTTAGTTTATAAATCATGAAGTTGAATCAGAGATGCTACATCACTTGCCAAAAGTTACAGTGCATTCAAGCAGCGCTGAAAACTGCAATCATTAGTTCTGAGTCTGGGTTACAGATCCCTGCAGCACAACTGTGGGATACTGGTGAAACCTAAGGAAAAAGCAGCTTGGATTTTCTCAGGCTGCTCAAAGGAAAACAGGAGAGAAAGAATTAATAACAAAGCTAGCACCTGTTGTTGTGCACAGAAGAGTACGTGGGAAACATGATGTTTTGGTGAAAGCATGTTTACAAGAAGTGTTACCTACCTTGCACCAATGAAATCAAGTCTATCCTCAGTTCCACGATCTAGTCTATAAAAGTGTAGTTGATTCTTTAATAAAGGCTTTTGCTTCTTTTCTGCCTCATGAAGGAGGCCATGTTGCTACATTTTTTCATTTTTTTGCTGCGTCCTAGCTCGATAGCAACACACAACCATCTCAAATTTATAATTGCTGCTAATTAGAGCAGGTAAGCTGCATCTCATGCAAAACATTAAACAAGCAGGTTCATTATTAGACTCATTAAGTCCAAATTAATCCATCCCTTTGGCTCACAATATACTGGCTTACAAGTTAAGGTACTTCCACACCTGAGCCTAAGCACAAAGTGCTTTGCTTGGCTTGCTCATTTCCATCCCATAATGCATACTGCTGTGGCAGATCCCACTGTCCTGTCAGCAATGTGAGTGGATGGAGTGGTTCAATGATGAACCATCATTGCTTGTAAGTGCACAGAGATTTCTTGTTACTGAGAGGAATGTCAGATTTGTCTTTACAAACAAGCTGTGGGTCTGCTGGTAGATAAGACTAGCACTGAGAGATAAAAGAAACAATGGGATGGATTCCACTGATTGATGAGTGGAATAAAAAGATATTTGCCTTTACAAACAAACTGTAGGTTTGCTGATAAATGAAATTGGATCTTGGAAGATGAAAGAAGCAATGGGGAAAAACCATGAATTCTGTAAGAATTAAAAATTAAAAGGGAGGGTTATACATTAGAGGGGAATTTCAGGTATCAGGTGTTCTGGTAATTCTGTACCTCTCAAGTACTTCAGCCAATGGGGAAAGAGAGAGGGAAATGCAGCCGGGAATTAGGATAAAAGGAGACTGCGTCCTTCAAAAAGAGAGATCCCAGGGGAATGCCCCATGGCCTCTCCCTTTATTCGAATAAAACAAAAAGAACTTATCTGTCTCCTTTTTGGACATAAACCTCTGCTGTTTGTGGATGAATTTTCCTGACATTACCTTTACCAGACAGAACCACGGCAGGCTCTCTCCTCTTTCAGCCTCCTTGCCTCACAGGGGGTGTGTGTGTGTGTGTGTGTGGCAGCACCTAAAGCTTTTATGATCAAGCTGGACTTGCCTCCACATTCCGAGACGTTCCTGGCGCCCGCCACTCCCTGGCCATCGTTGCTGGGGCAAGGCTCGCAGGTGAGCTGTCCCTCTGTGTCCTGGTACGTTCCTGGCGAGCACGGAACGCACTGGTTCTGCTCCCCGCTATAAAAGGTGCCCGTGCTGCAGGTAACTGAGGAGACAAAAGGGGTCCTGTGTAAGGATGTGCACTCTGATCACCTTCTTTGCCCTAATATTGAACATTTAGAGAAGGCGGATGTCGTCAGCCACGAGATTATGATGGCATTTGTTTTGCATGTATTAGTCCAGGATCCTTGCATGATATAAACAGACCCATCTCCACTGTGGTTTAGGACAATTTATATCAGGGTGAAGTCCTGCTTGGCTCTGTAATGCACTCAGGTGTTTATCACACGTGTGCTGTTTATAAAGCTGGGTGCAATCTTAAAACAGCATCTTGCAGTTTATTAAAGCAGTGCTGCCTAAAGTGTGGGAAGTGTGAGCTTTTAGTTATACCAGGTGCAGTTACAAGTTGGTTTTATAGCAGATAGTTATAAAAAGTCTGTCCCCTGAGGTCAGTTCTAGAGATTTCTCCATGGGCAATGTGTCCCCTGTAATAATTTCTGTCTCTTGCCACTCAAATACCCCAACTATACAGCACCTTAAATACAGGTATGAATACACATGCTTTTCTTGCTTCAACAGGGCATGTGACTACGTTACACATTTTTCTCTGCTGGATAGGGGTGGTTAAAAGGTCTGGGTTTCTAGATACTGATAGCAACAGCCTTTTAAATACAGTTTCTAAGTCACTGTTCCCATATGATGACAATTACCTCTGAACCCACTCACTGGAAGCACCTATTAGATGTGACTTCTTTTGGCTTGTACATCACTTGGAATCTCAAAAGCTGGAAAAATAGGTATGCTGATTTTGAAAAGAAGCCTGTAAGTGACTAGAAAGCTTGCAGTGCTCAGAACTGCCATTAATAAATTTGAACTAGCACACCATCCCCAGCAAAGCACTAGAGCCTGCTAACACGGGAAAAGGCTTAAAGAAATTAGGTATTTTACATAAAATAGATTTCTATGATTTTTTTTTTAACTGGACCTCTTGAGCATTAAATACAACATATCCATGGATCACAGATTATTTGGTGGTGAGGAGAGTGATACTGGTGATATAAAAGTAAATATATAGTAACTAGGTAAACATCATATTGTTTTACTGAATTGTCAATATATTTGGTAAGATGTGAGCAACTGGGAACTAATTGCCAACAGTGTCTTGTGGCAGGTTTTGATACCTACCACCTGACAGCATGGGAATGTATCCATATTTATGCTTTTGTTTTCCTACAGCCATGTAATGAATTCCCTTCAGACTCTTATGAACTCAGTCCGAGCTGAGTAATACTGATCATTAAACTCTAAATCATTATCTCAGAGATTTCCTCCCTGGTTCACCATGGAAAAGGTAATTTGTAGAGTGCTTGTTTTGGAGGATATGACTGAATATTTGAGCTGTTTGGACTTACCACATTTTCCATCCTGCAGTACTTGCCCTGTACTGCATGCTTCATGCCCTTCAGTAGCTTTAGCTGGCTTCTGAGCCACTTCATATTCTGTCCCAGAAAACTGAATGTAAAATTGCTGTTTATTAATAGATTTCCTCAATGTTTTGATTGCAGTTTGCAGCTTCTGCTCCATCCTTTTCCGAACACAGTCAATGTTACAGGTGTCTAGATGGGAAATGATAACAAAACTAGAAGCAATTGAGATTCATGTTTAAAAGAGGTGCTAAACAAAAAGCTTAGCTTGCATTGCACTATGACACCTCTGTTTCACTGTCTTGTCCATATAAATTGAAGCAGCAGCTCACTATATTCAAGATCAGAGCTTTCAAAGGCACAGGACAGTTTCCTCAGGTCCATGGAGCAGTTCCATGGCCTGCAAGTGCACGCTGAGTGCTGCAGAAAGCATCAACCCCAACGTGTTCTCCTTTCAGATGTGTGTTCAGTCTGCCACCATTCATGTGAATTTCCCTGAATTTTCTCTGCCCACGCTTTTCTCAGTTGATTAGAAACTCCTGCCACTTCCCTGACCAAAACACCTCTGTGTCAGTGACAAAAAGAAAGGTGCTTTCAGGCACAACTACTGCTTGAATCAGTTGGCTAATGAGGTGCTCCTCAAGGTTAAGAAATCTGCCTTTGAGGACTGACATCTTTATAGGATTCAGTCCACATTTTTTTTGGCTGGAATTTATAATATTCCATCTCATTTATAACATGAGGCAATTAGTTTTATTCCGAAGTTTGGTAAGAAAACATGATTTTTTTCAACTGTGTGATAAAACTGTCTGATTTGCAGACTAAACATTCAGCAATTTACATTTTGGAGGATATGTTTATTATTGTTTTTGCAGAACTTCTACGTGTGTTCCCTGTTCACTGATTAGCACTTCTGCTGTTTAAAGAAATCAGACTGGATCAAAGCACATGACTCAACTCAAGGCTTTGAAGGAATTTTGATGCAATTTTGCATCAAAATTTTGAATTTTGATTTGTTCCTTTGGCTTAATTGCATCCCTGGCTCTTTTCAATTAAGTCTCTGAAACTTTGAGTTTGGAAAGGCTGTTGAATGAGGCTTGTGCTAAAAGGTGTTCATGGCAGCTTGATGAAACAGCATCAAAGAGATTTTAACAACACACTGAGGAACTAAATTCTGATTTCTCTCCACAGACCAATCTTTCACAAACCTGAGACTTCTTCAGACTTCATCTCCACTTCAAACTCTGCAGTGATATGGGACACTTCTTTTGATGGTGACTTGCGGCCTCGGCGCTTTTTCTTGGAGGAATCGCACTTGAGATTCACAAAGGTCACCTGGCAGTTGTCTGTACAGGGGAACTGACCTCCTTTGCATGAGAGAAGCAACACAGCAAGGAAATCAAGTAGCAAAGTAGCAAAGACAGGCTAACAAGTGACATTTCACAATGCAGTGACAGGTTTCATAACACCTCCTGTGTGTTTGAGACACCTCCTTCTCCAGGCAGTGCTGGGTGTGCTCATTTTGCTGGTGAATGCAAAAGGCAAAAGCACAGTCTGGGGATGCTCAGCTGCACAGTGGTGCCTCCAATGCCTAAAACTGCCCAACCCTTTCCTGCATAAGGATTAGAAAGCTCTTTACAGAAATTATTTAAAATCAGCAAATACTATAAACCATATTTGATGGCTAAACAGAGCAAGAGAGTCAATTTCAGAAATCTATGAGAATGTCAGGCCTCTAAAAACTATCTCTTTCAGAAGTGATGATCATCAGGTAGCAAAGGCTTTAAAAGGCTTTGATGGCGAGGTTATGAAAATGTATTGGAAGGTTTTTATCTGAGCAGGAATCATAGTTTGCCACAGGTCAGGGAAGAGAGAGAAATTTGTAGCACTCAAGCCACCAGAAGGATTTAATTCTGAGGGTGTGGCTGTATGATGTAATCCTACTGTTAGAGGTTCAGATGACATATCAAACACAAAGCAAAGCAAGCAAATGACAAGGAAATGCATCCAAGAAATACATTCCCATAGTGACTGTATGGACCAAGAAATTCAACTTCAATGACTTTAAAAATGAATCTGATAATCACATCTTATTCACAGGGTAAGCACCTTGATGACTAAGACTCAAGTCAATACTTGTAAAGTTAGGGATGTAAATGTGCAGACTGTAGGATAAAGATGAAACATAAGTCTGAATTTTAAAAACAAAATTTTTAAAGCATTCACTTTTAAAAAAAATAGCTATTTTTACTCTTCTCTGTTCAGATCTCATGTAAGATTTCTCACTCACTAACGAAACTGTTGGTAAGACAAATTCACAGTAGAGAATACATCACCAGGAGATGTTTGGTGTAAGCTGCTAAGTTGCTTTAAGCAGCAATAATTTTTTTTTAATATCACATTTTTGTTAATTACACCTGAATCTTATAAATATATTTTTTCTAACATAACTACTCACTCTTTCATAATGAAAGATCTAAGGCTGTGTAATATCAGATTTTCATAATAATCTTCCTTCTTAGGGATTGTCTTTGGTGCTACAAAAGGTTACTAATCCAGCATAAACCAAACAAATAATAGCTTTTGTTTTCTTTCTGAAACCTCATTTGGGAAAACCAAACCAAACTGACACTGTTTCACAAAACTTTGCATTAGTCATAGCTTTTTGTCTCAGGGTATTTCTGCCATTATCAAGGCCAGAAAAAGAATCAGCTTAATTCCCAACTTGTGTACTTCAGAAAAAAAGATTTTTCAAAGCAGCTGGTGAGATTTTCAGCACCCAAGATCCAAACCCTAGGCACTGTTCAGCCAGAGTGGGAACCTTGGCCCGAACTTAAATTCAGACCAAATATGAAAACCATTGAATTTTTTACTGTCTGCAGCGTGAAAACAAAGATGCGAATGAACAAGCAAACAAAGAAAAAAATTAAAGTGCTGTTTACATGCTGGAGGAAACTACCTACCTGAAACAGCCTGCTTCCCAGAATCTTTTGTTTTTTCTTTGCTGCGAGGCCGTAAATGGCATTTTGCATCTTTGATTTTAAAACGAGCTTTCTGCTTGATTGGAGGGGCTAAGGAATCTGTTGATGTAAAGTAAAAAAGCTACTATTTGGATAGAAATGAAACAAGATCTGAAACTTATTTTAAAAAACAGACTCAAAAGCTTTTTTGTGACTTAGGAAAGAGGCAGCCCAAGAATGACACAGCTTGTACAAGGATGTCCGTTTCCACAAGTTCATTTTTAAAGTGAGTACCTACCCTTGGACCCACACAGATCAAGGAATGTGCTAGTACCACACTTGCTCTGCACATCTTCTCAGATTTTGGGTGAATTTGTCTTTTACTATGAGAAAGATTAATTTTCCTACTTTTTTTTTTCTTTTTTCTGGACTCTCTGTCTGTGAATTCCCATGTTACTTGTAGTTGTGCTCCTGCTAGTGCCAGTAAGATTAATTCAGTGGAACTATGCTATTGGCAATTGAAAACCATCGCTCTGCTACAGTCTGTGGCCAGCCAGCTTTAAACCCAAGGCAGGTTGCACATTCTTGTTTTAAAGGCTGTTATACAGTCGTGCAATGAGTAGAAAATGGAGTTGCTGGCTGATTTCCTCATGAACTCCCCGGAGGAAAAGACTGGCCTGGCTGTCACCTGCCAGCTGCTGTGGGCTGCCTGCTGACCCTGCAGAAGGTGAAGGGTGGTCCCAGGTGATGCCACAGCCTGGGTCCCTCTTTCCTTGGTAGGGCTTTGCTGAACCAAGACTTTAGAGGTGGCCTGACCCTGTGCCACAAGCAGACACATCTGCTGCCAGGCTGTGTCACTCCACAGCACTGTACCCCCTAGCATGTCCCAAATATGTAAGAAATACATGGCTGGAGGAGTGGAAGATGGGAGAGAAGTACAGCAGGTATTTGTAAGGTGGGCTGACTCTTCCTGCTGCTGGATGTTGTTTCTGATTTTGCCAGGCTTTGAGTTTTTGGTTTGGTTTTTTTTATGCTATCAGCTTTCATAAACATTTGAAATGTCTCTGCAAAAACAGTCCAGCCATACTTGAGAGAAAGATGAATGAAATGTGGTGTTTTCTCTCAGAAGTCTCATAATCTTTTTTTATGGGACAATAACCTTTTATCCTTGCAGTAGGAAAGTCTGTGCTCCTGTGGAAGGGCTTTGCAGGTGAGGCTGGGACCCACCCTTGTGCCACTGCTGGGTCCCTCCAGCTCACTCCCAAGCCTGGGAAAAAGTCCCATTTTGATTTGCTCACTATTGCCTTGCTAAACTACGGAAAACAATTCTAAATATTTGTCCTTATTGAGCATATCTCAAACCTGCAGCACTCCCACACTGACCCACCAACACAATGCTGCAGCTCCACACACCCCAGCCTCAAGGAGAGGCTGCAGAAAAGGAGTGTCTGCATAAGGGAAAACTGGATACCTTTGATGCCAAAAGATTTTTGCTTTTTATACATTCTCAATATATTTGTAGCTTTCGGACTGTTAATACATGGTTATATAGCTCCTGGTGTTTTTCCTATCCTTTCTCTTAGATTTTAGAATAATAAGCAAACTCTACTAACACATACTTGGAATCCTGTTTAGCCTTATTCTTAAGAAGAGAATTCCTGACAAGGACATCTTGTTTTTTACCAGAACTTAGGAGATATAACAAGAGAACAGAGTAAAGAAACCCCAAGGGGGCTGACCCATGGGTGGGTTATTGGGGTAACTGATTTCCTATAGGATGTCCCAGCCAGATATACTAATTAATTAACCTTACAGAAATATAGAAATCCTGTACACACATGCACAGTCATACTCTGCACACCTGAAAGCTTCCATTGAAGAACTGCTTTTTTACCTTACCACTTTATTGCAAGAATTACTCCTTTATCTTACCACTTCAACTCCGTCGCAAGGTTTTTTTCCTTTTATCATTAGGCAACACCTTAACCCTTGCCTTACCTAAGGATGTCCTGCAACCCCCCCGAGGTCCATGCCCTCCCTCCAGTCCCAAAAAAAGGGGGAGCAAGCAGGGCAGCACCCACCTGAGCAGCTGGGCAGGGTGGAGTTGCGCCGGGGCTGCGCCTTGCCGTGCTGCATGGGGACGCCGCAGCTCAGCGTGTAGCTGTTCTCCGAGTCTGGGGGACAGAACACAGCCAGCAAATCAGCACACAGGCAGCAGCCTCACAGAGCCCCTGCTCGAGGCTTCAGCCTCCCAGTGCTGCCAAACAACGAGACATTTTAAGTGCTGAACGTGGATTTTTTGAAATACTTTGCCAAAGGTGTCGACTACAAGGTTTGTTTCTCCCAGCACGGAAATTATATATTTTGTAAGTGATTTGGCACAAGGTTAGCTGTGCATAAGGAAAAAATATTTTGTGTTTGTCCATGGCAAAGTCCTTCTGCTTTGATCATCCCTGGAATTTAGAAAATAAACCATGTAGTTTCATAATAATTTCAGCTTCAGGCTCCAACAGAACTTACGGCAGAAACAGAAGTGGGGTACTTAGAACCATAACAGTGTTTACATATTACAGAGATAAAATGGTGTCCTGATGCTTACAGTTACAGAAATGCACACTTCCAGTAATCTCTGCTAAACTGAAAATAAAATGTGAATAAAATGTTAGCTCGACTGCATATAATGCCAAGACTAAACATGAAAAGTAGACACCCAGAAACAATCATGTGCCAGAACATCTATGAAAAAGCAGTAGCAATCCCCTCCCTTCCCTGCAAAACTGTGAAGAGGAAATCTACCAGTAGCAAACGGTAAAAAAAAAAAAAAAAAAAAGAGGGAGGAGGAATGAAATGCCCATTTTTAATAAATAATACTCAGCTGGACTGAGAGACACATCCACCTTAACCAGGATGGTGCAGAAAAAAACTTGTTATATATTGAATTGCTGTGACAAAAGAGGGGGCAAAAATGAACAATTGATTTCAGTTAATTCCTGTTACTTTTTAATAAAAGCTTTTTTTGTTAGGATTTTCCCACCCTCACAACTGACATCTCACATTAAACAACGAAGGACCAAACTTCACATATGTAGTTGACTGACAATCAGCTCTTCTTGATTTAATTTATAATGAGGTTTTTCTAATTTACTGTTGTCCATAAGAAAAAATGAGAGTAAAAAAAAGAGAAAAGTCAACAAGTCACATCCTAGACGTAAGAGGACAAATACTTTGCACAAACCTGGGACAAAGAGAGTGTTGGATGGGCATGAGAGGAAGCAGCTCTCTATGCCTCCTGTCTTACTGCATACTAGCTGAGCCTTGGGAGCTGGTTTGGCATTTGGGAGACATTTCACCATCTCTGAGGAGAAAAAAAATAGAGAAATGTAAAACAATTTGACACTGCACAACCCAGAATCTCATGTACACGCTTGTATACAATGGTGAGAAAAGGCAGGAAGTGGCAAAAAACATAATGACAGATACAAGGATTTCTGAAACAAGCACATATTAAGGGAGAGCATCTGGATTGGGATGCTGAGCTTGTACTTGAAAATGAAACTCCTCCACATTTTTAGACCTAAACTCTAGATCAGTCTTTTTCTCCTATCCTCCACTTTGGGATCTTTGTGCTCTATAAGCACAATTCTGTGTGCACATCTTGATCTCAGAAGCAACAGTAATCACCTGAGATGTCCTTTCTCTGATTTGGAGGCACAGCTCTCTGATTTAACAGGCCAACTACATACTGTGCACAGTGGTCTGTTTACTTAGATGACCACTAAAATTGTAATTTTTAATTCTCTAACTCCCACTGACTTTTCAACTTTAGCTCCATGCTCTGGCATCTGGAGCTAGAAAACTTCCCAGCCAGGCAGAGGTGAGGCTAGGATGGAGATGGATAGTCCTGCTGGCCCTTTCAGACACTGCTGAAATGCCCCAAACAATGCTAGAAGGGACCCTGTGACACACACAGAGGTCACAGAGCCATTTCTCATGAGTGCCTACAGCATGAGGCACACTGCAGCTCATGGGAAGGAAAAATCCAGCTTCTCCTCTTGGCTTCATGGCAGGGTGAAGACAGAGCATCCTGCAGGTCTCACAAGTGACTCTTCATACTTGGGTAAGGGAATGCTTGTGTTTCAGCTGAAAACACATGAAGTTGTTGTTAATTGCTGGAGTAGTTTTCTGTGCTTCACCCTGAGAAGATGGTATGACATCCATAATCATAAACTAGAATTCATTTTAATTTGCCATCCTTTTGGATTGAAGTATTACTTAAGTACATCTTTCTCCCCCACAAATGACAAGGTTCATTCTTGGCTGCAGCTGGTACATGCCATCACTTCCTCCAAGGAGGAAGCCTCACTGCTTCCCTCCCTTCCCCTCTGCACTGACTGCTGACCAAGTGTGGCTGGGCATCTCTCCAAGCAGCTTTTTCACACTGCAGCAGCTACTTAAATCTCAGGCAGGTGGCTCTAGGGCAGTTCTTGCTTCAGCCCCACAGAAATGCTGTTTCAGGTACATGATTTTTCTCCAGCTGTTTCTTGCTACTTCTTCCAGATCTGCTCACCTTACAAGCCAGGTTTGGCTGACATTTGTTTTTCTCACTGCTGGCTGTGGTACTGTAAATGTCATTTTTCCTACCTGTCAGCTTGCCAGCAGACCACACCGAGGTAGGGGTTGCTTCTTGACACCAGAGCTGTAGCAGCCAGACTGGTTTGGGTCTACCAGGGCATGGGAAAAGCCCAGTAAAACCATCATGAAACCAAGCAGTTCCAAAGCAGTAGCTGGAATGAATGTGGCCTGACTTGGCTTGAGTGCAGAGGAAGAGTCCCAGCAGCCTCCAGCTGGTTTGTATTCCTGGCCTCATTGCTCATTAAATATGAAAATATCCAAGTCCCATAAACCTGCCTGATGTTTACATTTCAGATATGGGAATAATCATCCTCCACTTATCTCCTTCCTAAATCTTCTATGTTGCTTTGGTGATGTCTTTACAGAAACTATTTCCTTGGACTGAGGCAAAAAAGCACAAAGTGCCATTGCTGAGCAAAAGAGGGTTTTGTTACAGCAAATGTCTCCAAATCACATGGCATTCAGGATCACTAAATATAATTCTTCCACTTTTTATTGTGCTTTTGTTACAATTTAGAACATAGTTTCCTCTCAAAAATGTTGGTAATATAGGCAGGCAATCAGCAGGGAGATGATGCTCATTTTAAACCTCTCTGAAGTCACCAAATATTAGATTTGTGTATCAATAGATAAGGGTGTTCTATTTCCATCTTCTTGCTGAGCATTATCAATAATGAGGAGAAATTTACAACCAGGAAAATATTTTCAATACAGCCTCTTACCAACATTGTTGGTAGGCTGAGAGGGAATAGAGCACAAGTAGTCTAACTTCATATCAAACCTCCAAAACTTTTAGTCCTAGCTGTTAACTTACAAAATCCTTTCCAGAGGAATAACTGGTATATGGCAAGGGAGAACTAGTGGAGAACTAAAAACCACAGTGAGCTATTTCTTGCTGTCACAATGCTTAGTTCTCTACATAGCAGGGAAGGTAATAGAAACTGAAGCACTTAATTGTGCTTAGGAAGAACATAGAGGCAAAGGCTGGAATTCATCTTGAGGCTCTCACCCCCCACCCCACCTTGGTTATAAAGTGCTTGCCATACTGTTGTATCCATGTAAAAAATGCCACAGTTGCATGATCACATAAGGTCAGTGCTGTGCTCACTGCTCCAGATTAAGCAGTGCTTTCTCTCAGTATGTGCAGAGATTCCCTGAAGGGAGGTCTCCCCTTTTCTTGTTCTGTCTTGCTCCCAATTAGGTATTAGGCATCATCCTCAAATGTGTCTATAAGAAGTTATCTGTGGTTAAAAAATTTGGCCATGAAAAACCCCAGGTACGCCATTCTCATTAAAAATGAAAAACCAAAATTAAAATCTCACAGAAAATACTTTGGCTGTAGCCATAACCAAGATTTGCTGTGCTTCAAATAAGACTCCAGAAAAAGAAGTCATCTCTTTCAAGGATACAGAAATTCAGGTCTGCCACAAAGTGGCACTAGCAGCAAGTGCCAAATTCTTCTGGTCTTGGGATTTGTGCTTGTGATTAACAGTTTTTCACACAGCTACTGTCAGTACTTTAGATGAAGCAGGACACCTTTAGAGATAACTTGAAAAACTGGGGTATGGTTCTGTAAATGTAGGTATTACGTCCTACTTGTCAACAGTTAAATATTTTGAATATTCTAAATTAGTGTTAGAGGAAAATAGAGTTATAACTGACATTACAGAGATGGGAAGAGGGCAGATTAGGACAAAAGTATAAAGCTAATAATAATAATACTTAGATTTCTGTGAATGAACTCATAAACTTAAAAAAACATTCCACACAAATAAAATCTAGCATATTGCTCATTTGGTAATCGACCTAACATTGTATCCATGGAGCTCCACAGGATAAACTCAGGTGTTAACTGTGTTTATAGAATGAATATGGGGACTTGGATGGTGAAAATGCAGCCTCTCCCAAACAAAACCTGAGAGAACAGGAGCCTCCCCAGAGTCACCTCTGAGTCACACCTGCACACTTACCAACACAGTCCTTTTTATTCCAGTGCAGTTTCTTCCCAGGTGGGCACACACACTCATAGCTCCCCATGGTATTAAGGCACCCAAAGTCACAGCTACCATTGCTGATGCTGCATTCATCAATATCTGAAAACATGTTGAAAGTTGTGAAGAGTCTTAACCATGTGGACATACATATACTGTGCATTAAGGTATGACTTGCATAAGGAAATCTTTTCTACTGTATCTTTTACATTTGATCTGTATAAACATGCATAAAGACAGACAGTGCCAAACAACTTTAGTGCATATTGCATCTATTTGTCCTGAAACTGTACAGCTCCTACTCTCCCAAGGATTTATGCATTTGATACAGTTTACTTGCCAGGACAAGTTACACTGAAATTCTTGGGAGTACTCACAAGATACAAAACAAGCTCAAAAGTTTCTACAGCATCTGGACAATAATGCATTATATAGAAAAATGGCATAAACCTCTGTGAGTTTACATTACTTCTGCAGAACAAGGAGATAAATTTTCCACAGTGATTCCCAGAGTTTCTTTTAGAAGTTTAGGTGAAGGAGGAAATGATGCTTTTAAAAGAAACAAAGCAGTTGAAGTGTAGTTTAGACTTCTACTCCTCGAATAAAAATAAAAGGTAAAGCTTGCAAGAAGGAGAAGAAATTATATATGTTATCATTGATACTCCACAAAAAAATCTTTCAACTTCTGCTACATTAGAAAGGTATTTAGCCAGTATGAGGTGTATCCTTTTTAGTCCATGCATTCAGCATTCATACACTCATGCCAACAAGGTCAATCTCTCATCTCCTCTCTTCCCACTACCAGAAAGGACATTTATTTATTTAATGAACTGAAATGACACCGAATCAACAGGAGATACACAGAATTGCTAATGTTCTGGCTCACTGATAGACCTCAAAATTAAGCATGCAAGGACTAAAACTAATGACAGGCCTAAGTGGCAAAACCTGGGGCCTGGACAAGTCTGGATTCAGAGTTGTGATTTTGTATCTGCTCATAATGGAAAAAAACAGGAGGTTTGGATCTGGTTATGTTTTTGGTCAATGTTAATCACTGAGTATTTCCAGTGAGAGTTTTGGTCCTTCAGTCTTACTGAAAAGACTGAAGCTGAACCAAGGCTGAAGGTTATTTAAAGACTGAGGCAGAACCCCAAACTTTAAGGCTTTCCCTAAATTAGTACATTAAGTCATTAAGGTATTAACAGTGAAACTGAAGACCAATCTCTCCACACCTCACGTAACACAAGTCCCAAAAACTTTTAGACTCTGAATTTGCTTTCACAACTGCTTTCAAGTGGAGTCTGTTCCCAAATTGCTTCCTTAGATGGATTCCTATTTCTCTTCCAGCCTGTCTCTACTCTTATCAAGAATTCATGTGATACATCTCCATAAATGAGAGACCAGCATACATCTCCTACACCTTTTTCCCAAAAAATGAGCCATGCAGAGATACCATTAGCAGGGTCTCATGCTGGCATTACAAAATCAGGTGATCTCAGCCCTCAGAAATGAGGGGCCAGCATCTGCTGCTGCTACATCAGCTGAAACTCTAATTTGTCTTTGTGGTAATGCTGCACTTCAAAAATATCCCTCTCCTACATAATGAAACATTACAGCACCAATTCTTTCCAATCATACTAAAAATGGTTGAAAGCAGGTCCCCAGAAGATGGGAGCCTTCTGTTATGCATTTCACAGTTTGCACAGTTACGCATTAGGCAGTTTATGTCACTGATTGGTAAGGACAAATGCCAACAGAGCCAAAATACACAAACTGTGCAAAATTGACATCTTTCCTATATTCTCTTTGCTGCTCATCATAGGAAGCCTCCCTACAGTTGTGGGTAACCTCACTCCTGTGGAAGTTCTGATCAAAAAATCGTGGGACATTGATTTTCACTGGTGTTTTTCTCTTGGGAATGCTTCAGCAAATTTGAGATACTGAAATTTTAGTCAACTCATGATATTTTAAGTTTATTTTAATGTTATGTTTTTATCACCTTGAGTTACAAAACCTTAATCTAAAAGAATGTGGGGCTCTGTAAACAGTACACAAAGCAAACAAACACACATGTAAGCAAAGCTCAGTTTCCAAACCTCCACAGTGTGTCAGTCCGTACAAGGTGTAGCCTTTGTGGCAGAGACACTCAAAGCTTCCAGGGTAGTTGATACAGGTGTGGTCACAGGTCCTTTCAAAGGAACACTCATCTATATCTGAATTAATAAAAAAAGCATTAAGGAATTGGATTTAATCAGATTACACCAAATGACTGGATTTTCTCACTGGGTTGCAACGTCTTGTTACTGATAAAGTATCATTTACCTTCCCACGAAAAATCTGAATAAAATGTCATTCTCATTCCTCTAATGCCTTGTAAAGAAAATACTTACAGGTACATGGAGAAGGACAAGAAGAGGTAATTTGGTAAAACCTGATGAAGATTGCATTATGTACATTCCCCATTAGATGGCAACCTTTAACTTCTGATCATAGCAACCCAGCAGGGCTGGGAGTATGGAGCTTTTGGGGAAGTTAGTGGCACAATGGAAAAAAGGTTTGGGTTGAATCAAGCAATTCCCTCTTTCAATATGCTGACATGCTGCCCACCAGGACAGGGAGTTGCTCCCAGACTTCTGCTCTGCCTTAAAAGACTGTACAGACTTGCAGAAGGTAAGTAAAACACTGCTGGAGAATAAGCCAGCATGTGGAATGGACAGGCTGCACCTAGCACAGAAAATATTACTCCAAAGCCCACATTCTACCCAACTCAAGGAAATATGACCTCTTCCCCTTAAAAAAGAGTCAGGCATCTCTAATTATCACTTCTCAGCAATGTGAAACCCTGGCTTACACAGCCTTTTCCATCCAGCAGGCCATGAAAAAAGCAACCAAGAGCATGTTGCTTCCAGGACAGTAAAAAGGCTTTGCTGAGCAGGTGCTGTGGAGGTTGATTTGACAGCAGTCCTGACAAAATGGACTTGCTGAAAACATTAATGGTACCTTAAATAGCAATCTGTGCAAAATAACACTTTTGAGTTAATTTTATTGTTTTTTGTAAAAATAAATTCTCTTCAGTGATTAATTCTTCTGCTTATAGGTCAGATAATTGAATACAATGACATTATTTGAGAGTGGTCATTTCAACAAATCTCATTCCTCCAATGTCCCTGGGTTATAAATGAATGGAATAGTATTCCTATGACAGTTTCCACACTTTCTAGAACTACTTTTTAAGAACAAAACCTGAACAACACCATTACAAAATGTAACTTAGACTTTCATGTTGTACATGCTTGGAAAGCTGTTAGTGTTTGAAAAAACTAGAAAACTCACCATACTTTAGGGTTTTCCACCCAATTCCTATAGCCAAGTATTATTTACATAGTTCTGACATTTAATGAAACATTCTAGGTCTCATTCTGTCATTATAAATGCAAATACTTACCTTTCAGAATTATAAAATTAAGATTTCCTGTATGTGTACACATACAAATCTGTGTGAGAGTTTATGTACAAATTTAGAATTACTCAAACAGCTATATTTTCTATGACCTCCAACTTAAAATGTTTCAAAACATTCATACAAAAGATAATTCACAATGTGGGAAGCAACTGTTCAGGCAAATGCATAACTTGGAATGAAATAAACACAATGAAGAGAAATCTGTGCTATCCAGTTTTATGCATCACAATCACTTTCTACGATCGAGTCACAAAAACATGATAACTGAGATTCTTCTCTTTCTTATACCTATTTAATTTTTAATGCATTTTAAAATAAATTTTAAAATATCATCATTTGACTTCTGAAAGTAATTTCTTTTTAAGGTTTCCTTTATAGTCTTGGAAATGTGCAGCTTCTGAATACACATAAATGGCAAACTGTTCCAGCTTTCTCTAAATAAATACACAAAGTGAAATCATTTGGGAATGAACACTGAAGCTATAGTTTACAGGATTTTTAATGTTTAAAAAACCAAATCATACATCATGGTTTCATTAATGTGTAACCTCGTTTGCTATGTGGAATTGTGGGAAATTTACAAAAGCAGTTCATTCTCTGGCCTCTGACTTACCTTGGGAGTCTCTTTTTCAAAACCAGTTTTGTATTCCTCAACAGTGATCTTACCCTGCACTAGGTCAGTCCATGGTGTTCATGCACTGCTTTCACATGCAGCACTTTGTGTTTGGCTTATTTTTCTTCACATTAAGGAGGATGCACTTCCCAGAACAGTCTATCTGATAACATGACCACTGCTTGCCTAGTAACAGGCACTCAGGATGGCCAAATGCATTTTTACTCCGTAGCTTTTTCACCCTTTAAAGCCCTCACTCCCCCTGCTGCTGCTGCTCTCAGAAATTCAGTGTGCTGAATTCAGCACCCTGCTCCTGGCTGGGGAAGGCAGGGAGGGACCCAGCTTTCTGCACAATCACCAGACCCCTGAGGAATTCAGCACTTGTCATAGAAAAGGCAAAAATATGCACCATGTACTCTTCGTTACAAGAAACTGGTGGTGTGATACAGGATGCTGAAATCCTCTCCTTTTTTTTGTTTTTTTTTTTTGTATTGGAACTCTGAAATCTGTGCTCTGGATGCTGTTATTCCTGAGCTCCCAGGAACTTTGAAGCTGGCCCTCACACCTCTGTGGTGCTTCACAACACCTCTCCATATTCAGCCTGAAAGGATGTGCTTATTTCCCACCACTCTCATGACACAGGTGTGTCTCACAAGAGACCATGGAGTTGGGAATTTGACCTTCAAAGCCCTGGATTTCAAATCCTGCTTTACCACAATGAGGAAAAAACGTGAGCATCTAACCCCTGCTCTCCTTTTGTACTAAAAAATTAAACCCTGTTCTCCTTTTGTACTACAAAATCTGGTAGCCTCATCTACTGAAGCAGAAGTCAAAAAATACAAAAGCAGAGATGTGGCACTACCCCCATGTACACATTCAAACACACAAACATTTTTGTTCTGTGTTGTTCTGAATCTCTCCCCTCCCACACCCCAAAATAAATACTGATAAATTAACTTCCTGGGTCTGAGGTGCTCTTAAAATGATTTAAAGTTATTCAGATTAAGTTTTTAAACTGTTTTACAATGAAAAGTCAAAACGTTGTAGTTTTGAGGAACTGGGGTGGAAAACTTCAACTTAAGGTTGAAGTTTGTATTCTATTTTTGGTTGCATTTGGCGTAGTCCAAGCTGTCTCCCAACATTTCAGATTTGCTAACGCACTTATCTGACATCAAACACATTTTTTTTACTTTCCCTTAGCCAAAAATTCATGCCACATTCACCACTGCAATCAGCATAGGTGACTGTGTCATTTCAGCATATTAAGAGGTATCTTCACAGCTGAAGCTGTGCAGGGACTATGTTTGAAGTTTGCAGGGACTATGGGGCCAAATTCACTGCTGGTAGCACGTGATGAATTTCCTGCCAGCTTTTCTTAGGAATACTAATGATACATATAAAATCTAAGAAAGGAGGTCCCTGCTTCACAGCAGCCCCAGTGAAGTGCCAAGTTCAGGGGTTGGAGCAGTGACCTCCAAAGGTCCCTTCCAGGCTCTCTTCCCAGTCCCTGCTCCCATGACATCAAGGCATCATCTCAGGCTGAATAAAGTCCAATATCTCATCTAGCAATCCAGGGTCTTGCCTCCAAAGAGAATGTCTGAGGAAACACTCCTTAATTTTTCCCTAGAAGGGATTCAACTGGAAGAGATTGTTCAATGGTTTAATAAAAGAGCAGGATTTCCCTGGGGTTTTGAGGGAAGCAATTTTTGGCAGTGGTGGCCATGCTTGATAATATAGTTTGGCTAGGTTCCTATTATTTCAAGTCAGCATTTGGATTTTATTGTTGATTTTTCAATCATATGTAGCTTTTTTTTTTTTTAAAGTTCAGGCTTTCCCATGTTAAACGATCCCATAATGATCTTTATTTTTCTTGAATGTAAAGTTTTTTAGTGGGTGTCAGATTGTCAGTACTGCAAAGTAAATTCTTCTATCTCCAGAAGGGAGCTACCAGAGATCGAATTTCTTCTAAGTTTCCTCAAACAGATGTGTCTCAAAGGTGACCTGAGGGAGCAGGGAATAAAGCAGCTCATTTTCCATGCTCCTTCAAGTCCCTGCCCTTTCCACTGGTGCTGCCACTAGACTCCCAATTACAGTAGCACCAATTGTTCTGTGGTTTGTGTGATGGGGACACTGACTCACTTGTGGATGCAGAGTGCAGGGCACCCAGATCCATCACACAGAGGTGATTTTTGCTAAGCCTGAACCTGAGCTGGATTCCAACCAGCAGCTCTGAAGTGAAAAGCTCCTTTCTGTACTCTGTTTCCAGCCCTCAGACACAGTACCCTGTACTCCTGATTGTCATTGCTCTAAAATAAATTTCAGAGTAATTAAAAGGAACCAATGATCAGGAAATCAAAGTGTAAAGCAGGACATTTCCAAAAAAGCATTAGCATTACAAACAAGCAGATCAGCACCAGACACACACAGGTGAGACTGGTAAATCCTGCTGGATTTAGAGATGTTTTAGAACTGCAAACTGATGCAGGAGCTGCTGTGACTCCCTGACAGAATGCACATGTGCAAAACTCACCTTCACAGAGCTGTGATTTGAGAGTTGTGGTTACAGAACTGAAGAATTCAATGCCCAGCTTCCCAATTTCACATTAAAAATCTGCTTTAAAAATGAGGATTGTCCCATGTCTCTTTTCCTTAATGTAATTTTGTTAATATTAAGAACAAGTGAACCAAACCAAACAGCTTTTCTCTGAGACATTAACTAAGCAGCTAGGTCAATTTATGAAACTGGGAGGCTCCTTCCAGCTCATATATGTATTATATACATATATATCCACATATATATATCCATATATATATATATATATATTCACAGGTCATATATCACAACTGCATAATGGTTTAGTCTTGAGACTGGAGTATTTTTCACCTGATCTGAAAATAAAAGTGGCAAGTGTTATTTGGTGGTGCTATTTGTGCTACAGAGAACAAGACAGGAGTGTCTCAAAGACAGTCAACAAAAGCTGTTACAGGCATGGAGAACAGAGTGCAGACTGTAAAGATTCTGAACATTGTAAGCAAAGAACCCATCTTATATTTGACTTGTCTGTGTTTAGTGAGGACATGAAGTATGCACTAGATCACTGCATATATGCAAAATAGATAAATTAAATTTAAATATACTATTTCAAACGAAGTAAAACAAATTTTTTTTTTTTTAGTTAGAAATAGAGTGTAAAATAAAAATAAAAGGAACTATTTATCTCTACTATCAACTCCTTCATCAGCAGAAGTGACTGATGACACCCTGAACGCTGGTAGATCAAAAATGGTCATTTTTGATATTATAGCAATAATTTGAAGTACTATTACAGCTGTGAGTCCATAGAGCCCCAGTCCTCCCAGTAAGCTTACGTATACTTTAATTATCAGATTTTTATCTACCTCATAACTGCTGCCCAGGCTGCTATGAGGAATATCCACAGCAAGGAATCTGTGGGTTTCAGATTGAGGTGGTGGTGGGGTTGAGCCCAGCTTGGAGCAGTGGCCCAGCTGTCCCAGTGCAGTGGGCACAGCAAAGCCACTCTCAGGGCACTGGGGTTATCTCCCAACCAGGCACATTCTCCTGTTGCAAAGGCCCACAAGATGTACTTGTTTTGTCCATCTCACATAGCCCTGGTTTATTTTTAACCCCCAGGCCAAATGTGGAGTCAGTGTGGAGCACCCCAGCCAAACTCAAGGTTAGTCAGAGTGTTTTGTGTTCACCTTTCCCAGCTTCCAAGTTATCGGCTCCTCTGAGAAACAGAGCTTTTCCTTGTTCTCATTCATTAAGCACACATACATAGAAACTCTAAAGAAGTGTTACATGATGTTTTTAAAATAAACACTAATGCTTTTTTTGTATGTATTTTGGCTGAAAGTTATATTCTGTCTTCTCCTCCCCCCACCTCCAGTTTCTGCGGGGAGCTGATACCACCCATGTAATGTTGTTCACCTCACAGCCCAGCCAGCCCAGTTTCCAACAATATTTGACAGACATTAGGGAAACCACATATCTTAATCTGAGTGGTTGGTGGACCATAGGGAGTCATGATTCAAGCTATGTTCCCCAACAAATGGTGGGTTAAATTCAGTGCTGGGAAGGCATTGTTTTGCTACAGCAGCAGTGTGATGGGGTTTCCACCACATCCCAGGTTTTTTGATCCACAATGACTTAACCCTGTTCACAGTTAGTAAAAATGCATCCTCCATGTGAGAATGCAGCTCTCTAATACACATCCAACCCTGATCAGGAGGAATGGCTTACAGCTAACTTCTCCTTAAGTTTCAAAGCCTACAATAATAAAACCAATGAAAAGGAAGCAGGGAAAGATGAAGTAATGTACAAATCTTCTACTTCATTACCTTCCCACTGAGTGCTTCTGGAGCAGGCTAACACAAAGGGGGAAAAAAAATAGCCATAACCCCAGGCCTTTAGAAGTAATTGAAAACCCACACCCATTTAGACTTCCCACTGCATTACTGAGCTGCAATCAAGTCATCTTGCTGCTGAGACTTAACTGCTAATAACATACCTAATGACCTGCAGAAAAAAACAGATCTGGCATTAATTGCTGTACTTTTAATGGGAAGCTAAGTGCCCAGGTAACACAGTCTTATCTTGTATTTCAGAAATTTGAGTGGGAAACTCTCCATTATGACTAATGTTGACTTGGACCAAAGCATTTATTTATTTAAGAATTTTATTGCTCACAGTTAAGTATGTGATTAGTGAAGACCAAATGTAACCCACTAATCAGGGGCTGAAAGACTTCTGAAGGAAATTGATTCTGTTCACAAGGAAATGTGCTTTTTATTAGAGATGATTTGTTAGAATGCAAAGCGGCAGTAAAACAAATAAATGTATATAAACAACTAAAGAAACCTGCAATACATGTTTGAGACAGAGGCAATAAATAATTAGAAACCTGTGACTTATTATGTAAGCATCCCACTGAGGAGGTATTTCAAGGATTTAGCAGTACACAATGAAGTGACTGCTACTCAGCTTCAGGGATAGGCTCACAGTATACAGCTGTACTAAGGACAAATGTTATCATCTACCTAACTCTACCTCACAGCCTGAGGATCCTGTCTCTGTTTTTATTCAGTATAAAAACAGAGTTGAGATCCTGGAAACAGCTTGTTTTCCCCTTCCTCCCAGCTTGTCTGTACGCATAGTAAGTTAAATAATCCCCTATCTCTGCTCCTGGGGCTGTCACTCTTAGGACAGGCCATGTATTTCTCTGTCTTCGTACAGCACCAAATGCAGAATGAACAATCCATACAGCTCTGGTGCAAGTGCAGTTTTGGGAGCCACAGCTGTCTCTGTTTTTTATCATTTTGGTCTGATCATTTTTAGAAACTCTCGTTTTGTTCTAAGGAATATCTGAGCATCACTGACTTCTCCTTTTACTGTGTGTTCTCACACTTCTGCTACATGTCTGAAATTGAATTATGTCTTCCAAGACATAATCCAGAAACTGGATGTTTATTTTGACAGAAGGAGGATATTTAATACCAGCATTAAATACTCATACTAATTTAGTCCAAGCTCCTGTACTTAAGCAGCCTCCAGCATTTTGCTTGGTAAACTCCAAAAGCATCCCTGTCCCAGAAGGGATTGTCTAGGTGTTTTCCTGAACAGATCCCTTAATCTTTTCCATCAGTTTAACTCCCAAGAGTTCAAATTGGTGTGATCCTTTTTAACTGATAAATTTAGTAAAGGCTGAATAATTTACCTTAAAAAGTGCAATGCATACCTGATCCTTTCAGGAGTAAGCAGGTTCATCCTTTTAGATTTCTTGTATTATTTTCTTGGGCCTGAGGTTACACACAAGAAAGCAGGAATGATTCCAACTAAGCAGCTCCCTTGGGCTGGCTGGCTGCCTCTACTAATTCCTGTGAATTTACCTCAGTTCAAAAGACAGCAATCTTTCATTGGCCATTTCAGTGTCAGAGGAACTCCAGCAGGCAGATCCTTCTTTGATGCTGAGCACCAAGGGGACCACTCTTCACCCAGCAAACCCACCACCCTCATTAACATCACAGCAACTGGTTTCCCACTATTTACCTAGACCTTAAAGCAAAGGGAACTGCTTTTAGGAAGAACAGGACAGTACATTTGGAAAGGTCTTTAAAGGCAAATGGCAGCTTGTTTCCTTTATCTCTGCTATCAGACCTTATCAAAAGAGACCAGTTGCACTTTCTGTGAACCACTGTGCTATCTCTGGGGTTTGAAAACAAAAGGAAAGCAGGTTAAAAAATGAGACTTGGCAATAAAATTTAGGATCCCTCTCCACAGTAAACACAATCTTTTCTTCAGGAACTCCTCCAAGGGAGCTTTATGTGATCTCACGTAGCAACAAATTAATTTTCCCTTCTCTTTTCAGTTTCTTAAAAAAATTCCATATTTAGTTTTTCTTCCACACAGAATCCACAAGCTCCTTCTCTTCCCTCAGGACTTCCTCTGAGTCTGCAGAAACAACAGGGCTGTGGAACAACATCTCAGCGCAGTAAACGCCTATTCCCTTAGCACATGTGTGTGTTCCCCTTAGCGTGGGTGCCAAGCCCAGTGACCACCACACATTCCTCTTCCTGTCAGCACTGCAGAGCCAAGTCTGCTCCCAGGCACTATGGCTTTGTTCTGCCTCATGCATCAGCCACGGGTTTGCTTGCTCTTGGATCACCAAGAGCTTTGCCCAAGGGGTGGGAAGGTTTATGCTTTTGGATGGAAACTGCAGAATCTGGCAATTTCAGCCAGGCAAAAATTGGCAGCCAACTTTGGGGTCTCTGGGGGTTGCTTTGACTGTAGGTGGTGGGATTTGGAACAAGGCTTTTTCTATAATGAAATACATCATCATTATTACCACCATTATTATTACATTATTATTTCTCTGCTGTTGGACAAAAAAAAAAAAAGATTTCTGATATGTTTCCCTGCAGCAGCATGGGAGACTCCATCATCTACTATTTTTGGGGGCAGCACCAAACTTAAAAACAGAAAAATGGTAGAGGATTACCTGATAAATTAAATTTTGGCAGATAGTAATTTCTTCTAATATTTTAACCATGGCTGAGAAAAACTACTTCCCAAATCTTAGTCCTGCAAGCAGAGCTGGGGAACAGCAGAGTCAACTTTTTCCCATGTGACTGCTGAGAAGGAAAAGGTGCCTGGCCTCAAATGCCAAGCCAAGTTTCCCTCTTCCTCTGATTCTTCATCTGAGCTCAATTCTGAATTTGGTCAGTTGTCCTAGCAGAGAGAAGAATGAGAAAACCAATGCTGGTCACCAGAGACAGCTCTGCAGATACTTTCAAATAGATAAGTTAAAAAAAGAAGGATTTTTTTTTTTTGCGGGTAAGAAAGTTTGCCTGGTCTCTTATGGAACACGGAAAAAACCCACTAATAACTAGACACAATGGTATAAAATTAGTAAGTCTGTCCAAGGTCACAGGCACAAAGTGAGCCTAGGGAGGTGTTCTATAAAGGTATTTGGAAGGGAAGATTTCAAATTGGTGCTGGTGTTCTCTGTTGAGCACATCACACTTATCCTCACCGTAAGCTCATGGCAGTTCTCTCTTCCTGCTTTTTCTCCTTACTGCTATCTTTGTGAATAACAATTTCTAAGACGATTTTCAAATGATTTTTAAAACATATAAAAATGCACTACAGGGATCTGAACCTGAGTGAAGCACCATTACTGTCTAACAACCAAAGCTAATAGCATAAAAAATGCCTAAGTACATTTAACAGTATTATTCATTTTTATAACCTATTACTTCTAAAATCAATAGGAAATGAGTTAAGCTAAGTATTTTGTCAGATCACAGGAGCTACAAAATCTTCCCATGATTGCATCAGGAAGGGATGGAAGACCAAAGAAAGTCCAAGTACACTTTCAACTTTTCAGCAATGGCAAATCAGAGAAAGGTCAAGAAAGCTGTGATAAACGAGCCTGATTTAAAACTGTACCCCCTGAATGCTTAGCCTGGAGAATGCCACATGCAGCAGCAGCCAGTGGCATTTTTGATGAAGTCAAAGCTGTTATGTGTGTTAGCACCAATGAAGCTGTGGCACTGTGGGGACCAAGGATGTGCAGCCCTTGGAGAACAGCTCTTCCCAATGTATGAGCATTTCAGGGACCAATCTGTGCAAGCACATCTCCACTGCTCTGTGAAAGGTGCACTGGTGCTAACAAATGCATTGCTTGGCAGAAGTGGGAACCACCATCCTCAACACACCCCTGACACTGAATTTATTGGCTTTATAGCTTCCTCACATTAGGTACAGATTGTCTTTGACATAGGATATTGAAACACAGGTATTGATGCTATGAAAATAAAGATCCTCTTGAGCCAGCTTCTATTTCTCTATGTGACACCTGGACACAACCATTTCCCAGCAGCACAAGCTCCTCCAGGCTTTGAGGGCTGAATCTGCTGTGACATGAAGTGAGAGAGAAATTGTGGCCAGAAAGGCAAAAGCCTAATTTTCTGTGCAAAGAGCATTTCAAAATTGGAGACAGAAGTTGTGCCAGACATTACCCTTGCTCTTGGGCCTATGCTCACCTGTCCCAGCTCTTCCCCACCCCTCTCCATTACTTGAGGGCTTTGTTGTGCTCAGGTTCCTCTGTTAATCTCAGGAACCCAGCAGGAGGCAATTGGCTTTGGCTCCTATTATGTTTATCCTCTTACCATTGTTTTGTTAGGACAATCTAAAATGCAATTAAAGTCAATACTTTTCCAAAGTTTTTTTAAGAAGTACTTTTATCAAGACATTGCCAGGATTTTATAAGCAAATGTATAATTTTGCAGTATCAATCATTTCCCAAGGCAAAGGCAAGCTGAGTTACCTACTGCTCTTATAGGAATAAACTGTGCTACTACACCAAGAGCTTGGGGTAGGAGAAGCCATATATCAAGAGAAGTGCATTAAAACAAACTTCAGGCAGGTTTGTTTTTCTACAAACATAAATATATTTACTAGTCTGCACTCTGCTCAAGCAACTATTTACACAGCAACTCTGTAAGAGCAGTTTAACAGCCTGAGGAGAACATAATTAAGGTTTTACCCTTTCTGTACTAAGGAAGGAATACTCCCTCTATCCGGCAATGCATTTGATTTTTAGCCATATTTTTGAAAAGAGAAAACTGCTCGGGTTGCTAAGGTGTTGTCTCTATCACCCTTTAGGAGGAGCTGCTAGTGAGACTTCTTGAAGGAACAAGGGACTAGTCTGGGTGAAAACATGCCTGGTGTTATTTGATGGTGCTGAAAGAGCAAGTACAACAACACAGTTTCAGTTTTCAGCTGAGAACTCGAATGCAGCACCTCCCTTCACTTCCCGTGGACCTGTGCATTCCCAGCTTGCTCCGAGCTCTTGCTGAAGTCAAGAGACCACTGAACATACACAAGAATTGCTGTCCTCTGGCTCTGCCTCAAAGGATTGCTTAAAAACCCTGCCCAGAAAGGCTGGCCTCTGCAGAATCCCAGCAGGTATCCTCTGAAAACACTAACAACATGATTTGCAAACGTGCCTCAAAAATCCTCCACCCAGCAAGATCCCAGAGAACAGTCCTCCATTCCACTGACTCAACATTTGAGCGTAGATTTTTGGTTTTATTTCACCTGTCCTAACTAAGGCCTCGTCTCCAAACTACCAAAACAAAGAGTAGTGGGGTTCATAACATGGCCAATGTAAGAAAAATTCCTTTGTTTCAACAGGTTAGAAATTTCTCATTAGAAGAAAATAAACAAACCAGGGCAATTTGAAAGGCCCAGGAGTGTAGATGCAAGCACAGGAAAATGAAACTCTGTAATATTTGGGATAGGGCTGTCATGTTATTGCAATTCTGTTTAGCACTCAGGGTAAAGGCTATCTGCCCATAATCAGTGTGACTGAATGCTTGAGTGCAGTAACATGGCATTAATGTCCCACAGTGCAGAATAGACATACACATACAGTCTTTCTCTGATTCTCTTTAAAAACAATTCCTATTGAATTACAGCTTTCAGCACAATTTATCAACAGATGATTGTTTGTGGAAGAATGCTACCTTCCTGCTCCAACTATTCCAAGGCTGACTCATATCCTGGTAATTCATTAATACATAACATGATTCCAGTCCAGTAAAGTAATTTCTGCACTATACAAGTCATAAATCCTACAACATCAACTGGAAAATATATCTCAAATTCTCTTTCTAAACACTAATGGAACGTTTTGCTTGGCTTCCCACACACATCATCAAGAGGAGGGGGCCAGACAGAGCTGTAAAAAGCAATTTGATAGCAGTGTACTTTATAGAGTTTAACAGTATAAGAGCTACCATACTGAATGAGACCTGAGGTCAAACTAATCTACTATCTAACTTCCAACAGTAGCCTGTATCAGAAGCTTCATGGGAAAACAGAAGTGGAATAATCTGTCCCATCTGCCCTCTCCATGTTAGGTCTCATTCTATTAGAAAGTGATTTAAAGCCTAGATTGTGAGGTTTAATATGCCTTCCAAGAAGCAGCAACCAAAGAACATTCCCCTTTAACTTATGAAAACACTGCTGCAGAGGGGAGAACTGGAGGTGGTGGAGAGATCTGTTTGTTTTCATGTTTCAGCAGACTTAATTGCTACAACCAACACTGCAGATACTATCACTTGGCAAACAAACTTGTACTGGCTAGAGCTGTTTTTACTTCATACCTGGGGCATTTATTGTTTCTGGGTATGATCTTGCAACCCTTTTTTTTCTCACAGAGGCAGACTGTACCAATATTCAGTCTCACTGACACCCAGTGTAACAGAAAGGATTTGAGAAGTATTCCTTTCACTGACAGTGTAACATGTTGCTTACCCAGTGGAGCATTTTTTAATCTTGATGCGAGAAGCAATATGGTGCTTTTCATAAGCCAGATATTTTTGTAAGGCTCAGTGGTGCAGAATGCCACAGAGAAAATCTGCATAGGGAATGAACATCATCAGTGACAGGGAAATCATCCTGAGTTTTCCTTCTCTGAGCTAGTCTGATTTCCACAAGCAGCTCCCAGTATCTCCTCCAGAGCTACACAGCCCTGGCAGCTGGACCAGCACTGTTGGCATATATGAAGAGTTCCCACAATTAAAACACACTCAGGCCAGACTCAGCTGGGCTGGATGAAAATCAACCTGCAACAAGCCAATGCATTTGATATGTTAGGGCACATCTGTCTGATGGGGGTGGGTATATGAATGCATTTGCTTTTCCATGTATTTAATGGGGGAAGAAGAGGAAAGAGGGGGGTAGACCAACAATGAAACTTTCCACCTCTTCTCACTGGAAAGCTGGCCAAACCACATTGATAAACTGAATCTGAGGGGCCAGATGCTCCAGCCCTGACTTCTGTGCTCTGATGTAGTTTTTTACCTTAGATGAGTGATTGTGTTCTGTATAAATCAACGCAAGGGGTGCATCCTAATCCTGGGACCTTCATCAGGTTTTGTGATTACGACAAGGATTCCTTTGCTGGGTTGTATGATCAAATGTGAGTGACAGGTCACTGTCATGTAACCCAAGGGTGCAAACCTCTTTGGCCATTTTTTATTTTTAAAGTTGGTTACTCTGTGTCAAAGATGGCTGGAGATTCAGTGCTGCTGGTGTGAACGCACCGATTTATTTGGAATTAAACTGGTCCTGTACATCCACATTTATCATCAATGGTTCCATACAGAAGAGTATAATGAGATCTTTGTAGCTAATCTTTGGGGCCTTCTTTAGGCCAAAAATAATTCCCACAAACACCTTCTATCTGTCCTTCCATGTATGATTAATCCCTCATTTCATACTCATTTTCAAAATGGACATACCATGCTGTGAGATCCAAATCTTACCCTGGGAAGGCAAATAGTGCATATTTCATATAATAAGTTAAAAGATGGACATTATGAGAGGTGATTACCTGCCCAGTTAATAGGGCAATGTTTCAAGGCCAGGCCTGCAGGATCCTCAGATCACAGAGAGCTAATGTGTTTTTCAAGGTGTTATTTTTCTTTCTCTCATTCTAGGATGAAGGAAGGCTTCTCCTGACACTAGGCATTGGAAGCCCTCTGTAGAGCATCTCTCTACTAACAGATACATAGAGACAAAACAAAAACCAAACAAAAAAAAAACAGGAAGCAAAAAATCCAGAGCTGGACAAGGTTTGAGGTGTATTGCAGGACAGCACTGCAAAATGCTGCCGGAGTAACTTAAGGAAATTGCTTCAATATCTGCTCACAGCATCACTCCCCTAGGCCATTACTTCCAGCTGCTCCACCCCATGAGCATCAAGTCTTGAGGAACACTTGTCTGGAAGTGAGGCTGAGGAGAGAGGAAGGGGGGTACAGTGGGGCATAAGAAGCACATCTGTTTTAAATGAAAGAAAAGTACAAATATCAAATATTTGTAAATGCTCATGTCTTGTAGTGAGAGGGAAAACCACCTCAAATCACCTGTACTTGGACCTCTACTGGAGAGCTTTGTAGCTATCTAAATACAGCAAAAAGTGCCCATAGAAAATCTCTAGAGGAAAAATCCAATTGTTCATGAGGCAATGGGGAAAATTCTGTTTGGGATTTCCTATTGCAGAAACATGCCTCACCGAATCTCCTTTGGACAGACACCAGCAATATCAACAGCAGACTGTGAGACCCTGTGTTCCAGTGCCTGGCTACAAAAGGGTCAATTACATTTGCTTAAAATCTGGTAGGAAGGTAGTAAAGAATAACCAACAGTCAAACTGGCAATACTTCAAAGCAAATAAAAAATGCTGTCATCTATGGCTGTAAAGAAAGCCCAGAAAAGCCAGGTGGCCCAAGCAGGTATTCTACATGCCCTGGAGGAACTGTTCCTGGTGGACAGTCATCTGCTTTTATTAGTGGCTATATCAATTCAAATGGTTGGTGAGAAGGCAACTTGAGTAGACTTTATCATGCCTGTGATATCATCAGACCCTACTTAAAGCCTGTTCTGGAGCCTGTAACTGGACTAGAATGATGTAAATGCCTTGAGCTTTTGCCCCCTGCAAAAGTTTAAATTCCTCAGGGTAGGAGGAGTTGTCTCTATTTTGAACTGAGGTAATGAGGGGCAGAGGGTGAGTGTAGATTTAGCAGCCCAAAATATTACACGTTGATCACTGGATCAACTAAAAGTAATTTTTTTTTTCCCTCAAGGTAACACATCTTTCTGTCTCTACCACTCCCTGGAGAGATTTATAACAAATGTGTGTGCTGTCTCTCACCGTCTTGCTTTGCAAAAAGCAATGCCTAGAGCAGGAAGAGAAAATTATTTACGATAGAATTTCACACATTTTTCTGAGTGCTTAATGAAGCTTGAACTTGAGCAGAGCAGAGAGACTGCTTATTGTTGATTTTTTTTCAAGATCACTGCACAACAAACAGAAACTGAATAAGCAATTAAGTTAACTGGCTCTAAAACTCATACTGGCTGAGGATTAAGGTAATTATGTCTGAGCTTACACACATTCATTGCAGCTTTATTTCACTGCAGCAAGTCTTGCCTGCTTGCTTGTTGCTGATGCCATTCTAGAACGGATCTGAGTTGTTGTCCTTCTTTTAATTACCAAAAAGGTTACAAACACAAGCTCTCCTGGCTATAAATATAGCTATGTTACTTTTACATGTTCAAAGGAGATACAGCCCTCTTTTTGCTAGGATTATACAAATAGATCCAACTGTTTCTTCCTGCACCAAAGTATTTACAATACCTTAGACTTAAGGGATCAATTAAAGTAATGCACAGTAGAGGGTTTGGTATTGTCATACAGTGATTTCCCTGTCAAAGGAGGGGAAAAAAAATCTATTTTTAAGTCTGAGAAAAAAAAAAGAGACTCTGGGAAAACAGTATCAGTCTCCACAATATTACTCGCAGGGTAGTTTGGATTCTTCACCTTCTGGGTTACAAATAAGTTTCCTTTTAAATGGCTGGAATGCAGGGGAGGGGAAAGGAAGGGAACCCCCCACATTCTCCTTGTCTAACAAGGAGCCACAGCGTGAGAACCACTCCCTAGCAGAAGTAATCTGTGATTGACAATGGTTTTCTTTGCAGCCAGGGCTAAAAATGGTTTAGCTGTAAATACACAAATGCAGAACATTTTAAGGCCCCTTCCAAAGGCAAGGGTGCTCATACAGGCACTCAGAATGCAGGGTGAGAGCACCAAGTTTCAGAGTTCGTGAAAAAATCAAGGATTTCTCCAATCAGGATATGAGCACAAACACAAGAGCAAAAGAATACCTTGTTATGGGCAAATGAGCAGGGGCAGATTTACAAAAATTGGAGATTTATTCTCTGGGCAGTCCAGGCATTTATATGTGTGATCTTAGGCAAGCTGCTGTATTTGGCTTCACCCTTTCTGCCTAAAAACTGAAAGAGAAATGCTTTCCTCTTCACAGAGAGCATGAATGTGGGGAAGGCACTTGGTGTGACCGGGGTGGGAGCTCTGCAAACAACCAGAACAAAGTCTGCCACTGATACAATTTCCCTGTAATCTCAAAGTCAGCTCTACAATGAAAGGACATGAAGGAAATTAGGTGAGCTGGGACAACTTCAGAATTTCACTGGGAATATGAAGGAACATTTTATATTGAAATATGTAGAATTGCCTTGTGCTGATATTAATGATGAACACGTTTGGAGATGAATGTTTTATACACTAGGGAGGCCACCTGAACCTGACCCAGTTCCAAACAATGCAGATTTCTAAGGTCCTAAATGAGTGTTTTGTAAACATGTTGATTAGTAACTGAAAGAAATCTTTCTTTAAAAAATGAAAACCAGAAAAGAAGGGCAATGTTGACAGAAAGATCATAAATCACGGAAACTCTATTATGAATCAAAACAACAGATGTAACATGAACAACAGCATCTTTTATAAATAGAAATTAGACTGTTCTGTTTCACTCATTGGAAAGGCTAATATGCTGAAAATAAATTTCCCTGAATCTCTCATTAATGTTTTACGGTCAGCGTTGACCGGCTGTTACAAAAAACAAAATGTGGATGATTTATATCCCAGGAGAGTCACTAACCCCAAACCACATTTTCCTGATGGACCTGACATTAATAACTGCAACCACTTCCCCTGACTATATTCTTCTTGCAGGGGAAGAAGCAAAGTGCAGGTGATTCATACATCAGTGATTTCTTGCTCTACACTTTCCTTCTCTCTTCATTAGCAGGCTAATACTGACTGCATGAGTCACCAATTATCACCTTAAACACCAGACAGGAACTAAATTATCACAATGATCCCTCCACAAAGCAGGCATCACATATGTTTGCTGAGGCCCAAATACCTCAGACTTTAAACAGGAAATCACTTTGTCCTCTCCATTTTATGATATGAAGAACCAGATAGATTCACCAGATAGAGAGTTTTTGGGCTGGACAAGTTCCTTCATCCCAGAAACTCTCTGGGCTTGCATGAATCTATCTTTTACAGCAACACACAAGCTACAGATTATCAGTCAATGTATAATGTACAGAGTGCCTGCCCTTCCTCACTGACAATGGGAAAAGCAGGGTGGCCACATCATGGTTATAATTCCATGTCTGACCACATGAGAGGGAGAAGATCAGCTCCTGCTTTAGTCCTTGCATGGTGTGTATTGTTACTGGTGACTCTAATTCTGGAGCTCTGGCACGTGAAGAAACAAAACTCACTTGAACAGTTTTTACAGTGCTGCTTCTAGATTCTCACTATTATCACAGAAACCTGATTATTTACAGGGAGCTTTCACAGCCTGCTATTAATCCTCTGCATAATGAACAAATAAATTCTGCACCAGCTCTTGCCCAACTTTTCTCGAGTTTTTCCCTGGTGTAGTAACAATTAGTTCAATGGTGAAACCTCGGACTGATATCATGCATGTCATCACACGTGAAATTCATGAACAAGGTCTTCCCAACCATCTTTAAATACACCATGAATGCAACGTTTCTTTTAAATATTCTGTCCCTGTTTTTAGCAAGTAAATCAAAACCTGGCAACTTCCTCGTGTCCAGCATGATCCTACAGTGTTATTTCCGCTGAATCATGTGGCGTGAGCTGCACTAATCTCAGCTCTTTCCATCCTGCCCAGCTTGAAACCAACTTTTCACTAACTCCTTTCTGCCTAATCACACAGTCAGGGTGGAGGTGGCTCCTCAAATGATGGATGGAAGTACCAATGAGAAGTGATGGAAAAATTCAGAATGACACATATATCTTCAGATAGTGGTTTCTCTTTTGTGGATAAACAAAAAAGATTTAAAATACTAATGCTGTTTTGGACTTCATCACTTTTACTTATTAAAAATCCATGCACATAATCACGTATTAATAAAATGGCATTTTCTGTGCAAATTTTTAATTGAATACATCATCCTTCCCTTTCTCTCTCTTTTGATGCATGCTCATCTTTCTAGCCTTCTCTATGAGTTTTTTAAAAAGTAAAGCTACAGAGTTTAAATGTCATTTCTCCAAAGGTACGTGGTCAGTACGTGGAAATGGTTATGCACTTAATTAGACACAGAACACATAACATCAAATGACTTAGGTAACAAATCATGACACGCACAGCAAACAATGTAAAACATGCTTCATTTGAATTCCCACAAAACATCATCATTATCCCTTCATAAACAGTTTCTCTCAGGCAAAGGTGAGCTCACAAATTAAACGCTTTTTTTTTAGTACAAATCTTGCAAATGCTGTATTACAGTCAGTTACTCTAAATGACCATGGTCTAAATAAGATAAGCCTCTGTCCCATTCAGATCATAGCAAATGAGGGGATTTGAACATAAGACTCTTTGCCTGAGGCTATTCCACTATGCCATTTAGATTTTTACACTTCAACAGGACACTGGCATTCCTAGTACTAAAAACATTGAAACAAGACATTTCCAATAATCTTCTAATCCCACCTCAGAAAACAGAAATCTCACAGGTGTCTTCTAACCTTACTTCCTATGACTGTACAATTAAAACCTGCAGTACAAACGACTTAAGTATAAAAACAACAACAACAAAAATCCACTGGAAATACCATTCCCATTATATGAAGAGTAAGGTTAATGAGGTATTACCTTGGCAGGTCCTTTCATCTGTGAGCAGTTTATATCCTTTCTGGCAGCTGCACTCAAAGCTGCCAACCGTGTTCCGGCAGAAATGGTCACAGCCACCATTGTTTACCAAACACTCATCAATATCTGCAAAGAATGAACAGCAAAGATTTAGCTCACGACAGCAAAAATGCATTTTGTGACAGCAATTCAGTCGTTCAGGGCAGGAATACAGGGATATACTCAGATCCCCAAGGAGGCTGCTGGACAGATGTGTCAGGAACCAGGCTGGACAGATGTGTCCCTTCCCAGACCTATCTCACAAGGCTTACAAGGAGAGCTATGGGCTGAGCTGTTCAGGAGATAGAGGTGTTTCTCTCAGAACTGGAACCAACAGATGACCCAAGCTGAGGTACTTTGGTGTTAGGGAACATTCAGGGAAGCTTCTCTGTAGATGGAGTGCTCTGCCTGACTTCAACCTGCGAAGGACGTGAATCGTTTTGCCTTGCATAGGAACTAGCAAAACATAAGAACACACGAAAAATTGAAGCAATAACAAACATGAAGTAAAAGATACTTGAATTCTGAAGAAATGCTTCTATCCTACCCACACAAACAAATGCAAGGATACATTTTTTCAGAATGAGCATTGTATGCTATTTTGCTCATTATTCAGTGACACAGTATTTTCATGCATCAAGCTTTTTTCACTTGGTGCAGCAGAAAAGGAACTAGCATGTGAAATGTTGCTTCTTCAGTTATTCTGAAGATAAAGCACCTATTACCTTTATTTGAAAGCCATAAATATATATATATGTATATGTGTGAAGGACAGGATCAATGGCTCTTACTTCAAACAGTGATTATGAAGTGGACTGATGAACTTGCTAAGACCTCTGTTCTCTATTTCATACTGATGATTCTACTTCCTGCTCCTTTTAACTTCTCCTAGAGGTGTTGAACAACTGGAATAAGCAATCTAATTTCCAATCCATTAAAGGTTGTGAAGTAGTATGTAACAGGCCACAAAACCTCATTTGAAATACAGGGTATCTTTCCATCCTCCCCCAGTTATAAAACCATGGATCCATATTTATTTGAAAAAGGAAAAAAAAAAGTACTTGTATTATTTTTCAAGAGAAGAACAGTGCAAAAATAATAACTCTTTTTATGAATGCATACAGTGAAGAAGTAATATGACATTGAGACTTGGCTGCCCACTTCTGGAATTGAAAACAAGATCTTTCAGGGAACTAAATGGAGAGTGATATTTTCTTTTGAAAAGCTTCTTGCTATTAGATCTTTGAAACTTTGAGGTAACAGCTGGCCATTTAAAGAGCAAATCTTTCAAAATGCAAATCTAGATGCCAAAAGGTCTAATATATAAGATGGAAATTTACCAAAACCAGCAAGATGATGGTGAATGAAGAGCATACTTTAAAAATTATTTGAATTTCAGAGGATTCTTAGTGAAAGTAATTCATTAATTTTTGGAAATGTAAGATTCCAGCATGGAAAAGTGTAATGTAAAATATAAACAGCAGCAAGAGGAGTGAGGTGGTAGATCTAAAAATTTCAATAGCTGAGAGGAAAATTCAGCCATAATTTCTAAAGAGCACTTTGTTGCACACAAACTGACAGAAATATGTCCAGGGCTCAAATAAGAATGTATATTGTTATACAGGTTTTCTTATGAGTTTTCTTATGAGATGGGAAATTTGTTCTCAGACCCTCTGAACTAACACTGCTGCTTATTACTTTTGTATCTGGTTCTGCAGAGGAGTGGCTTCTGCATTCAATCCAATTAAAAGAATGAGAGCAAATTGTAGGCAGTAGCTGTAGAAAGCTCTGAGTGCTTTGTGCAAAGCCAGCTCAAATCTTTGTGTCTTGGGTAACAAAGTTCCCAAAGTGCCCCAAAATCAGGAGTCTGTTTGTTGTCTGTGGTGCTGCAGTTCTGGCATTTGGCTGGCCAAGAACAGATAACCCTGAGCTCCCAACCTGATAAATCTGGTGAAGAACACAGAGGGTCCCTCTGTGTAACACCACGAGACAGGAGGCACTGACCCTTCTGGTTTCAGCTGTGATCATCTGCACAGGTCAAGACTGGCAGTGAAAAGAACAGAATTTTTTTCCCAATTCCTGCAGCCTGGCATTTCCTTTTGTAGAAATGATTCCTCTCAGCTCCCTAAGGTGCAGCTGGGACTGTGGTGTGGGTGTTAGGATGGATTACCACGAAAGCTCCCATCCTTTTGCACAGCACAGGTGTACCTAACTACAATTTAGCTTGCTCTGACAAAACTGTGGGACAAATGGAATTGTGAATTAAAATTACTAATAAGTTATGCATCATAAACACCCAGAACAGTCATCCATCATGAAAGAAAGTATCTTTTACCCGTGATAAGAACAACATGACCTTTGGGCTACTCTGCTGCCTCAGACTGCTTGAAGTAGAAATTACTTGCAGCCTGTCAAACACCATTCTGGAGTAATGAGTGATGTTTTAAATGATGGCCCCTGGATTTCACATGTTAAATTCCAAATTCCAGTCTCTTTTCTGTGTCTCTCACAACCACAAGGGGCAAAAATGAAATCCTGCTGGCATCAGAGTGTAGATTTTAGGCTGTTAATAGCTGTAATTCCACTGACAATGCAGCATATTAGCTTTATACCAGCAGTTCTTTGGAATAATTCTGAACCAGGATCTGGGTTAAACCTGGGAGAGTCCACAGGAAAAGAAAGTATTTATTCATTTCTTCTAACTGGAAAACATGACATGACCTTTTGAAACAGGGACCATCAAAACAGAATAGAGGTCAAAACTGTTAGCTGCAAAAACATTCTAAATAACATAAACAGTGCCAATGTCTCTGCTTTCACTGTATTTCTTTCCAAGGCCATAGCAAGACTGACAAGGCATGTAAAAATTATTTCACTCTGTGGAGAGCAGCACATTGCTGCATTTCACTTGGAAAAGAGCAGTATCCAATTGTATGTATCATGTCTAACTGGTTCAGAGAAATTGCAAAAAGTCTGTATCCCCACTATTTTTCTTTCCTTGGCTATAAATAATTCCTGTTATGAGCCATGTGAAAATAAATTATTCCACTGTGTGAGAAGGTGAGGCCCCATTCATCTTTAACCTCACTGGTACCCAACTTTGTCAAGTGCCTCTTTGAACTTCACAGAGGGTGAGCGTGTCTGCCTCTCATGACAGGCAAAAATACACAGTGGAAACCCATTGTGGTGTCTCTACCAGCTTTGACATTATTTAGTCAAATATTCCCCTACTATTTTGGGGACTGTCTGTGGAGCAGTCATAAACCTGCTTTCTTCAAACATAATTCTCAAGTGGCTCTTTCAGATGCTCCCCTTTATCCTCAGAAATGCAAAAGCATGTAAAGAGCTGTTTTTCCTCCATGGGGGTTGTACATAAAATGCCCTGATGATACTTTGAGAATAATTTCAGACCAGGAGATCTGATGGGCTTTCAGTGCTTTGGGAATAAAATCCCAAGGGATTTCTCCCAATGCAGTAAGTCAATATTGTTAAATGATACCTTGCTCATACAAGCTGATGATCTGCTACAAAAAACCAAACTGGGACACAGGCAGATATGAAAATACAGGCCAGTGAGAAACCACAGAAGCATTGAAAATTATGGTCAAAACTGTCAGGTGAAGGTATGGTGCAATAAGCAACTCAGCACTCAAGCCTCCTGTTAGCTCTGAAAATGGTTCATTCAATTCCCAAGCAATTAAATACAAACAAAAGCAAAGCAAAGATTTGCAATAAGGAAGCTAACACCTTTTTAAAAGTTGTAATATTTGAAGGAAAAAACCCCAACTGCAAGTATTTGAAGACAGAGCATAGCAACACCACCACAAAAGCTGTGCGTCCATGTGAACCCTGAAACAAACCCTGGATTGGTAAATATAATTAATAAAATATAATTATTATAATCTATAATAATAGATTATCCTATTTTTTTCTGAAGATCTGAAAATGTGAGGGAGGCAGTGGAATCAACTTTAAATAAAGCTTTTCAGCTTCAAATACAATTACAGAAACTCAGGTGCTTTGTGCTAAGTTGCATACCTACAATTTGACTTGGCTGAGCAGGCAGACTGTTATTTTTCTTTTCATGATCTTGTGAAGATTAATGGGAATGCCTGCTCCTGTTCCACTTGCACCTTTTTTAAGCTCTGCTCAGTGCAATTCATGTTTGGAAGGAACTGGTTCTGATCAGGGTGCTTGTATGCACTTGTGTGTGCTCATATAGACCCACAGAGATTTGCCTCGCTGCATACAAGCCAGGGAACAAATTAAAAAGTTGGGATTTTAGATAACTTAGAACTTAACATTTCCCATAAGCTGCTTAAAGGCAACTGAAAGGGTAATCAACATGCAATCTTCACTTAGCTGTGGAACAATGATGGAGATGGAGATTTCCAAAGCCTCATCACAGGCGGAAGTGAGGATCCTCCTTTCAATGGCTGGACAAATATTTGAACTCATTGTGTCTGTCTAATCCTTTGCAGATTTAAAATGCTACCTAGCTCCAGGAAAATAATATACTCCCAGATCAACCTAACATAATTACTGAAACTTCATAACCTTCTTGTTTTTAATAATGAAAGCCAGCATGCTGGAATTAGTCATCCTACTACCAGTGTACAGTGAACACCAGTATAAATATATTTTCTGCAAGGTGGGCTGGTTTTCTATTCCTTTTTATTCCCTGATTTCCTAATTTTCCCTTGCTTTTCTTCCTTTTTACAAATCACCAGTGTCCCCTAAAATCTGGAGCTACTGTTGCCTTGTTGACACAGATATTAGCTCCCTGATGCGCACAGACCACAAAGTACTTTAAAAAGCAGCCACAAAACTTTTTAACCCCATGCTGGAGGTGGGGAAATAGAGGGACAGAAAAAATAACTAACTCATCCACACTTGAATCCAAGCCCAGTGTACAGCTCAGCAGGTTACCCTGGGGGGCCAGTCAGCACAGGCTTGCACAAAACATCTTGTACAGCACGCTGCTCTGTGTTACAAATACTACAGAGCCACCAATGCTCAGACTGAAATTATTTTGATATTTGCTGCCACTTCTTAATAGAACTTGTAAACTCAGGATTTACATAAGCAGAAGCTACCAGGCTCCACCTGCAATACTCTAAATGTAATATTGCATAGCATCTTAAATAACACAAGCCAGGGATAGCTCATTAAGGTAGAAAGATAATTTCATATCCCCAGATTCACTGGATCAGTGCCACTATGAGAAAATCTAAATTAAAGTAGAACACAGGCTCTGCAATTCCATCCAGCTGTTGTGTGGCTGGTTTCCAGGGAATTGCAAGTCCTAGTTCCAGTTTTACAATGATTTTACCTAACATTTGGGCAAGGTGTAACACTTCCCTTCTTTACTTCATTTGTAAAATCGGGGATTGGTAATTATCACTTGGTATTCTCAGGACCAATACTTTAAAATGCACTCTTATGGAACAAGGTGTTATGAATCCAAGTCATTTGCTGTCAAAATTTTTAAGTCAAATTATGTTAGAAATTTCTGGTCTAGGCTTCAGAATGGTTTGATCCAGTAGCAGGTTCCATGCTGGTAGTGCTTTGCAGGGGAAGATTTTGTGAATGCCTGTAGGACAGTTAGGGCCAGGTTTACTTCAGAAGGTGAAATTGCTGTTCCACCCCTCCACCTGAAACTGCACTGTTCATTGCCTCTTGCATGTTTCAGGGTGGAACAATTCTATTTATGCAGTACCTTCTACTCGTGGATTTCAAAGGCCAGCAGCTTATTATCTTCATTACATTAAACCTACATGACACTTCTGCAGGAGAGATACATTTAATTAATTCTTCTCTAACAAATGTGAAACTGAGGCAGGCAGGATAGCGTGCAACTTGCCTGCATCAGATAGCTACAAAATGAAATAAAGCATATATTATAGCACCTTTAATTTGAGTTCTGTGCTTCAACAACATCCTCATTTTCCCTCCCACAGTGCTAATTAACTGTAAAGTATGATAGTCATTACTGAACTGAAGTTCCACTAAGTAGCAAATGAAGATTCTCTGTTTAATTAGCTTTATAGCTAGGTTGTGGGACAAGGCATTTTCCTAATTAACAGGATTAAATCTAGACTGGGCAGACAGGAATGAATGTAATTAAAATTTAATCTCCCTCATCCTGAAAACAGGCTGCCCACAAAATAGAGAGCTTTGTGTAAATGCTCTTAGAGCATGGAAAGGTTGAGGCAGGTTTCAACACATTTCCCTCATGTCACTTTCTCAATTTTCACCTGTTATCTTCGCAATTTCACGAAGAAACCTGTCTTCCAACACAGATGGTAATCTGTCACATATGGATTTAGGTGTCAGCTATTCTCCTCCAGGACATATCCACTCTGACATTATCCACCAACCAATCAATAAAAGAGTCTGCCAGGCTGCCAAGAGATCAATCACCTTGTAAAACAAACATTATGTCCTATTATTTTCTTATTACAGTTAATTAGATTTATAAAACACAAAAACCTTCACAGGTGAAAAACTCAGAACTGCTGTCATAATAGGTTAGGCCCAGATTTCTCATTTGTAAAAGGGAAGGGATTTACTAAATCTAATGTGAAAAGAAAGGATTTTCATTTAAAATTTTTGCTGAACACTGAATTCTTTTCTAACCTTAAAAACATGTTAGTGCAGTGCTATGAACCCAAACAGTGCAAGCTGTCTGAGGCTGTGACACCAGAATGTGAAGGGGACTGGAGACACAAAGATACAGACTGATAGTCTTTTTACTGTCTAGGTTGAGCTAAATGCTAAAACTACCCCTCCTCCCCACCAAGCCCCCTGCCAGAAGCAAAGATAAACCTCTCAGGAATCCCAGGAAATAAAGCTAGTTTTCCTCCTCCTGTAACATTTTATCAATCAAAATGCTTTTGTCAATCAAAATGCTTTTTGTAAGACACTGGAGAGGGAGAAATAAGTGTGCTGTTCAATCTCCCATGCATTTACACATGTGTACTTGGGGGCACCCAAGAACATGTCTCTGTTTTTTACAGAGCACGTGGAAAGTACATGACATCAAATTCTGAGAAACTCTGAGAAACCTGTGGCCATGTGAGTGAGAACAGGCAGATCTGGAGGCTGGGGTAAAACAGTGGCAGAGAACTGTGCAAATTCATTGGGCTGACTGCTTACCTGCCTTAATTATTCACACAGCCACTAGCACCAGAATAATTCCATGTGCAGTGTAATTACTCACAAAGCCACTAGCACCAGAATAACTCTGTGTGTAATGTTTATGCAGGAGCAACAGAGGCAGAAGAATTAAATGAGTTGCTGCAGGTAAATAACAAGAATAAGAGAGTTAATTCAGTGTTTCTTAAGGAGTAACTCAGACAGAACTGTGGGGCATTTTCTCTGTGCTAGGTGTCACTAAAAAACAAGGCCTGGCTCTCACTGTATTTAATTTTTCCATATAGTCAGAATGAAGAGCAAAGGAGCAAGTGAACTAACTGCACTACTGGACCAAGAAACAAGAATCCCTAGATTTAGTGTATGGACTCAATTTACATTTACTCATGGTTGTTTTAATTTATCCCCTTGGAATTATTAACTGCTCAGGAAAGCTCTGTGCTTACTTCCAAGAATCTCAGTTTGCATCTACAAAAGTGTTTGTTTAATTAAATAAAATTGGTATTAAGGGCAGTTAAAGGTACTGATATTCTCTCTAAAATCCCACTGTAACTGTGCTAGTTTTCCCTTGGATAAAGCTACTCCTTCTGAAAGGGGCACTTGAATACAATTTGCCCATGATAATTTAAATAGCTCTTAATGAATCAAAGAAATTTGGATGCTGACCAAAAATTACCCCTCCAAAAGTTTTTGAAGACACTACTTCAGCCAGGGATCTGCTCTGTACCAGGGAAGCCAGAGACATAATTGAGAGCAGGATCTAGTCATAGTAAAGAAAAAAAAAAAGCTGTACTTTATGATGAAAAAGGCAATGATAAAAGAATGAAAAAAATACTGTAAGTTTTGAATGTTGGAAGTTATGATTATGTGAGTAATCAACTCCCAAGTAACAGAAAGCACAGCACACTTTTCCATAATATACTGTCGCTGTTGATCCTCAAGGGGCTTTATATTGCTGAATAAATGCAAGGTCTTTTCAACAACTGAAATGCAAAATATGACCCTCTGAAGCATTAATTTAAAGGATTTGGCATTTTCAAAGGGGAGGTTCATGAAGACAAATAACAACTGCAAGTTTCCAGGGAACAGGGATATTGCCTAGTCATGAAAAAAACCCTAACTTAGTACACATGAATTTATTTTGTGGGGATAGATGGAACCCTTGGGAGGGAATGAAACAGAGTGAGCTACATGGCAGCTGACCCAAGTCTGCAATTTTTTAATGGAAGATAATTTGTTATATTATATTTGTCTGTCATGAACAAGTCTACAGCAGACAAATGAACTGTATCTCTTTAAGCAAAAAAACTCCCAAACCCAAGGCCCAACTGAAAACCTGAAAGGCAGTTCCCTTAAAAATAGAGAAGGGACAATGAAAGTTTCATGCATATCCTGGATTAGATAAATCTGCAGCAGCAGTTAGAAGGATTTTGCTCTCCATTCTCTCTGACTTTTTTTTTCATTCCATTTTCTACTTTCTGACAAATTTCAGCTGTGTTGATATTTAAAATTTGCATTTCCTTCTTTTTTTTTTTTTAATAAAAAAATCATGGGTGTATAATTTGATTTTTTCATCACTGAGGTCTGAAACTTCAGCTGTCTCTAGGAAAGTCTGAATCAATTATCTCTCTAAACCAAACAATCACATGCATACTCCTCAGTGAGTGTCCAACTGCTCATTCTTCTGATTGTTACATTAGGCTTCTGACCACTGTCACCACCTACCACCAGGAGTTTTCCATATTTTCTTCCTTCAAGCCCCACTCATTCACTCATTTTCTGCTGCTAACCAGCAGCTTTTTCCCTCTCCAGCACCTCTTCCACTATTTATGGTTTTACCATGAACTCTTCTGAGCCTTCTCCTCAGTCACATCCTCTACCACCTCTTATAACACACCAACAACAGCCAACTCCCTGTTTGCTCTGAAAAAAAGTGGGGGGAAAAAATTAGAAACTTAATTTTGAGTCACTCCCCAGCCTCAGCAAGTCTTGAAGCAGCTGTTTCCAGGGCAGCAGTGCTGGCCCAGATGTTTGTGGTTCTCCCACTGGACATAATACAGAGCTTTCTACTGAGCTGCTCCAGCTGCCTGCTGGATGCTGAGCTGTTTCCCTCACACTGGATTCATCTTGGATGTTCTTTGTCTTGAGACCTGGACAACACTGATGGAATAGCATAAAATAACTGCAGCCTCAGCAAAAAGGCCATAATGTTTGCTTCTTTAGTCCACATTTAGGTAATCCACATTTTATTTTGAAAATGCTTTTGTAGCTACCTGGGAACTCGTGCTCTCTTCCAACTTAAAAGTCTTATCCACCTCTTCTAAAACAAGAATCTTTTCTGATAAGCTGAACTTGATTATTGTTCTCCCATTGGTTACTCAGTTTTCCCTCTGATCTTTATGATGGTTTATTTTGGACACAGATAGTCTTGCATCTCACTTAAGAGTCCTATCAAACAAAAAATAACCTCAAAACTGCCTCTGTAGTTTAATATTCCCTTTTGGCTTTAGTCTTTCACTTGTCATTTCTAGCAAATAAATTCCCTTTCTTCTTTCACCAGCTACAAGCCTACCTGTTATCTCTGCTGCATGCAGGGGTTGATTCATGTGCCAAAAGCTTCCCTGTAGAGGAATTTAGTGGGTCCAACTATAAGAGTCTTCTGGGGCTTTCCCAAAATGTGTACTCTGAAAGTCTTGCCAGTACTCAAACCCTGAACCACTGTTTTCATGATAAAATTCCTGATTTTCCTCTCATTTAATGCTGTTTTTGTTACTTTTCCTTTGGTTGGGCAGACACATCTATTGTTTCACAGCATGAAATCAACCACTGGCTGCCTTTGGTTGTTTGTTTGTCACAAATGCCTCTGTTTTTTTAATCATATGGTTTTGTCAGAAAAAGCAGAGTATTGAGAAGAGGAAGAGAGAGAGAGAGAGCGATCTAGCTGCTGCAACATTTTTCAAAAAAATCTGCTGGTTTCTGTAAATCAGTGGAGCAGTTTGGGATTCATACAAATCTGCCTGTTTGCTTCCTGAAAATGGCATGTGGTCTCAAAACCTCTTAACTGTGCAGAAGTACTGGATAATGGTCAGAACTGGTTGGTCTGCAGGTAATTTTAAGGAAGTTAGGCTATTTCAATGGAACATTTAACTGCACATTTAATCCGTGCACCACATATATAGAAAACTATTATTTTCAATTAATGTTTTTGTTCCTCCTAAAAGCACTAATCTAATTACTGCAGAACCCATATTTTCACTGCCATCATTCTTGACATCAGTCTCCTGTCCATGAAGTAATTTAGGCACCAACTTCTCAAGCAAAGCAAAGATGGTCCTCTGCCCATGCAAAGACATAAGAGGATTTTATTTTTTTTTTTCCTTGTTTTTAGGATAAAAGACAGACCTCAGCCACAAAATTTGTATTTGCCTTATAATCAGCATGGAGAGGGCAAAGGTATTCTTTATTTTGATATGTGGCTTGTGATTACACCTGATCTATTTTCTGATAGCTTTTTGTTTGCAGGTATAGAGAAGCAAACTCAAATGCTTATTTTTGAACACACACTTACTTCTAGTGGCAGACACTGGGAGGGTAAGGTGCTGCAGCTTGAAAGCAGAGTTGTGTAAGGAACCTGATAGAAGTAGAATTGCTTATAATGAATGATGGAAACTAGATCTTGATTTGATTATTGGGAAGTTTATTCTTGGCTTAAGTTGATGAGAAAGCTATCAAGGGAGGGGGGAAGAATGGCTCAAAATGAACCACTTCAGTAAACACTTAAGAGTTGCTAAAAGACAACACATGCTTTAATAGCTAACTTCTAAAACTCTACCCCCTGATTTCAGACAGCTTGTGGATTGGCTTTGACAAAATCATTTGACAAAATCATTTGCCTTTGGCCTGCCACTGAAAAAAAAATCAAGGCACTCTGATTCCGCTGGAGTAGGATGTTTTTCAGAGGGAGGAACACTGAAGAAAACCAGAGAGGGACTGAGAAATTGTCCTGCACTGACTTCCACATCTGAATGGATAACACAGGCCTCTTTGCACCAGTATATTAACACCTTTTCTTATATTTAGCTTCTATTATTGAGCTCAAGGAGAGGCACTGTATTCCTTGTTAGACTCAGAGGGGAAGTGGAAATTGCCAAGGCAAGTAAAGTGGGTGGGTATCCTACAGGCTGGGATTAAACTCTTTCCATGTCCTTAGGAGCATGTTATTGCAATAAGATATGAGTTCAGAGGGTGCCAGCTCTCCCATGTTATTTCCCAGTGCACATCTCTTTAAGATTGTACAAATAGGAGGTAGCTGAGCCATATGATGCAAAACCTATAATCCCATCACGAATTACCAAAGGCTGATGTGCATATTTTCCCTTGGGGTCACCTATTCTTCTGACTATTCTAGAACACAGTTCAGTTCACTGAGGGTTCCTGAGACAAGTAAAAGGTCTGAGGTGCAAAATCAAATTTGATGCCCTCTGAGGGCTGATGCATAGGAGGGAGGACAGACATTCTACCTGAATATCCACAGTGGGGACAACAAGTGGCCTTGGGGATCAAAGAGTCACAGAAGGTGGAACCTACATGAAGGCCTGAGGATGACAACCTCTGTTTTCAAAATGAAACAGCAATTTTCAGTGCCTTTTCTACTGAGGTTCTCAACTTTGAATCCCATGAGCATTCAGTTTTCTGAAATGTCTGAGAAATTTTCCCCTAAAAAGTCAGATGTGTGTCTGACTTATTACCTTAAAATATTTGTACTATTTTCCATTCCCAAGGATCATGGTTAAAGTGGTTTATGTGCTTGGGTCAGCTTCTTCATACAGTCTAAGCACTCTGTATCTCAATCTCATTCTACTTGCAAAGTTGGGCATTTTTTTTCCAGCAGAGTAAGTTAAAGTAGGCTGAGAGCAATCCTGTCTTTCCCCTAGGTACTTTTGACAGACTCTAAGTAAAATGCACACTTCATCTCTGGGATATCCCAGAGATGATCCAGCCCAGACACCTTCATTTATGTGCAACAAGCAAAGAGATGCTGCTCATCAGCTTAAAGGAAAAGCTGCCCTCACTCCCTGACACTGTACCTTTGACTAAGGTAAGGCTAAGGGACCATTTCCCATATTCTCCTTTCCAAACTATGAATCCAAGGTACTCTTTCAGCAGAATGCTACAAAATTTAATGTGCTATGCACCACATTTCTCTGGCACGAAGCACTGACATTATGAACCAGAATTGAATGTAAAAGTACAATCACTCCATTAACTACCTAAATTCTCTCACAGATAAGAAATGTTAGCAGATGTCCATGGTGCAATGATCAAGGAAAATGTAATCAGAAGAAAAATGGAATAAGACAAGCAGGTCTCTGCCCTTTCTGGCTTTGCCAGACATCCTGTTCAAAAACCCACTGCTGCTTGTAATTTTGAAGCTGACATTTATGCTGACATTTGCTGGTACCACAGCACGCTGACTGCAGAGGAGGTGATGACTGTCAGTAACTTCTTGCATTTGAGTTTATACTCTCACAACATTTGCATGCATGTTTTTTCTGTTATTGTTTTTTTTTTTTTCCTAATAGCTCATAATGCTTACGTTCCTCAAAAACCTTTTGTGTCTATGTGGAGGGAGCTGAACTGACCTCTTCACATGTGTTGAAAAAAAAATTTATGTTGTTAGAGAAAGGTGAGCTGGGAAAAGCTTTCTTTGTAAGCCCCAGGACCTGCTCTAAGGCCACTGATACTCCTTTCACTGTGTGTAGCATCACAGATATTGCACACACTGCTCATGGGAGGTGCACAGAAAGAAGCTGTGCAACCAAAGCAGGAGTAATCTATAGGAATAGCTATGAACAGATTTGCCTCTAAATGTTAAAGTTTAAACTCTTCAGGAGAAAATTTAAATTATTTTACATTTAAAATGCTGATGTATGTGAAGAAATTCAACCAAGGAAAGCTTTGTATTTGGGTGACTACTTTCCATGAGATCACTTTACAACTAAGGACAAAAAAAGTTCATTCACATGAAATCATTTGGGCCTACCTTGTATTTTTCTCTTAGGTCAGATCCATCTTAGTTCAGAAGGCCTGTTCCAAACCTACAGTCCTGACTCCAAAGGCACTGAATGACAATTTCTCATTATTGTGAGAAATGTGGTCATATAAGCCATCAAAGTTTTATCTACCTTAGTGTAAATTTAACTGATGGATACATTTTAGAGATTTTCTTGCATTGGGTTATATTTTACTGTCTAATTTTTCCTTACATGTAAAAAAAAAAAAAAAGTCAAATTGATCAAACAAAACCTGAATTTATCAAAGGTACTCCGACAGCGAAAACATTGCATTTAGGCAGCAAATGAAAAAAACATACCACTCTGAAATTTACCTAATCAATCACAGTGAAATAAAGGTATTATTATAATTCAGGCAAGCTAATGGTGGATGTATGAGATTAACACCTATGTCTGATTAATAATAAACATCAAAAATAGCCTGTGCTCTCTTTTAAAAAAAGAGGAAACATTTTCAGTTTCACATGAATTGATTGAGACTGACAAGATGCGATTCTAAGTGCTAAGTCAATTTAATCCAATTTAGAGAAAAAAAACTAAAACAAATTTTAAGTAATTTTGATTAATGGAAGTATGGAGGAAATAATAACTGCTCATAGATACTCTGCAGCCAGGAAATGAAGCCAAATTGGCCAGCTAAACTGCTCACTGTGAGCTTTTCACTCAGTGTTGGTGTGTTCTGAATGAAAAGAAAGACTTCAGCATCTGAGCCATAATCTTATACAAAGT
>JANRGV010000073.1:57675883-57748929 GCA_024734035.1 Alethe castanea
ACCTGTGGGAGCTGTGTCCTTAACCTGACCTGTGGGAGCTGTGCCCTTAATATGACCTGTGGGAGCTGTGTCCTTAACCTGACCTGTAGGAGCTGTGTCCTTAACCTGACCTGTGGGAGCTGTGTCCCCAATCTGACCTGTGGGAGTTCTGTCCCCAGCCCCGATGTCCCCACTGCCAGCTGAGCTCCATGGATCAATCTGCTCCACAGGTGACGGTGCCATGGAGGCAGCACTGAGCAGGGTGACTGTTCCACCAACAGCAAAAACCCCACCAAAATGATGAAGCCAGTGCAAAAGTCCAAACTTCTTGCCTCAAATCATCACCCACATTTGGTACCAGTCTGCTGATGCCTATCGTGAGACACAGGAGTAAAACAAGCAGCAGAACATCTGAGGGAAAACATTTCTCAAATCCAGGAACTAAAGGAAAAGCCTAAGTGCCCCCAGCTTGGCAAGGCCTCAGAGGGGAGAGGGAGCCCTTTGGATCTGCACCCCAGATCTAAGCTGGAGCAGCCTGCAGGCTGGCAGGGAGCTCTTCTCCTGCCAGCTGCACCTCCCAGAGCTGGGGGCAGAGCTGGAGGAGCTGTGGCTCACTGCAGAGGCAGCCCCTCAGTGCCAGCTAATGCAGCTGCTTCACGGCCCAGCTCACAGCACAACTTCAGCATTTCAGCTGGCTCAGGCCTCTGCCAGCTCGGGGAAAGGGCAGGGCTGGGCTCTTTGTGTGAGCTGGGACTGTGGTTAAAGCTCTTGTGGGGCCACTTGCACTGCTGTGGCTTTATCGGGAATACTTCAGGACTTCACAGTCTGGACAGCTCTGGAAGGATCGGCTCTTCTCTACAGAGCAGCCTCAATTCCCACTGACACTGCCCCAGGGAAACGTGTCCCTGGACTCGGGGACCTGCTGCTGCCACCTGAGCAGTGAGACCGGGGGGACAGGGGGGATTTGGGGGTTTGGGTGTGTGGGGTTTGAAAAGCCTGGGCTCTGTGTGGGGTCAGTCGTGTGCAGGGACAGCTGGAACTTGTGTCACTTGTGTGCAGAGGGGAGAGGACCTGGCAGTGAGGCTTCTGGCAGTGCTTTCCTGCTGAGGAATTGCAAGGCAGGCTGGTTCTCAGGAGGAGAGAATGGGGAGGTGGGAGCTAAATAGACAAGTTCTTTATTCTTGCAAAGCCCCAGAACTTGTTGGGGTATTTTCTTTCTAAGCCTGCTCGGGAGCATCTGGGATTTTCCAGTCCCTGAGGGCAGTGCAAGTGCTGCCAAGGGAAACCTGCACACACTGATAAAATGTCAGCACACAGCTGATACTGACTCGGTGTCCCTTTTTCTGGCTGTCTCCAGACCCCTCCAGGACAAGTGAGGCTGCTTCTGGATTGCTCCCAGGTCAGGAGGCTTCCCCAGCTCTCCCAGAGAAAGTGCTCACCACTCCAAGAATTTCATAGAGGCTTTTGACCACGTGCACAGTTCTAGTTGACACTTGTTTATTTATTTATTGTTACTACAACAACTGTCGTAGCTATCTGAAGAGATTTTTAGACTGCAATTGACATTTGCATATTTTAGCAGAGCACTTGTAGCAGTTTCCAGTAAATTCAAGTTTTAATTGAAATGGGTGTTGATCTTTGTTACTCTAAGCAAGTAGCAGGTGTAAACATTCTGACGCTGAGGATTTTGGCAGTGAGTGAAGGTGACTGGTGGAAAATATCCAAGCGTGCCCTGCAGATCCCTCAGTTCAGTAAAGCTGGGCAATGAATGCACAGATTTTTCATGGCCCAACCCACTGTGCAAACCCTCAATCCAGAACAAGGGAGAGCTCCAGAGGGGAGCAGCTGCAGGGCAATGCTGGCCCTGGATGTCTCCGAGTCCCCCAGCCGTGGATGTGCCCGGCATGAGCTGCTTTCAGCAGAGGCACTGCAGGACCTTGGCTGGACAAGCCCCTGTGTCCCCACTGAGCTCTCTGTGCTTCTGGAACCCCCACACGTGCAGAGCTGCTGCAGAGCCCTGCAGGCCTCTCTCTGATGCACCTGGCAGAACTTTACACTGTCCCAGCACAGAACCTCAGTGCTGCACCTGCTCCTGCACGCCCCTCTGCCCTGCTGAGGCTCAGAGGCCCAGGGGAAGCAGAGGCTGTGCCCTGCTGCCTGGATGTGCTAGGAATGTGCACCTGTGCTGACAGAGAGCAGGGAACCAAATTCAACCCTCTTAACCATTACAGTTAAACCACTGGTTTGAGAGCAAAAGGAAAATGTTAAGTAATTTTGCCTGAATTTTTTGGACATGAAAACAAACTGTGATCTGTTCGCAAAAGCAACACCGCCCTTGTGGGTACAGACCTCCTTGCAAGATGAACAGACAGTTGTCAGAGAGGTCACACCTGCAGAGTGAAAACCCTCTGTGCCATTTATTTGATATAAACTAAGAACAGGCTCTTCATCCTCTGCAAGGACTTGCCATTGAAATGTTGTGGAGAGACACAGCTCTCGTTTACAAGTGTTAAATTGTCAGACAAATCAGCCAAACACCGTCCCATATCCTTTTTTTGCCTCTGGCTGCTGAGTTGTTGCTGAGAAAGGAAGAGGCAGAGCCCTTCAGGGTTCACAGACAAGACCTTCCTACAGGTAAAAACTTTCTTTTTTCTTTTGTTTTCCAAAACAAAGGAGCTGAGAAGTGTGTGGCCATCATGACCAGGACCATGAACTCCCACATTTTCACTGCTTTAAAATCCAGAGGCTTTAGGAAGTGACACAGATTGTCACAAAATGGCCTGTAGATAGAATTTCCAAGGATACTATCCTCTCCCCTTTTCCCTTTTCCCTTCCCTTTCCCTTTTCCTCTCCCTTTCTCTCTTCACTGACTTTGTCTTATTTTGGCATACAGAATTATTTTATCATGTGACCCGTTCAAAAGTGATCCACCATCCCTTCATTACCTCTGTCAGATGCTGTTTGAAGGTGTTTTCTGAGAGGCATCTCTACACCATCCCACCCTTGCAGGTGCTCTTGCTTGCTGACAGAGGCTGTCACAGAACTGCCAGCAGCACCTGTGAAGTCACAGCTGCCGAATTTGTGCTGGCCCGAGGCGCTTCCCTTGGAGTGGAAAAACCAGTAGGAGCTCATGCTCTGCCTCCCCACGCTCCTGAATCCCTGGAATCCCTCCAGACACCACAACCAGAGGAGCAAGAGAATGTGGTAAAGCTCCAGGGACACTTTGGGCCAGGGCTCTAGGCAGCAGGATCTTCCCTTGACCCATGGCTATCACCACACTCCTCCAAACACTCTCTTGTTTTTTTGGGGAAATCTCTTCAGAGTTAAACACTTATGACTCTGAAGGAAGCCAAAGACTTGGCCCTTTATTCTGATAATATGATTCCTCTGCCCATGGATAAAAACCCCTAAGCAATTCTTTTGACCTAAGCAGCCTCCAAGCATGCACTTTGCAAGAGACATGTGCAGGTGTTCTGGGAATGTTCCAGCTGGAGGTGCAGATCTTGCCAAAGAGGTGTTCCTGCTTTGGGAGAAGAGAGGAGCCAAGCCATCTCTGTACAGCTGCTCATATTTTCAAACCACTGGTGGATTCCTCACTGAAGGATGCAGAACAACTCAGATATGCATGTGATAAAGAAAACATAATCCAAAATTTTGTCCTGATGAAGAGGTTAGAAAAATTGTTTTAATACTTGTGTTGGCTCCCCACTGTCCAATAATTTTCCTCATGCTGAGACAGTTTTGGAAGAGAATACCATTCCAGCAGAACTTCACTAAAATATGTGACTGATAATCAGTGATATGTCAAACATAACATTTTATTTATGGTAAGGCAATGAACTCTGCTCCTTAACTGTATGAGTAATTCAGTAAATATGTGCTGAAAATTGACACGATTCCTACGGCTGGGAGGATGGTGTCATTTAGAACACAGCAATCAGGACTGAGCCATCCCTCACCCAAGGCTATAGCAGAGCATTTTTTAGTGAGCACACTGTTTTCTGACCGCCTAGGAACTTAAATCCTTACCCCGTTTTTACTTCTGTTAATTACTTCTCTGTTTTCACAGGTTTCTGGAAAAAATACTACTTGTTTCAAAAGATAGACTGTCCCTCAAAAATACAGTATTATTTAAAAATAAATCAAAACACAATACAAACTATTAATAACAAACCAAAACAAAATGAAACCAAAAGAAGAAGAAGAAAAAAAACTAACTAATCCTCAAACCACAACAAACTTCTGACTGAATTGCAGCATTACAAACAGCTTAGACATTAGAGTTAATCCCCATACATCTGGTCAAATAAAGGATCCCTGCTCCTTAGTGCTACACTGGTGCAAAGGAGTATTATTTTGCATGGAAAAGTCACAGAGTTTTTCCTTGCATAACTTCTTCCCCCAGCCCAGCACAGACATAACTCACACCTTTTATGAGATTTTCATGACAGACCTCTTGTCACAAGGAGTCAAAAAGTATGTTCAAAGGGCTGGATTTTGCCTGTAAACCTGCTACACCTTCAGCTCCATGGAAGCTCTTGAAATAACTCACAGCTCAGAGGGTGTGTGGGGCTGCCTTGCCCAGGAGGCAAGATGTGGAACCTCAGCACCGCAAGTCAAGGTGCTGGCTGGAGACCTAAATGCAGAGAAATTCTGCCAACACTGATTGCTCTCATGGTTAGGAGGTGACTGGCACTGACAGCTTTCCTTCTCATTCCTCTGCAACCATGGCTGTCAGTGTTTCTGGGTTTGTATTAATGACAAGGGTAGAGAGTAGCCTTGTGGATTAATGGAGGGTGAAGCAGTGTCAGAATTCAGCTTATTTCTGTTTTTTTCTTTGATGACATTTTTCCTGTGATAAGTCTTGGGAGTGCTCAGAATCCAGGATCTGTGACCTCAGCAGTAGCCAAAAGTTCCCTGTTAACCTGTTTGCTTTGAACTGAGTAAGCAAAACTGAGAGTGCTTTTGGCTTCTTTTAGAGACAGAAAAGGTGCTAAACTCAAATTTTGTTTGTTGAGTCCTCTGGAAAATCTGAGTCAAAGAAGTAACATTTTGGGATACTTGTGCTTTCAGAATGTACAAATTTTCTCTTGATCATTCATTCAGACACTGGGTAAGCCAGACTAATGCTCTGATTAATGTTTTCACACAGCTGACTGAAATGAAATCACTTGAAATTTCGGTTTCAATCTGCAATGGTGTTTCAAATATGAGAATATTCATTTGAGGGAGGAACAGAATGTTTTGATTTAAATATAACTTATTTAAACCTATACTTTGAAATAAATTTTACGAAGCGGACTTTCAGTACAGTTTCTGCAATTGCTTTTCAGTAAGCTAGACAAGGGAAGTATTCACATACACATCTGCAATTCCCTCCTTATCTGTTATTCTACCTGAGTGAACGCCCTGCAGTTCCAGAGTTGCACTGTAATGTAAGAAAATAATCAGGCACTGCATCAGAGTTTAAAATGGCGAGTGGTCTCTGCAGGGTCTGCACCAAGACATCCAGGTTGTGGAGGCAGAGGCTGCACAGGATGCAGCTCTGTCCTCTGGCAGCCACCACCAGCCCCAGTACAACTGTCACAAATCCCTTTTTGCCTCAGCCTGTTGTCATCATTTGGAGTTATCAGCACTTCAGGCTCGTCTCTTTCCATGGCAAGAGCACTCTCTGGTAGATGAGGGCTGGCTGCTGTGAGCCCTGGCTGCTCTGTCCATCCCCACGTGGCTCTGCCCAGGAGCATCTCCTCAGGTCACAGTCCCTGCTCTCTACTCATGGGGCTTCTGCTCTGCCTCGCTGGACAGGCCACCACACCCAGGCACTGCAGGCCAGTCCCTGCAAAAAATTCTCTCCTTTCTTCTCTTAAAGTCAGAGTTTGTCCTTGCATCGAGGGCACAAGGGCTCTTCCCACCAGGTTGTGGGGCTGTGTGACAGTTCTGCCTTGCTCGCCCAGGGAAATGGTTCCCCTTGGTGCTATCCAGCAGAAGTGGGGCTCCAAACCCAGGAAGGAATTCCCTCTGCCGCTTCTTTTGGCCGCAGGTTTTTCACTGGGCATCCACCCTTGGAATGACAAGGACACGTTTCACATTCCAGATTCTTGGTCCCTGCTGGGCATCGGCCATGGGAGACACGGGAGGTGTGTTTGGGTGTGTGCAGGTGCCCCTGTGACCTCACTGGTGACATCAGCCTGCAAAGCGCTGCCATCACAAGGGATTCCATCCCGCCAGTTGTGATCTCACGGTGATGGTGGCTCTCTGGAGCTCTGCCATCACAAAGGCCAGCTGTGCTGTCACTGGCCATGTCAGCGCTGCGGAGCTCTGACATCACGAGCGGTTCCACGGTGAGCTGCCCGGCGAGCCGGGCCCCGCAGAGCTGTGCCGTCACAAGGCAGTGCCCGGGAGCTTTGTGAGCTCAGGGCTGACGCGGCTCCCTCGCTGCCCCGCCGGGCTATAAAAGCGGAGCCGGCCCCGCGCCCGCCCGCGGCAGCATGGCCCGGTACCGCCGGCGCTCCCGCCGGAGCCCTCAGTGTTGGTGTGTTCTGAATGAAAAGAAAGACTTCAGCATCTGAGCCATAATCTTATACAAAGTGATGTCAAGCATTAATTTAAAGCATTTAATTTAATGAGACCCTTCAGTTCATATTTGACAAAACATGATATACTTTGTTTCATTGAAACTCATTCTCTAAAAACCTCTTTTCTCAAGGAAACAATTCCATTTTCAAAATTTAATTCACTTTCAGGGTTTCATTTTTTGTGTACCCAAAACTGATTTAAAACACATTTTCCTGCTGTAACAGGCTGCAATTAAGAAAGACAAAAAAAATTTAATTACTATATCAAGCTAGCACAGCCAGTGCTAAATTTCCCTTTTATTTCAAATAAACTTTGATGCAGTTCTTTGATTGAATTTTCTCATTGGTCTCTATGTTCCTGCTTTTTAATTTTTTTTTTTTTTAGTTTTTTTTTTTCTAGATTGCTTAATGATAAAGGAAATTTCAGAGCTGAGTTACTGGACAGATAATTCACCACTCAGGCATTCCTGATACTCCCACTGCAAGTATTTAAGCTCTAAGTGCCACATTTCTTTGCTGTGTCTGAATGCTGAAGGATGGGGGCCTGTTTGGAGGAAGTGCAGAGCCCACCCCATTGCTGGGTCACCATGACAATGAGACAGCAGGAAGGAGAAATGTTTGCCATGCAGGCACATAACCCCGGCATAACACTGCTTTAGTCAAATATGCCAGAGTGCTGAGAGGGGTGGGCGAGCCAAGAAAATGCTCCAGCTCCAGGTGGGGATGGCAAGGGAACTCTGGCCTCCTAAACACATGGCTGTGAGATCCCCTTCCCATTAAGGATGGATCACAAGATGCAAATCAAATGACAGGTGAAATGATGCAAAACAGCAAGTCAGCTGAACAAAATAATCCACATCTTGCTATGACATGGCAAAGTGAGGTAGCACGTTATGGATGTTCATGGAAAAGTCATAGCTGAGATGTTGCTTTTGCTCAATGCCCCTTGGAAATCCAGTTTCTCCTGCTTCAAAATTTCATTTGCTGTGCCATTTGACTCTAGGAGCTCAGCAAGGGCTGCAGCCTGCAGAGCTCATCTATGTCTAGTGCAGAGTGCTGGGAAGTTGCTTTATTTGAGCACAAGAGTGCCTGGGGGCACATTTTGTTAAGTCCCAGGGCATCTGTATCATACACGTGGTCATACATTTTACACCATGCTAGAAGCTTGTGGTCCTTCCCCTTGCCCTAATTCACTTCTTCAAGAAGCCACAAAGGAAAGTCCCTGTCTCTCTCAGACATCATCTTCTGCCATCTTTCTCAGTCCTTCTCTCCTTCAAGTCCTGAGAGAAGAATTCTCCCTGGCTCAGCTCATCTCCTGCAGCTGCCCTCGGGAAGGTGAGCTCTTTATTTTATGATCCAGTTTGGCAGATGGATTCAAACAATCTTCAGAAATGTTTGCTACATCTAATCTAGTCTGACATCACTCCTCTTGAACCCTACAAGTCTTCTGCAAATGAGCCTCCTGCGTTATCAGTTACCTGAGCTGTATTCAGTATAATAAAAATGCTGAGCTGATGAATCTTCTAACTGAGGGAAGAATAGAGCTGGATCCATGAAAAGGTCACTCAGCAGGCAAAAGGCACAAAAACCAACAAACAAGGCAGCTGAGGACCACAGAACCCCTGATATGCACAACACAGAGGATATTAAAAAGTGGGTAGGAGGCAATGGGCAATAAGCATCCCAGGCCTTTACAACTTTTAATCTTCAGTCTCCCTTTCTGTCTGAGTTGGCTGAATTCTCTGGGATAACTTGGTAGGCATTCAAGGAAGTCACCTACACTGCTTCCTCATGTGTAGCACAATAATTGACAGCATCAAATGAACTGAGCATCAAGCTGGCATCACCCAGTTACAATGGCAGGAGAAATTAAATAGCATTAATTAGAGGGAGAATATGGAACTCTTTCTGCCTGGAATGTCTCTTCCCTTAGCTGTCAAAAACCTCCATGGTTTGGCTTATTAAGAGCCAAGTTGACAGGAAAGCTGAAGGGAATAAAGGAGAATTCCCCATTGTGTGCCAAACCGAGGGAAGACTTGAGTTCAAGACTGACTTTTAAAAGACAGTAAAAAGTTAATGAACTTTCATCCAAGCACCATTAATACATCTGAAGATCATTCTAACTAGACCACAGGCAACACTTTTGCTCTTATTTCACTGCAAGACCAGGTAAGTAATGTATGTAACAGAGAAATCAGAGATTTTACATCAGAGATGAGAAAGGTGTTTCCAGGAAGCAAAGCAATCCTCCACAATAGTGGACAGCATTGGCACATTTTGGCAATCAAACATATCTGCATATACTCTTTTAAGAACTTGTCTTTCCTTTTTTATGCATACTTGCTTTTTTCTATGCTAAACAATTAAAGTAATTCCCAACTACTAAACAAATATCTGTGGACATTAAAATTTTTTTCCCATTACATGTCTATACAATGCCTAAAATTGACTAGAATCCTGACTGTTGAACAGAATCATCTAGAATTTTTTGTTGTTTAGAAAAATAGTATTTTTATTTTATGAAATTTAAAAAAACCCTAACTCATTCTCTGGTTAAAAAATAAGGAAGAAATGTGTCAACAGATTTCCATGAATTACCAGTATAGCAAAAGCATATTATTGAGGAAATCACCTACAAGTGAGCTAGAATTACACATTAATTAATTACCCTACATCCACTTTGCAATTCCCAAAAGTTCAGATGTTTCTTTGAGTCTTATTTAAGCCTCTTGAATCTAAGCATCTACATAAGTTCATGCAGTAGGTGCACTATATAGAATGGCTTAGAGAGGAAGATGCCAAAATAGACTAAAAAAAAAGAAAAATCACAGACTTTCCAATAAAAACATTATTTTTGGTCAACATGATTTGCTAAATTAAACCTAAACACATTAATCATTTTGCTCAACTCACAATTGCATTTTTCAGTTAATATATTAATTCTCCTTCCAGTTCCTCTCAGCATTTCTTACATGCCCTACATCTCTCCTTTCCCTTAACACACCATGGCGTATCTTTCTTCTATATTTAGAAACCTAACCTCCTTTAAAATGATGTTCTATGAGAACCTCACTTGGACATGCTGTGACACTCCATGGGCTTGAAAACTGTGCCCAAGAAAGACAGGATGTGACAGCTCCATGATCCCTGAAGATGCTTTAAAGGGCATCCAAGAGATAATCCCTTGCTCTTGTCACACAGATGTAAAATTACAGCTGGAGCAAACAGGGAACTGGATATATGAGAAACTGGGAGCCAGTCTAATCAAGGAGAGTAAAGAGGAAAAAAAATCCAAGGAGAAAACTTGTACTGATCACTCTCTCCTTTTCTTTTCTGGAGAATGCAGAGGAAGGAATATGTGCACACTGACTTTCTCCTGCCTAGTCTTTTCCAGGCTTTACCTTTCAGCCAAGAGGACATCAATGTCACTCCACCAAAAAGTTTTGCCTTCAGCAGATGCAAATCCTACAGAGCAATCCCTTTGACTAAGGGCTCCCTGCAAAAGCTGTGCAAGAAACTTCACTGGTCAGTTTAAATGGAAAATCACTTCAGCTTCAGGAGAGCAGGATCTAGCCCAGAAACCTCACAGTGCAATATACAACATAAACTTTATTAATTAAATTAAATTCAAAACGTATATTTTACCATGTTATGATAAAGAGTGTTTCCCAAAATGTCAATAAAGGTCAAAAAGAAATGGCTTGTTACTTTATTAAACCATCTGTGTTAATTTCCAGTTGCTGCTTATTTTAAAAAAGTAACAAAGAATCAGCAGCATCATAAAAATACAGATTCTGTTTCTTATATTTTCTACTCATAAAAAAGGGGAAAAAGCAAAATGTGAAAAAGCTTAGTGCTAAGGTATTTGGTTTGAGGATCAGTAGAACATTTCATTTTGTCTGTAGGAATAATTATAGTCTTGATTATTATATAAATATTGTTTCATGTTAGTTCTCTGGCCAAATGTCTAAATTTAGAGTGACTTTTTTTTCATGACAGAGTTTCAATAATAAACGTTATGATCAAGCCTAGGTGTATGTTACATTATTAAAATGCCTCCTTTTTAAGCTCTTGGTGGAATCACTGTTACTGTTCTACTATGGCTTAGCTAGTCTGCTGGTAAAGATGAAGATTTATTTTTATGTGGCTTGAACTAAGATGACTGAGTTTTGATGTGTGCTCACCCTTAACTATTAACATTGTGTGCAATGGCAGCTTAAATGTTTTATTTTCAAATAAACAGGCAAATGGACTGTTATTTCTATAAATACTAACAGGATCATGCCCAAGCACTGGGATTTTTCTGCCTGGAGCAAGAGGAAACCACATATTTTCTGTTTATTTTTGTGGGTTTTACTATTTTAAGTAACATCAAGCCCTGGACTGAAGATATTCTGACATTTCTGGTTAATTTGAAGGAAAAAAAGTCACAATAATTCCTTAGCAAGTTAGGTCAACTTAAGCTAAGTCACTGAGTGATGAAAAATATTCTCTGTGACAAGAATTTATGCTATGTCCTCCTGGATCTCCATCTCCACATCTTTTGCAAAGAAGCTCAAAAGGAATACACAGGAAAGTGGGAAAATGGTTGGTGGGTGGCCTGGTCCTACCAACATGGACCCAAATCTCCTCATGTGCCATTGAAGTGTGACTGTGTAAGGACATTTGAGAGCTGTTCCTGTGCTGACAGTGCTATCAGATGCTCTTTTCTGCCCCCTTTTCCCCTGACCTCAGCTTTAACACACACATGAAAGACAGAATAGCAAGGTTCCCCTGCTGCCTTTGGAGCAGGGATACCTGAGCATTAGCTGTGTGGTTTTAGATTCCTGAATTTGTAAATGGTATTTTGGTTTTTCTTCGTAGCTGAATATTTATCTTTTGAAGGTGCAGAAATGAGCAAGTGTCTGGGTTTTTTTCTGAGCAATACCTGGCTTCACTTAGTAATAAGCAGTTAATTACCCACAGGTAACAAAGCATTGCTTGACAATTGTAACTTGCTTTCTGAATAGATAAATAAAGACACCATTAGATGAATGAGGTTTTACAAAGGTATCAGAATATCATTTGCAACTAAAGGCTTTTTGCAGCCCTGAGTTCTTCCCCTAAATCTCTGCTCAGCTTGAAACAGTTTGACCTCTGCATCTCATTTCTTTGCAGTAATAAAACCCCTCTAATAAATAAAAAAACAACAGAACCAGGCAGATACATAAAAATTAGGGAAGGAGAAAGCTAATGAACTTAATTGCAACCACTACACCAGTATTGCCTCGACTTAAGAAGTATTGATTAAATAACTGAATATTTACATCTTGTACTGGACCTGCTGAAAGCAAATGATGCATTGCAAAGCAAACAGAGGCTGACCTTTGCACGTTTTCCCATCAGGCTGCAGGGTAAATCCAACTGGGCAACTGCACCGAACCCCTGTCGCGGTGTCCTTGCAAGTCCGATCACAGCCTCCGTTATTGACAGCACATGTTTCTGCAGAATGAAAGAGAGAGACAGAGGGAGAGAGAGGGAGAAAGGGAGTGGAATGAAATGCTCTGGGGGAGGGGAAGGGCACTGCCTCTTTGGGGCAATATTACAACGTATTAAAAGCAATGTTAAGTTTTAAGCGAGCCAAATGAAGCCAGCCCAAGGTCATCAGGGTCCGTACTGGTTTTGACTGGTAAATCATTTCCACAAGTCATGGTTTCTTTTTCCTCCCAAACTGGAGACTTAGTGTATTTAGTTAGTGTTTTTCAACTCCCTTAGACAATAGGATGGGTTATTACATATGAAACAAGTTTAAAAATAAAAAAAACACAGTGATTGCCTTTGAAAGAAGAACCAAACATTCTGTTTTGTATCAGTCAATGTCTAGCTGAGGTATTTCAAGGTTCACTTTTAAATGATGCTGTAGGCACAATGAACTTTAAAAACAGTAGGAAGCAAAGCAGAGTGCTAGACTTGGAACTGAGAATTTAAAACCCTTAGTTAAGAAAGAGTTAATGGAAAATGAACTACATATATCACTTTGACAAGAATCTACATGCCCAATCTGTTCTTACTGAACTACAAGCAAAAGGCATCTGGGTTTTGTCCACTTAAAGCTTTTTGCAAATTGAAAGGAGTTTGGAGTGGGTGGGAGGGCATAATTGAGGTCACTGAACCCATTCCAAGCTGTGTCATTGAAATTTCCCAGTGCTTGTAGTATGTAGAAGGGTGGCTGGGCAAACACAGGCAAGAGAAAGTTGCAATACTTCTGAGCTTTTACTACAGTGGGCAGTGACTATTAGGTACCACTAGACTTAAAAAAAATAAAAAAATAAAATCTCCAACTTCATTACAGAGAAAGCAAGAACCCCTCCCTCGCTGCCATTGTTTTGTGTTACTCATGTATGCACATGCACACACCGTACACATGCATATGCACACATACTCACAAACACATCCATAAAAGAGATAAAAGGCAAGGGAAATGATTAACTTTGCTTTGATCCACAGAATGGAGTGGATGTAAGGATGCCAATTTAGCACGTCAGTTTGAACTGTACATTTTTCTGAGAAGTATTTAGTTCAGAGAATAAGTCCTTTTAATAGTATCTTTTTCAGTTGCTCTGGATTTGATTAAATTAAAATACCCCACTGCCCCCAAGACTGCCATTATTCTACTCAGCTCACCTCTTTCCCTAAAGAGGCTTTGTCATTACTTACTCAGATTTACAGACTCCTATTGCTGAATATTCACAGCCTGTGTCACAATTGTACCCTGTGGACAGGGTCTGACAATCAGCTATAGGATATGCTAATTGGGAATTGCCTTAGAACAGTACATTGATCAAAAATTATTTACACAGAACAGAACAGGCTTTATTTTTCTATTGACTAGCACTAAAAGATTTTTATTTTAAAGTAGCCTGTGCTTTGCCCTCAAGGTGAACTTAGACTAGCCATTTGTAGGGACTTCAATGCTTTAAAAAAAAAAAAAAAGAAAAAAGTATAACTGTTTTTATTTTTCTTTTACACTGGCCTCTCCACCAGTTGTGAAATAAGCTCCTGGCACTTAAGAACAAACTGAAACACAGATTTGGGGCACATATGCATTAACAGCATGGGACAGATCTCTGAGCCCATATACATTCACACATGGTCCTCCAGATAGATTTTAAATTTTTATGTCTATTTGCTATGTAATAACATCGTGTAGAAAGAGCTACCAGTATAGAAATGGATTTGCATATAACTGCCAGGAAGCACAGCTAACAAATGGATTGACATGTTTTCTGGAAAGGCTCTCTGAAAATGGAGCTGAGTCTGCAGCTCCTGATTTTCAGGCAGTTCTTGCCCACCTTGCAGGACCTGAACCTAACTGTTTAATCAGTATAGTTCTCATTTTCATTTACTGCTCTAGGAAGCACTATTTTATAGACTTACAAGCTGAAACTTCTGCTTGAAGAATTCTGCAAATGACATGCTGCCATTTCCATTTGTATGTGAACGTGTGCGCATTCTCGTGGACCAACATATCAAATAAGAATTTTACATTTCAGGGCAGGAAGAATGTTTCAGGTCATTTAAAATTTTTAACTGGGGCACAGTTTAAGGGCAGGAGGATTGGCCAGGAGTAAAGAGTTAAGGTTAAAACTCAGGAAAAAGCGCAGAAGGTTACGTTTGGCATGGCACTGCAAAGAGCAGTAAATCTTCTGTTTGCAGATTAACTCTGGCATATGAAGACTCCTTTATTGCAATGCCTCAACACAAGAGGAACATAAGCAGTAATATTTCTGCTTTCTGGATGACATCCAGTGAAAATGAATAGACACAACAATTTTTTTTTTCCCATGGCATGGATGACTGGATCTATAGGGTAAGGGTCATTCAATGAACAAGAGTTATTTCTACGTATAAATAGAAGGAATCAAGCCAGCTTTTCTTATTTTCACACAGATTTAGTAAAACAAACCAAGAAGGATAAATACCCTGCAACCTTCCTAGCAACTCTGACTTTCATACATGACGAACTCTTAACAGAATGAAGATCTAAGTGAGCAAGAGGACATGTGACAGTACCTCTCACACTTTGGATAATTGGAGAGATGTCCTGATGAAATTCCTTTAACTCAAGGTCGTGAGAAAACATCGGTAAAAGAAAGCAAACATGAATAGCAGAATGTGGGAAAGAGGCTACATCAAAGAGAGGAGCTGAGACCTACACACAGCACAAACTGAGTGCTCAGAAACCACCTGTGCTTCTGAGAGGGTGACACCAACTCATCCCTCACCTCACCACTGCCAAACCTCCACATATATTTGAAACACAAATATAAATTTTAGGTCTCAAGCCAGGAGCAGAAGCAAATTACTTATTTCCACTCTATCACACTGGAGAAGCTATGGAAGGGAAAGAAGAGATGTTAAAAACTGGATCAAGTCCTCATGATGATATTGATCCTACAGACAATTTTTGCTGTTTTTTTTCTCTATGAAAGGCAACCTCAACATTTTAGCCTTTTTTCTTGTTTTGTTTATTTCAAACTTTTTGTTTTGTTCTATTCTGACAAGGTATCGGAAAAAAGAACTGGAAGACACAACTAAAAAAGTGTCATGTTACTGACATTTAGATTCCTTCTGAATTATGACAAAGCTAATCTGAAACAATTAGACTTTACTGTTAATTTAAAGTGATGTTTGCAGCCCCATCTACATCCCTACTGAATTCCTATCAGAAAATTCAAGCAGAAACAGATCTAAAGAAAAGCACATCTATTTATATAAGGCAGTCCGGGAGACATTACATTGAATTTTTCCAGTGTAAGTTCCCAATTCTGTAACAATCTCTCGTGTATCTGCTCAATGGATCCACAGACAAGAAATAACTAAAAATCATTACAAATATGCTATGCTTTAATCCATAGGAACTCTTGCTTCAACATTAGCCCACTGCACTACAGGATAAGCACTGCTTCTGCATATCAAAATATCCAATTAAAAAGCACAAGCTCCAGCTGTTAGTCCTTCAGCACTGCATCAGGAACATTGAATCAGTTACCAGGTGAAGTTACTCCAGTGCCTGCAATGGCTGGGCAGAGAAAGAGCAGCTCTTCAGGTTCTACCTCTGAAGCTTTTGAACTAAAGCAGAATCTCTACCAGGTGGCAACAGGTCACTTTCTTAAGAAGAGTCACACTAGACAGGATTTATTTGGCTTTGAATACTATTAAATGCCTGAAACTCTGAACATGTCTCATAGTTTGAGAATGTTTCTGAAAGCCTGATTTTCAGCTTCTTCTATGAAACAAGTAAATACAACCATTTAAAATATAAGCTTCTAATAAAAATCTGATTGATTGGGGTTTTTATAAGCAGACAATTATTTTATAAAGCCAATTTTTGTGACTTCAATTTATCTCATGAACAAAAGAACGCTACATGATTTTAAGGGTATTGGTCAAAATCAGGCAAATCTTGGAACCTTTATTATTCATTGTTGATTCAATCTGGACTAAGATCCAAACCAGTTTTATAGGAACTGAGATATGGTGCAAAGCAGAACAAAATTACATAGGTCCTTGAGACTGGCAGGGATACATCTGAGGATCATGCAGTAGTCTATGTCTTAACTACGTCATTCTCCATAATCTTTGATAAATCAAGAGGACAGGTATTAAAACTGGACAAGTAAACACCAATAAAGACATAGTTCCCCAAAACAAAGAGTATTCTCTAAGTTTGCCAGATTTCTATAAACTGTTTAGGTTGACATGGTAAGCAGTTAAGTACAGCCAAAAGGAAGATTTGAAAGTGGAAAAATGCTTTTATCCACTACCTAGTTCCTATGATTGCCCAAATGATAACACTAACCAAAGGGCAAGTTAAAGAAAACTAGCAATTCAAACTGCCTTTATTTGGAATTCATTTGCAGTGGACTAAAGCTTATTGGGGTCAGCAGAAACAGGATGACTGGCTTTGCTCTCAAAACTCTGCCATATTATTTTGAGCTTATTCTAAGTCAACATTTATGCTAGGCAAGAGCAATTCTTGATGGAGTAGCCTGGAGCTCAGAATTTAGAGAATCCATCATGTCCTCTCAAATAAATCATGGTCCAAGCAAAGTTATGAGTAACTGTACTCAGATTGCAATCATATCTATTTCTACACCTGGTCTGAATTTTGCACAAGAGCTGAACACGGCATCTTATGCTCAGAATAATTGTCTTAAATTCAGGGGTCAGACACATGAACAAGTCAATCTTCATGAAACTAAAGCTAAATGGTGCAAGCAGGACGGCAGCTTTAGCGCACTGACAGTTTTAGCCAGTGCAACAAGGAGGTATATGGATTAATTAGACCATTTTTTTGGCTAAAAAGGTGCCTCTGAAGTAATAACTCCTGGCAACTGGTGTAGCAAAAAGGGTAAACTACTCCCAATACTTGTTTCTCAGCAGATGTGCTGTCACTAAAGCTGTTGTAAACTGCTATTGTCTCTGGATCAAGAGATAACCTGTTTACCTACCCTGAAAATGAGTTTATTTCTCTGTATTTAATTCACAGTGAAGCACCAACTTCAAACAACTGAGAAAAGCTTAAGGACATCTGTTAATGATACCAAATATCTGGCTTTGAGAATTTTGAGAAAGTCTGAAACCATTATTTGCCATTGTCTGTTATGACTCCTTGCATCACTGTAGTGTTTTGAGGCACTCAAAAGGACCAACACCAGCCATTGTGCCACCTATGTTGCAGTTTTGAAAAAGTGATGCTGGTGAGGTATTAGAGCAGTTCTATGAGAGGGCAAGATCCTGCTCAGCTGAGTGGTACTGGCTCCCTACCCTTGAAGAATGTTGAATTCATTTAGTTTAATACACAAAGTGTCTGGAGTCAAATTAGTCCTTAATTTGTACCTCCCCTCCTCTCACTCCTGAAAAAGCATTTTGCTCCCTCTGTCCCAAAGGCTGCCTGTGCAGGCATCTCATCTGTTTCCTTCACACTGGTGCCACAGCACAGTCTCCACCAAAGAGAGCTCTTTCTGAATTCCAGACACACTGGGGTTTTGGACTGGGGTTCTTTCTCTTCCTCCTAACATTTATCTAGAGAATCCAGAAATAATTTTAACCACTAGTGGTAGGTGAAGTGCATGACCATGCCTAGGAGCAAGGAGTTCCTAACTGAATAAAAAAAACACACTGAAGATCCCCCTGCAAATTTTGACCAAAAATGCATAAATCCTGAAAGTCTGAAGCTTGGAAGGGATTCAAACTTAACTCAGGAAAGGCCATTAAAAAAATAAAATTCTGTGGATCATAAAATGAGCTTGCCTTTACATAAGAGGGAATATGCAGCATGAGTAAGAAAGCCATGAGACAGAGAACAGATGATAAGACTGCTGTTGCCATCCATAAAAAGAATTTTACTAAAAGCAGCAGTACATAAGGTGCACATGCTATGTGGCAGGAGATCAGGGTACAGGGAGGGACCCAAAGGACAACAAGCACAAGAAGAAACTAAACACACAAAATATTTCAATTTTCAGTTAAGGGAGAACTATGCTATTCTCATGCAAATTATGCTCTGTGATGCTGAAAGGATAGAGAAAGAGCATTCACAAGAGTATAATGAAAGAAACAAATAGCTGTGAACAGATGAAGGAGAAACTGAAAGAGCTTCATATTCAGGGAATGAAAAAGGTAAGACAGAAAGGGTAACTTGCAGGATGTGGAATTCTTCACTTCGTTATGCTTGTCTCCTCATTTCCTTGCAATTTCATGATTGGTAGAATTTTATTTGCATGAAAATAGGATGAGGATTCTGCCCTGCCACATAGAGAATGTGTGAAGAAACTAGGTGAATCTTACACTGAATCATGAACTCCACAGCTCTCAGTTCAGAAAAACTCGATTCCTCTTCAGGAAACAGTATATATTTAGGGAATGTCACTTGATGGATTGGATCAGGTGTTTTATAAGCATTCTATGAGTCCAGCCTGGTTCTTAAAATTAACACATGTAGCTGTGGTGCTCTCTCTAGATAGAGAAGCTGCATTTAAGAAAAACTGAAATTCTCTGAACGTTGCGAAGGAGCATTATCTCCTGACCTTGGATAAATCCTTTCCTTTAAAATGGGAAAGCAAAACAATGGAAGGTATTGCCAGGGATTCTGGATAAGGTCAGAGTCTTTATCATCAGCAAAGGGATGAAGAAAAGGGATTTTTACAGGAAATAGCACACCATTCACAAACTCAGTGAATAAAAGTGACGGTAACTCAAGATGAAAAGATCTGCCCTTGGGAGACTGAGAATGCATGAATGACCTCAGGGATCCTGTCCCTGTTTGCTATGAATTCATACAGCAAAGTAGAACTGACAGAAGGAGTTAAAGTAAGGTCTTGGTTTCACAGTCAGCAACTGAATCATACTCCTAGAAACATACCTGCTAATGAAACGTTTGCAATTCTTTATCGATTAAAGCACAAAAGGATTATGATGCATACAGAGCCACACGCTTGGTTTTCTGACAGTGAGCATTTCTAAGCTGGGTAGAAGCCATTCAGAAAAATGAAGACACATTTAAGGTAATTGGAAAGAGTCCTAGGAGGCAGTACAACAAAGCCAGGTACTGAAGTACACACTGCAAAGGTGCTCTTGGCTCAGTGACCCTTGGTAGGCTGCAACTGTGACAGAAGTTAACTGCTTTAAAAGAACACTTGAAAACAAACACTAGCTTGTCCATCATCCTGCTCTTTGAGACGGGAACCTGGGAGTAGTATCATCCTCATTCTATTTTGAAGGAAGACAAAAATAAAGTCCACAGAATCCATTTTTAATTCACGTTGGAATGAAACAATGTAAGACTTTTGGAAATTTTCTGATGGCAAATCAGAGCTTGTACACTCTTTATTTCAGCATTTGGTAGTTCAGCATTAAATTGCATATTAGAAACCCAGGTCACATTTTCTATGATTTTATGTCTACTGGAACTGAAAAATCCCTAACCCTTATCAGGCCACTGATTCCCAATAGTGGCCCCAATAGTGGGTGGAACATATACATGAGGCAATAATGAGTTAGTCTGACTTTACAGAACAACATTTTCCTTGAACAGGGATGGCAATGTGCTGTGAAAGTGTCTTTAGAATAATTTCCTCACATTTCAAATGAATATTCCAACAAGTACGTTCTGTCTGTGTACGTTCTGTCTCCCTATTTCTGAAGATCATTCCAGGCAAAAGCACTGTAAAAACCAGAGTTTCCCCATAAAACCCACTTTCAAGAAAAAAGGCTTTTGACAGAAAACTCTCATCAGATGACAAGATTCTTTTTGGTTAAGAATGTGTGGCTCCTTTTCCTCATCTGCAAAGAAGCTAAAAATGGCTCTACCACAGAGTCCTGAAATCCAGAAAGTGGTGGATTTCCATATCATCTACACTGTCACTGTGTGGTTTATATAGTATTTCAAGATAGATGTTTGATTTTGGATAAGTTATTCACACTGAGTCACCAGCAGAGAGATCTTTAGATGCTGAAAGACTATAGAAGGGAAATTTCCATATTGATATGCTGTCATTTTAAACATGGCAGGAGAAAATAAATTTAATTATGGTAATTGTAGTTAACTTTCTGCATTCTATTTTCCTGTACTCAGGAAAAAGCTGGATGTCTCTACTGAAGAGAAAATAGTGATTCAAAGAGAGTCCTGTGTGTCATACACACAGGTGGAAGTAAAAAGAAGCATACTAGAGAAATTAGAAGGTTTTTTATTTGTCAGGTGCTCCAGACAAGTCAGTCAAAGCATGCTTGATGTTCAGGATGAATAGAGCAGCCTAATCCTTAGATAACTGGGGGTTAAGAAAAGATGCCATATGGCTGACTATTAAACTCAAATGACTCAAGGCATATGATATTGAGTACCACTTTTGGTTTAAATGGGTAAACCCAAGCTCAAATGCTACAAATTTGCTACAAATGCTGCAAATCACAGCCATAAGTTCAAGTTGTGGGTTTTTTATTTACTGTGATATAAGCATCTCATTAAAATCCATTGTAGCTACTGGGCTAAAGATATGAAACCTAAATAAACAGTTTTGGCCAGGACAGGATAAACACAGTTACCTGGGCTGTTATTTCCAGGTACCTTCAGGAGGCACAAGATTGGATGAAAGAGCTGACCAACACACAGAGAAGGGAGTACTGGCATGTCATGAAAGTGGCCAGAGCAGGATTTGTACTTGTGATATATTTTATCTATTATCCTGCACTGTTTACTGCAATGTTTGGGATCCTTGGAGTTGAGCTGATGGGGAAGTACAATTTCCACAGCATGCAGAGGCAAATAAAGAGATTATTCTGCCCCACATAACATGCAGGGAGGATATTCTCTGTCATATACTAATCCATGGCAGAAATGCCCAAATTGCAATTTCCATAGCTCACATCTCTAGTTGCTGCTGTGCAGAGGGAATGGTCTTAGCTGACTGCACATTCACTTCTCCAGGCAGGTAGCTGGGTGCTCATTATAGACAGCTGGAAAGCCACTGATAAGATAATGGAAGAGGAGAAATCTGCAGAAGTCAAATGATTCTTGCCACAACGAGGGGAAATACAGAACTAGTGAAAATACTGCCTTATTTCCTGGTTACGTGCCAGAAACACAGCCAGACCACAGCCCTGCCTGTGAACAACTCTAGGAAACCAGGGATGAAATGTAATACAGGTGTAATATATCCCAGCCTGCCAAAGCTGGTCCTTGCTGGTTTCCAAATGGCACCACAGAAGCAATCTAGGCAGAATTAAAATTGAGAAGTAACAAAGACCAGCACAGTTCTGATGCACTTACAGCTCATACCAGTATATATGTATATAGTACTTTGGAGGGTTCTTAGGAACCAGCCTCCAGGGAAGAGAATTGCATCACTCTCTTTGAGGTGGGTTACAAATAACCTTACTGATGACCCAAGAAGTCAGTGTTTAATGGCAAAATCCTCAGCTGCCCTGACACAAAATTAGTCGACTATGTCCTGTGAAGGAGTGAATTTCTGTGCAGATTTTGAATTTCTGAAGACACCTCTAGCAATGGTGTCCATTTTGCTTCCCTTAAGCATGCAAGGGAAATAACTACAATTCCTCAACTTCAGGATGGGCTCATTGTCCTGTTGCTACACTTAAAAGTATTTTGAACACCCCTCTTCCATGACAAGAAAGAACCAACTTTTTATCTTTTAGAGCCAGAGTAAAAACATTTTATGGCCAAAGTGAGTTCTTCCAACAGTGATCTCAGGGGAAAATGGAAAAGGGATTGAAGGTGAGGAAGTTGCATAGTGTTGGCAATTGTTCTAAAGTCACCTCATGTCAAGCCCAAATGAACCTGATCCACTGACTGCTGAAGAGTAGAGGAGGGAAAATCAGACACAGTGAGGAATGAGTCAGGTCTGCCTCTTGAAGAAGAGCTGACCAGAGGACAGGATCTAACAAACAGCCTGCACAAAACATCATGGCAGTGTTGCTAAAACACTTTACAGATTCCTGCAGTCTAATAAGGCCTGGGACGATGGCTATATAGCAAGTGACTACATTTTTAAAGACAATATAGAAAAAATACTTCATAAAATTACTTGGTTTAAAGAGTTGATGTAAAGAGCAGCCAAAGAGCAAAGAATTATCTCTGTCTGGGAGAGGAGGACTCCTTGAATCTAAATTTCAGGCAGTTCTACAGTTCTGTTCCTCAAGGAGGAAGTTTCCAGCTGCCTGTCACCTCTTTGTAAGCACTTGACCTATTTGTATTGAGGGAACCCGATGGCATAACTGATGACATGAATTCTATTTCTGTGACTAGATTATCAAGTTCTAAAAAAAGATTTCTAAAAGAAAGCTTCAGGATATCAACAGACAATTGCTCTATAAAAACATTGCAGCCTTTTTGAGTGAAAGTGGCCAATGAGAATCTTAAACCCCTAAGACTTAATTATTTACAATTTATTTAATGATAAAGTGCTAGGCTGCTGGATGATTTATTTTTACAGTTGTAGACTGTGATGGGACTGTTGGATTTATGAATTCTATCCAGGGCTCTAACAGCAAAAAGAGATATGGAAACATGAATAAAAGCAACTTCCATTGCTGAAGACGTGACACTGGACAAAATATTTTGAAGATATATATTAGTAGGGTTAACTGGAAATTTGGTGCTTCTAAAGTTGTGGGCCCATACTAGAATGGCTCTCATACAGGCAGGAAGGGCAGATGCACTGTTATTCACTCATTCTGGATTCAGACAGAAAATTATGTGAAATACACCAGTCCACTCCTTTAACCAGGTAGGGCAGACTCATGCTATGATGCTAGGACAGAAAAAGCAGTTGTGGCAAATGGGTTTCCAAAGGAAAAAAGTGAAGGAAAATGGAGGAGGTCTCTGTGATGCTCCTGAGAAATACAGAAAATATTTTCAGAAAAAAATTCTGTTATACCATACAAAACAGAGATTTGAACATAATTTTAAGAGCTGAAGGCTGCACTCAACTAACTGCAAGATGAACCACACCAGATGCATGTAAATGTAAATGTGCTTTAGGGAGAATGGTACAGCTCTGGTTTTGGAGCTGTGCACTTCTGCAGGATCAAAGTCCTTCCTCATCCATGGAATGCTCATGGCTCAAGGTCCAGTTTACAGCCTCCAGGAGCCCCCTGGGGAGGAATGAAGGCTGCACTGCCTCCACTCCATGATGGCAATGGCCAAGGGGAAGTGAAGAAGAGGGAAAGGAGCTGTGTGAACCTCCACTGACCAGACAACAGTCATGCAGTGCCACCTCCCCTGACTCTGAATCCAAATGCTTTTCTCCAATTCAGGGAAATAAGTGACAGCTGGAAGACCTCAGGGTCTGTCCAAACATTACAAAAAAGTTGGATGAAAATTCCTAGGCATCTTTGGACAGCTCCAAAGGAAAGTTTCTCGTAGGTCATCAGAGAAGATGAGTTTCTCATCTGCCTCACAAGATCTACATAAGAATGCATCTATCAGGAAGGAGAATTGTGTATTTATCTAATTTTCTCTGTTTAAGATTTAGCCACAAGTCACAGGACTACAGCATGACTCAGACACAGGCTCCTGTAAGAGCCAGTCTGAGGCACAGAGGGGCCACTCTTGGTGTAGCACAATGACTGCTATAGGCAGCCTTGTCTGACAGCAACACTGCTCTAAAGCAACCTTGTCAAGCTTATCCTGAGCCTTGGCTGCCATTAAGGGTTCTACAGATCACAGTCATTTTGATAGCTTGCAGCAAATGACAGGGGACTAGCAATTATCATCTCAGGACTTGCAACTGAAAGCACCTTTCATCAGAATACTAAAATTACATAAAGCTGTCTACTTTTCCTACTCTCCCAAGACTGCCTGCAAGCAGGGTCAAAAATCACAGTCCATTTAGAAAAACTGGGGAAAAGTTTCCTGAGGAGCATTTCAGTGCTTCCTAAAACAGCTGTTTAGAAAACATCTGAAGACAATATGGAATTTCATGGAAATGCCACTACACTATGGAAATGAGTAAGACTGCATTAAAAAAAAATTCTGAGTATCAGCAATCAGCAGAAACAAACAAGTAGAAAAGTCCCTAAATATTAAGCCACCCACTCAGATCTCACTTACTAATTAAATTAATTTTCCTCTCTAGTTAATGTTTTTCTAAGGAATCAGTGGTTTAAACACAACATGTCCAGAAACTCTCAGCTGATACCTGCTAAGACAGGAGGTACTGAAGAGTTCAACAGTGTATTTTGCAAGCTGGATTTTAGACTATCTCCCTAAACCTATTTCTATCATCTGTGTTCAGCTTGGAACTTGCAGACCTGGTGTAATGAAGAAGGCTGTTACTAATCTTTTTAATGCTATTTGCCTGGACTCTTGGAAGCAATGTGAGCTTATTTCAGGCTGGATATTTATTTTTTTTCAGAGGGTGAGACCTTCTGGCACATTTACTTTTCTGATTTCTTGTGAGACTATGGCTCTTACTGAAATTATAGCTAAAAGTGTTAACAGCACATTTATAAAGCAAGATGAGCTGTCTCATAGCTTTTGTTAGGTTAAATTAATTGAAATTGTGTATCATTAAAAAAATAATGATGCCACTTTATGGGCATCATAATGATGCCACTTATATGGGCCACTTGCTAGGTCTGCAAACTAACTGGAAATTAACAATCATGGATAATCTAAAAAGAAAGGAACATATGCCCAGGTTTTCACATGAAGGACCTCAATCTTGTCATCTAATGTCATCACAGAGCCATAACACTATGCCATTTCCTACAGAGTGGCTGTATGCTGGCCTCTGGGTAAATGGATTTTTTTGCCATGGATGACAAGATACAAATGATATGGAAACTTTATAAACATTTCCACCTACTGCAACTATTAGCCCACCAATCAACTAAATAGTCAAAGTGAGGCTCTGGTCTCCTCCAGGAGGTCACTCCAGATAGGTGTGGATGCCCACAGGCAGAGCTGAGCTTTCCAAAGGCTAGCAGGACAATCTGCAAAGGACTCTGTGGTTTTAAGGACAGAAATAGCAACTCTGAGGGGAGAGAGCAGAATTTTGTCCTGCCAGAATCTTTTCTGTGGTGATGAAGCCCTGTCTTATAAATGGGTCCATTTGGTACATCTCACCAATGGTCACTGTGTTCAAAACCCTGTGGAAATAATTTTATGGGGACAGCAGGGCATCAGAGTGGAAAATGCAGAGAAATAAACCACCTGAAAACCTCCAAGCATCATTCAGCAGTGTGTGCTACTCTGTGCTCTTTATCTCATGCAAAGTCTGGCAGAGCCCCAGCCACTCGACCCTTTCTAGTCCCAAAAAAGCCCTGCTCACTAACAGCCAGAAATATAAAGTGAAGGAAACAAGCACAAGGGTGTGCAATGGGTTAACTGAGAGCAGAAGCTAAAGAATTATCTTCACTGTTCAGTGCACTTCCTACTCTCCTCCACTCTCAGCCTCCAACAACTCAGAGAAAGAAGCCATGCCTCAGAAAGAAGAATGTACAGAAAGAAGAATGTACAGAAGCTCACTAGTCACTAGGGAAAGATCTTTCAGTGGTTACTAAAATAGCTGCACAAAGGAAATCAATGAATTTCCAGTCATAATGTTTACATTTCAATCAAAAGAGCAGGAAATTTAAATTAGGCAAATACACTTGTTCATTTAACACCACAGATGTAATAGAACATTGGTTTATATTGTTATCATCATCATCATCATCCACTTTTAAGTCAATAGGCAGGTCTGCAACAGGAGATTTTTCAGGAATTCTACAGCAACACATACACACAAACACACAAATTACATGTAAAAAGTAGCTTGCATAAGCTAAGTAAGGTTAATGGCAAAAGCTTCTTTCTATGCAGAGAAAATTGAACATTAAAGCTGCAGCATTAGGAAAAAAAAAAAAGTTTAAAAACAAGGAATGAAGTTGTACAACAGATGAGAACTTAACAAAACTGGTGACCTTTCCACACAGATGAAGTCAGGTTAAAAAAAAAAACAAACCAGGCCAAACCAAAAACCAAAGGAGACCAAAACCAAATGAGACCAAAAGAGAACCTCCCCCCCACACACATACAGACAAAAGTGAGAGCACAACAAAGGAAGTGGAAGAAAAGTGTTACCCATAAGTAGCCGCCGTTTCACCCGCTTGTCCACATCAGCTACTGACGTGGCATTGTACTCAGAACTCTCAATTGCAGCCTCATCCTTCTCTAAAACACAAGTAAGGGACAAACATGGAGCAGTTGGTTAATCACAAGCCCAATTTTCCGCTGCCTAAGACAGTTTCTTGGCATGGCACAGCCAAAGCCAAGAAGCAAGGCATGAAAGCACTAAATCCCCGTTAGAGAGTTAATTCCCTTGGAGAACCCAGGAAAAAATTAAAAGGGTGTTTAGGGAAAGGAGGAAGAAAGAGGGTGAGAAGGAAGAATGGTCAACTCAAAAGTAATTAATCACACAGAGGAAGCTGAATTTCTACTGGAGAACAAGACAGCTAACGTGGGTGCCCCAGAGAGGTGTTAATGATGAAAATTAAAATTCAGGAAGGCTAGTTAAACAAACTACCAAAGACAAACTAGGCTAATGGGGGGCACCAGGATTTGAAAGTGGCAGGGAGAAGACTGAGACAGACAGAGAGAGCCACAAGAGTCCGGTGATGGATGGACATGGATGCACCATAGCCTTGTACACATGGACACACTGAGAAACGGAACAGCAGCATGCAAATTAAACAACAACAACAAAAATAAACAAACAACAAACCAAACAAACACAAAAAAGATCAATTTGGGCAGTGCTGGTTGCCTGCTTGTCTATGAAACACTACTAGCTAAACATTCAACGCTAGGAAAGATGTTGCAAGAACAGGGTTTAGTAATTTCATTAGCATGCAGTGAGCAGGATGATGTAATCAGAGTGATGTCACTTTACAAGGTAGTCTCTGAAATCCTATATGTAAAAGTTTCATACAGCATAATGAGGTTATGCTTCATTAGAAATACACAGAAACAGTCACAAGTGTGGGAAGAGATGATCAGTAGGTGAAATAAAATTAAAGATTTCTGATACAGGAGAGCCATGGAGAAGCAGCAGCTGGGTAAATAAAATGATTTGTAGGAAAAGGGAAATGCTCATTAGGAAAACAAAAAATGAAGATGCAAGTGGGGACTTTCACATGCAGCAAACATAAAAAAAGTAAAAGGTTAAGACAAGCAAACGAAGACAAAATATGTTAGACAAAGGGTCAACAAGTATTTATCTGGCATTGCAGAAGTTTGCATTCTTGCAGTGATGGCTGGAATATATACACCACTGAAGACAGCAAACTGGAATCACTGAAGTGAGGAGGAGGAGGAGGCTGGCAGGTTTTGTTTGTGGCAACTCTACATGGTTGAGTGGCAACAAGAAGTTGTTTTGTTTTGTTTTTAACAAGTTCTAGATGGGATCAGGCTGCAATAGAGGCTTTTGTTTGAGTTTTTTTGTTTTGTTTTTTTTTTCTCTGTAAATAATTAATAAACGTCAGTTATCAGACAAGACAGGCAATCAGGAACCATCACCAGAAAGCAGGAATAAATAAATGTAAAAAAAAAAAATTAGAAGTATTCTAAGAGAAAGAACTATTTTAGAGAGAAGAAAATCAGTACAGGCAGTAATATGTGACTTACATCACAAGACCAAGGAATGTAACATGGAGTTTTATGTATTACATTACAAAAATGGGAAAAAAAAGTAAAAAAAAAAAATAGATGCAATGTACACAGCTTTTAAAATATTTTTTTACATGCTGGGCAAAATAAAACATCAATCCAAGGGTATTAGTGAATAATAATAAATAGAAGATCAATTATCCATTCAACAAAACCTGCTCTCAAAGCTCTCACCCTTGCAAGTTCTCCCCATCTGGAACTGCCACAGGACAGGGGTTGTAGGATGGAGCCCTCTGCGTTATCAGAGGCACTCTCTGCGAGATCCCCCGCTCTCAGACACACCTTGTGCAGACAAAAAGGCAGAGCCCAGCTCTGAGCCCCCTCCAGCTTTACCTCTGCCAGCATAAACCTCACCCTGCCCACAATTTGTGCAATTAAACCCCTCAGAAGTGAGCGAGGCTCTGGGCAGCTTTGTGCCATGGATCTGACCAAGACAGACTGGCTAAAGGGAACTGACAGATTTCCATAAGTTTCAAATGCTCTGTCTTGCAGAAGAGGAGAGAAAATATGATAAACATGTGTCTGTGTTTTTTTTTTAACCTCAGGAAATGACTAAGAATTTGTAAGAACTTGAAATTGTACAAACAAAAAAAGACGACATGTCCGCAATGCCAATGAAAACCATTATGCATTTCAGGTTCTGATCTGTAAGAGTTTTCAAATGGACTATGCAAAAATGCACTTTTTCTTTTTTTTTAAAGTGGAGTGGAAAGAAATGTTGTTAAGCAAATTATACACTTTATAATCATAAATGTTTGCAAAGCATCTGCCAAGATGCTCCATGTTTTGACCAGCTTTTTCCTACTGATATTCTGAATGAAAGCTTATTCACTACAAGCGTTGTAATTTTCAGAACCATGGAACACACACCAGGGAAGAAAGCACATAATGATGACTCCTTTTCCCTGGTAACAACTCAGAAAGGGAGGTAATTTTTCTAACCTTGCTCGAGCAAGGAAGTCTTGACTAAGGAAAGTGAACTGAAGAGCTGAACTTTCATCCAAAATGATGAACGTTCTGCGCCTTTTTACTTCAAAAATAGTTACGAACAGAAACAAAAGCTACAAGCGGGTAACAAAGGAATTTTTCACCAACAAACATCTGGACAGAACACTCACAAATGCTCCTGTGTGTGCCTGGCTGAGCCAGGAGCTGCTGGAACACCTTCTGTGGGACACACACACACACACACACACCCCCACGGCACAGAAATTCTGAGCAACCCGAAATCAAACGTGCTGCAGAGAAGTACTCACCAATGCAGGTTCGGCCATCTGAGTGCAGGGCATACTTCTGATGACAGCCACACACAGGACCCGTATCTGTGTCATCACAGGTGTGTTGGCAGCCTCCATTCCCATAGTTACAGGTTACTAGTTAAGCCCCAAATGAATGTGTATATATGTATATATAAATAAAATGACAATGAAACCAATTAGTCTGGCGAGCCTTTCAGAACACAGAAGAGCAGTAACATACCAAGACATAAGGCAACATAACATTTGTGCTCACAATTATTTATATTTCTTCTTTCTGCCCCCTCCCTCATGCCCTAGCCTCAATCCATACAGTGAGAAAGAAAAATAAAAGCATTTTCCCCACTCTATTTGTATTAATAATTTTAGTGTGACCTTTAGCCAATTCCATGTCTTCCTAAAAGCTACATGCTTCATATCCATGATGAAATTAACAGTCTACCCATACAAATGCACAGTTTCAGGTTCATAGACAGCATCTGTCTTTTGTTGCCCCTTCATTCTCTCAGTAGAGGAAGCACAGACCAAGCAGCAAGAACAGGATCACAAAAGTCTTGAAATCCACTATATAAAGTGCTGTCCCCCTAAAGCAACAAGTTTAAAAATAAAACAGGGAATGCTTGTTTTGTTTGTTTTTGTTTTTTTTTCTTTGCAACAAAAAAGACACAGTTCTTATGGCTATGCCATGTGCTGGCCTCAGCCAGGAAGGAAGCACTGGAGATGCTACTTTCATTTCCAGGAATATAGTGAAGAACAGCTTTTAGGAATTCAAATGTCCTCTGGTGTAAAAGTACTAAACAAACATTAAAGAAAACATTTTTCATGAGAATAGGGAGAGTTTTGAAGGTTATGTGAATTAACAGATCAGATTCAATTAATTACCTTTGTCACACGATGGATTTAATTTCTGCCAGCTAAGATAAACTAGATTTAAAATATTAAGCTGGCTAGCACTATTTAATAAAGCCTTTCCCTGCCCCTGTGTCATTTCATCCTTTGCCGCTGCACACTTTAATGGTGAATAACAGTTCTGATCTGACTGATTTCTGAATTCAATTTACTGTCTTTATTTGGACTAAGTTCTTTACTGGTAAATATATACTGGCAAATATGGGGGAAATCCAATATGCCATTATTTAATTATGTATTTATCATTTCAGAGGACTTAAATGTTTTGAAACGTTATGGTAATTTAAACGCAAACTACATTTATTTAAATACTGACTCCCAATAATCAGAAGGAGCTTCCTCACATTGGTCTTAGCAATTTTCCTTCTAGATAAGAATTTATAAAAGAGGCAGGGTACCAAGTTGCAATATACAGTAAAACCAAGAAAATTATTAACAAGATTTAAAAATCCTGTATCTAACTAAAATCTGAGGTTGTATCTAATGCAAGAGGACTAAGTTCATGTATTTCCCCACTGAACTCAGTGACCCTGCTTTAATTCTAGCTCCTGAAAATGGAGTAGACTGGAATTTTCCATCACAGTAACTGGAATGAAATATCCCACTTCTAGTGTGAGTTCCACAGTGCTGAGCAGCCTTGCCACTCTCAGTAAGCACTGAAGTGTTTAGCTTAAAATGGAACAGTTCTAAAAAAAGCTACTGAGGGAGACCCACCACAGCATACCCAACAGAATTCCCATTAAAACCTCCTGCCAGTATGGGAACCACAAGTTTACAACTTCAGCTCCTGAATTCTGGCAAAGATCACAATAGGAATTGTCCAGCTCTCAAGTGAGTACAGACCTGAGGCCACCACAGGTGCAAGCATCCTTCCCACTGCACACTTGGGATAAAAACCCTTGTGCTGCTCAGGATAGAGAGGGAACAGCCTTGGAGCCTGGTGGCAAATCTCTGAGAAGAGAGACTGCCTGGATTCCCATCTCACTCTCCAGGAATATCACTGTTCTATCCAACTGGAGAGCATGGCAGTGAGAAAAATGGGGAGACCTGCCTGATCCATGCTCTCTTTGTGCACTAGACTGGAAAATGGAAATTGTGGCTTCAGTCCAACCAGACAGAGGAGGGAATATACCCCAAATCATAAGAATCCTAAACTTGCAAGGAATTACACTACAAAACCCCCTAAGCAACAGCCACCCTCGGGCATTCTTTCTCCTTCTCCACTTTTACAGCTTACCTAATAATTTTTTTTTTTTTTGTTAAAAAATAGCTGAAGAAAATCAGCCTGCTTTGCATCCAAAGGAAGCAACATTTCTTTCCCTTCAATACACAGTAACATTTGAGTTTTTATTTTTGATGCAAAACAAACAAAATTCTATGTTAATTCTCTATTCTTAAAGTTCCCACCTCTCCAATTAAGACATGCTTATTACTTGACCCCATGTGCCTCTAGGACTATGTGGAGTTTCTGTCCTTGTAAGACTGCAGTGCCATCACAAATTAACTTTAAGGTGTTGTTTATGCCAGATGTTTAAATACATTTCTAGCCAACAGTATTTTTATTGAGGATTTTAAAGTGCAATCAGCAACAAAGTGTGTATTTAAAAAATGTGACTGCAGTGGTTATTTTTGGCATTCCTTGCTGAAAACCTCTGCTGGCAGAGATGAAAATATCTTAACATGCTTGCTCTGACCCACGTAATACGAGCAACTTTTCATTACTATATTTGTCTATGAAAAAAATTGTACTAGGCTGATGGCATTTATGGCAAATCCTGCAGAATCACACACTTTTACAGCTTCCCTGCATATTAAAGTTCTACCCAGTCCATGAGTGCACATGTAGGTCAGTTCCTTTTCCTGTCTCCGAGAAACATTAGTAAATCATGTTTTTGAAGGATTTGAATTTCTGTCTAGACTACAATTTATTTATTTATTTAAAGTAACTTGAGTCACCATTTTGACAGCTCTACAGGTGAAATTGGCACAAAACCCAATTGTAAAATATGTCACTTCAATTTTCTTCCAGCCCTCATTCTGTGGCAGTGACACAGTGAGAAGCTTCTCTTGCTTAGAGGAAGAAAATCATAATTATTTAAAAGCAAATAGACATCCAGATCTACTCCATTTTTGTCAGAAAGAATTAAAGCAACATCAATGAGAATTCATGAAGCGTTAAAAACTATTTCTGATAAATTTGGACTCTGCAGCTATGCAAACAACTGTGCACTCATTCAAAATCTGTGATATTAAAGAGGCAAACAGAGGCAAAATGATAAATTCCAACAGACACAGATCACCTTAAAGTATCATAAATCATGTTAAAATGAAAGGGATGGAAAACAGTGAGTTGTTGGGTTTTTTTAACCAAAGGAGAATATTCACATATCTGTTAGAACTCAGACATACTTATCCCCACATGGCAGATTTAAAACCAGAGCAACACCATCTTTTGACACTGCTTCAGCATTTGCATGTGTCTTAAGTGCAGTCAAAATGCTTGGCTCTTTCCTTAGTGGGAGAAATGTCCCCGTACAAGAGCAGAGAAGGCCTACAATGACACCCAGCCTCGTGGGACACGTCCAGTGCTGGCAGCAAAATCATCAGGCTGTTCTCCCAACACTCTTCCACATGGAAAAAGAGCTTCAGGGCTGACATTGGGGCTTCAAAGTGCCTTCAAACCAGATTCATTTTTTTCACTGATTACAATGCTCAGGGCTGGCCAGACACTTTTCTGGCCCTGGGAGGTGGCATGAAGCCCTACCTGTCCACCTGCCCACACTGGAACCAGCAGCATCTATTCAGTTTGACTGGGATGAGCTAAACAGTCCTGGGACACAGCTTGGCATGTGGGCCAAGCTTGCCCCCAGAGAAATACATGGACTAGTCTAGAAATGACATTTTGATAATGAAAAATGAGAAACAACTGTCTGAAAGAGAAATGGCACCTTAAAGCACAAGAAGGATTTTAATGTACGCATTCCACTACGTATTGATAGTAATATTCCATGCTAAACTCCTCAGAAGACAGAAAATATCAGAATCCAGCCTCACTCTATAGCCTAAATCCTGTTTTCAGTGCTTCTCTGAAGTTTCACAGAACCCTCTTTCTGGTTTCTTCCATCTTACATGGACTTGACAAGAAGTACTTGAAAGCATACAGCCAATTATTTAATCTAGCATTTATTACTTGGTAACCTAAAAAATTTCCCAAGACAACAGTGTCCTGATCCTGTTCATATGTGGACTGAAATATATACCATGGCTCAGATGCCACAGAATTTGTCACAAGACAGATACTTCTTTTTTTAAGAATGGACTTTTCAAATGAGCATGTTGTCACTCCAGGTAACTTGAAAACTGCACTGTTTCTTAACTAAATTGGCCATTAAATACCTAATTTAAGTAAATATATGGGCACCTTTATGTGATAAAGCTGTGCATGCAACATTTCCTACATGATTTATTCTAGTATGGCTTTATATTTTTAACAATCTGGAGATCTTTGTACTGATAGAAACAGTTGCATGAGGACACTGTCAGCAGGAGCTGAAAAGCTGCCACTTGGCATCAGGAGGTTGGCATTTTGTTGTGAAAATAATTTAGGATTTTTAGAATTACTGTGTGCTAGCCTTTCTGCTCACTTAAATCATTATTTTCCAAGGAGGCAGGTAGCAACAGCTGCAGGTAGGGTTACCCAGCATTTTTCATTAAAAGATTCAGCTTTCACTTGTTTATAAAGCTTTGAGGTTGCAACTTGCAGGTATGTGAATCTGCTTTAGATTTCCTCTTATTTTTAAGCTTCCAGCTAAGAAAGAGAGGAACATAAAATGTCTTGGTTTGTTCATATTTGGGGAAAAAAAATCTTCAGTTTATCAAAAATTTCTAATGCAAATCGTGCTCAGGAGCAGGATCTTAGTATCTACCATGGATAAAGATGTAGAAAGAAGAGGTAAATTCCCATTTTTTTTCAACATAATCTGAAGCCAAATTGACAGCTCTGAAGTATCTTCTTTCTGCTTCCAGCGAGTATCTACGAAAATTTCTGACAAAGCATAATCTTCTTCTGGGCTTGTGTACACCAGAGACCATTAAAATATTTTACAGGAGTGGCAGTAAACTCCCAGAAGCTGAAGTTGACTGATGCTTTGGATCTAAAGGATGCAGCTTATCTGAGGGATCACGTATGGATCTGTGTGGTTCTGCCTGGTGTATTTCTAGGTGGCTCTTGATGTCCCTTTCAGCCTCAACACTTCAGTGTTTTTTTAACATGCTGGGCAACTAGAAATCACATACTAAAAATTTACACTAAGAAACCATTAAGGCTGCAATCTTAAGCACTCAAATGCTACAAAATACCATACTTATACACAGACCTGGTGTGTCATGATAACTCTCCTAAGTGACAAATGTAGAAAATGCTTGTGTCTCATTTAGTGCCTGGTGAAGCTGAGGAAAAGTCAGGGCTGTGGAAACAGCTGGGAATCTTTTCTCATCTGCTGCAGAGTGAGCAGCATACCAGAAATGGACTGTCAAGAGAGAACAGTCTTGTTCAGACAGTGAAAAGAGCCCTAAAAACTCTAACCTATTTCTGCCTTCAGAAATAGGAACTGTGGAGTTCCTGCTTAGAGCTTGGCAGGTCACTTGCATCTCTTCTATTACAGGTTATTGATATTATAGTTCTTTCTCTGTGGCATTTGCAACTACAGCTGGAGCCATCAGGAGTTTGGCTTGGGTCATACTAATGTGCTGTAAATGCTTAGCTGGGTTCTGTGTGGCTCTTGTTAATCACCTATCACTACTAAATGACTTTGACATTAATATCTTTTTATTCATTTCTCTTTTGTAAGATGGTCAAAGCACTACTTTTTAACTTGAGAAGAGTATTTTGAAAATACATTACAAATGCCTACAAAGCACTTTGATATTACAGTAATGAGTATCATGGGAAAATCCACAAGGGAATGAAAAATTTTATGCTCACAATAGGGTTTAAATACTAGCAGCAGGAAAGGCATGAGACTAAATTGTGGAGAGGAAGCTACTGAACACAAGCCTGTTCAATGAGCACTGACCATCATGGACACTGAGTGAAGCAAGAGTGCTTTATCAGCATGGGAAGGTAAATGATATGATGGTATGTGATTATGTAACTAGTATGTGATGACAATCATGTGATGCATGCACAAAAAGCACGGAGCCTTCCTCCAAGTATTTCTGCTTTCTAACTTATTTTAACACCTTCCTTTGAGGAAGACTTGAATCGTTACTAAAGGCCTTGGGCCAACACATTTGAAAACCTCTCCCAGTGGTCTGATTGAATTGCAAACTGGCTGATAAAAATTCACCCAGAGAGGTACTAGGTGTACTAAGAGGTACTATGTTCTCTGTCACTTGTTCACATAATAAAGCAGGGCAGTAAGCTCTGACAAACCCTGAAAGGCATGGACTCCTGGAGGACCATGATAAACCAGCATAACTCAGAGGGATACAGGGCTTTACAAGGGTGTATCAGCCCCTACCAGTCCCTGTTATACAGGGCTACAAGTGGGGAGTGTCTAGCTCTTCAATATAGCTGCACTGAGTCGTTGCAAAACTGCAGGTCAGGATTTAAGCCAATTCCACTGATTTTTTTTTCTTTTTTTTTTAAGTAGAGATTTGGTTTCAGAATTAAGCTTCTATAAATAGCCTGCTGTAATCTCACCTTTTGTCCCAGGCTACACCTCTATACTTCTGTGCATTTGGAAGGACTAGAAGCAATTATTTCAAATAAGACTCTGGATCATATTTGCAAGAATGTGCTATGGATTTAGAGGCTGATATGCTTCAAAGTAAGTTCTACAGCCTTGGAAAACTCAGTGTCCCTTCTTAGAAGTCTGTCACCTAAAGTTCATTATACTTCCAACTACAATTTGAACAGCAGAGGGCACAGAATAAATTGAAGTTTTTACTCTATTAAACCCTGAGACATTTAGAAATAATGTTCCAGAAAAGGCTCTAATCCTCCTGCCACCATCTATTACTGAAACTCCCAAAGAATATAAGAATTTGAGGAAACAAATAATAACAACATCAGTAAACAACCTCCCACACTTCACCAATGCAGCTGATGCTGCACTCTGATTAACAGAATGCAATATCCACTTCTAATAAACACTGAGAATGAAAATTACCATAAAGGCATTTTTCTCTGTTCTTTGGCCTTTGGCCCTGTGCAGCCTCTTAATATTAAGGAGAACTCAGGCTGTACAACACTCTGTGACATTTCTTTATGACATTCAAAAGTGATTCTTTTGACTTTGTACTTGGGAACTAATATCATCAATGTGTGTTTACATAGTGGAGATCTCAGAAAGAAAAAAACCTGAAGTGTAAGAAAGACTGTCACAAAAATACTGGCCCTGTGCAAAGCAGAAAACATTTTATGTTGTTTTACTGCACTTTTTTTGCCTCTCTCAAAGCTACCAAGTAGGAATGCAAGCTATTGGACCAGATCTAAGACTCACTGGAGCCATCAGAAAAATGTTCTGAAGCTTTCAGATGATGATGCTGAGGTCAATTATTTGAACCTGTACAGAACAATTTCTAATTTTGTGGGCCAGTGAGTATCTGCATCCTTAGCTTTAAATTCATTGATGCATCCACCTTTGCAGACCTTCGAAATATTGCAAGCCAGAATCCACTATGCTTTATTTGTATTGCTTTACAAGGAAAGTCTGAATTAATCTGATCCCTCACTTTTCTGCATTCATAGGAAGGTAAAAAAGTTATTATTTTGATAACTGTCAACATTCTATTATTCAATCCCTCTTATCCATCCCCAAATGCATCTTCTACAGCAAAAAAAACCCCTACTTACTAAAATTGCAAATCACCTTTGGCCAAAACAAAGTTAACTTCTGCAACATAACAACAATGAAGAAAACAAGACATTTTGGGGCATTGGAAATTTAATCTTCATCTACCTACATTTGCAGTCCTTCTGGTTTTTGGCAAGTTCAAAGCCAGGTCTACATTCACAGGCAACCCCACCTTTGGGTGTCTCCCGGCAGATGTGTGCACACCCATGATCTTTGTTCATACAGTTCATACCCTCTGTGGAAAAGGAAAGAAAAATAGAAAATATTAGCATTAAAATAAAATTACAAAATAATTAGGCACATCCAGTCCTCCAATAATTTTATCTGTAGCTTTTATTTTTCATCTGGACCGTGTTCCACAAGACAAAAGAACAGAGCTGAAAAGAGATAGCCAACAAAACAGTGTAATAAAAGACAAACATGCTCTGAGGCAAATATGAGCACTACTGTGTGTCTCTGTTTCCTGTAGAAACTTGAGATTTCTCTGTTCTGTATCTATATTCCAATCTTTCATGAAAATATCAGGGATTTAAAGGATAGTCCAGGAAGTTGTCTGTCCCACAGAGCTGAATAATTTATCTCACTTATTTTTTTTCTTGTGTAAATTGAGTGGCTGTTACTGTCTGGTGCATTTTTATATGCCAGTTAATGTGCTTTATATTTTCTAACACACAAAATCTGCCAAATAATATAAGCAAGCATTTTTGCTTGGATCTGTCTCTTTGCTATTTGTTTTACATCTCAATTCTCTGTCATCTGCCATAAACACAGCACATCTCCAACAAACCTACTACCACTTTTCTCTTTGACTTTATTAAACAAAACCAGCTGCTCAACAAACATCCAAGTGCCATGGGTGGATTCCTGCTAATGTTTATGCCAAGGAAAAGTATCAACCAGCTTTCTTTTAACCATCACAGAGACAAATTTAGCTTTCTAAACCATGTCAGTGATTTGGACACTGAATGCACCTTATACTCTTAGAGCCTTTCATTACCGTGTTAATTCAAATCCCACATATTCACAGAAATCTTGAACTCAGTTCTTATGGGTCAGCATCTAACATTCCTTGTGTGAACGAAGGCTAGCTAGATTTGCATTACAAAGCCTTCCCAGACTTCCCCTTGGATATCTGACCTGTAAAGGAGAGACAAATTCTCTCAGAATACACTGGCAGAGAATTCACATTGTAACTCAGCTTGCTACGCTGAAAACTGCATGTGTTGCCCAAAACACTGCTGTAAGAGACATCAGGGTGGACTCTGCAACTCATTTGGCACTTTGCAATGTGCCTGCTCCTATCTATTTTATTCTAGGCTAATTTCTCAAAACTACACCAGTGCAAAATGTTCAACTTAAACCTACAGTGCCAGTGTATGCAAGTAAATATTTTTGTGTCTAGAATTTTGAGGAGGAAACGCTACAGAAATCCAGCCAGAGACTGCCTCGGGGTGACAGAAGTTAACAGCTTCAAGAAGTTATTCACACTGCTCAGCTTTACCTCTGAGAGGTATGTATTAGCAGAGTAATGAAAAACACACATCACCAGTCTGATTGGATATTTTTGTTCACCTCTCCTACAAAACACACCAGGTCTTAAATCTCATCATTTATGCAAACTAATATTATAGACAACAGATGTATTTATTTCTTCTAAATTCCCCTCTGTGCTGTCCTTGAGCCTAAAAACTTGCCAAAACAAAGTAAGTTGCTATAACCAAGTAAGTTATTTTTGTAAACTGCAGCCTGGACAGCAGATGCTGCTGTGAGATCCAAAACACACTATATGCTATAATATCCCATCCTGCACATCAAAGCGAGGTATGAACACTTTGTTGGGCTCAACAGATACAAGAAACCTGGGAATGGCCTTATTGAAGGGTTTGAGGCATTTTATAATCTCTTTCTCTCCACTTCTCCCAACAAAGGATTTCAGACACAATGTGTTTGACAAACTGCATTCCTGTGCACTGCGCTATGCTCCGAAAGGGATCTGGGAAAGATAACACATGGCTGATTGAGTCCCACTGCCCAGCTCTGAGAAGAGAGGAATTACAGAGATGAAAGCAGATATTTAATGGCCCACAAGTGTAATCAAGCAAGTGATTTTTCAGTGTTTACTTGCAGATACTGCTTTTATGGGAAGACAAAAACTGTGCACTGCTAAAAATATTGGGAGAAAACGAAGATGAAAATCTTCACATTGAGAAACAAAAGTGATTGTTTTAGTGTGTAAGACCACAATATTTTAGTTACTGTATTAATTATTCTAGCTATTGTATTAATCAGAGTTGTCAGTATTTTTCAAAATCCCTAAAAATTAAATTACAAAAAATTCCTAAACAAAACCTTTTTAGCGTGAAAAAATTAGTGAAATAAGAATGCAGCAAACTAATATTTTACTTTGCTAAAGATGCAATCTAACCCAAAACTGTTAATTTGCAAGTAATTGTAATAATTCAAACCCATATTTTTTTAGATTATTATTTAAATTTAGATTTTTCAGATTCAGTACTTATCCAGATATCTTTTGTATCAATCTACATACACAAATAATTTATGAATCACTGTTGATAAACTTTACTTTTTTGCAAGTTGACTCTTCAGGCAATACTGAATCTTTAATGATACAGCACATAAGTAACGCTAAAACCAGAAATATATGCTAAGTATTTTTTTAGTACTAATCTTGGTTTCCATACAAATGCATGTAAATAGGAGAGAAAAATACTCCTAAAATGACTTTGTTCAGTATTCTCTTGAGCAGGATTTAGTCCAAACTTTAAAATCAACTAGAAATACATAAACCACCTCCAGTACTTTCCTATATTGGAGGAAGGTGTACTGCTGATAGTGAAGAACTACTCTGCTGAGTCCACACTGCTACCACAGGAGCAGTGAGATGTTTGAGTTATCATTTCTCCCTAATATTGCCCCCTGAGAAAGAAAGCTTTGCAATATTTTAGTTAATGTTTAGCAGCCACCTAATGCACCACGGTTTTTCCATAAGGGGCACAGAGTGTGAATAACAGCATGGGAAAACTTTTCTTAATGTTGAAGGGGGATTTAAGCCTCTGTGTCTGCCTTGCTGCTCAGCCCCAGGACAAGGGGAAGGTGGGCAGTGTGCTCCAGCCCCACTGCCACAATCAAAGCCAAACTTCCTTTATTTGCAGAAAGGGGTGGAAAACTACTCATTCAAATAATAACAATAATAAACCCCTTATCATGGAAAAATTGCATGGGATTCTGCTGCTCATTTATGTGTTCGAAGTTTTTCTCCTTATCACCATCAACTCAGCAGATGGGTCCTGGCACCAAGAGGTGCCCTGTGCCTCTTACAGTGCATGAGCTGACTAATGCAGTGCAGAAACAGGACAGAAAGGGAGAACCCCATGGAACTATTCGAGGCCTCTCCCAAGTCAGTACAGAATTATGCCCACTGCAGTTTGACCTCAGTGTGTCACACAGCCTGGGCAAAGTACCAGACAATGGATCTTCCATCCAAGCCCTCACCATAAGTAATTTACAGAATTATTTACAGAACTTGTGACACGCCCCCCCCCCCCCGTCCCATTGTGTGCACATCTGCCTCATTCTGGTTTGGAACACAAGGAGCTGTTTCCAGCTTGTCTTGATTTTTGCAGTGCTTGGTTTGTCCCAGCTTCTAGAACTGATGGGACTATGAGTCAAGTGCAAAACCATGGCTCCCAAATGAAGGCGAAGACTAAGAGTTAATGAGAGAGAAGTCTGCACACACACTGACACACACACACAAAATCTTTACTTTATCAGCATGACACTAAAATGTCCAGTGTTGAAATGTTCTAGGTTTTACATATGAACTGTTAATAACAGCAGTGTCTTAATCCCAAATGCTGCTACTTTAGGTAATCTCTAAAGCCAGCACAAGAATAGGTGTATGTCTCTTCAGCAGAGCTGGCAGACAGTCAAATAAACTTCTGAAAGACAGACACATTCTCAGCAAATTCACCTTACAGACAGCAAAACAAAATCCAATGGAAAATATAAACAGGAAGGGAACTGTCACTTAAGAAAGGAAAACACTGATCTAATTAAACTAAATCATCTCTCAGCATTTTAGATATGACTTGAGAAACTCTTCTATTGCCTTCCTGGATTTTTTTCTAAGTTACAAAAGATTGTTCATGGGAGAGTGATAGCCACTGTTATGTATACCCAAAATCCACACTCATTTTTGTTCCTGGCCTAGGAGAGATTTGTATGTGAGTCTACTACATTAATCCAGTCTGCCATCTAGTTATCAGAAATCTCTTAATAGTGCTGCTCTGCAAAATGTTCAGTCTGATATAATGGCCTCTCCATTGTATTATGCTCTGAAAATGTTTTCAGCTCAATGGCCCTGAAAGTGCTTAAATCAGGCTGACTGTGACAACTAAAGCACGGATCAGCCTTTATTTCTCATTAACACTGTCTGTTCTCATCTTAATTAAGACTTTTAGCAATTATTTTACCGTGTGGCTCATCATATATGCTTAGATTATCCTCTGTGTTGCCATGATTTCACTTACTCTCTATTTATATTGCTGCTGTTTTTATAACTTTCAAATAAACAGGCTGATTCCAAACAGGATCTGAAAAAGACTACTTTAAACTGCATGAAAAACTTCCAGAATATTGTCAGACTACATGTGCTTGAATGTGCTAAGAAGATACAGGAAATCTTGAATTTAAGGCATGCATACACACTGACATGCCCAGTAGCATCTGCATCATTTGCACTCAGTCTCAAAAACTACATAATCACATTCCTTTTTTTTTGTTGATAAGTTAATTTTAACACAAGGTACACAGTGAGATCTCTTACTAAGTTGCACCATATATAAGATATATCTTCAGCAGCAGAAAGAGGAAATAATACAAGAGGAAATTTTACTTGTTTTGTAAACTATTAACATCGTAGGAATTCCTTTTTTGTCCTCTTTTTAAAAATTGTGTAAGAAATTACAGTACTACAATAAAACACACTGGTCAATGACCAGGCAGTTTAGAAAACTAACAAAGACAACTCCTCTCACAGAGTTTGTACTTTGTGAGGAATGCAAGCCAACCAAAAGACACCAGGTTTCTGATGGAGACGGGAACATGATGTTAGTGAAAATGTGAGACGGCTGTTCTAAGCCAAATGGCACATCATGCATGTAGGTTTTTGTCATATAGAAACAGACTGTTAACTTTTTGTCCTGCTTCTGGAAAGCAGCTCCCCATCTACACCTGGGAGTGCCCCTGCCTTTGCCTTCCAACTCCAGGATCTCGTGTGCTTCTCAAGGGTGAGGAAAATCAGCATTTGGCTAAACAACCCAACTAGAGCCAACAAATACATATGGTCAGATCTTAGGATCATTAAAGCCAAAGGACTGCTTTCCAGCAGACTGGATCTGACCTCTATGCTGCACAGTTGCATCAGACCTTCTGAACACTTCTGGCTCCCTGATAAGAACCTGGTTCTGGGATGTGAGGAATGTCTGTGTGAGCTCAGCTCCCCAGTGAGACAAGCAAGATGTTTTCATCTCAAAAGAGAATGTCCTCTCTTGAGGATCAAAACCCTCACCAAGATTTGCTCTCTTCAGCAGGAAAATGGAGGGTGAAACTAATTGGCTGAGGCAGGAGCCCTTCCTCAGCTGATCACAATGCCACAGGTACAAAGCATCCACCTAGAAACAGATCTTTGGAACTAAGTGAGAAATTCCACACTGGGCAGGCTGGAAATGAAATTATCTATATAAACATCTAATGTTTTTCATACAGTTAACTGAATGAACACAACATTTTCTTCCCATCCTCATTCCTGAAATAAGTTACTTGGTTCTGCCTAAAGTTTTAGGAAAAAATGGTTGTTTCAGTGACTACAACTCATCCCAACAGAGGATGGAAAGAAAACAAATAAAGCAGGCAAACTGACCCAAGGAAACAGATTTCTACCCTATTAAGTAGGTTGTGTGGAGAAATCTTGGACACAGTACAAGAAAACAGCTGCTGGTATATTATAAAATAAACAAATTCAAGTTTGTTTAGCAATTACATGTCTTTTCAGTTTGGATCTGAAACGTGCTTAGGGCCAGCATCTTCAGAAGGCAGACTTGCAGTCTGATCTCTGACAAGATGTTCCTGCTCTGAGTGGCAGCCAGGAAACCACATGGAGAGGGTTTTTGTCTTGAGATTTAGAAATGGGCATGTCTCAGAAATATAACTTAATTCTTTCAGCAGCAAGAGCACAGATTTGCAGTTCTGCAAAGGTGCTGTGGTTTCAGGAGAATGACGAGAATGAATGGTCCAAGTTTAAGAGAGAAACCATGGAAATAGGGAGAGGAAGGAAATTCCAGAATTTCCACAAAAAAATCATCAATTCCCATAGGACCAAGAAGAGAATAAAGACTGGCTCAAATCCATCCCATGCTGGTTGTGACCAACTTGTGACTGCATGATGGCTGTTTGGTGAGCACAGGGAAGAAGGTCTACAATCTCAATTTGTTTCCACATTGCAGAGCTACCAAGGGAAGCTGAGGCTTGCTGAAACTCTTTCCAGTAGTCTCTGTTACCTTCACACACAGAGATATGGATTATCTAAAAAAGCGAATAATTCTGGAAGATAGCCCAGGACCTGTGTGCCACTGCTGCTCTGGCAGAACCAGCTGTGAATCTCTGCCAGTATAGACTTGGCACCTGAAGTTAAAGGGGAATAAATGGCAAGGGAAGGAAAAGGCAAGAGAAACAAAACACAGTCAGCACTACAACCTGCTTTTAACTTTGCTTCATCTTTAAATAGAAATTCCTTAAAGAGTAAGGCAAAGCAAAAGAAAAGAGAGATTTTCAGGGAGTTGCTGCCACATGATGTCCCCTGGCAGAGGGAGGTGACCCTGAGGGGAGAAAAGGCCATGCAGGAGGCAGAGGAGAGAAATGCACTTTGCATCTGAGTCTTCACCACTGCTCTCCTGCATCTTGTGCCTTGGTGGGAGCAAATAAACCTGGAGCAGTTTGGCTATCCTGAGCACCAGGGCTGTGGTACTACAGCAGAGCCAGGAAATGACAGCATCACCACAAGCTCCAACACTTTCAGCTGGGCAGGGGTGGAGGAACAATCACCCCACCACATCTCAGCCCACTCTGGGATCTCAAACACTCACTCACAACAGCAGGATTGAGGAAACAAAGAAATCCTGAGCTGGCACAAGAATAAGAAACTTGCAGGGTTTTTAAAAATACTCATATGAGGTCTTTGGGGCTCTTAGCATACTACAGTCAGGAAAACTTGTCTCACTCTTCTCTAGAGTCTCTCTCTTAGTACCTGTTTATAAAATGGGAAAGTTGTGAAGCAGAAGATCAGACAATGGCAATAAAATGTTTTTTGCCCTCCTGGTCACAGGAAAATTCTGTATTTAATCAAACAATCACCACCTCTACCAAGTGAAACTTCTCATAAAGCAAATTTGTTAGGTCTCCAATAAAAAGACTTAAAATAATCTCAGAGAGCAGACACTTTTCACAAACATAAATTAAAAAATCAATTGAAAAGATGGCTTTTCATTACTGTTTCATGAGAAGGTTTTGAACAAGTTCTCAGCAAAAGTGAAATCACTACAGTACCATTTGTGTAAAGATAAGACAAGCAATGGGAGAATAGGGTTAAAAGAAAACAATTAAAATTTTGCAATTTTTCCCTTCTGCAATCTGCACAACTGACATGAGATAGACTTGGTTTCTACAAATATTTCTAATAAAATATTTTAAAGGTAAGTAGTTCTAGGGCACTTTTTCAAACACACAGAGTATATTCAGATAGATGGAATAACAGTAAATATTTCAACAACACTTTCCTTTGCAGGAACTCCTTCACATCCTAAACTCTTCCCAGGACAATTTCATGACTTCTTTCAAAATCACATCATTAGCAAAATAATACATGACATTATAGTAGTATATGGATCTGTAGATATTATACACATATTGTACGCATTTTACAGTACATAATTATATTATGTAATAGAATATAATATTATATATACGTAGCATTTTTATATATCATGAATATTCATAATTATATGTCATTCTATATGTACTAATGCATATATAACCTATTTAAACTCAAAAGCACGTTGTGCAAGGAATGAAGGCTGCTCACTCTTCTCCAGAATACAGAGCATAGATCAAAGAATATTCTTACATCAAGATTATCATTTTTGTAGTAGAGCTAAACATGATCAAGATCTAAAGCTCATTCTGTCACCTTGTTCCTTACGAAATAAAAAAAACACATGACTGGGATGGAATTCCTCAACTTGCCCCTGTGCTGAAAGGACCATGTAGCACTAAGGTGGTTACACTTGTCAGAGACAAAGCAATGGAGTTTCCAGCTTCCTGTTCAGTTTTCTGGGAGTCACTTCAGCTCTGGAAAGCTGAATTTGAAGCAGCATCCATATGTAGCCATGCCATAGTCCCCAGAGTTTCACATTTTCATCAAGATGTTGAGAGCAGGAAAATCCAGTGGTCAAAGTTATAGTCCAGCAACCAAATAGCTGATTTCTACCAGCTGTGGTGACTTCCAGAAAAGTCACTTGCAACTTAGACCCAAAACTTTAACAGTGAATTTGGAGCCAGAGAGCAACTACAGTTCCTCTCAAAAATCAGACTGTGGGTAGATTTAAGTGGTGCATTTACACACAACACAAGTTCATTTTGGGTGCAAAGTGTCCAAGTCCCAGGGTTTGTACAGCTCACTTCCATGCACCATTGGCCTGCAGGAGATAGTTTGTTCCTTGGGGAAGTCTAACAGGAAGGTGTGCACTTGGTGCCAGAAAAAGCACCACAGAGAGCAGAATGGATTTCAAACATTCCAAAGTTCGATACGTTCCCTTCTCCTTTTTCTTACAAAAACACAGATATATTTCACTGATGAGTCTCTGAGAAGTAAAGTAATCCCTTCTAGAACTGCAGTGGAGTCAAAAAGAATAAAATTATACTGTGCTTTAGAAAATGCTATTGTGTCTAAATGCTAATATAGCAGGATTTTACATACCTGAGGACGATGCAAGACGGAATATGAAAGCCAAGATACATGTTTGCAAACTGCCCTGTGAGAAAGCAATCTGATTTCCTATCAAAATGTGTTAAGATGTGTGTAGTGTCTGGGGTAAAAGCAATGTTATCTGGAGTATTGTCATAACTAAATGACTACTTTAATAAGCTGAGAGTGTTCGGCTCTTCCAGTCTCCTCTGTTTCTTGATTGATTATTTAGTGAGTCTGGTCCTGGAGCTCATAGATTTCAAAATTCTTTCAGGTTTTTTTTTGTCTTTCTGATCAAAGAAATGTTTATGTATCCTTCCCATACTGTGTCTCTTTAAACCACTGGCTTTTTCAAAGTGTTTTTTTTTTTTTTAACACCATAATGTGATGTACACAGAGAGGTAAATGATGTCAGAATCCTTTCTGCCCCAAACCAGTCTGTAAATCTTCAGAAAAGCAAAGTTCATGGGTGCATTTAAAAGGGGCACAATCTGTTTGTGCTTAAAAGAAAGTCCCCCTTTTTTTTGTGTGTGCAGAATAACAATGCCAGAATGTGTTATTCCAAAGAACTGTTGCCATGGTGATGCCATCAATAACATCATTTTCTGCATCCTTGTCCTTTAAACACATAAGGAACGCAACAAGCATTGGTAAATGTGAAAAAAGAACAATTACCTTTTCTTTCTCAACAGCAGAGGAAGCCTTTATTCACCTCATCAATAGAAAATTATGTAGAAAGGAATAATAAAGACTGTTACAAGAAGCACCAAGAAGCCTATTAGTGACAAAAGCTTTTTTTTCCCTTTCCATGAATAATTACAGCTCTTCAAGAAGAAATCAGCCTAGGCTAAGGACCCTTTGCAAGCTTTAGATGGTAAAACAAACATTTGACTATACAAGGATTTCCCTTTCATGTACCTTTCCAAGGAAAAACAACTAAAATCCAGAGTGAAATGAGACAGAGAAAACCCAGAGAAACATCTGCTGCAATTAAATTTACAGAACCCTCATTCACCTAAAAGACTCATAACAAAAGCAACTAGACTAGTGACAGAACCAATATAAATTTCAAGCCAGCAGGTTAAAGTTGCCTATAGTGGGAAACTTGGGCTTTTTAAGTCACATAATAACAGGAAGCTATTCTGATTCTGCACAAATGGGGGAAACAGGATTTCAACGCTAGATGTGTTACCAAACAGTTGGAAAACACTGTTCAGTTTAAAACCTCAGTGGCCAAAGCAAAATGGTAGATACACTTCTTACACAAAGTCAGTTCATAAATAGCAGAACCCTTACCAAAGTAAGATTTGACTGCAGGGACTTCTAAGAGTCATAAAGCAAATAACTAGGAAGTAGTTGGAAACATTACACTTTTGTCATGACTCTGATGGAGATGTTCAAACCCTGAATGTGCTGTTTGGTGCTTTCTATATAAAGTGAAGGTCCAGGTACTGTGCACTGGCTTGTTTGTGTGTTTTGGACCTTTCTTTATATATCTATACTAGGGTCAGAGGCTGAAGGTGAGGATGGAAAACCTTCTGCTTCCTTCTCCTTGCCTCTAGGAAGTAAAAGGAACATGTGCAAGAAAGAGATGGGGAGGAAAGGAAGAAAGGAGTTATGTGAAAGATGTGAGTTGGACATGAGGAATGTGCATATCCCACAGAGTTAGACCAAAGGGTTAGTAGGGTTAATGACAGCAAAGATACACAGCAGAAAATGGATCAGATTTAAAGCAGTAACATGAATTTAATAAGATGATGCAATTCCAAGGTCATGAGCTGAATTTGAGTGGTCCATGAGCAAAAGACAAGAAGTTGACCATATGGCCACACTTACAATGGAAAGTCTGTGCTAGGTAGGAAAGGGACTTCAAGATGTTTCAACCTTTTCCTACACACATGGTCTTAACCTGTCCCTTGATTTCTCACTGCTTCTCCCTCTACCTCTAAAGAGAAAGATTATGCTTGCTCATTTTGGATAGCTCCTTCAGCTTTCCACTTCTCACTGTGAAAATCCTAAAGGAATTGTGACCCTGTAGAGAGGAACAACATATGGAGATGGGGGGAACCAATTATTTTTGTTCCTATTTAGAGCTTCTGCAATGTTTTAAAGTGTTCAATTATTCACTTCAGTTTAAGTCTAACACTGACTGGGTTCTCTTTAATGGAAAAAGAGCTTCCACATTCTTTCTAGATTTCAATGCATTTAGGAACTGTTTGGAAAACCCCTTGGAAAGGCCTTAATACAGCAGCTGATGGCCTCACCCAGCTTATCTGAGGGGCTATTCACCAAATTCCCCAGAAAACAACAATTAGTGAAATTTGTTTCTCAGTACCCAAACATTACTCTTTATCTCTTAAGCCAAAGGAATAAAAGACAATTTCCTGGAAGGAAACATTATGATTCCCTTCCCTTAGCACTTGCCTGAGACTTGGAAAGAAAATGTCTACTTTTGTAATTTCCTAGTTGGCCTCAATAGGCTGAAAGCTGAACGATAATTCCCAGTTTACCAGTCCCTCAGATCAACACTCCTGCATGGCTGTCAACAAAACAAACCAATTGTTTTGATGAATTGGTAAAAGCCTCTTGAACTCCTCTGAGATAATTTCAAAACCACTGGAAGTTTATATGCCTAATTTATGAAGCAAGTATTAAAAGTGTACATGTGTCTTATTAAGCAACAGTTTCCTAACTCTGCTGAACTCTGTGACTGAAAGGACATTTAGTATTAATTGTTTGTAGGTTACCTCAGAACACATGCAATACATAAGGGTCACTTCAGTGTGTTACTGTTCTTGCACACATCTTTGAGAAAATCTTCTGTAATTTTTATTCTGATGAGAGAAGAAAGCTACTGAGATTAGATATTTTAAAAGATATGCCAGTACTTATATTATTCTCCTTCACCACTAATTAAAAAAAAAAATTAAATTCTTCACAATGATCAGGTATTACCTAAATCATTCTTTTTTTTTTCTGTCCCCTGAATCCTCAGATGGAATTTCCTCCATTTGACCCTGTACAATAGTACCATTTTTAAGAAGAAGCAGAAGGAATGATGTTAAAAAAAAAAATCAAACTTCCTTATGCTAACATATTCTAAATACTAATGGTGCTTCTCAAAAGAGAGATCTTTCCATCTTAGGAATATTTGCAGAAAAGAAACCTGAAGATAAACCCTATTGTCCATAGTGGCCTATGGCTGGACTATCACAAAAAAAAAAAAAAAAAGCAAACTAAATCATACTCTAACCTGATTAAAATTCTGGTATTTTATGGCCTCTGCAAAGATTCATTCACCTCTATATAATGACAATTTCCACTTGAATGGGTATATTTGCCCTACACTTAGGTGCCAAAATTATTTTTTAAATGTTCTCAAAGATGGCACTGAAAAGATTTAATGACACATTTTTTTGGCCACAACCTTCAAAACAAAAGCTAGCAAATATGTCTTACAGCTGCTCTTTCATCACCATGGAGGTAACAGAGTAGACTTTTTGTGACACATCTCTGCTAAGAAACTTGCCAGATCCTTGGCTGAGAGAAAAATGAAAGCTGTAAATGTGTGGGCACTGCTCAGATGGAGAAAGCAAATGAGAGTTTGGTCATTGGAGGTAAAATAAAGAGGTGAAGGAGGCTGGACAGGCATGAAGGGACAGTCAGGCATTGCCAGAGTCAGAGGCCAGTAGGGAACACGAGGAATAAGGCTGGCAGTCAGCACATGAGCAGCCAGCACACAGGGTAACAGTCCATGCTGGAGAAGGAAAAGCAAGTCCCACGAAGAGAAGGAAAGCAAAGAAGTTTTCGATGAAGTGCTGGAAGTGATCTAGAGTGGATATGGAATAGGGAAGGTAGTGTGCTGAATAGTCCAGTAAGCTACATTCCTTGCACCTAGAAAAACAGGAAAAAGCCAGAAGAAAATACTGAAAAAGCAGGATAATGGAGTGTAAAGGCTAGCAGACAGAAGCAGTCACTGTCTAGAGCCTTCAGGCTCACCAGGAAAAGGTGTGCCACTGAACTTTTCCATATTCCTCAATGACAGGACACAACAATTGCTTACAGGTCACTCAAGTTCTTGGCTTGACAACATGTACATGACAGCATTACAAGATCTCTAATACAGTTTTGTGGGAAGGCTTGACTTCATCTGCTACATTCTCACCACAGCTCTGTGTGCCCAGGCTGCTTGTGGGGTGACATCAGACTGAAAAAACATAAGCATTCCTCTCTGCCATTGGCATAAGGGCCATAATTATCAGTATCCAGCAAAGCATAACACTAGAAACTCTCTGTGTTTAGAAGCAAAGTACTGGGCAAACAACCTGTAATATAAACAGGAGTTCCAAGCTCCAGGTAAAATATTGGTAGAGTTTAGCATTCTGGAGTCCTTATAGAGTTCTTTGTGGGTTTGACAATATGTTTCTAACTGGCTGTGTTATTACCATAACTTGGGATTATCTGTAGATCTGGGAAGTCCCCACAGGGTGGGGGCTGTATGCCATTTTAATACATGTTGTACTGTTGGGTTTGGGCTTTCTCCTACGCTCATTGAAACAATGAAAGAGGCAAAGAACCCACACTTGGGCCTGACTTCAAATTTTAAAATCCAGTTTGATGGTAATCCACATCCTAGAAAATTACATGGCACCACAATCTGAATTAAACACAACATATGCTCAACAAGCTCCACCTACATCCCTTGGCCAGCCAAGGAAGAGAACACAATGCTGCTTGAGGATGTGTGATTACTTGTGTGCTTGCTCTTCCAAAAGTGATGATGAAGACTGGCCAAGTGGTGGATGCCAGAGAGCAAATCTGGGACAGCTCCCCCTAAACGTCTCAGAACTCCTACAGGAAACCTTTCTTCTTCCCTTCTGACTGCAATTCTTCTGGGAAACTGCTTTTATGACATTGCCTTCACAAGTTGCTCATGCAGGTTTACAGGTCTGGCACATCTGCTAACAGGGGTATGTCCCACCCCAGCCTACCAGCAGTGAACTTCCCAGCACTGGGAAGTCATTTCACATGATTTATAACATGCTGCTCCACAATGATGCCACTGAACTTCCATCTCCAACTTCGTGGTGTGAGCAAAAGGACAGAGATTTTCCTTCTGTTATGAAACCCCACTGGCAGCCACTCTACTTCCTCCCTTCCCCATGGAATTGCCAGATTTTGTAAGTACTGACAGAGCTGCTGTTACTTTTGACCCTGACTCTTGTCTTCCAGGTCTTCTCTCTTGCATGCAAGTTCTACTGATGGCAATTTGGAAATAATAAGGAATCCAAGAGCAATGTTAGGTAAACTCATATAAACTTATAAATAAGTAGTACTTTGCAAGAGGCTTTGCACTAATGTGCTTTTCTAAGATGACATTTGCACACACATTCCTACCGAAGAGGGCTTTTTGATGAAATGTTGAGCAAGCTTAGATTGATAATTTAGAAGTCATTGCTCTTTGCATGGAATTTATGATGTTGCAAGAGCCTTCAGATCCAAAAGGGACAGTACTACACAATAACCACTGGCAAACTTTTTACTCAGCACAGAACCACCACTTAATTTCCTCCATGAAGGACTAGCTAGGAAGGGGTCTCCATCTGAACAGAAAACTGCGATTGACTTGGTTGAACTGAGCCACTAATGTTAGAACAAGAAGGAAATCAGAAAATTATTTTGTGGTCCTTGATGACAAGTTATCCTAGAAGTCCGTGAGGAAAGTGTATGAAAGGGCATCTGAATGAAATCAGCTGTTTGGACAGAAAATTATACAGGTTCCTCCTTCTAAGATGATGCAAGCCACTTGTTGAATGATTGCTGCAGCAATCATTGTGAATGTACCATAGATTAATTTATTGTCACTCTGTATAAATTACCCTTGTTGTTGTCACTGAAAATTATACAATGGGTTGTGATAGCCTGGCATGGCTAATTAAGAAAAAATTGTGAAAGCTTACTTTTTAATGATCACTTTTGCAGAGATACCTTTTCAAGAAAAACGAGTAGAGGACAGATTTGTTACCAATGGCAAATATTCTATTTTGTTTAATACTGACTACTTTGGTTCTGTAAGAACTGTTCAGTGTTTAAAAATGAAGAAGTTAAGTAATTTCTCTTACTCTCAAAGTCAAAGGCCTCAAGTGATAACCTTTATTTTCTAGGAGTAAAGATAAATTAATGTGCATTCCAATGCCATGCAGTGACACAAGGAATCAGTATTATAGGGAGCAGAACAGATGTCCTGCAATCCAGGAGGAGGCACAGGACAAAAAGAAATGGCCCCAAGCTGTGTCAAGGCAGGTTCAGGCTGGACATCAGGAAGGATTTATTCACTGAAAGGGCTGTCAGGCATTGGAAGGGGCTGCCCAGGGAGGTGGGGGAATCTCTGTCCCTGCAGGTGTCCAAGGAAGGACTGGACAGGGCACTTAGTGCTCTGGGCTGGAGATAAAGTGGGGATCAACCATAGGTTGGACTCAATGGTCCTGGAGGTCTTTTCCAACCTAATAAAACTGTAATTGTGACTGCTTTCAATATCTTCAGTAGTTTTTTAACAGGCAGGAACTGATGTCCAGGAAGTTCCACCTGGACATGAGGCAGAACTTCTGTCCTGTGCAGTGACTGAGCACTGAACAGAGACCAGAGAGGGTGTGGAGTCTCCTCACTGGGGATATTCCAGACCCCTCTGGACACAATCCTGTGCCCTGTGCTCTGGGATGGCCCTGCTTGAGGTGAGGCTTGGACCCTATGAACCCCTGTGGTCCCTTCCAGCCTGAGCCATTCTATGATTCTCTGATTCCAAGGATAATAAAGAAGTTTGAAGAAGTGATTTTAATTGCTACTTCTCCAAGCAAAAATACTGCTTCCCAGAAATCCCCAAACCAACTGCATTTTACATGAACAAACAATAAACCCAAATTTGAGACCACTTAGATTACATTAGTAACTCCAAAGAAACTAAAGGATGTGAAAGTGGGAAATCTGTGTTTTTACAATCCATCTCAAATAGTTTCTATCTATGGAAGAATTGTAGTCTCTCTTTTATCCTTGCATGGTTAAGGGGGAGAAATACACTCCTCTAAAAGTCAGAATCTCTCTTAGACATATGACATTAAGTGCAGAGACAATGTTCCAGTGCCTCAATTCCCTCAGCCTTTTAAAGAGAGTTTTTTTGGTGATCTACAGCTTTGCCAACATGATGTCAGGTGAATGAAAGATGATTGAATATGTTCACTGTGCTGGAGAACAGTCTTCTATCATGTCAGTTTTGTCTCACGCACAAAAATTCTTCCTCATATCAAGTCTGAATCTATTAGTTCATAACCATTACCTCTTCTCCTATTGCAACAGGCCCTGCTAAAAACTTTGTCTTTCTTACAACCACCCCTTAAAGTACTGAAACACTGCAATAAAGCCTGCTCAGAGCCTTCTCTTCTCCAGGCTGAACAACCCCAATTCTCTCACCCTGTCTTTACAGGAGAGGTGTTCCATACCTCTGATCATTTTTGTGGCCTCTCTCTGGACCTGCTCCAACAGGTCCATGTCATCTAACACACTTTTAATACCATAAAGAGACAAAAAAGACCTGAACATCATTTTGAGAAAATATCAAACACTCCTATGACTAAGAGATTATAAAAAGTGTGTGTGGATCTGTGTTCCAGTGTCTAAGACAACAGGCTAGTACAGGATGACCAAAGAAAACATTATTTGTTTCAAAGGAGAACAGTTGTTGTGTTTTTCTTTTTAAAAGAAACCCCAAAACAAAAAAACCAACTATCCAGCATCCAAGCCACTCTGCTTCACTTCAGTTAAACTGTGATTTTCTTGTCCTGTGCAGTGTACAATACTGAAGCAAAAAAGATACTTAGCAAAAGATTTTGCACCTAGAGATACAAATTACAAAATATAGCAGAAAATATGACATCTATTTCATTCAAAAAGCGCAACAACTACACTGAAGCATCTACCCATGTTTCCTCCCAGACTTTAAAATACTTTCATCCTACTATTCTTATTCTTCCCTGCCACCAGGACACTGGTGAGAATTTGTGCCATGGTTATGCTTCACTTGTAGGTATTCACATCACTCAAAGCAAGTACCAAGAAATGTAGGTAACAATTATCTCTTCAAGCTCGTGCCTTTCGTTTTGGAGGTATGTAGAACTTTTTTTTCAGCTTTTAGCACTGCACTTTATTAGAACAAGCAGGTTTTCTTCATGAGCTGCCCTGCTTGAAGCTGGAAGTGCAGTACTGAAGGTGTCAGGTTTGCTGGCTCAGCTGGCTAATGTCCACAAGGACTGCAGGCCAGGAGCATATGATACCCAAGAAAACAAAATTATTAAAACTACCTGCATGCTGACAGAAGTGGAGAACAGGGAGGATGGATGGCATGGAAGGTTTCTGACCCTTCCCTCAGGACTCTCCCATGTGGGGAGTGGGCTGAGCCCCTCCTCTGGGCAGCTGCAACGAGGGTGCAATGGGAAACATGAGCTGAAAACCCAACAAATAAAGGAATCCTGGGAGAAAAACCATGACAAAACCTAATGGTAATACTTTATACTGACAGAGTGAGTACAGAGCTCTGAAGTATATTTGACTTATGTGGTAACTCCACCAGTGAATATCATAGGTAGGGCTTCACAATAATTACACATCTTTGCAGCTCACCTGATAATTATGCTCAATCAGATCCCTGAGTATTTACCATATAACTGCTCTGTGGTTTAGAAGATGAGATAGTTGTGTAATTTGCTGGTATTTTTCAGGGCTAAACCCTACTATTACATGGTGCAGTTCTTACCACAAATCATCACCAGTATGGTCTACAGACATGTTGGTTCTCAGCTATAAAATTCCATAGGATTGAAGACCTGAGCCACAATGCACTAGATACTTCTAAAAATCCTGTGAATGCCCAATGTACATCTGTATTTTAAAGTAAATGAATGCTGCATTCCCCTTTTAGGCATGCTTTCAACAAATTTCACTCAGATAATTAGCTGGCAAAAGCATTTTGCTGAAATGGCAATTTTTAAGCTGGAATTACACATTATTTATGAAAAGAAATATTTGGATAGTATATGAATAAGAATTCACACCTGAGTGCTAGCCATGGTGGTAACATAAATCACGAAGATATGGCTACTAGAGCATGTAGATACAGACTGAAAAATGGATTAATCAAACAGCTTTTACCTTGTAAGTGAAGGCTCTGAACTGTAACTACTGTAGAAAGTTTTATTTTCTGCTACTGCAAGATTCAAGGTATGATAGAGTACTTCTGATAACACTGGATTACAATTAAGCCATGAAACAAACCAAGATCAACTTCCTTTCACTACCTATCACTTAAAACTACGGAAGGAATCCCTGCAATGAGTCTACTAAAAATGACAAAAAACAGTAATCTAAACTTTTTTTCCAAATAAACCAACATATTTTGGTCTAAAAATGATATAATTTTTTCTTGCAACAATTTAAGAATACCTGCCTACCAGAAATGAAAGCAAGAACAAATTCAAAGAGTAGAGAAAATAAGGCCATGGAAATAGATCTACTTTAGAGGTTTAACTTGAAGTACTGGAATATTACAGTTGTTCACAAAATGGTAGTGAGGAGAAAACATGCTAAGCAGTCAGTTCTAGACCTGAAAGTCCAAACAGCCTTTCTGCTAGTTATTAGAGAAAATTCCAAACTTGTCCAAGTCCATGCAAATTGACTTTCAGGATATGGCAGTGTTTTTTTTAGCCTGGTGATACTATCTTGAAGCAAAAATCTTGGAAATTTGGTTTAGTTTTTCTGTTTATGCACCTAGTGCTCAACACAGACACGCCAGAATCCAGTGAAGACATATCAGTATGATTTAGAGTTGGAGTATTTGAGGAGAAGCTAAGAGAGCTGGGATCATTTAGCCTTAAGAACAGAAAGCTCAGTGGGATCTCATCCATGTGTACACCTCATAGTAAAAGGGAAGTAAAGAAGATAGAGCCAGACTTGGTGGTGCCCTGTGATGGGACAAGAGGTGATGGGCATGAACTAAAACACAGGGAATTCCACTGAAATACAAGAAATTTCATTTTTCTGTGGGGATGTCACAGTATGACATGCTTGTAATATCCCAATTTTTCAGCTAAGGTTGGAAAGGCTAGAAAAGGGTCATGTCTGAGTCACTGTCTCTGGATTTAAGGGTGACAGGAATGGCTGGCTGAGATGCAGCATCTAGGGTGTAGGCTATGCAGTCTTCAAATAGAAAAGCCAGCTAGGGAGAGTTTTAAAGTAATTTGTATGCTGTCTTGGAATTTGCTTTGTAAATAAAATAAAGTGGAGTGGGGAAGAACTCCCCGCTCCAAAGAAGGAGAATGCATACTCAGAAATTTTCCCTTCTTCCCTTATATCCCCTGCTGAACTATGAACTGATCATTATGTGAGGTGACTCTGCTGTTAAAGTTAAAAAATTACCTCCTGAGCCAGAGATTTGAGCTTCAAGGTTCTCGGAAAACTGTTTCAGTGTCATGCAGACAGAGATATTATTTTCTGTGTTCATTCAGGGGCAACTTTAGAAAGCACTTACATGAGCTAGGTGTCTCCAAATAATTTTTAAAAATTTTGGACACCTTTTTCTCCTGCCAGCTCAGTGCTGGACTTCTCTGAAAAGAGATAAATATGGACTAAGAAGCACAGCATATTCTTTTGACTTCATTACATGTATTAATTTTGAGGTTATCCTAGGGTTGCAACTGCAATCTAGATTCAGAGAACACTCTTCCAACTCAACACTTTATACACCTGTCTACCTGCACACTCACCTTCATATCATCAGAACATCAATTATAGTAACTCTTGGTGTCATAAATCAATTGAATAACAGATTGGAAGGCTACTTTAAAGATCTTTTGTTTAAAGCTTCAAAGTTACATTGGGTCTTGCATTGCTGGATTTTGCTTTCTCAAAGATACCTATTTCTCAGCACAGCAGCTATGAACTATGTTATGTTCGGTGAAATGTCTTTTTTAAACATTAGAAAATTAGTTCTGAGGAATTTTATGATAAAATTCTCAGCCATTTGTTATGTAATTACTGATAAGTTCGTGCTGGTGATATTTGTCACCTGTATTTTTGTCACCTTGGCAAGGTGCTTTTATTACAAAAAAAGTAAGTAATGAAATACACCAAGTTACCTGCATGGAGGAGATACTGAGAATCACCTGAAGAACAATTATTACCATTCTTCTTCTTTCCACACTGGAGATAATGATTTTATCATCCTTCATTCCCCTGCTCACTAGAACCAGTGTTTCCCTCTGTGCATTTAGTCAAACATGGAACAGTTGTGCTTGGTTCAGATTTACCTTTCAACATTTTTGTTTTCCATGTCTATCGAGTCAGTCTGAAAAAATCCAGTCTTCTGACAACCCCCATGCTTCTTATGGCATTAGGTGATCCCAGCTATGACTGCCCTACAGCTCTGATAAGATATCTGTATCCCACTGTGAAATACTCCATTGCTTGGGTAAACCCTCAGCTTTAACACGATACCAAAATTTGTTGAAATTTCAATATAACTAATTTTTCACCATTTTAAACCATCTCTATATTTTGCTTCAAAAAAGGATGGAGAGAGCTTTGGCATCTGACTCCAGTCAGGTCCCATTCCTGTGAGGAAGGGGATGTTTTCACACTGCCAGAGCTCCAGTGCCCCTTGGCTGTTGTTAAACTCTGCTCGTGGGGTGATGAAAGCCACAGTTAGAAGAAATACACAAAAATATTTTTGCAGTGGATCATCCTTATGTATTAGACCCACACTTGCCTGCATCTGATGCTGCACTGGATTCACAACCAGGAAATAGGGAGAACTGTTGTCCAAACCCAAAATGTTGCTCTGGGGAAGGGTTTTTCTATGTCATATTTTTTTGTGTGATATTCACTTCCAATTTTTTCTTTAATTTATGTGCATCTAGTTAGAAACTTCCATCAACATACACAGTGCTGGGAGCTTTATCCAAAGTCATCTCTATTGTCAATGTGGTGGGATAATACTAGAAAAAAAGACACTATTTTTCTGTACATGTGTGTCTAGGTATTTAGGTACGTACAGAACTGGTTCACTGGGAAATTTTTCCTTTATAACCACATAAATCTTTTTCATTAAAATCAGAGTTATTTATGCCTAGGACTACCTGTGCTTGCACCAGACCTGGTGGGCCAGAAGAAAACCCTGCCAAGACCACAAACTAACCCAGCTCTCCAGGGATTCCCAGTTTGCCGTAAGGAGTGGCTTAAGAAAGCAGTTTTTTGAAGTCAAGTTATGAGTCCCTGTGGGCCTCCTGCTTATTTTATGAAGGAAAAATTCATGCTACCTCTTTACCATATAACCCAACACCCATAGACAAGAGGAAAAGCTTTGAGAAATTTACAGAAACTTCTCTAGGAAAATCGCAGAATCTGGTACACCTTGCTTATGCTGCTGCATGTCCATTAAAGAAAAAGATAACTCCCTAATATTTTGGCCTGAGGAGATCATTCTAGGAATATACAACAGTATACACTGAAAGTACAACATCCATAAAACCCTGAGCAAATATTTGTGCTAATGAAGGTTAAGGAGTTGGCAGTTCTGAAAACTGTAGTCCTCTATTTATCGACAGCCTAATTTCAATGCAGGCAGCTGGAGTGGAAGCTTCCCTACACTGGCCTGCCAGTGCTTTCAACCCTGACCCAAAGAGACCCTCTTTAGAAGCAAGAAATAATTAATTCTTTATGCCTGTTCAGCCCTGGATTTATTTCAAGCAAGGGCTGCCAATTCCACGGAATCTGTGCACAGTGATTTTATAATACAGTCCACAGTCAAGCGGGATGTGAACCGAGACCACCTAAGTCATTCCATAAAAACAACACACTGGAGTAGAAATAGAGTGCTGGGAGCAAAAGGCCAGAGCTGTTATCCACTTCAGCTTATTTCTGTAATTGGAAGGTGGTTGCAAAGGAAGGGAAAGCAAGCTGATTCACACCTAACAGCCTTGAAAATTACATAATAAAATTTAGGAGGGAAAGTCAGAGAGCACTAGAAAATGGTTTGGACCTCTATATACTTGTATGACTGATTCTTCTAAACACAAATGATCTCTGTCGTTTTTATGGAATGAAGTGAATATTTCTTGGTGTAGGAATTCACTTGCTGTAGGCATGTTGAGTCTGATGCAGTATTCATTAGTAATGAGATGTACTTCCATTGACTGAGACAGTGACTTATCAGCTCCTTTTTTTTATTTAGGCCAGCTCTCAGGAATGGATGTGTCAGTATCCCAGGACCTAACTTGTGTGTTCTGCTTAAGGAGTAAAATTTTCAGAAATTACTAAGTGCTCTCCTTCTGAAAATTAGTTCATTTAATGCCAGACTGTAGCTAACTGGACCTGCAGGCACACCGGTCACTGCTGAAAACCAGAAATCCAAATGGCTCCAGTCTGAAGCCCCACTGCACTTTTTTCCTTGAAGCTGTTGAAAAAACTGTTCAGTAATACTAGAGATTGTGTCAAAATGCCTGCATTAGACAAAGTGCATCTGCATGTCTCCAACATAAATTTTAATTTAATCTTTCTTAGGTATGCATAGAAAACAGACTTTTCCTCTGCTAAGGATGAAGAGTTTCCTCTCATTATGCTCATGCTGCCTGCCTTAGGAACACACCTGCTGCTCCAGAATGCCAGCTGAGAACCAGATCTTGCATGAGACTCATTCCTCCTGGAGTCAGAAGTTCATTTCACTACTGACATTTGTGAAGCACAGCCTTGTTTCATGATCTGACTAAGAGGGTGAAATCATGCAAATCGTACACAATATGAGTTATTTGCAAAAGAATTTTTACATCATTTGTGAAATCTACTGCTTTAAAAATAGGCAATAGCTCATTGTACCCTATTGCACCTAACCAAATCAACACCCTCCAGCAGAATAGCATGAGTAGAAAAACTCTTGGAAATTAAACAAAAACCTCAGTGGTTATGTGTTTAATCCTGCTAAATTCAACATAAGGATGTATTGATAGCAGTAGTGTTGGATTAATCCCGTAACTGTTTTTGTTTGCTCAGAAATGGACAGTTTAGATGTGATTCTTGAAAAAAACAGGAAAACGACAATATTAATTTTTAATTTTTCAGTTCACTTCTATCATTCATTTCTTCAGCACTGATTAGGGCCATAAAAGAAGCCCTAATACCCTGCACCACAAGCTACTACTACATGCCAAACATGGCTCCATGCATCATTTTCCATCCTATGATTTTATTTCATAGAAAGAGATCTCTGCTTATCTTTGACCAACAAACCACACTGATGCCACATCAAATTATCTTTATGGAGTAAAGTAAGTATGCTTCTAAAATTTTGCATTACAGGACATAAAAGGATAATTGAAATTTATTTCTGTAATTCAAAAAGGGATTTAGCAATGCTCCAGTGCATCATTTTTTAACAACACATTTCCATCCCTGTTACTCAGATATTCTGACACAATTGACAAGTCTGCTACTTGTTTTTTTCCACCTCATCTCAGCACAGAGCTGAAGCTTTGATACTGAGTCTGCTTTCTCTTGCCTCTCCTCACACCTGCACCAACTCAATGTCTCAGGAAAGCAACAGAACTGTAAAGCAGGTTGCAGAAAATCGTGTGCAATATTGGAAACAAGACCAGAACACCAGAAATGCAATTGTTAGGCAGCACAGTACATTGGAAGGAAGCAGCAAAGACAGACAAAGCAGTAGGTCTGCTTGCTCCCTGTCACTGTAAAATCATCACTGCAACTTTTGAGTCAGGGAGAAAAATTGAACTTTTTGTCCTACCAAGTGCAACAGAAGCAATTCTTCTTAATAGTGGCTTAGTAGCAACCACCTACATGAAACAGAACTTTATGGCAATTAGTTTGTTTGGACAGAGGGAAACAGAGTCACAGAATTTTTTTTTTCAGCTACATTCACTACTTACTTTGAAACACATATGATGCTTTTACTAAGCAAGCCCCGCTTTAAATATTCAGAAATCTCTCTTACAACTTGGTATTTTGTGTTTTTCCCTCACTACATTTTCAAACACATCACACCAAGTAATCCTCCAGCCAGCAAACTCCCAGTGTTCCTCGTGGCTCTCTGACAGACACCAGGATGGAGGGCTCTGCATCTCCTGCTGGCCCCCAGGTTTGCTGACCTTGTTCCACACCAAGGCTGGACCAGGCAGATGCAGCAGGATTAGGATGGGGGGCACTGAGCAGATGTGCTGTGTGGGGATCAGGAAGGAAGGATGGGATGTGTGAGAGTGCACACACACCAGCAGCTCTCTTTCTCTCACCCCCTGGGATAAGAGGCCACCAAATGCAGGGAGCAGGAGCCAGGATGAGACAAACAGGATGTGGCAGCTCTTGAGACAAGAGGCTGCAGGCTTGAAGAGCTCTGTTCAGAGAGCCTGCATGCATTCAAGGCAGACAAGGAGAGTGTGTGAGAGGGATCCACTAATGGCTACAGAGCAGACAAGCCACACCAGGCTTGGGAAATCCCCCTGAGCTAGGAACAGTGCAAGCATCACGTGTGCCTGCCCTGCTTTTCCTCTTCCCTAGGCACTTAAGGCTATTACTGGAGACAGCTATTACAGCAAGACAGGCATGTACTCTGATCAAGTACCACTGTTCTTGTCATCTAAGAAGAGTCCCTCTGGCATGTTCCCTGTGGCCTACATGTTCTGGTTTTTTCCCCATTATTACCAGATTATACCATTCCACACTTCTCCTGGATAATGAAGAAATTGTTTTACTCATAAGGCACACAAGACATTTCTTAAGTGCAATTCTTTTTAGCTTCTCTGCTGCTAATTCCACAGAAATAAACTGGCACTCACACATTTGCACATTTGAATCCCAGTTACTCTCACCCAGCAGTTTTCTGATTGATAACAAACCACTTTTCTAGATCATTAAGGGTGGGCAAGCCTCCTAATACAGAATGCAAAGTTAGATATGTGTATTCAAAAATACCAGCAAATATTTCTTTATAAAGGCTAATTTGCAAGGGTTTAAAATACCTTTAGACCAATTTTTACCATTTAAAATAAAATTTGGAGTGCAAGGGAGTTTTATTTCATAATTTAAAAGCAAATTTCTTTTCAATTTATTTAGTGGGGGTGTAATTGCCACTGAAACAAATGTATCCTGTTCCTTGCTGCCGTAGTAGACCTATATTAGGATTTCACTGGTTTCTTTTTCAAGTGGAAGTAAGCTTAGGTTCCCAGCTGTTGACATTAAGTTCCAGTACTGAATTCACATCAAATTCAAGGGCAAAAGGAGGCATCTGCACTATTAATTTTAGGCATCTAATACCAGTGTTCCTGGGAGCTTCTAGAGATGTGCAGAACTCAAGTGCTCTGAATCACAGCTTCATTGGAATTCACAGTCATTCCTATTAATGACTTGAGCACGAATGTTAAAGCTTCAGAGAGCCTCTTTCCATCATATCCATAGGGGAGGATGGCTTTGTGCTTTAAGGCTAAAACACTTTTGGGTTTTGTTTCTTTTAGGTTCAGTGGATATTCTTGCAGTTTGCTTGGCAAAATGAAGCATCAACAATTTCATTTAAAAACAATCCAAATAATTGTTTTAATCTGCAGATATTTTAACCTTTTTCTCCCTAACATCTGAAAAATGTACGTGCATTTATGTCAAATTACTGTTTCTCTGAGAAAGTTTTCTGATTTCTCTGCAAATCTGCTTATCAGCCCAGGTTATATAAACGTGATTTTTCAACTAATGAACAGTTTGCCTGTGGGATCTTGCCCAAAACAGTGAAGGCTAGGAATCCAGTGAGCTAGGAATCAGGAGGCAGCATTCTCTCTCTAGGGAGCCCACCGAATACCACGCTTCCTTGCCTGTAAAGTAGGGATACACATCTTTTGTCTGGCTGAATGGAGAGCCCCAACCTCTCAGTCTCTCTCTCTCTGTGTCTGTATAGCAGTTGACACAATAGACCCAGACCTAAAAGCTATTGTAATACAAATTAATACTACTTTTCCACAAGCCCTTCAGCAGTGCTACCTAAATATACTTTTTGGTCACAGCACCATCCACAAAACAAATGCACTGCATTAGGGTTTTTCACCACCCGTGCTGCAATTACCACAGTCATGCAACTTTTTTTAGACCTCAGCGGTATAAAAAGAAAATAGCATCATCTTGTTCAATGCCAGCTCCTCTGCTGAAATATTCATCACCTAAGTGATAGTTATGTGCTTTTCCAAAGTGAAAAATGCACAAGCTTTGCCACTGGCAGACTATGTTCCTACTATGTTTAAAACTGTGTAAAACAGCCATAACTATCAAGAATGAATGGCCAAAAGTGAAAAAAAAAAATTCAAGAGACTATATGTTTTAATTCAAGTTATGCACAAAACTTGTTAAAAAGAAAATTAAGAATACCTCATAACTGAAAAATGCAAACCTAAGCATCTGAGCTTTTCAAGTAGCTGTTCAAAATAAAATGCAGTAATAGTTAGAAAATAAATAATTGAGTGATATTTATTGTTATTACTTGTTACTGTTGGTACTATTTGTGGTTATTACTTTAATGCCATTTGTTTTCATTGCTGTTTACAGGGAAATTATGCTCATGGAACTAAGCAAGGGTTATTGTGGCAGCATGAGTATGGGGAAAGCATTCCACTGACCATGAGACAACAAGCAGGCCCTAAATCACAGTTATCTTCTGACTCCTGAATCATGCTCCATGATTAAAAGCCATGATGAAGTTTCTTTATGGACATAAACCACGCAATTCTACATCAGACATCTGCAGAAATACAATCAGAAAATCTAGCTTCACTAGATGAGTGTGGATCAAAGTAAAAGATAAGGCAACTTCAGGGGAAAAAAAAAGGAGTTGATGAGCAAACCTTGGGAGAATGGTATTAGGTAAAATAATTTATTTCAAATAAGGCATTCTGTTACATCCTCCTGTCACTCAATAAGGGAGGTAGAATTTGTCTTATCAGGATGGCCCATCTTTTGGTATTTGTGTTTATTGTAGAGCCTGCAAAATGCTCTGCTGCTTCCAATGAAGTAACCATTAAGGGGTGTCACCATAGACGCCCCCAAAAACACAGACACAGCAAAAAATTATTAAATTCATGAGCAGTTTTGCCTTGAAAGGGCACTGATTTAACATGCTGCCATTTGTGCTCCTGCCAAGAAACCCCATGCCTTTAAAGCCAATGCTCTAGAGATCCACAGAGTGAAAACTTCTCAGCTTCAAGATGTGGTTTCGAGTGTTGCATGAGATCTAACGAGATCTAAATGACTCTGCAAAATTGCCTTGGCTCACCTCTGCTCAGGCACTTTGCTCTGAATTCCAGCATCTGCACTTGCACCAGGGATTCTCTGAGGTGGGGTGGAAAACCCTTGGATTTGCCTGGATGAGTAGGAGTGAGAGAGCTCACGACTGGGTGAGCGGATGGAAGGTGAAGAACACTGCTGAGACAAGGTGGGTTCTCCAAAAACAGCTGTGCAAAGCACCTGCCAATGTTTGTCTGTTGCTATACTCTCCTCATATTCTGACCAGGAAATTCAGGAACAAGAGAAATTCTTCTTTGAAATCAGGCTGAGAGCAATCTTTCTGAATCTGCTGTCTCTTGCAACTGGACACAGAACTCTAGGGTTATCTGGGAATTTCATTTATGCTCCCTGTGACTTCAAGGATCTAGGGACCTGGCAGTGGCTTGGATTTTTGCTTTCTTCTTACTGTGGTAAATTATGGTTGAGGCTTTTGTGATTCTACTGTAAGTTTTGAGTTTGTTTTGCTGACAAGAATTTTGTGGCTCGTGGTATTCAGCTGCATCTGGAATATACATTCTCTGAACCCTTCTGAACTGTGTATCTCCTACAAATGACTTCAACTGATAGCCTTGGCAATTTTTTGTAGCCATAAATTGCTGTATTTCTTATTTGTTGCCCAGACACCAATTCAATGAGGGATTCATGCTGCAGAAGTCCCCGGAATTAGGAAAGAATCTAAAAGTATTGCAAGAATAAAGCAATCATCATATACACTAAAAATCTGTAGATGGCAACTACAACTGTAGCAAACACAAGTAACTAGTTATTAAAAGTATTATTTCTTTATGCATGTATATTTTCCCTTTCAAATTTCCTAATCAGTCAATACAGGAATTACATAAGACTGCTATTGTGCTAAAAAACCTGCAGAGCCTTAATTTGAATAAAATTTTAGGTCTGCGGGATTTTTGTTTTATTTCAAAGTATCTTGCTCTGAGACCTATTAAGACACTCATTGTTTCAAGGCAAGATATTTGATGTTTGTAAAGCGTATTAGATACTTACATGCTTTATATTAAAAAGGCAATGATTGGCTTCACAAAGAACCACACAAATACCTTTTTAATTGAAATCTTTCCATCTCCCCTGCTTTCAAGTCCCCAAAGGTACCAAGCTATGAATTTCAATGAGGGCTTTGCAAAACAGTATTTAATTAGTGCTTTTCTGTCAGTCTGTCTTCCCTCACCCATCCAACCATTCTTGTTTCTACAGAGACATGTAGCAGCAATTTAATATTATACAAAAGGAACAACATTCTCTCACAGATAAGAGTCTAAAACCTATCAGTTCAATCTAATTTTTGTATGGCTGTTTTCCAAATCCATATGAAATAGTGCCTGCTTTTATTATGGAGGTAGCAGAACTTATCCATTAAAAAAATGGATAAAAATGGATATGGATAAAAAATAATAATGGAGAAAAAAGGGAGAAAAATAATATTAATAAAAAATTCTGTACTTGAAGGACCCATAAGCTTAAACAGCAGCAGTCTGTTATAGCACTGCAGCACTTCAGCTGTGCCTCTAAAATCATCATCATGAAAAAGTGAGGCTAATGCTCATCCAAATGATGCAGATGGACACAGGATTCTGACCAGCTTGCAGACACTCTGCAGGCTCTTTTGGTCAAATATTAATTGGACAGTTCTATCCCCAGCTGAAGAAGCCTCTTGCATTCATTGGCAAGTAAATCCTAACACAGCAGAGTTCACAGCATCTTCTAAACCTTGTGCCTAAAAGGAAAATGGTCACCAAGCCTGACTGCAACTATTCTTGATGTTGTCCTCTTTCAGTGGGACTAGAGCAAGGTGACAGGCTCCAAACCTCTAGTGCTACACTACAAAAAACTGCAGTGCTTTTGCCTAGATTAGGCACAACAGAGTTCACCCCAAGTTTCCACATTGCCTTGCTACTGAAGTGTCATTAAATTTTTGATGCTTATCTTAAAAGACTTCTACACCCAGTTTCTCATCATCTTCAAAGGAATTATAAAGTCCTTACTGTGAATAACCTAACAAAAAAAAATCACTTCTTTATGAAGGTGTAATTCTGAGGTAAAGCTGGTTTATGGCAGAGCCACATCATTGCTGGAGGTGAATAGAAGAAGGGGAAATGAATTATGAGATCCTGTACACACATCACATGGAAAACATGCTCTATGCAATAGAAATAACTTCTACTGATGATGCAGAATGATACTGCAGTATTTATTGTGAAGGTGATTAGGATACAGTAGAATGTATGGAATGGAGGAGCATCACAACAGACTCATGCTGCTTGAACTGCACCCTGGAAATGCTCAGTTCTTGGAGTAAATGGAACCACTCAGATGAATGCTTCCATTTGAGGACTTTACACTTAATTCAGCATGACTAACAATCTCTTGCTCAGACAAGGGGTCAGAAATGAAGGAAAAGAGATGCCACCAGCAAATAAGAATGAGGAATTTTGAAAGATGTGGTGAAGGGCACTTGCTCATACTATGTTTTTACAATATTCCTCATTCTTTCAATTACCTTCTTAACATGAGACTAAGGACATTCAGAAACCTGAAGATTAAAGTAATAAATATTTTTTAAATCCTGATTTCAAGCAGAGTGGGGAAAAGATGTGGTAGTATCCAGAAATAAGAATAGTACCCATGAGGAAAGCTGACAGCATCACATAAATTGCTCATCATGGTAGACCTTTCTGTTCTCAGTCTTGGCTACAAGTAGTGAGTATCAGGACACTAACTTTGGTAAAGAGGAAGCAGAGGAGAAAATGAAAGTAGCAGTAAAAGCCACAAGACACCACAGGAGGGTGCTACACACAGTCACTGTATTCTTCTGGCAGGAACATCTAAAGGCAGCATGACTAGGTTTTTCCAGAGAGTTGGAAAGCAGCAGTAAGTCCTTTTCCCTCATAGCATCCCAGAACAAATCCATTTACTTGTACAGAGACTCAAAACCAAAGGGCACCAGTTGTGCTGGCCTGAGACCTGTTGGTCACAATGGTACTGCCAACTGGGACCAGCTGAGAACATGAGGAGCAAAAATTACCTTAGTAAATGACCCATGCAATGCAGACAGTTTAAAGATTGCATAAATATTGCACTGTGCTTGCACTGTGTCAGATAATAACTCCCCTCTACCATCCATTCCTTACATGCTTAATATCAACACATCTTCAGAAAGCTCCAGGATTCTCAGAATGAAACTGGTGTGTGAAGGGATTTATACTTTCATGAATCAGCATGTGACAATATACTTTCTATAAGCACAGAGAGATTTTACTGTGCCCAAATATGTTTTCTTTCACACTTCCCACTTTAGTTTTCAGCAGCTAAACAAACCCAGAGCACTGTACTACATGCAACACATTTACCACTAATTACTTTTTACTGAGGCTGCTTACAGCAATTTAAAAGAAAAAAAAATATCTACTCATCCCTCTTCCAAAAGATTTATGCTAACTTTCTAGGGTAGAAGTTACTCCCTTTTAGATCCCAGTGAAGGTAGGAAAGCTCACCACAGTAATCTGATGCATCTTGTGGGTCCCTGCAAACAGAAAAATTGCATATGCTTTCTTTAAAGTATCCTCTAGTACAAAGAGGGTACCTTGTTCAACTGCTCAAGTATGTACACTGCCCAGAACCTCTCTCTTCATTGCCTCATCTTAGTGGAACTTCTGTTCAGGATCTTGGGTACAAAAGAAAAGGACATGCTAACCCATAGAAGTAGTGGAACTACTGGCCTCTTCTTATGTGGGGAAAAAAGACAATGCAAGGAGGACTTCCAATCAAGGATCTGAAATTTTTCCTTTCCCCTCTCCCTATTTCTTTAACATCACTCATCCCATTCTCTTCTGTCATTCTCTGATCCCAGTCTAGTTATATCTTCCTGAGGTGGTGTTCTTTTCATTGTGTTTTCTTGATAATTTCCCTAATCACAGAACCATAACTTACCTCTAGTTGGACAGGAACAATCAGGATAACTGTCCAGCTCCCAAATTAATGTCATGTTGGCTAACAGCTACTGCACTGCCAGATTTGTTCTGTCATAATATCCCTTCCAAGTTACCATTCCGATTTTCTTCTCTTTACCTACAAAGTAGTTACCACTTGCATCTTTGCTTTCTCTACAAACCCCTCTTTCCTTATTTCTCTCATATACAGAACTTCTCCCTCTTCAAGGAATAATTCCACCTGATGCTGACTCTTTGACCCTGGTTGCACACCAGCATTTCCACTCTCTACAACAACAGACTTTGTTTTATTTCTGGAGGCTTGTGCCTCCACCTGTTTCTGTATCCTCTTACTTGATAAGTCCCAGTTGTTCCCCCTGGCTCCTCATTCTCTTCACTTGACTGCAGTGTCCATCACTACTGGGAGCATCACAGCTTGTTTCCAGTAAAACCCAGCCTGTGCTGTGTGTACATCCCATGCTGTCCATAAATTCAAGCATCTCTGTCCAGAGGTAATGGGGTAATATCATTTCCTAGGATCACACCTCTAAAGCACCCTGGGATATTTTGGGATGAAAGGTGCTCTATTAAAAAAAACAGAGAACTACCTCAGAAACTGAACCATGAGGAAATAATGCATAGCCATGCCTTAAAGTAACTCTGGCCTACTAGTTCACACAGGAATTAAAAGTTAATGCAACCAAGCATGGAGATAGCATTACAATGCAGGACAGAAAAAGGCCTAGCATTCCAGGAAATAGCATCAACATGCAAGGCAAAATGCAGTCAGCAGCCCTGCTTTCTGCAAGGTGGAATTCTGGTGCTTTTGGCTCTACTGGGGCACGACCTTGCTCTGAGAAAACCACTCAGTATTAATCAGAAGTGGAAAGCAGGATGCAACAGAGGTGTGGAATAAAAGGGCAGGTGCCTGAGAGCAGTGCCAGTGGGAGGGTGGGGATCCTCAGCTCACCTGGGCAATTTGCTGCTAAAGGAGTATCAATATAGAAGCTCAGAAATAATTTAGCAAAGTGAGAAGATATCTGTTGCCTAATAAGCTGTGTAGAAATGTGTGTTTTTCCAATTCAAGTGCCACTGTCAGAATTTCATTCCAAAGGAGATGTACAGCTACTCTCCCATACTCCAAACTGGAAGCACAGAATTAGACAAGTGCTTTCAGAGAAGCTTCTGTCAGCCTGCAATGAATATCTGTGATTGCTACCACTGTAATCATGTGGCAGCTAAATTTTGTTTCTAACACTGTCTGGAGCATACCACGAGGAAAAACCATGCATACAATGCTACTTTCACAAAAGATAATGAAGTATGGCAATGGCAGCCACCACACACACTTTTTCTGCAGGGAATGGAGTTAGGATGGGAAGAAAAGGGGAATATCATCTATCAGCAAGTGATACAGAAATACTAACTACTGAGAACACATCCCATTTTTTGACATCTAACTTCATAAATAAAGCAAACAGGCTGCTTGTTGCTCTCTATCCTATACAAATACTGGAAATGCAAACTGTCTGGGAAGAAGAAATAGAATGCTATACCCTGGTATGTGCACTAATTTGCTAACTGCTCTGTGGCTTCAATCCAGCAAAACACTTAAGCACATGAATAGTCCCGACAACAAAGGTCTGAAAGACTGCCCATACATTAAAGTAAATTGCAATGTAGGCACAAGCCTCTCCCTTGCTTTCATTAAAGCCTGCAAAACTCAGAGAAGAAAATCAATGCTGCCTCCCTTGGGTATACCAAGCAAGGAGTGGGGTCACAGCAGCCACTTTCAAAGACAGCTTAGGCAAACGTATTTACAAAATGCATGTGTATTCGTATACAGAAATATTAAATATACATACATTGGTGATAGAACACTGTTTTCTAAGCCAAAAAGGAAAAAAACCCAAAAAACCCAGGTTGTTTTCTAGCTGAAATACAGAAGTCTATTTAGCTATGAAAAAACATCCAAACTTTTTACTGGGCTTGCTCTTACAGTTAGACAGTTCGCCGTTCTGCGCAAACAAAATATGTTGCTGTGTTTTCCCTGAGTTTAGTTCAGAAGAGGAATCTGAATAAAATGTCAGCCTGAGCCACGCAGCGACGGCAGCTTACACAAACCAAATGTCAGGGTTCAAGCGGGTGTGATGATAACATTTGGTGGGGGCACAAGGGAGAGAGGTGAGTGGTCCACAGTCTGGAAGGTGATACTGCAGGGTCTAGGTCAGGGGAGAAGTGAGAGATGCTCAGGAGGGATGGGTGTAGCATGGGGATGATGAATATATTGCCATTTGAGAAAAGTTACCTGCAATCAGGATTTACTCATATGGTGCCATTAAGATGCTCAAAAAACATTTTCCATTTACCTCAGGGAACAAAATCCTTTATTTTCTGAACAGGAATATTACCAAAAAGTAATATTACCATTTTAAAACATAGTTATGATTTCTGCTTTTACTGTCACTAGCATTTATATTCCTCTTTTTCTCTGTTCAAATTCTACAACCAGCACCTAACACAGACACACAGGGGGCATTTGCAGTCAAATACATCTTCCTCAAAGCAGCAAATGTAATCCCATTCCTGTCACAAATGGTTAATTTTTTTTCTGGGGCACTCAGCATCAGATTTCATGTGGAGGCACCTGAAATAGCAGTCCTATGTTATTAGCCATTTAAGACCAAATGCTATCAAGAACACAATGAGTGGAAGTCTAATCTGCAAGTTGTACTTCAGAGATGAATGAAATGTTTACAGGGCAATAGTGGTGTGAAAGTGGAAGAACCTGCTTCTCTCAGAACTCTACATGCTCTGCTGGCACATTCAGGGTGAGAAACATCCACTGTGTACACAAACCACACTGCTGCTGTCATATCATCGCTCTTTTTCTGTGCATTGAGGCTTATTCAGCATCACAGCATAATTTCTTCACCCTAACACTAGCAGGCTCTCTTCTGTGCCAAAGTGAAGAGCATCATCTGTTTATAGCTCTGCTCTTACTACCATAACAATCATTAGTAGCATTTGGGAATAGCAAGCTGTGTAATTGCTCTGCAAGTATATTCTTCAGGACTGAATTGCCTTTTATCTACTTAGTACCTCTTGGTTTCTTTCTTGCTTTTTAGTCCCTTTCTCACAGCTCTGCACAGAACCTTGAGTCGCTTCTCTCCTACAGATTAGTGAAATGATTTGCTAATTTCTTCTGCAGGAAGTGAACTGTAGCACACTTATTCCTGACTTTCTTTACCTGACCAAAGAAATAATGATGATTTGCTTCACCTTCTCATTCAATCTCTGCTGCTGGCAGATGTTCACAGTCCCGTGATGGCAGTTCAACTCCTACTGAAACTGCTGGGAGTCTGTGGGCTTCAAAACTGGTTTGATGAGGCTTGGATCTCATCTCCACTTCAGAGAGAACCCTACAGCAGTGACTAGAGCAGTCTTTGGCCTCTACAGATTACATAGGCTGGAAATGCTGTATATTTCATCCTAGTCACCATGTATGCACTAATTGGTATTAGGCAATTGGCTTTAATGATCCAAGTAAAGAAAGGTGAAGAAAATCCTTAGGAATCTACAAGCTGTTTGCCAGAGGTCAGCAGAAGACTAAATAGAGTGCAGTCAATATTGCTGTGCTTGTGTGAACACAGAAAAATAGAATTCTTGATAAGCAGCTGTATTTGATTTCTATACTTTGATGAAAAGCATCAGCTAAACACTGAGCATGGATTTTAATTTGGGTGGTATTTATTGGTGGTCAAGATAAGCAGAAAAAAATGACAGTGCTTTTCCTGACATCGTGCCATATTGGAAAGCAAGGAAAACCTGCTTCTGCCTGTAAATAGGACTTGTGGAAGTCCAAAGAGAGAATAAATATGAAAAAGGAAAAATGCGATGTCCTTCAACACAGCCACACTTCTGACCACAAAGCTGTTTTTGAGACAGCTCAACTTCATACAGCTCAGCATAGAAGTATCTCCATGAAATTAGTCATAAAAAACAATAAGAGAAAGTGAGGCCTTTGCACGTGTTTTTGGAGGAAATGAAGAAACAAAGCAACCCCAAAAATATTTTACCAAATGACATATAAACCAGACGGAGGTATATTTATTTACATTTTGGGTTTAGACACTTGACAGCTAATAGGAAGAAGTGAATTTGATGGATATTCAGAAGTGCTACTACATATACACTAGAGCTGGGTTAAACAAGTCCACAGTCTGGACTACAGGAAAACTCCTTTAGTCACCTAATATCCCTTTTCCATAAAACCAACAAAAACAACATAAAAACCACAAAAGAGCTCTTCTGCTCCCACCAGGGAGGATCCTTTAGATCCTTTTAAAAGCTCTAATTACTGAGTATTACAACTGGTGTTCTTTGATTTTACTGTTTTCCTGGCCTTTCACTTTGCTGTGAGACTGTTTTGTGGAGCATTTTGGCGAGCTCCTGATAGGCAATCCTCCAGATTAATTCAGTGTTCATTGGGCCAGTAAGTGGTCAGCTTCTCTGACAGACAGCACAGCAATGAAAGCTCACTATCTCCTGGGAATTCTAGGAAGACTGAACAGCACACACACAGTATTTTGAATGCCAAATGCTCAAAAGTCCTGTTTAGATCTACACATAGAGCATTTTCAAAATAAATCTCCAGGTAAATGTACTACTCAGGATTCAAGTGTGAGAGACAAAGATTAGCCTGGGCAACACAAATGCTGCTTTAAAACAGCTCATTACAGGTAGGTTTGTTTGTTTGATGAGATATTTCTCAGACTCACATTAAAGCAGAACAATTAAATAACCATTAAGTAACCATTCAGCAGAGCTGGCAGGACCCTTTGGGTTTGTTTTGCTCCCTATTTTTTTTTTCCCCCCTGCAAAGCACCCCCAACACTGAAAAATT
>JANRGV010000073.1:57749009-57779576 GCA_024734035.1 Alethe castanea
AGAGCTGGCAGGACCCTTTGGGTTTGTTTTGCTCCCTTTTTTTTTTTTTTTTTTTTCCCCCCCTGCAAAGCACCCCCAACACTGAAAAATTTCACCAGTGAAAGGAAACTGGATTCAGAGACACTAGCAAGAACACCCTCCTGCACCCTTCATGTTTGAGCTGCTCCTGGTGCCAGCCTCTCTGGCTGATGAGAGGCTCCACAAATTCTCAGTGCCATACAGCAGCCCCCCAATAGAGGCAGACCAGGCTGCCTGAACACCACTTCCACACAGTGCCAAGGACAATACCCACACACCTAAATGCTTCAGAGTTTTGAAGTTTGGGGGTTAAATTTTTTAATTTTAAAAAATATAAAATTGTTGTTGTTATTATTCCAGAAAAATCAGCTACTTGAGAGAACAAAATTTGGCTTAATGGGAGAATACATTTCTTTTAAAACTAATGTTGACAACATTTTGTTGACTTGTTCAGGTGGTTGTATTCCTCCTCACTTCTCAGAACCTATCCATTTCCAATGTCAATTTTGCTGCCTTCCCAGTACAAAGGCACAGTGCAGAGAGTCAGCAGGCATTCTGAATTTCAGAGAGAAGTCAAGCTGCCTGGCACCATCAGAAATTGTTCAATTTAAAACACGGAGCCAACAGAGAACAAAGACAACAATAATGTGGGAAGGAAAGGTGGGAGAGAACAGGATTTGTGAAATGCACTGTTATCCACCAGGCTCCATGTGCTACACTTTGACCTCTAAACATGTACACATAATTCATCAATCACTGATGTTAAAGTACACCAGGCATGAAAGAAGGGCATTAAATAACAGACCAACAGAATGGGGCTCAGGGTATCTGCATTCTGTTCATAGTAGGAGCATACATAAAAACAGATACTCAGCTTAACAAAACAGATTTGGTGAAATCAACACAGTACCAAGTAAAGTGCATGCACTGACAAATGGTCCCTTCATAGGTTTTTTGGAATGTTCTTGTGATTTCTACAGCCTTCCTGTGCAACTCTAGGCAAATTATTTAACTTTTCTGTCCCTCACATCTGTAAGTTACAGCACATGGTGTAATAGCTCCTCTTTTAGAGGAGTGTAAAGCCCTGAGGTAGTTTTTGCAAACTCCTGCAATATCCTGTAGCCAATTACTGATTAGAAAAGCAAGTGACTAGGAGAAGCAGAAGGAGAAGAAATACACAGCATAAGAACATTCACCTCCCTGCTTCCTCATCCTAGCATTTGTAGCCTTACAAAGAAATGTCAGTTTAAATAACCAATTCTCATTACACTAAATACTGAAATGCCAACAATGATCATGTGGATTTCTGTTAAAAATTAATGTTTTAGCAAGGAGGCTCTTAGTTTTGGCCTTTCTAGTACCTTGCAGTTTGATATGGATTGAAGATAGCAGCTATTTCACCATTCTCTGCCCATGTAAAGTGTAGGCAGAGAATCTGCCAGCTCTGGTAAATCACCAGTGTAACACAATGCTTGCAGCACCAAAGTGGAAATATGGGCTTACATGGCAAGCTATCAACACAGAGAACTTGTAAAGAAGGTACACTCCATATCAAAGGGGGCCAAAAGTGCTGTTGCTTTTACTCCAAGGTGAATGCTTTATGATGAAACAAGAGAAGAAAGATTACTTGCAGCTTCTCAGCCCTGAAAACTCAGGCACAGCCTTTGGGAAATGCAGCGTGCACAAACCCTGGGTTAATCGATTTGCTGCACAGGTTCAATGCTTTGATCAATAATGAACATAGTTCAGATGCTCTCCTCCCCCTGTTACACTTAACACCTCTGTTTCCCCATTTCTGGAATCCTGGGAGCAGCAAAGCAGGGAAATCATCCTGACGACTTGCTCATGATTGCAGGCTGACACTGCAATCTCAGCACATAATCCATTCCACTGAGAAAAAAAAAAACATTCCAAAGACACTGCTACCATGACTGTCCTGTGGCTGTACTTGGCTTACACAGAGGAGAATTTACCCACATGAAAACTCAAAGGGAGTGGATATTGAAAAGAAATGTTACTGGTGGGACAGGGAATTAAGGAGAGAAAAGAAGTTTGGATTTTTGCCTTATGTTGTTTCTCACTCTTCTTTTCACTTTCTATCTATTCTCCTCCTCTTCACCTCATTCCCACTTGGCTGGCTGTTTATCTTCCTCCTCTTATTTTCTGTTTGCCCGACATACTCTTGTCTCACTCTCTTCTTCCATTGTGCTCCCTCTCAAAAATATCTCATGGTGTTCCTACAAACTTCTTGCTATGAAAGCATTCACAGTGACTTCTAAGACAAGAAATTTAACAAAGTATGCAAGTATTCTTAGGCTTGAAATATACATGACTATTAAATATATGCATCTTTCTTCTTATTTCCATTTACTCCTGAATTAATTCAGAATAGCTCAGAGCAACCTCAAACACAATTACATGGAACTGAATAATTAATAGAACTGATGAAATGCATGCCACATACAGAAGGCTAACAGTTTATATGAACAGGTACTTGCTATTCATATCTCGAATTTCTACTGTTTTATAATAAGAAACACATTGCAGACTGATCTCTAGAGCTTCTGCTGGATCACATCTCTGAGATTTGTCATGAAGAGCAGAGAAGAGGAACAGTGCCTCCAACACAGTCTGTGACTGATTTCCCTGCACAGTGAAAAATACAAGACACACACAGAGACACCCATAGTGACTACAGCAGTTACAAAAGATGCTGAGCATCTTTACACAGTATTCAGAGCAGGCCCTGCATTCAGAGAAAGACACATGACAAATACAACATATGGTATACTTAAAACAGAGTCCATTTGTTGTGCTGTGTGTGAATGCAAGCCTTTTTCCAGTACTCTCTGGCTTAATATCCTTCCCAGATCTTTCTAACCTGATGTTTCTGTCAACTGGATGCTAGAGGCCTTTAAAAAACACGTCAGTTCTTTTATTTAGTGTAATCTTGCTATATCCAAAGTAGACAGTATGAACAGAACATTGGTTCACTTCCAATGCTGTTGAATGATTGAGTGTGAAAGCCTCCTTTGCCCATTTTCTCTTTTAAATTTTTTTTCTCAAGGTCCTGCTTTCCAGTGTGTTTTCCCATTCGTGCATACAGTTTTCCTATCCTGTCAGCACTGCCAGTCACTCAGCTGCTGCTGAGCCGCTCACTGCACTTTCTGCCACACAGGTGTGGAGAGATTTCTCATCTGACTTACAAATCCTGAGCTGCCCCTGGCAAGCTGGCTGGCTGTCATGCTGCTGCAGGGTGTTTCCAACAGCTGCTCTTTCCAAGGTGTACTTCTTTGCACCTCCAGCTTAATTTTCCCCCTTTAGTTTTCATCCTTTCCACACCCAAAGGCACTGGCAATGGAGCCATGCAGAAACAACTGTACCATTAAATTATTTCAGATTCTTGCTCGTTGAGAAATTATCTGCATGTCCTAGTTCATCACTTAGTTATATTCAGCTGTGCATCCAGTATTCAAGCACCATATCCATATGACTTCTAGATTACCTACCAGCTGATGTTTCCTAGGCTATGATTTTTTTAGTGTATTTTTTTGTTTTCCGTTTCCTTTTTAAAATATTTATGCCTGTTCTGATCAGTATGATTAAATCTTGTATCTGTTGAAGGACAGCTTCTGCACAACACTCTTGGAATTCAACCCCAGATTTTGGCAAAATCTGGACATCTGCTCTTGTTCCTGAGTTTTGGGAGACTTTTCCTTTGAGTTTCAATTAACTCACCACTATTGTATCCTCATAACTATTGGTTTTCTAGTGCATTCAATCTCAGCTGAAGAAAAGCAAAAATAGGTATTGACTACTTAACAAAATTTGGTTTTCTTTCAGAATTAAAACTAATTCAAAGTCACAGAAAATTTTGAAACACAAGATTTTTCTTTTGGAAGGCAAGTGAGCTTAAAAACCAAAGTAGAATGTGCAAAGACTTGGTCACATTTTGCTGAGTGTAAGTATGATAACAATCTGAACTGGTCCCTAGGAACTCAACAGAGGACTGCAATCAACTTTACTTGGCTGTATTTAACTCTGCAACTTGGGATATACTGAAATTCTAGCTTGATTTCATGTCACATAACATCTTCTCACCTCCTGGTTTCTGTCTGGGCTGCTCTGAAGCAGGAGGACTGCAGCTGTTCTCAGGGATGAGATCTGTCCTGCATTTCAGACACAGTTTTAGACAATACTGGAATATTTACACCTCAGTTTTCTTGCACAGAAAAGGAAGATTGCAGCCTCAGGTTTCATCAGATGCATTTAAAATTTTTGTGAGCCAAAAGTGGCATGCCTGTCTCTCCAATTCTATGACATCCTAAGCATTTAAGCTGAACATTTACTGAAAGTCTTAAGGTGAAAAGCTAAGGGGAAAAAAAAATCAACAAAATAGTACTGAGAATTTTGATACTTAAAACTCTGCTTTTGCAGTTTTATTTGGACAGACTTAGTTTTACTTGAATAGTGCATGGAGGGCAGCTACAAAGAGGATGGAGGTTCTCTTTTTGCAAGGAGCCACAAGGAGAAAAGATAAAGACCAATGGTTACAAGTTGCACTGACCAAGGTTTTATCAGGTTTATGACCTAAGAAAGACAATTTTTGTAATGAGAATGGCCATTCAGAGAAACAACCTCCCCAGGGACATAGTGGAGCCAACATCACTGCTGATGGTGGTTTGCAAGATGTGACCAGACAGGCAACTTGGTATTTTCATCCAGGCTCCCTTTTCCACAGAAGACTGGAAATCCTTTCCAACCTGGGCTTTTCTAGGATTCTATGAGACTACTTATTATCACATCTAGCCCTAAGCTTCCACCTAAAACTGATCTGGTGATTCTATGATGATTGCTGCTTCCCCTCACAGCTGAACCTAAGTCAGGTTACACTTAAACTGGTTTTACACCAGTTTCATTTTACTAGTCCTAATCATAATAAGTCATTTGTATATGAAAGGAGGGAGATTGGGTCTAACAGAAATTACTTTTTACTCATGCCAGGTATTTTCACCTGTTGCATCTTCCCTCCAGACAAACTAAAAACTCTTTCTATTCCAGAGGAATAGAGAAAGAAAATGTAAGATGCCCTTTACACAGGCCGCTGGAGCAAATAAGAACCCAAATTTTTGGGGGTTATACACAGCTTCAAAAAGTTATGTGTTTCTAACAGGGTGCAGTGAGGTTTAAAACACCTTTTCTATATCTGTATCTTCTATATTCAGTGAAAGGTAATAAATGGAATGTTTTATTCTAATTGTATCATGGGAATATATAAAGAGACAAGCTTCTATTACACTTAGGTCATAATGTGTACAGAGTCAGGAAAAGGCTTCCAAGATTGCACTAAGTTTATCCAGACAAAACTGCTGCTGCCTGAAATGTTTTCTTCTTATTTTATCTATGAATTGATTTCCTTTCTAAAATTTGCTTTACATATATTCCTTTACAATCATATTAGGATTCCAGCTAAAAAAGACAGATAGGATTGTTCTGTGTATGGGATGCCTGCACTCAGGGTAGCCATGGTGAAGCATGTTCTGGTGGTAGAGTAACTTAGCTGGTTACATCATCATGGAAGAGCTTTCAAAGTTGAGATGAGAAACTTGTACTTCATAAAGTCTGGAACAGTGGTGGCAACACTTAATTATTTAAAGTCACCCTTCCACATGAATTTAAATGTGAATAGATTATTGTGTTTTCTGTAGAAAAAACACCTCTTTCCTCTAAAGTGCTTTGCAGAAATTCTGAGTCACAAAAACCTTCTTGCCCAGAGTCCCACAAGGAATCAGCAGCAGAGATGGAAATAAAGAATCCCAGAATCCCAATTGTAACACTTCCTTCAGTGACTGGGGACAGCACTTCTTCCCAGGGAGTCCTAACACATTATTCTACCATTACAAAATCTCACTGAACTAAGAAAACAGATGAAGAATAAAAAAAAAAATCATGGAAAATAGGAGGGAAAAAAATTGAACAAAGGTGGCTTTATAATTCTCAGAAGTAGAAACTCAGTAGTTTGATGTCAGCTGACCAATGAACTCCTCTGCTACTACTGCAAAATTGACAAGGGTTTAACACATAATCAAGTTTAACAAGTTTCTGTCTATCAGCAAAAGCATGATAACCATTCCACAGGTCTGCTTAGCAAGTGCAAGACAAGGTGGCTTAGCACATTTCCTTTTTGTCTGGGTCTAAACCTACACACTTTCAGTACAGAAAGAGAGAATCTTTTTTTGAGAATCTTGCTAAGTTGTTGTAGCTTGACTTTATGTTGAATTCTCTAACTCTGCTAAGGCTAATGGGACAAGGGGTGAAAAAGCATTTCCTTGCTAAGCAGTTTTTTAACAGGCTTGAAAATGACAGTGACAACTGTGTAAAAAGCTTTTCCACCACTTGATGAGACCACCATGATTTCAGCCTTCTATAGCCTGGTACTTCTCCACCTCTTCTCATCTCCACATGTAATTGCCACTCATAATTCACCTGCCTTTTCAGCTTACTTGCTGTGTAAAAACATTGGCAGTGAATGATGAGCAGACATAAGACCATTAATATGACTATGCTAGATATAGACATCCAGGGGATGGAATCTAAAGGGGCTGAAGTCTTCCTGGCCACAGAGCTCCTGAAGTATGTTTCCTGTAGGCAAAAACCCTCTGGGCTTTGGGAGACTTGCCCCTGGAGGTGGGAACTGGGTAGGTGAGGCAGTTTGAAGCCAGGGCTCCTATTCACAATAACTTTTGTAAGTTGTAATGCAAAAGGGATTTTGGTACCATACACTTCACTGTGCTCACTCTGAGCTTCAGAGGAGATACAGGCACTCTGTCTATCTTGTCTGTCTATCTATAGGCACTCGGTCTATTTTGATACTTTTAAAGCCCAGTTTAGATTTTTCACCAGCTTTCCCAAGGCTTTGTTGAATTGGGGCTTTTGGTTTATCATCAGATTCAGTGAAAATGTGCTGTAACCCACTAACCTGACTCAGTCACAGCAGTAGTGCACGATACTAATCTCTACATTTATTAAACACATGCTCCCTCTGGAGCTGGAGATGATACAGTAACAGCTGTTTCATTCAGGTTTCTCTTTAAGCCATTAAGAAACAAACACAACCTTGTCTCTGTTATAATTCCCAGTGTTCATATCCACCCGTGCAATTAAGATACACAAAGATAAACAACTGTTAAGTTCTCCATAACCTCTACAACCTATTTTCCCTCCCATTCTCTCTCTCTGTTCTTGTCATCATTATTGTGAGTAAACTAGCATTGAAATCTGACTCAGCAAAGAAAATTAAGTTTTATGTAAAAATAAATGAGGTAAGCTGTACTGGGCATAGCATCCTCCCAAAAGATACTGGGACTAAACATAAGAAATCAGTAGGCCTGTAATGAAGACAGTGAAACAATGCAAATGCTGGGACACCAGGGTTTGCTCTGACTTTAATGTCAGCCCGGCCTCCCACTAGTATAAAATCGTTATTTCTCTGTGGATCATTAGTCCTTTTTATCTACAAGAAATAATACCACTTCTGGATGGCAAGCCAACATGTCATTTGAGAAACAAGAAAATAAGTCCCCATCATGAAATCCAACATGGCTTTTGACCACAACCTGTGGGTAGGAGCACAGTGACACAAAACACCCCAAAAACACTGAGACAAGCACAGTGCATCTCTGGAAGCTGAGAAAATTCACAGAGCAGCCAACAATTTTAAGGAGGATATCTCTTATTGGAAGACCTGGTAAGTGCAGAGAGGGCTGTATTCCTTCCTCTGCTCAACTCTCAATACCCAAAGCCCTTTTTAAACTCTGAAACCACCCCATTATTGAATGTGCTGGTGGGCTCCAAGCATGTGACCAGCACCAGCTCTGCTGGTTTCTGAGGAGGTGAGCTGGGCCTGCAGACAGGGCATCCTTAGGTTTGGTGCTGCTCCCTCCCTTCTAACTCATCCCAACTCCAATCATGTCCCAAGCACCTTGCAATGCTTCTCCCTTTTTCCCCAAGGCATTTGAAAACGGGAGGGGAAAGGTGGCAGCAAACTGCAGGAAGAGCCTTGTGGCTGATGGTTTTAGACTAGCTGAGTCCTTGGAGAGACTTCAGGTAATGCTGGGGACACCAACATTCTGTGACTGCACATGCATTTTACAGAGACAGAAATGCACCCACCCTGCAATGAATGGATCTTATTATGCACAAAGTCAACAAACTTGCTAAAGGGCTTTGCCAAGTCAGTGCCTTTGTGTTTGGACTGCAGGGCTGGCTGCGTGGTGTGCCTTTGTCCACTCCAGCCCTGTTTACCAACAGAGGTACAGTCACAATACAGCCCCAGGCACCACTCTGGATAAATATGTTAATGTGTATTTTTGTGTTCCAACCGTTTCTGTAGCAGTGTTTACAAGTGAGACCTACGAAAGCGAGTAAACACAGATATTAAAAAAGCCATTTGCTTTCTCACTATGCATGTTTACTGTTTGCTGTTCAGTCACCTCTGACAAGTGAAAGAGATCATTTCATCTCAGTTCCTTCCTCCAGCATACCCACCTGATGTATTTCTGTGGGGGAGCATGACACTGCAGTATAATGTTTGCTGTTATTGTAAATTGACACTTTACTTTTGAAAAGCTGCAAACCATTTGCTCACAAAACACGGTGCAATCCCCACTAGTCTATTTGGCAGTTTGCTTGGCTTATTTCAGATCTAAAACAATTTTAAGATATTGCTTCAAATTAAACATCCATGTCTTATATGACACTTTCTTTGTAAACAAGTTAACACAAATATTTTTCTTCCATGCATATTTATCATATGCCCATAGCAGTCAGTGTTCAAATCCACTCCCCCAGTCTTTCTAACAAAATAGGAATCCTCACTACCATAAAAAAATTATCCTTTTCCCCCAATGAAACTATTCCTTAGAATAAACTTTTGCCTTTAGAGTCTCATTTTTAATTTATTTCATTAGTTTCCATCTCAGATAACTAAATTCTTTTTTTATTACGGCTGGGAATTTTTATAATGTGCAAATTGAAATAATGATTGTAGCACAGTACTCTGCAAGTGCTTTTCATTAAGCCTCCAGCTACTATTCCTTGCTCTGTTGGATATCTTTGTGTCAGGGTTACTTTATGGCAGACAGAAATCTGGACAATTTAAGTTTAAAGAATGACTAAAAACCTATTAGATAACAAACATGCACTGATTCATGTAGCTTAATTGCATATTCTTGTCAGAATCAAAATACTTAAAACGTAATAATCATGCTAAAAAGTGGACCTGTCAATATATTCCATAGTTTCATGATTCTGAAATCACTGCTTGTTGTTACAATTCTGTTTAAGCAGACACACAGTGCCAGGAACACACATTTCTGAGATGCTGCGCTGTAGCAAAATTATGATATTTTGCTTTCTTATCAACAGAATGACTAAACTCATACTCTCTTCAAGCATGATTTTCTGGTCAGTATTAGTCACTTAAAGTAGTTCAGAAACATTTGTGTGGCCTGCTGAAATTTACAGCATGCTTACACTGTTGACCACCAGTCTCATCTTGCTACTTTGTCACGCTGTATTGCTTATTGGTAAATGAGTTTGCTGGATATATTCCCACTGCTGCCAGGGTCACAGAAGTCTGAATGAACACTGAGAAAGTCCACTTAATTGCAAAGATTTATGACTATGTTGTTTTCTTTTCTCCCTTTCCCCTCAAACTTGTCTTCCATGTCTGACATCTATAGAAAAGGGAGAGCTGCTTATTCTAGTCCAAAACAGCAGCAGACAAGGATCACAGTTCTGCAAGGATTCCTTGTTTCTATTGCTAGTGCATAGGCAACAGAGAAATTGTGTTTTAATCCACCTAGGACAGGGTACTGAACCAAAGGAAAGTCCTGTGTCAATACAGATCCAACCATGATCAGTCTGCAATGAAGTAAAGAGTTACACAGCTGGCAAAATCCCTGTAACCTGTGCAATTTGCAGAACTAATGAGCTGTTCTCTTGGATTTAAGATACCATGCTTTCTAAGGTGAAACACAGGTGCACCATTATCCAATAACCAGATTTTTAAGTTCTTGAAAGTCAGAAGCAGAAAGTTACCATGTGAAAAATCTGTCTCTGCCTGCACAAAGAGTCTGCTGTGCGAACCAAGTGTAATTTGTGTGTCAAACCAAAGCCTGTTTCTTTGTCTTATTTATGGCTCTGCTACAAGTTTGGGTAGCAGAGGAATCAATCAATTTCAACCAACCAGTAAAATGATTTTGGGAACTGTGGAGAGCAAAAAACAAAAAACCCAACAAACCCCAAACTGCTTCAGCTTTTCTGATTGAACACTGTTATCTCAAGAGCAAATTTTACACACTGAAAACTTACCAATGGAGCGATGAATGCAGGTGTGCTGGTTATCACTCAGAAAAAAGCCCTCTTTGCACTGACATTCGTAGCTGCCCATGGTATTTACACAAATCTGCTGGCAGCCTCCATTGTTATCCAGACACTCATCAACATCTAGAAGACAGAAGGAAAAAGAAATTCAAGATAATGTACAGATTTAGAATATAAATCTAGAAGAGCGAGCAACACACAAAAAAGCATGCTGTAAATTAGCCTAGTGAAGATTACCCAAATCAGTTAATCCAAATTAATCCCTCTAATTATTTCTCCTGCATTTTAGGCTTAAAGTTAATATGAAAGAAACCCCAAAACAAAACCCCAAACAGTGCAGAGAGGAATCCCACAACGTCTTCATGTATTCTGAGCTGCAAATTGATTTCCAATGCACAATGAACATGAACAACCTAAAAAGGCTGTGACCCCATCTGCCAAGTGTGCTGTTGCACTCTGTCATTCCCACTCCACTTAGAAAGACATACTTCAGGTCTACAGTAATTTCCAGCAGGGGTAGCAGGCAAACACAAAGGGCATTACTGGGTGAAGAGAGTCTTTATAGAGTTCTGGTCTTGAACAGAACAGCATGTTTCAATTACTGGAGTCATAACCCCCTATTTTGTCAGTTTGTTTAATGTTGTTTAGTGAAAAGAAGGCTTCTTAAATCTTAAATGTTTCATGTCTGTATTGTCATTTTAATAGGCAAATATATAAAACCACAGAGGCAGCATTAGCTACTGGCTGTTTTGAGGGCTATCCCACATCACTTCTCTTTGGCATAACTGTTTTTATGCTGTAGTATTTAGCAGACACATATGTATCAGCACTGGGAAACCACTGCCACTATTAGGTATCCGGCCCACATTCAACTTTACAATTCTCCTGTTTTGCTCGTGAAAGTGAGTCATATCTATTTTTTGCTTTTCTTCTTGCCACCTGAAAATTCCATGGTTTCCTTTTTTTTTATGAGGATTCTTCAGCCTGTTAAGTTATTTCACAGTATGTGCCAACATGCAGGCAATGGAGCTGGTGTGTGCTTTGCTTCCATTTTATTTTTGGAAGGGGCAAAAAACCAAACCAAAACAAAAACAACACAACAAAGCTAAATGATCCACAACACTCCAAACCTCAGAACAGCTGGCACAGCTCCTGCAGAAATTAATTCCACCAGGACTGGCCACAGCACACTGAGGCAAACCCAAGCTGCTTTTGCTGGTGCTGCTGCAGCTCTGAACGCAGGGCTGGCCGAGAGCTTGCTCAGCTTCTGCTGTTTGTGCTCCCTTCGTGTGACAGCAGTTGTAACTCTTTCTCACAGAGAAAAAAGCTCTGGGATAATTACTGCAGCACCCAGGGAAACCAGGCAGTCTCATTCTGTCTTGAACTACAATGTAAGTGTGTAGACAGCCCTTCTTTTTTTTTTATTTACCAGGAAATGTTAAGCACTATTGACTCAAATTCTCTGTATCAAAATCCCCCCTGCCCTCAGTTCTTACTCTTTTCCAGATCTGACCATTTCTATGACTCCATCAGAGATTTTGGGAGTGTGTAGGAAAAGGGGAAGTGAAGACTTTCCTTGCCTACTGCTGCACAAGAAGGAAAATAAATAAAGGTATCTTGGTTAGACCCTTCCTCTGTCAGTCAGCAGGCCTTGCTGCCCTTGAGACCCAACTCAAGCCTGCTCCTTCAGAACAGCCTGGAATCTAGATTCTCCTCTCTGGAAAATCAGCTGAACTCTTACTGAAGGAAAGTCTCAGCTGGTACATGCACAAATGCCAAATTATGCTACAAATATCTGTTCTTCCCAGAGCTCTGTTTATGGTATCACAAAGTAACTCAAACAGTTGCCTTTCAACTCTGATGAATAATCTGAAACAAATGCAATGACTTGTAAACATTTTTCTTCTGCTCTTGATAGCAAATGCTAATGATTTACTACTTCCACAAAGAGATCAGTTTACCACCAAGCCCCAAATCCATATGCTAGAATAAAATTATTACAATCAAAACTCTTTAAAAAAGCTTTTCTATGAGGAATTTTTTCCAATTGTGTGCAATAACTTGCCTCAAAATCATTTTAATATGCATTGATGAGAAGGACTTGAAGAAAGGCAACAGCTGGGATCTAGGACTACTCTATCTTTATACTACATGCCTTGCAAGGGATCTTGGTGATGGTGCAGGATTTACATGTTCTCTTCTCAGGTCTCAGTCCTGCTCATGTTAGCCTTTTTGGAGCACTTTCTATTACTGCAGCCTTAAAAGGCAGTATTGCTTAATATCCACCACACCAAGCAATCTATTGGACATGGATGACTGGAAAATATTGAATTCTTCACTTGGTAAAATTTCTTTCCAATAAAGGACTTTATGATCAGCCTATCAGTTTATTAATAACCCAGTTGAGAGAACAGCATAAAATAGTTTTCTGAAATTATAAAAGAGAACTCCATCGACTGCAAGAAGCTCAAGTTTTGGTAGACCTGGCAGAGTAATTCCTTAATGTCTCTGAATTTCTTCAAAGCTCACAAGGGAAATATCTGCCCAAGGGCCTGTATCTTTCTTTCATTGTGCAATTCTCATTCAATGAAGCTCAAGTCATCCACCTGAATGTGGAAACATTGGTAGTGCAGCATGGATGAGATGGAATTTTGAACCAGATTTTCTAGAGATTAAGTTCCACATAAACACCAAAATAAGCAGTCAGGTTTTCCATAAAGCTTTTTTAGCTCCAGTTTTGCTGGCTCTCTACATGTCAAACATGGCTGTTGACTAATTTGAAAAACATGAGGGTAGATTCTCAGGATCTTTAATTGGTGCCAACTCTGTGTGACAGTTTACACCTGCACCCCAGGGGCCTGACTCTAGAGATTTGAAAAAAGTCACTTATGGAATAAAATCGCTTCACTCAAACAGCCACTCTCAGCCCCAGCTAAAACCAATTAAAAATCTTCTAAATTGACTGAACACAAATACAAAGCTAACTTGATTTATTACTCTATTCTTAATAAAACAGAATTTTTCTCTTCTTTTATGACAATAGACAGGTCTTCTTTCATAAACTTGTACAAAAAATCAGGTACCACTGATCATTCAGGACCAGATTTTCTCTCGGAGGATGGCAGCCTCAAGGCAGCAGGGGCAAGACTCCATTCCTTTAAACTAGTGTATGGAAAGCCAAATCCATTTCCTAGCCTCCTTATATGACGAAAGTTTCAGCTTGGTCTCCCCACTCAACAATGTGCTGATTCCTAAAGTACATTATGCAGTGCTTAAAGGACAGCTGAGCCTCAAAACCCCACTGATGCTGGAAGATTTCAGCAAGTTTTTACAGTCCAAACCCACAAAAGAATGCTGAAATATTCTCACCTGAGCTGAGCTCAGATGGTTATTCCACATGGCTGCTCCAACCCCATCCTCAAAAAGAGGATGAAGAACTCATAGAGAGTGAATACATGCTCATCACAAAGAACTGTCCTGTGATTCTGTCTGCTGCTGGAAGCACCTAGAAATAGCTCAGTTTCCACAGCTCTTAGCTGCTCCTTACCAGCACAAATAAACAGCTCAGATGACAACCAGCACAAAAGCAGGAATTGCTGCTACAGAACTTAGACCAGTGATAAACCTACATTTGCAGGCAGAGGAGCCCCTGGACTTTAGAATGGCCAGTCCTCATCAAGGACAAGCAGGACCAGGGCAAGAGCCAGCTCAGGGAAAGGCTGGGAAAGGAGAAGGATCTTTCAAAAGAGAGAGATAATGGCTGCATAAATGCATACATATATAGCTATATCTATATATCAGAAGCATTATGTAAATGAATGCAGATTTCAATTTGCATAAGACCTCTAGCTTTTTGGCCCACTGCCTTCACATAATCAAACTCGTGTTCTGTACCTCAGTCAGATGAGATCCTCTGGAGAGTGGTAGTGTGGAACAGTATCAAAGGGTAGGAAATATTACAGTTGATAAAGATGAATGGTTTGTATATTAAATAAACAAATGTTTTCAGTTTCTCATTTAATTTATCTGATGAATTTTTCAAATTAACTTCACTGGTGTTTCACCCTGATCTGGCACAGAGCTTCCTGCAGTGTTTGGCCTAAAGAAGCTCTTCCAGCCAAGTGTCCTGTTTAGATACCATGGAGGGAGAAAGGTCTGCTAAGGGTACCTGAAACCAAAACCACGACCAGGAAGACACAAAAGTGGAAACACTACACACAGTCAATGCCAGGAACAGTATGTCCAGTTTTCTTCCTCCCCTGATCATCTCTTCCTTCCTTCTGACATTTCTCTTTCATGTCAGCATTTTCATAAACACTTAAGCGCCTCATAAATCTGAGTCTTCAAAATCTCCAAAGCATTTGGGAACCATAGTAAAATGTACTTGCTGTAGCACCAAGACTTCTAAAAACAGGATTTTGACTCATGATCCAGGGAGCTGATCCTGCTATTTCTTTTCCTCTAAGCTGCTCTTGGAAACTTTTGGAAGATGTGTCTAAGATGCCTGTTTTACCAGTGCAGAACATCGTGACAGAGAGATGAAGCACTGATAGCAATACTGCAGGCTTTTCTCAAATGTTAGCAACAAAACACCACTTAGGATATTTTGTATTTGTAAGGGAAAAGATTAGCAACCACAGGCTTGGAAAATGTAGGTGCCTGATTCTGGAATTTCAAAATCATTATATTCTGAATATTTCTAGTTGGAAAGCTGGCTAAAAGTATAATGGATTTTTTTTTTAAACCTACATTTAGTAGTTTTACTGTATACTGGATTTACTACAGTCATAATTATACCAAAATCACATCTTGCCCATCATCTCTGACACTGTCCTTGTAGCTGATACTCAGGAGAAGACTGTAAAGATGGCACAGGATCATTGCAGAGATGTTCTCCCAGGCTTCAGCCATCACACACCTATCAACTTTCCTGAATCACTTCCTAGACCGTTGTTCTGCTGGATCTTTCCTGTGTGGATTTCTCTAATCTCCAATGAGCCAAGCACAATGGGGCAATTACTTCTACAATTCAATTATGAGATTTAATTTTATTGTAAGTTTTATAAAAATGACATACTTGTATTTATTTTTAAAATGCTGCTTCATAGTCTGGATGAATGCCCCCAGAATTCATTATTGTGAGAAGGAGTAAATATTCATTCACTACTTGCTTTTTCTGCATTTTTCTTGATCTTACAAATCCCCCTCAGCCTTGCACTGTCTCTCTCATCTATTCTGAACCCTGGAGCACAGCAATATACAAACAAGATAATCACAGAAACAATTCAAATGACTTCAGTATATCATGTTTAAAACAAAATGTGCTCATTTCTAGGAGTTAACCTTTAATGACAGCAGCATTTGGAACGCACTCTTCTCACTTCTCTAATCCTCCAAGTACCATGATGCTCTGTTGGAGTGGGTGTCTTGGAAGATGGGATCTCAAGATACCCATGTAAGCCCAGGGAGCAAATCTGGCATGTGGGAGTGGGATCAGATCAGAGGCTGCAGGCAGGTGCTCCTGCTGGAACGCTGCTACAAGCAGTGACACGCTGTGAAGGTGGGGAGGGTGATCCCTTGCAGCAGCTGAGGGGGCCATGGAAACAAGAATCACTGCTAATTGAAAGAGCTGCCAAACCATCTTCCTTAGATTGACTTTATAGGAGCAAGCAGGGAGAAATATTAGAGGCATTGCTGCTTTCATGCATTTGAATCTCCAGCAGATCTGAGATCGGATTTCATCAAAAATTTAAAAGCTGGACCTAAATTTTCTGTTATTTGCACATGAGGCTAGATTCTACTTTTTGTCCCTCCTTTCAGAAACTGGAAAATCTGGAGAAGAAAAGGAGAAAGGGCACCACAGCCTTGAATTCAATGTTTCATTCACCCCCACGGCTGCAAAAATATTCACTAGAACCCTTGGTGAGAAAAGATGCACTTGCAGAAGATGGATCCTAGAGTAGTCAATGTTTACTGAACTAGACATGAAAAACACCCCCCAAACTAACAAAAAGTGTGAAAAACTACCTTTACCTGAGAAATTAAGCATATTTTCCAAATGAGAAACTTAAAGAAACAATCGCAAGAATGCTCTTGGGTGATGAATACTACAATAATTAAAAAGAAAAAGATTAATTAATTGATCCCTAGAACAACTATTTTCTTATGTATAAGGATAGAATACTTAAAATGATAGCTGTGATCTGTCCTGGAGAATTCAGTCTTTCAATGGGCTACAATCACCTGTCCACTCCCACCCAGCACCCACTGACTGGGCTCCTTGTTTGCCTGAACAACTTTAAAAGGATGCTTCCAATCATTTCTGCAGCTATTTTGTGACACACAGTGGAATGTCTTAAACTTCACAGCATGCAAACACGGCATAAATGCAGCTGCAAGAGACTTCTTTGCTCTGTACAGCCCAAGAAACACACCTGTAACTCACAGTTTAACTCTGCTGCATGTGACTGCTGCCCATGTGCTGAGCTGAAGGGAACAGCCCCACAGGTATTGTGTGGATGATGCATCAAGTTCAACTCTACTGATGCCACTTGTTTATTCCTTTCTTAAACAACTGGGCACCACTCTCTGTCCTCTTAAGAGCTAAAACTCTTATCACAGCTTTTAGCATTTCCAAAATAAACATCCAAGTCCCTGAAAGTTATTTCTTAGTTGTAGCTTCTATACTTTCACAGGTGGCCTTCTGACAACAGTGCCTAAACACAACAAAGTTCCTGCTCAATTATTTGTTCATGGTATCCACTCTTTTGATTCAGGTTTTAAGACAATTTTGTGTGAATTTGAACACTTCTTTTCATCTGTGCCACTGTCTAGGGAATGCCTGCAGCCTCCAGCTTGGCATGAAGCTCTTTCTGTGTGGCACAGACATCCACAGCCCCATTATTATAGGTTTGCAGTTCCCACTGACACCTAGTTATATGTAGGCACTCCAAGAGGCAAATGCTGGATTAACATTACTCCATAAACTAGTGGGGGGAAGCTAATTACAGGTACAAACAAGCAGCAGTCCACATCAATTGAAGGAAAAATTTGAGATAAGTTAAGTAAATTATTTAGTCTATTATCATCATGCCCCTTACTTTGTCTTTTTCCTCAGCATCATTAACTGCTGCAAGCTGAACTGAGCTATCCTTCCTCCAGGATAATTACTGCTTATACCTGCTACCTTTTACATTTACTTATAGACCCTACTAAGATTAGAAAAATCTGGTTTGGGTTAACTCAAACCTGCTTGTTGTTGCTGTTGTTCTTCTTGTATTGTTATTATTGTTTCAATAATGAAAAAAGATTTTGCTGTGGATTAAAATAAACCATGAAACTTGACATGAAGAATGAGACAGTATCTGCATCCCAAGTTGGTAACATTTTCCAGGTCTATACCACATGAAGTACTTCCTTCCTGAGCTCTAGAAAATGGCTAGATTAAAGATTTTCATTGTTATCAGTAACACAAGGGCCTCTCTAGATTCAGATGAGTGATTTTAATCTAAGCACTGCAGCATCCAGTAGGCTATGAAGTAATTCTCATGCTCTATGTGGATAGTACTTGAGGTTCATGAAAAGTGAAGAAATGGGAGAGTCTCAAGCACAATCTTCAATACAGTGAAATGAGAACTATAGCAGGAGTCGAAAAATATTGGCTTATTCAGGTAAATTGGCTTAGTCAGACACATAACTACTCATTAAACTTCTGGGGAATAGAAAAGTGCCGAAAATCCTTCCTGTAAGTCATATCAAAACTTACATTTTCCTGACATTATCTCCCTGGGTCAAAACTGTTTTATAAACCAAGCCTCAGTTTCTGAATAGTTTCAGAGAATGAATGCTTCCTTTGGCACAACATTTGGGCAAATGGGTATTTTTGCCACCTGGGAAATGAGTGCAGCATTTCCATTCTCCTAAACATGAGCAACACAAAACCCAGTATTTAGAACAAATATTTTATCTGATTTCTCTGGACAGAAATACTTGAAGCATATTTAAGATCTTACAGCAAATAGTATTTTTTTAAAATATGAAATGGCAACACTAGCTTACCACTCAACTCAGTTGTGCTGTATCACACAGTACAAAGCTGGACTGGTTGGTTGGGGTTTTTTTGACTACTTGGTTTAAGAAAACAGTTGGACACCTGTGTACCAGCCACCCATTAGAACATGTAAGCTGCAGTAAGTTGTGTTAATGCTAAGCAACTCAACAGATGGACACATCAGCCACATTCACCTCTTACAAAGAGAGACCAGTATTGCATTGAGCTGGGAATTGGCAATAAAAAGCAACAGCAGTCAAAAAACTCGACTTCAGGAACATCATATTTATGTAGAGAAGATAGGAATTTAGTAAGTTTGGAGCTTGGTAGTGTAAAGCCAACACAAAGAATCCAAAATAAATCAGAACAAACAAGCACCTTAACTCCCCTTTCCCTGTAAAATTCACCAGACCTGTATATCCATTTATGTGTTTCCAAGTGCTGGTGAAAAGGATTTCTCTAACAGCTATATAACAGTGTGCAATTTTTAAAGAAAAAACCCTCATAATTCTTACTTAGGAGTACACTGGAGATCATACAACCTCTCTGCTCAGGCAGGGTCACCCTAAAGCATATCAGGATTGTGCCCACATGGCTTTTGAGGGTCTTCTATGCAAAGAGACTCCACACCCTCTCTGGGCTTCAGCTGCATGCACAGCAAAGAAGTTTCTCCTCATATTCCTCATAGAACACTTCCTGTGTTGCAGTTTCTGCCCACTGCCCCTTGTCCTGCTGTTTGGCAGCACTGAGAAGAACCTGGCTCCCACCTCTTGTCAGGACAGCCTCCATGCAGACACTGACAGACATTGGTAAGATCCTCTCCTGGTCTCTTCTCCAGGCTAATCAGCCCCAGCTCCCTCAGCCTCTCCTCATACAAGAGATGTTCTAGACCCCTGAGCCCCTCACAGCCCTCTGCTGGACCCAATCCAATCAATTCTTGCACATAAATTAATCTGTAAATTACAAGAATGACGCAGAGCTTTCTATGGGCAACTTACTCCACTGAAAGCCTTCTTACCTTTTACTCTGAGATATCTAATATTGGTTGTACAGAACCTTAAATCAGAGGGAAAACTATTTACATGTTGAGGCAAATGGACTGACCATCTACTGAAAAATTCTGCAAGCTGAAAGCCCTGAGGTCCCACTCAGACACGTAGCCTGTGTGAAATGATGAAGTGGACACTTGCTGGAATCTACTCAAAGCAAAAGTCAGTCCTTGCCTGGGGTATTCATGTCATTTCAGAGCACAAGAATGAGTACTCACATTCTTTCAATGTGCAGTCATTAACAGCCTGAGCCTGTGGTCCACTCAGGTTTTATAGTTTTGGAGGAGTTCTTCAAAGTTACTTTTAAAGTGGCTAAAACCAGGTCTCTTAGACTTCCCTAACATGTTCATACAGGGAGTTTCAGAGTTTTTTGTAAGTACTGAATAACACTTGGTGACATAGAGCCACTCTCAGGCCTATTTAAGGAAGCACTGCTGTTGTACAGGCAGCAAGATATCATGACTGGTACCTGCTGTGCACACAGAAGTTTTGATGCACTGGGACCAGAGTGCTTGGCATCTTATCTAACAAGCTCTACATGATCAATCACACAGTACAAACCCAGTCCCCCGAAATCCTCAGTTGGATCCAGAACCCTTTCATTGCTGTCATACTCGTAATTTTTATGGAGTTTCTGATTAATTTCAGAAGCAGTTTTCTTAATTATGCCTTCAAAATAAACAACACAAATAATTAAATAGTTTCTCAACTTTTCCAAACATTTTTGCTCCATCCTGCGGCACAATATGGACTCTTATTTATGTAACAAAATGTATTTTCATTACGGAAACGCGGAACAGATAGGGTTGGCAGGAACCCCTGGAGATCATCTAGCCCATCCCTGCTGAAGCAGAAGCACCTGGACCAGATTGCACAGGATTGTGTCCAGACAGGTTTTGAACCTCTTCAGAGAAGGAGACTCCACAGCCTCTCTGGGAAGCCAGCTCCAGTGCTGTGTCACTCTCACAGCAAGGAAGTTTTTCCTTATATTCACAAGCAGACTCTGTGTTTCAGATCTTGTCCCTGAAGATATTTGTATGCATTTATAAGATCCCCTCTCAGTCATGTCTTCCCCAGGCTGAGCAAGCCTTGCTCCCTCAGACTTCCACAGAAGCAGATTCCATTTGGTTCCTCACAGGAGAGATGCTCCAGTCCCCTCATCATCTATACAGCCCTTTGCTGGTCCCAATCCAGGAGCTCCCTGTCCCTCCTGTGCTGCTGATCCCACAGCTGGACCCAGCTCTCCAGATGTGCCTCCAGGGCTGGGCAGAGGGGCAGGAGCACTCCTGACCTGCTGGCAATGCCCTTCCTGATGCTCCCCAGGATTCCATTGGCCTCCCTGCCCCCATGGCACTGCTGGACTGGGGACATCCTGCTGTCCACCAGGACCCCCAGGTCCTTCTCCTCAGAGCTGCTCTCCAGCAGGTCACCCCAGCCTGTCCTGGTGCCTGGGGTTGTTCCTGCCCAGCTGCAGGACTCTGCCCTTGCCTTTGTTGAACTTTGCTGGGTTCCTCTCTGCCCAGCTCCCCAGCCTGTCTGGGTCTAATAATTGTTTCTAATAATTTCTTTCCACATCTCATAAGGCTCTTAATCATAAATTTTGCTTTAATCCCAAACATTGCAAATTCTCTAAACAACCATTCTTACAAAAGTATGTCCAATGACTTTTTATGAGCAACTATTATTATTCTGGTGTTAGCTACAGTCATCAAAAAAGCCCTATTAAAACATGCTGCCATCAACTAGTCCATGTTCCTTCCTGCTCCTCCTCTATGCAAAACTAAGTCTTATGTTCTGATCCAACTCCAGTAAGAAACAGGGAATATTTCGAGATGCTTGAATAGGAACTGGATTGAGTCTGCAGAAGATAATGAAAGCAGTAAAAACAAGCCTCTACCTTGGTCTTGTAGTTTGATCCATACTTTCAAGTTTGCACACTGCCCACTGAAGCCCAAAGAATAATGTAAAGATACAGAAGGAGAGTATTAGACAGCAAAGGCAGGGCACTATGGAAATCTGAGACCCTAAAATCTACTTAACAAGAAAAGTAACAACCAACCTTTCATCCAGAGCTCATTCCTACTGGAAAAGAGTTAGGCCTCATTTTCATAGTCAGCAGCTATGTAGCAGATATTCTTCCTGATGGCTGTTTCTTGACTGTATAAATCACAATGTTTATCATAAATCAACACTGCCAAGAACTGACTGCATTCTAAGCATAGCTCGACAGTGACTCTCTTTGAAACCAGGGATCAGATGACTTGGTCTGATGTCTTTTTGTAATCCATATTTTCCAGGAGTGAAAAAGGCACCGTTCCATTAGGGAGGGCTTGAATGCCACACACACCTGACACACCCATTATGGGCTGGAATCCTGCACCCACAGGTGAGCACACATTCTCCCTTGGTTTAAGTAAGTGCTAAACATGATGCAGCTCTCAAAGCTTTGATAAATTCAACCCATTTTATAGTTTTTCCCTTAAGGTATACATCAGTATAGGCCACACTGGCTCAGAAATTTGCTATAATGAGAAAGTTAAGATGAATTAACAAAAGACACAAAACTAACATAAACCAGATAAAGCAGTAAGGATGCAGTATCTCTGAGCTTGTTGAACCAAGACACTACCTACAGCCATATCAGACTAAGAGCATCCATGTGGGATTTAACTTCTACATATTAGCTTCACACTTTAAGCTGCTTGTTCTTTACTTTCCTGAGTATTCCACATAGAGAAATTTTTGCTGTGATTGATTACCTCCTCCAGGGAGTAAGTATTTGGGAAAAAAAAAAAGAAAGAAAAAGGCTCAGACAACAAGAAGACTTGCAGAAACAAGAGACTGAGATTGATGCTGCTGTCACACAGCTCCCAGTTTCCTAATTTATTATGACAGTCTGAGAATCTAACTTCATAGCTGACAGCCACCAAGATTTATTCTACACTTCTGATTATTTCCCCATACCTAACACAAAACTTTGGCCTATGCTGATTTATACTCTCACTTGTTTTAGTACTTCTCATTGGCTTAAGAAAGCAAACACATGGCAAATTAACATGTAAAGAAAGTTATATCCCATTTGAACTCCAAAGATTAATGTGGGGTGACCAAACATTAGAGTACCTTTAAAGGGGGAAACTTTATACAGAAATAGAAAAAGCAAGATAAGGAAAGCAGTGTTGAGATCCCAGCTTCAGAGAGGACTGGAAACCAAAGATCTTTCCATTAATCAGAAAGAGAATTCCAGATTTTTATTGGATGTTGGAAAATCATCAGAACTAAGATATTATAATCCCATCTTGAAAGAGATATTTAATTTAGTTGCTGCCTGCTGCCTGCTACCACTTGGCACCATGGAGATTTCCAGAGGATGCTGGCAGTCAAGTAAAAAAAGTAAGCACATGTATACAGAAGTTGCATGTAAGCATCTAATAGAGAATTGTCTCTAGAACATTTACATCCTAGCTACCCATATTTCCTCAGCACCTAACCATAAATCAGCACAAACTGCAGAATAGCAATAAATGTTTTAAAACCTGATTCATGCTACTGTACCATGAAGACTGGATACTTTAAATTGCTGTGATGAGTCACAGCTGTTCTTATTAATCTGTTGTACAGATCAAACAAGACTGGTAAAATATCTGAAATCAGGAATATGGTAAAAATGAGTTTGCCGAAGAAGCATATCAGAAAACAAGTTTCTTTGTCACTTAGGCTTGCATCTGAAAACCAAAGAACTTCAAAAATACTTTCAAGTTTTCCATTCTGCAGGAACACATTTGTCACTACAAGGCAGTCTGCTGTGCAATTTGTAGCATGGATTTGTGTGAATGTGTTCACTGCAGCTTGTCTTGGGAAGGTTCCTAAATACCAGAAGCTCCCCTCATCTCAAGGCTCTTAGTACACCCCAAGGACCTGATCACCATCTGTCATCTTTTGCAGAAAGGCAGAGCTCACAAGGGTTTAAATCATGCAGATAAATGTGTTCTTAAACCTTGCATTTCAACAGTTCTCATCTTGTCTGTAAGTATATATTTTATAAATTCCCATTCCCATCTTGTGGCCTGGAGCCCTCACAGTTAGAACAGCTCCTTGCTACTCAACTACTGAAACCTGACTTGGGGTCTGGCCTGCTTCTCTTAAGGCATAAACCACCTGCCAAATGAGTAAGAACTTCAGGATTTAGATTATTAACCTTCTCGAGAAAAATACAATAATTTTACATTTGTTTTAATAAAAAATGAAGAGTTATAAAAAGAAGGCTATTGGGTGTGTTCAACCTTCCTCCATCTGCCAAGGAGCCTGGAATTACTAACCAGGAAAATCTGGGAGAGTGTATGACTGACAATATTATTAGAGGCCCTGCTAATGTGCTAAAGAAGGACAACACAACTGTCAGCTCACCTAAAAGTCTTCTGGAACTAGGAAAGAAGGGCAAGGAAAACTGGAAGATGGCCAAGGAAATGAACCATTTTTCAGCTCCTCTTTAAAATATTTGTTTTTATGAAACATCAGGAATACCAGCATTTGCTTGGAGTTTAAGCAAGCAACAATTGTGCACAGCTGTCAGGAGAAGAAGAAAAATGAAATTAAGCTAAATTAAAAAGAAGACACTGGTCTCTTTAATCACACCAGTGATTATGCAATCCTGAGTTATGTGACACTTCTGAACAAGATACATCTGGCAGCTTTAGGAATGATTTCTCACACATTCGCAACTTTCCTCCCACTTCATGCTGATAGTCAGATGAGGCCACAATCCCAAGCCCCAGAGTGGATGTTTGAACAGCAGGGTAGGAACAGGTAGATTTTGATTTCTAATGGGTTTGGGTTTGTTTTGAAAAAAACTAAAACCAAAACCACATAGAACACTGGAACATTTACTGAAAAATGACTGAATGATATGATGTGATATACATACATTTAAAAGTTGGACCCAATTCTCTAAAGGTTAAACTCAATGGTCTTGGAGGGCTTTTCCAACCCTAAATGATTCTATGTATATCCTAATGTAAGTTTTTTCATCTCAGTCAGATTGCAGATTACTACCACCCAGCCAGGAATTAAGTCTGCATGCCAGGGTTAAACCTCTTCTCTCCTAAAATAAGCCAAGAGATTTTAAAGGAGCACTTCAAGACAGGCACTTGGGTTTAGATCTTAACCTCAGACCTTAGAAGAAATGAAACTGTGTGACTTCAAACATGAACTTACACACTGATTTGAGATCCCAAGGTCTATTTCATAACAGGTATCTCAAGGCCTGTGTCTCATCAGCTCCTGGTTTGTCTCAGAAGTTTCTCCTTTAGCTGCAGGCTCCCAAATGCCCAGCTGGAATTGCTGCTTTGCTCCACCCACCAGAGCTGGCAAATCAATGCCACTCCTGGAGCAGGACCAGGTGCTCCAGGAAAAGTGCCACCTCTCCTTCCCCACAGGCTTCCATGTGACTTAGCCACTTTGTCAGGAGATGCAAAGTACCATCTGAGAACAGACAAATAAAAACCTAATTTCCATTATTCAGGCTGGAAAATCAGGCCTTCTGCCCCAAGCACACCTCCAAGGCTGTGGACACAGCCAGGACTTCACTATTCAATTCACAGCTGGCACTGTGCTGGTGTCTGCCACACTTGTGTCTGCTCAGCTGCTGCAGAGAGCTCCATGGAACCTATCATGCATGCTAGGAACTGCATCTCTGTGATTTCTGACCAGAATTTCCCTCTGCTTCCCAAGGTGCTTCTCAGACAAAGAATTAACTGCTGAAGAACCATAAACTATATTGAATCATCAAAAGCCACTTTTATAGTTACCTTCAGGAGGTCTGGATCGATTGAGATATCATATTACAGATGTCCAAACTTAGTAATTGCTATTTTTCTGTAAGAGAAACCAAAGCTACACAGACTATTTTAAATAAAAGCAGGAATGCAGAACAGTAAGGATTCTATTCCTACCTACGTTGTAGACATCAAGATACCTTGTGTGAAGATTGAGAAGTAACTTAATCTGTTTGCCCCAGTTACTAATCCACAAAACAATGAAAATTATATTTTCTTTCCTTGCAACACTTTCTGAGGGCAAATTTGTTACAATTTACAAGGTATTAATGCATGTTCCTACAGCAATTAAGACCACAGAAAAACCTATAAATACGTATGCCTCTGAATACAACAAGTATTTTGCTACATGTTGCTTTGCATCTTCTTTGATACTTTCTAAGAATAGTTTGAAACCACCTTTAGTATGCTTACTAAAAAGCAGAGGACTTCATAGAAACTATCCTAATCTTTAGAAAAAGGAAGAGCTAGGATGTGTGCAGCTGGGACCAAGAATTGCTTATGCAAAAAAGCAATGCTTATTCCCTATTTAAAGAGTGACTATCACAAATCAGACCTAAGAAAATATGACAAAAAAACCTGATCAATAGACAAAAAGGAGAGATGAAAGCAGGTAATAGCTATTGGTATTTATATCAGAAGAGATAAGCATTATAAAACACCCCAGATCTGTATTTCAAATACAAGAAGGGAAAATATATTTCAAACGTACTGTATTAGATCAAATACTAGTCTTGCACCCACTAAGCAGAATTTAGAGCAATTTTTAAGAAAAAACTACTGGAATTTCAGGGGAGTGCAAAAATAAATTATTTTTTTTAGCTAGAAAAGGAATCAGGAAGGAAATCAGGAAGGAAGAACTCAGGAAGGAGCACTTAACTTGTCCACAGCATGTGCTGCAATTGAATACTCCAAGTTTGCTATTTAAAAAGAAGATTTTAATCATCTTGCTGTACTGATGTTACTAGAAAGACATTCAGTGAAGATTTATAAAGGAATGTAAACCCAAGAAGAGGTAGCTTAAAATTTGAGACCTCAGTCAAACAAGATACATAGAAATACTGATGTCAAACAAGACATGCAGAAATTCTGATGCAATCTTTTTCATTACAAGAAAGGTGAAAAACATGGTTACTAATCTTGTGAAGCATCCTTTGTCTCTATAAAATCAATGAAAAACAAGTGGTTTCTCAAAAAGCAAGAACATATGAAAACCAGTGGACTCATCAAAACTTTAATTCCTTTTAATGCCGAATGTCATCATGGTGAAAATCTCTGGAATAAGCAAACCTATTTCCAAAATGTTATAGAAATCCTAATTTCAATTTGTAGGTAAAATACAGGGCTTGTTTTTGATTTGAGACCTCACTGCAACCTCTTACTGCATTTACATATTTCTGGTAGGATAAGAGAAAGGAAATAAAGCTGGTCAAGAAGGAAAGGGATTAGAATGTCCCCTTTTCTAAAACTGATACTCTACTAATGGGAACAACCAGATTATCACAACAGTCAGTACTGCTGATAATGTCAGCAACTAGGTGGGGTGCAAATAATGTCACAATTAAAATCTGCAGCCTTAAAACCTTAAAACCAGAGATGCTGGTCCTCAGTAAACTTGTTCAAATTTCAAAGAAGCAAGGAAAGAAGAGGGAATGTGCCTTGATTCCCTTTTCAGTGCCAGTAAGTAAAACCAGGTATTTTACTAAGAGGTACTAAAGACAATTCATTAGCTGCAGACACAACCTCCCCAGCCCATGGCCTCAGAATTAGAAAAATAATTGTGACCTCTTTTAGTGTCCTTAGGTTGTACATTGGGATAAAGGGAGATCTTTGCTATTACTCCCACTGTAGTCACCTGTTTGTATTGTTGTTGGCCTTTTTTTTAGATTTAAAAAACAAACAAACAAAAAAAAATCACCAAAAAAATATCAAGTGGCTGAATAGATATTAATGAAAATATAATTAGAAATGTGAATTTCTCTGTAGATTTAGCCTCCTCATTTCATGACCAAAGAGCAATAACACAGACAGCAGGTCCAAAAAATCCCACAGCTCAACTCAATGGCTCATCCTTGATCAGGTCACTCCTTTTGCTGTTCATGGCTCAAAAGGGCTTTTTCCCTACTATAATGGGAGTTGTTTGGATAAAGTTGAAACTAGCAAGCTGTTTGAAACAACACATATGCACAGTTATTTGAATTCCAAATACTTGAACTATTTTATTATGTTTGTGGCCTGTTTTAGTTAGAATTTATGAATATTAGAATAAACAGAGTTTTTTCTTTCTTTTTAAAACTGATGTTTGGCTGCTCTTTGTGTAAGAAATACCACTTGCACCATTAATCATTTGACCACCTCAGGCTGAGGCAAATAAATTTATTTTAGTTTGTTCCATAACAAATGAAATTTGGAATTTTGAGTCAAACCCCTGTCAATGGTCAGGACATATAATCCATCTGAACAAATATTACTCCGTTTGAAAATAAATGCAGTACGAAATACATCTACTGAAAGGCTAATCAAATCCTTCTCCTGAAATCCTCATTCTTTCATAGCCTCAGTTAGTGCAGACTGGTGATACTGGACTTCAATATTTCTGGTTCACTGCCTCATTTGTTCAATTTCATTGCAAATATCTCAGTGTTTACAAAAGTAGAGCTGCTGCTGATACAAAAAAACCCATCCCTTTTAGACACTGTTTTATAAACATTACCTTGAAATTAACTGTACCAGCACATGACAGGACTGTACCAAAACATGGCCATTGCATTTATATTGGGAATAGTGAAAAAGAGTCTCTAAGCATTAGAATTTAACAAAAAAAGACCAACAAGTAAGCAGCTATGGGAAACTGGACATAGTAATGTTCATTTCTAGGTAACTGGTGTGAAGAAATTTCATAACAAAAACATATACTTGAGTAGCTTCTAGGACAAACCCAATCTATTTAACCAGAGCAATGGCCATGAATCAAAAATACAGATCTCCAAATGCTCAGACTCCTGAAGCAATGAAGATCCTGCACTGGGCTTTGCACAGTCAGTGCACAGTGTCCCTCCAGTTATTAGTGATTAGTGTTTCCTCTGCCCTGTTTCATTGTCCAAGTATTCCTTCTTCACTTATTTGTACTTTTAACATTCTGTAATTTAAATTCATACACCATATCCTAGAACTGTATTGCCTGAAAGGAAAAAAAAGGGGAGGGCAAGCTCTAAAAAAAATGACTGGGATTACAAAAGCTGGAAAAACAGGCAAAATATATCTTAGTATATTTAACAAATTACTTTTTTTAAAGAAGAAGCCCAAGCATCCAGCACAGGCTTTGGGGGTCAGGGTTTTCCTCAGCAATATTAAACATGCTTTGAACCTGAGATTAAGAGTGAGAGCTGTAAGGGTCTGCCCTAAACCACACTGGGGCCAACATACAGGTCTGAATGTATTCCTTGTGTCAACTCTTTCCTGAAGAAATGCTAGATGACAAAATGCAGAAAACAGATCAGGCCTTCTTGCCACAGGATGAAATGAAAGTTTCTTGCCAGCATTCACCACTTACCAAGACAGTTGTGGCCATCATGGGCTAACATGAATCCATCATAGCACGTGCACCTGTAGTTGCCTGGAATGTTGATGCACTCGTGGACACAGCCCCCATTGTAGAAGTCATTTTCACACTCATCGATATCTAAAACATAAGAGGAGGAAAAAAAAAGCTTTTGTAAAAAGAGAATTCTAACAATACAGAAAAATTTCTCCAGCTGAGCATGTTTTCTGATATATTCACATCCCTCATCTTTCTTTTAGGCTCCAACTGCCTGCTTCATCCAACACATGGTCAGGGACTGAATATATCAGGGTCATATTTGTCTGAAAAGCACAAGCCAATGAACAGAACACTCCTTCACAAAATAAGTGGAGTATCATCACAGTAAACAATGGTATGTTGTCAAAAATAAAAAAGGAACACTTGATTTTGGTACACTTTATATTTAAAATGCAGTTTTTATTTTCTGTCTTTAAAATAATCAAGCAGAGAATGAGTGAAACCTTTGACTTATAACAACTATGTGAAGCACACTATTAATATGGCATGAGACAAAATATGCCATTTATAACAAATAAACTATAATCTTCTGTATTAATCCACACCACAACACCAGAAGAAGTCCAGTATTTTATTCTCAGAAGATATGATAGAGTTGTTTGGGTTTTTTCCACACTGACCTGTATCTGAAAGAGGATCATAAAAGATGAGAGATGGATTCTGCTTCAATTACAAATAATCCTGTCATGATCTTCCCTCCCTCATACAAAAAAAATCACTTCTTCACTCATTCTAGAAAATGCAAGCTTTCTTCTTTTTACAAACTGTATTTTGGCTTATACATGGAACTTCAGTATCACAGTCATTCTTGTGAATAATTCAGTAGTGCACGTCAACCAACTAAAAATACATAAATAATTAAAGACAGCCTCACGGCTTGATAAGGATCAGGTCTAAATTTGTGGTGTGCTACATCAAAACCCACAGCAACTCTCCCTAAGTTAAGCAGCACATGATAAAGTTATCCTTTTAGAAAATCACCCAAAGTTAGTATGTCAGAGCTATCCCACCATTACATTTTCAAATGTGCCTTCCATTGCAGAGGTGATTGACATATTTCTGAAATAGGTTCCTGTTCACACAGATTTTCTCTTCTTGTTTTTTTTTTTTTAAAGCAGACTCCTCTGAAGAGCCAGCTCACTCAGCCACTCAGTCCTTCCAGCACTCCTGACCCTTGGATTGAGGATGGCTGGGTTTGTCCCTTCTCACACAATCTGTGAGAGCAGAGACAGGCTTCTCCCAATTTCTATTCCATGTCTTTCCCCTCATGTTGGCCTCTCCCAAAAATCTACCTTAAACTCAGAATTCTCCAATTCTCCATTCATCTACCTCCAACAGCTCAGAAGTTCCCCCTTCCACAATTTCCTCAGCAGCTTGAAAAGGGAATTACAGACTTGGCTTTATCTGCAAAACCAATTGGCTATTTTGTAACTCAGCATCTCGCACCACAGCAATACCAGAAATAGGAAGCTTGAGAAAGGATCTTCCAAACAAAAATACAACCTGCTGCTTAAAGGTAAATTTCCTAGTCTTCCAAGCACTGCTCTTTTTCAGAAGGTTCTCATTCTTCACTAACAATTTCCATCCATGAGTTGTGCACGTGCTCACTTGGCACACTGATAGATTCTG
>JANRGV010000073.1:57779676-57809772 GCA_024734035.1 Alethe castanea
CCATGAGTTGTGCAAGTGCTCACTTGGCACAGCCTGTGGTTGTGCTCTGCCTTCCAAGTCCAGTATGACAGGAAAAAGAGTTTTCAAAAAAAAAAAATCTGTGATTTTTCTTGAAAACAAGAACCAGCAAGTCAAGTGCTCATTCCAAACAACCTGCAGTGCAGTCTCTGAGAAGCTGCTCTCATTAAGCTACAGCTCCACGTGCCTGGGTGCACATTCCCAAAATCTTACAGTCTGCTTTCCACTCAGCAGAAATTTGCAGCTTCCATAACTATTCATGAATATTTCCAGAAACTTCCTGTTGTTCCCTACAGGCTGTAGGGAACAGGAGCTCTACAAAAATAGAGCTCTACAGTAATGCCATGTTTTAACAGGCCAAGTCAATACTCAAAAAGCATCTAACGTGATCTTGATGTCAGACGTGTCAGGTGCTCCCCTCAAGACACTCAGCAAAAATGGCATCTTCATTTCAAGGTTTGTTCTTAACTTTTATCCAGCAATAAGTCTTTTCAGAAGAGGGAATTCAGAAGGAGCTGTTATCACCTGTTATGTTTCTCACCACCAGAATGTCAAGAGTTGAGCGACTAATTCTCCTTTTTTTCCAACAATGACTCAAACAGGACTATTTGTTTAAAAAAGTATTGGGAGAGCCCTGAAAAGGGAAAAAACCCCAAAAACAAAGAAACATGAAGCCTTTTGAATGACTGCCCCTTACATAATACTTATTTCTAAAAAGCTGTACTGTGATTAGCAGCACAAAGTGATGATGCAATAAAAATACTCAAGTTATGGAAAGGGTAATACAACAGATACAGAAACCACAAAAATAGCAAAAGAAACACATTCTTTGCATCTCATTCTCTCAGGAGTTCAAGTCACAACTAATATTGCAAAAGGATTAGAAAATTATTTCTCCCTTTTGCACTTCAATAGCTGTACAAAACTAGAAGTGGAACCAAACATTCTACCTCCTTTTCAGAGCCATGTTGTGGGTTTTTTGGTATTTCTTCCCTCCAAAACCCACACAGCTACTTAAAAACTTCACCTGGCAGGCTGACTGGAATTTTTATCTCCAGTATGGCTAGCAAAAAACCAAGGGACTAAGACTGGTGAATTTACATTTCCGAAAAAACCAAAGCAAAAACATACACACACACACCAAAAAAAAAAAAAAAACAAAAAACAAAAAACCCCAAACCCAGCCCCTCTCTCCCTGCAAAAAACCCAAACAACAACAACAAAAAACCAAAAAACAAACAAAAACAAACAAAAAAAACCCAAAAAAACCCCAAGGAAACCTCAGAAAAAACGTGCATAAAGCCTACAAAGGCCAAACATTGAACATTTTTGAGCTCCAGCTATCAAGAGAAATGCAAACAATGTGACCACCACTCCATCTTCTCTTTTACCTGGAGGAAGAGATTCTTTAAAGAATGCCTCAGTGTGGAACAACTATAATTTATGGATAGAATGCTACATCTGATGTGCCAGAATACAGCTTCCCTAGTAAGCTTCATATAGAGTAAAAGTAATAAGAGTACATTCAATCACATAAAACCTGCAGGCTTGCTCTTCATTTAGTCTATTGTAAACCTCAAAATTTGCAGAGGCCATCTTTGTTCATTTCCTTTTGGTTAGGTCATACCATTATTCTTTTTTTTTATTATTTTTTCCCTATAATTGATAGAATTGGGTACTAATCAAAATCTCAACTCTAAACACCTCTGAGAAATTAAGCTTTTCCTGCTAATTTTGTAGCTTCAACTATCCTTAACATTTTTAGCATTTGGTCCCTTAATAGTGTCTTTCATCATGAAGGAATTACCATAAAAAAACAAAACTAAGAGGAAAAAACTAAATGTAGGTATTCAGCCGTGAAATTGTCATGGATGTAGGTGCATCTACTGATGAACTAGTAAGGTTTTTCAAAGGGAAACCTGAAGTTTTATCAATACTGGCAAAATGCTTCTAAAGCTTTCAATTCCTTAAATTCCAGATGTTCAGATGGGGAACTCTCGGGGTGTTTAGTGAAGAAGTCACCTTAAAAGAGAATTGCAGTATTTCCACTCCAAGAGAAATTAATTTCATGTGGTACTACCATGGCAGGAATCACGGGAGTCTCAGAGAAGAATTAAATGCACCAAAATTTTTAAGAAGGTACAGAGACATTTTTAGTACTGACACAGCTTGCCAAGAACCTATTTGAGCTTAGTGTATTCAAATGAAACAGCAACTCCCAGTCCCAGGGCTGGATGTAAGGACATCCTCAGATGCTAGCAAAATAATTTTGGTCATCTTTTTCTGGAACTGGTTTGGAAAAATCTCAAAAATCCACAGCTTGTTTCTAAAGTTTTAAGGTAAAAAATGATCAGGAAAAGATGAGGTAAAAGGAAACTTGCTGACTTGTGTGTACTAGTTACTGTACTGGTTCAGCTATTTATAAGGTGAAAGAGGCTTGGAAACTCCATCCTAATCCTTTCTGGAAAGCAGAGGTGAATCTTTTTGTTACTGTCTGGAAATAAGTCTTTGAGCACATCCCTAGGGCACACAGCCATGCTCTGCTGCTGTCCTCCTCAAGGAGCAGTGGTATTACTCAAAGAACACCCACTCTACGAGACTGCAGTTATTATGCCATGCAAGCACCCAAGAACTTTTTAAGAAACCCCTAGACAAGTATCTGAGAAACTTTGGGGATGTGTTACCATGAGGATGTGCTGTAATTTACAAACCTTGTATTTCAGTTCAAGGGAGGGACTCTGAATTTGTCTTCTCCAAGTGACCTTATTCTTTTTAGTCTAATGGGACCTCTATTTCCCATATACATAATGGGGCTGATTCTTCTTTCATTATTAGAGGTGAAACTGACCCTCCCCCAGGATTGGTTTAATTTGTGCATTCTGCCACAAAGAGATGGAAATCCCACAAGGCCACCTTGCTGAGAAGCAGCTCTTCCAGAAGCACATACAGCTATGAAATGTTCAAAATAAAACAAGAACCAAACTCTTCTGCTTCCCATATCACATTATTTCAGCTGTTTCAGCAGAGAATAGAATGTAGTATCAGCATGCAATAACTAATGTCCACAAGACAAATCAAACTGTAAAATAGCAAGGAAGTTGCAAAACAGCTGGTTCCCATTTTGTCTAAACATTTTCAGCAGTGTCATGAAATTTACTGTGTGCTAATCATCTTTACCAAGCAGTAACCAGCTCCCCTAGATGGTGGCACAGAATTTTTGCCAAGAAAGTAAAAAAGTCCACCTCCAGAAAAATTCATTCCCGCTCCTCATTGCACCACTTGCAATTAATTAAGTTCCTGAATGTCCAAAAATCATTCCAACACATGCAACAAGCTTTATCAGCACAGCTACAGATCATCATGGGCACAGCTACTACTGAAATCAAAGCAAATGCCTGCATGGATTTGATGAATTTTGGATGAGTGTCACAACTAAACTGTCACAAGAAGCCTTATGGCTATTAACATGCAAAAGGAAGAATGACTGAGGCCTGGAAGTCAACGAGCCAAATTCAGTGTTTAGTGCTGCATTCCACAGATTTCTATAGAAAATGGGAAAGTGTGCACTGACACAATTTTTATCTTGGCATCTGTCAAGGCCACAGGTCTCAACACTCACAATGCAGCAGAAGATGTTCAAAACAGGCATGGGATTGAATAAAATCTGTGTCCATTTAAAAGTATTTCTTGACTAGCAATATAAGAGCAAGATCTGGAGCTAATTTAGTAAACAAAAACTTCAACTGACTTTGAAAAGAGTAATTTATGTGCTTGGACATTTTAAAATAAATAGCCAAAGAAAGCTGTCTGCCCACATCAATTTCTAATTTAGAGAACCACAAACAAAAGCGATTGTGCAGGTGTATTATGCAGATGTGGAATATCTCATAAAGAAGCTGGATCCATTAAATAGCTAGAAAACTAAATATGAAAATCTTTGTAAGTACATCTTGATGGATGATGCCATGGATTTCTTGAGTATCTAAGAAAAAAAAAATTATATTCATCTTCCTTTTTCTAACTGCTTTAAACAAAATACTGCCAGAAAGACACTATGGAGACAGTAAATAACATTGCCCTTATAAACTTGACAGGAAAGAAACTATGTTTTACCTTCTTGCTTGAAGAGGGGTTGCTGCTAGCCCCTACAGAAGGCAAAATTCTCTTTTATTAGTTGTCTTCTGCTAAAAAATGTCATTCTACAGTTCTGCAAGAGCAGCATCTTGCCTGCTTATCCACAACTATTATGCAGCAAAGTACACTGCAAGATGCTGGAGCCCCTACTTCAATGTGGTAATATTTTTCACTTTTATGGCTTCTCTACAGAGAGCTTTCAAAAATGTTATTGATTCTTTATCAAGTTTTGGTCACTGTTCCTCCTAGGGCTATTGCACTATCCTCATATCCACAGAAAAATACAGGGAAAAAAGGCCCACCCCTAGGTTCTAAATCCTACACAACTAAGCACAGATTTACAGTGCAGAACTCTCTTCCTCATTGCATAGCTTCAAGTTTGATCTCAGATGCTTGTGAAAGAAAATCCAAAGATAAAATAGCCTGAGACGAAATCCGAATCCTACAAACGCCACAAGACTTTTTTGATACTGGCTTAGTTTTAAGAAAGACATATTTCCTGGGATTCACAGTTGAGAGATATGCGAGAAAGGATCAGCACTGGAAGTTTTTGTTCTCATTTCCAATTCAGAGCAAACAGCAGCATAGCACTGGCACCACTACTTCAGAGGAAACAGGTGGAAGTGAAGTTACATGCGCACTGACAAGAATTACAAACAAGTTCAAGTCCTGGATGACAGTCAGATCAGCATCTTATTCTTCTTCATAACTGGGTTTGAGACTGCAAAAGCCATAGAAATAAGTAAAAATTACATGGGAATATTTATATATATGTTTGGCAGAGTCTACATTTAATATACTTTCAGCAGATATATATCACACTCTGGACAACCTGAACCTAAGGCATTTGTATTTCCCATATCAAGTTGCACTTTCCTTAAGAAGGGAAGCAGTTCCAGATCTAAAGGACTGGATAAAAGCTCAAACACAGGTTAAAGACTATTCTGGTAAAGTGCAGGTGAAATGTGCCAGAAGTGCAGCTCTCTCTGGGAAACACTCAACCTAAGCAACAATACTAAACATGTTAGATTCTTTCAAAGAATTTAGCATCAGCACACTTCCACGTCTGCTCTACTCTTAAAATTTGCAAAATCTGACCCATGTTTGAAGAATTGGGTGAGAAAATGTTATCAATTATCAATTTCAATCAATCTGACCTGATGAAAAACCATTTCCATCTATGTTTTGTGGTATCAGAATTCAGCATCTACTCCAAGTCCAAATTTTATGAAGAAAATATTGACATACCAAGACTCATTCTGAATTTCTACTCCAAAAAATCCCTTCACCTTCAGAGAAAAGTCCATTTTTGAAAATATCGTTCCACAAAAAGCTTGTTAAATCACTTTTTCTATAAAACAAATTATTTGTTACATCTGGCCCTTCCTGGGATACTTTATTTTTTTGACTCATAAATGCTAACATCTTTATTCTTTAGATGCTGTGACCTTGTAAATGTTACAATCTAATGAATCAGAGGAACACAGAGTGCAGTTTTTACAGCTTTCAAGTTGCCATGATGTTTTCAAGACGCTGGTGCCAAAGAAAACTGTAAAATTTGATAGCCATTAGGACTTGTCTAAGAGGCAAGGTCAAGGGTGGAGCAGGGTAAATTCAGAACGAGCAGCCGGATGTTTCTCGGTGGAGAAGGAAAAAGAACAGGTACAATACGTTGTTTAACATGAGTTTTTTTCAGTGTAAATCCCTCAAGAGCCTTTCCACTATGGGTACTGCCTTTCCCATGTTTTTCCCATTAGTGCGTCCACAAAAAAAAAATTCAATTTTACAACTTCCTTCAAAAATGTCACAAGCCCCTATTTTCCAGTATTAAACCAGCAATAAAATGAAAAGGCCATGCCAGTTTAGTGGACATGATTTGGATACAATCTGTGGTATTGTTGTGCTGTTTTTCTGGAAGCTGTTTCATCCAGTTTCCAGAAAAGATCAAGTACTCTGCAGCAGTTTTGTTTCCTTGCCTTCTCTGATGGCTAAACACAAAGTTCATCATGCTCTATATCTTGCTGAAGTGTTGTCTGAAAGAAGTGAGGGAAATGGGATACAAACCAAACTATGTAAAGGTATGTCCAGCTGGTTAAATAACACATACATTTTAAAAGAGTGAACAGTTTCATATTTAGACCTATCTTGCCTAAAAGCATTTAGGGCATATCTGAAAGACAGATGAGACATCATCACATTTATCACTGCCTGTAGATATGACATTTTAAATTTTCTGTAATTTTCAATCTAATATTATTTTAATATTGTTTCATAATTTTTCTGCTAACCATGATCATTAACTTACCATTTTAGCTATTAATGAACACTATTTTGCCCTGTAATTTTTTTCCCCTATTATTATACTATGTACAGCAAGCATGAATCAAATGTTCAAGTCACAAAGAGTACAGATAGCCTTACAGGAGTCACCCTCAGTGAAAAAGGGAAAAAGCAGCTTTCAGACACACAAGTCCTTCTCTAAGGAGGTGATGAAGTAATTGAACTGAGTTTATCAGCTGTAGAAAATGTAGGTGTGTTTAGCACCTTTGCAAGTTTTAGTTAATGATCTTCAACTATTGTGCATCATAAAAAGAGAATTAAAGAGTCACATTTAAAGACATGAGTGATGAGACAGCATTGAGCACCCTGTGCTGTAAGCTGACTCTGCTCACACACTGGTAAATGAAACAAGGCAACAGATGACGAAAATCCAAAATTTCTGCAGTAGCTGAATGGTTACAGCTCACACTTTTGGTGAATAACCATTCCATTCTTCATTCATCAATAAGAAATACGGTGTCTGGAGACTCCCCTCCTTACATTTTTCTTAAATTCACCTTCCCTTCCCCCATTTCCTGTCACTGTTCTCTTTCCTGTGCATTGCCCTCCTTATTTAAACTCTCAGTTCAAAGAGTGGAAAGGACATTTTTAGTGGCTGGACATTGATATGCCAATCAAACTGACAACAGACACAGGAACCTACCCCTTTGATTCCTTCTCTGAGGATGCCTGATGTTCAAGGCAGGTATTCCTGCTTCAGTCCACCTTGCCACTGGAAAGTTACCAGTGAAGTACAGTGAAGTAAGAAATATGCAAAAATACTGAAAAAAAAAGTAACATACAAACTGAAAGCTGAGATTCTGAATGCATTTGGTGTCACTTGCCAGCCACCTAAATCCTCTATATGGTGGCATACATAACACCCCAGCAGCAGGAACAGGGAGGAGACCAAATAAGTGATATGGAACACTTTTTAGGACCTTACAGAGTTTCTGACTGCTGAATTGGCAAGTCTTCCTACTGCATTGACATTGAGGTTTTACAGAGCTTTTTACCTACAGTACTTTTTGGGTGCCTGAAACCTTTGGGGAGCTGGAATCATTTATGGGGAAAAAATAATTAAGCAGACTTCCTTCCCCAGGGAATATTTTATGTTCTATTAATGTACCTGAGCATTGCCCCTATGTGACCTTTGCCATCTCGACTAGCATGATGAAAACTTATTTGGGACCATTCAAGGTTCATTTATAGTAAATTGATTTTTTTTTTTCTAGATAAACCAAAAATTATTGTAATCCTGCATTCAGCGCCTTAAACCCTTGATTAGAGTTTGGAGCAGCTTGACATTTGTCTTAATTGATATTTAAACAGATTGGCTGCAAGCTCTTTGAAGCTCAAGTGAGATACCCAAATAAAGATGGATACCTGCAGAGCACGTAACAGTTTTAGAGTCTGTCTTTATTTAGTAGCTGCCATGCCTGACAAGCTCAAGCAGAGAGGTTTCCTGTTCACAAGCTGTTATGAATGTGAAACATGACATTTGACAGCATTTTTCCCACCACTTCTAAATCACAGCCATTTCCACCCCTATTCCTTCTTGTAATGTAATGGGAAACGTTTGATTCTACATTGAATCTTCAAAGTTCTTGGTGATCTAATGGGAGAGTATTTCTGTGTCCTTACTGACACTGTTGGTGTGCATGCATCCTAAAGATAATTGTTTCAGTAAGTCATGGCAGGAGGTTGTTCCTAGATCTTTAAATTCAAATATGCACCTATAAATTTTGAGAAGAATGTTTCAAGTAGTGAAATTAGCTCATTGATACAGATATAATTCACCTACTTTTCCCCCCCAGACTCTGCAGGCATCTCATTCTCAAGATTGTTTATCTCCAGAATTACTTTGCATTTCATTTCTAAATGTCTGTCCACTGACCAAGGGAAAAAAATCCCAGCCTTCAGTTCTGAAGTAAATTTCTTTATTAACTATCAGAGAATGAATATTAACTTTTTTATGTGGCGTTTCATGTAGGGGAACAGAAGGTTGCTTCTTGCCCATTTCAGTACGAGTCAGTGGCAAATTATGCACTGCCAATTGGAAAATTTCTTAGGATCATAGAGCACATGCTTCCTTAACCCCTGGCAGACTGACACTTCAGTTTCAGGCTGAAAAAGCCAAGACCACAAACAGTATGAGAGGCTACAGAACAGAGGTTTCCAACCTTTGTGGATATGAGGAACTAGTATGTTTTCCAGCAGAAGTGGAAACACTTGTATAGCAAATTTACATCTTCTGACAGCAGGCTTACCTTTTCAAACTATTTTTTCCCACCTATACTTTAGCAGTAGTTCTTGGGCTATTGCAGACTCCTGGCTGAAAACTACTCTGCTGTGTTGGTTATGCACTTGGGGAATTAATATAATTTATATCATGCAAGATTTGTAAAATGCAGGGCTTCCTGTCATCCTGTATCACTTGGTCAAACTTCCTATTCTGTATGAGATTCATACCAGATATTAATTTTGCCAGACTACAAAAACTGGCAGGACAGTTCCAAAGAAATAATTTATGAGCAGAGCAGCTCTGCATTATACTGCTGGTGTGCTCTGCAATGAGGGAATAATCACATGCTCAGGGCTGCTTTTCATTTCATTTACTGAATTCATGAGGTTACTTCTAAACATGATGCACAGGGAAACCATGAACTTGTGTTCCCTGCCAGACCCCACACTTATGAAGCCCCAGAAACCAACTCTGCCTCCTATTTTGCCACCTGTCCCAGAACACAGACTAATTCATACCATTCCCAACAACATCCTTGATGAACTGAAGGCCTCTCAGAATTTTGGTTTGCAGACAGCAGCCTACAAGGAGTGCCACTCTAAGTCCTTCACAGGGAAAAAGGCTGTAACCCCTCACATTAAACTGCAGCTGACTGGGCAGTAACTTGGTTCATCAAAACACAGATCTACCTTTGGTCTACAATCATCACGCTTGGTTTTGATGTAAAGAGTTTTTCTACCTACAGACACTTTTATCCAGTCTAGGAGTGTGGACATGATGGTAAAACAGTTGTAAAACACATGGAATGCACTGAAAAATGAGAGTATTGCTCATTCATTAAAACTCAGTGAAAGAGAAGTCCTTCACACTCATGCTAACTAAGACTACAGGGTACCTCTGGCAAGAGTAATCTATTAACACCAGCATGTTGCCTGATTTCCAATATTATTAATTTCACATTACACTTCTTTTTATTCAGGAGATAGTACTGAGGATTTCTTACTTTCCTTCTCTTTTCTATGGTGTTAAGAAGACTTTTCTTAAAAAAAATATTTCAATGCTCCAGCCTAGATACTGATGCATTATTTGTATTTAGTTTATGTTTTCAGGAGAGTGGTGTTAATTTTGCTCATGAGTCCCTTGCAGAGCCGTGGGTACTTTTAGGAAACAAACAGTAAAACTAGTTGAGATGACCCTACATTAAGCCATTTACATGGCTCATTTATGTGCTTGATGCACTCACTTCAAAACGATCTGAGAAGACTAAACTGAATAGAAATCATCAAATGTTTACAAAACCTTTTTTTAATCTGAGATAGTCTTGCAAAAAAGCTTAAACTCATTTTTGTGCACCACCCTTCAGCTCTGTGCACCATCTAGAAGGTACAAAAGTTACTAGGCTACAAACTTTGTTACTATGCAAGAGTTTAAAATGATCGAGTCACATTTTGTTCCTATAATGAAAATTTAAGTTTGTAACAGATTTGTGTTTCAGCATCTCATTTTCATTGAGTTCAACCTTATTAAACCTGTGATAATAATGATGATACCCTAAATGTGAGCACACACAAGCACTGTCTGAAACAGTTCACAGCTCTAAAAGCTCTCTCCATCAGGACTGTACCAGCATGAAATGCGGAGCTATTTTCAAGATGCCAAAACAGTTGGCAATTTTTCTGCACAACTCAGAATTCTGGCACAGCCTCTCTCAGCTTCTTAACAACAATTCTGTCTCCACAGCACGTAACGTACCTGCCACACAGTTTTGCTTGGATGTACAGACTGAATGTTTTCCTTTTTTTTTTTTTTTTTTGAAAGCATGGACCTGGCCAGTATCAACAAGAAGCCCTAGATGTTGTTGTAGTTGATGAATGCAAAAGGGTTATATTTTCAAACAAATACCACATTGATGCAATTTTTTTATTCCAGCTATTTTACTCCTGAAACAGAGAACCCAATGCTACTGATATGTGGTGGCAGTTCTAAAATTTTATCCCCAAAGAGAGTTCATGAATTATGATGAACTCCTCAACCTTTGAAAAGACTATGGAGAAATTAATCTTGTGAACCAGAGCCCTATTTATCACCAGACACAAATAATCACAGAGAAAACCTAATAAACAGTGGTAAGCAGCCTTTGATTTTTGACCTGTGTCCAAGAGGGACATAAATGTACAGATAGTGAACAGCAGCAGGCAACCCACTGACTTTTCCATCATCATCATCATCACCCTTTCCAGACTCTCAAAACATTTCCTGGACTCTTTGACAACTTAGAGAAGTAAGCAATACCTGGAACAGGAATTAATGAAGTTACACACTTATCTTTGCTGGACATGAGGCAAGTGAGGGTTAGATGAGGCCAGGCCAAGCTATTTGAACACCAATTTTGTAGTGAGGAAAGTCCAGAAAAAGTTCTAAGGATGAAACTTAACATTCAAATCTGAAAAACAGCATTGCTGACCTGTGAATCATCAAATATTTTCATTTATAAGCTGTGCTCGCATCTGATGTTTGGACAAGAAACTGAGATAGGGTAAACAGATGCAATTTCAGCTCTGCCATAAAATCAGACAATTTGGCTCCAGTGCTCAAATATCCTGTACTAGAAAGCACACACAGCTTCCATTAACACTATTAAATGAAAAAAAGGATGAAACTGCAGACACAGGAATAACAACATGGGCATTTGCTGTAAATTGAAGAGTGCTCATAGTCATAGCCCGGAAATCTTCCTTTGGGAATTTTAAGCAATTATATTTGTTCATTATGTTGGGGAGAATGTTTAGTAGAGAGAATCAAAGAATGCCTACAACTTCTGTGCAGTATTCAAATAATAATCTGCTATTGACAGAATGCACCACAGAAAGCCAAGCTGTACAACTGTACCAATCTCCTCCCCAGCAGTGGAGGGATAAAAGTGGCGAAGGTTATATAAATAATTGTTTAGTCCTGTAGACCTATTTCCAATACTCTCATGTAGATGATTTCTTATGAGATCCTTTCACAACAATGTTATTTTATTATGCAAAGATAAGCAAAATACAGCAACGTCTTGCCTAAAGACTTGATTAACAACCCAATAAACAGTTTGGGTTTATTTTGTTTAATTGGACAGTACCTCCAATATAAAACTAGAGATTTGAGATGTCACATCTTGAAATGTTCTTCATGAATTCCACATGCTTCTTCCTTCCTCCTATCTTTCTAGAGAATTCCTGTTTTAGCACTGTGTCTGGTGTATATTCACAGTATTTCTAAGATACATAAACAGAAGTCCAGGAGAGAACACATCATAACATCCTTGGTTATCCACTGAAAACAGGGCAGCAAGGCCTGACTAGTTAACTCGCCCATAAATAATACAGGACTTCAGCCCCAGTAAAAGGCTCAAAAATGAAATAAATAGGGTTATAGGTGTTGATCCACAGCACCTGATTTAACAGTGTAGCCATCTGAAGTTCAGTTAACATCCAGGTCAAACTTTTCAAAGTACCTATTAATTTTTTCACAATTGATTTGAGACTCTCCTTAAGGAAGTCTCATTTTCAAGAAAGTGTGAAGACGGATCATTCTGAAGATGCTGTTAGTTGCCAAGCCAAAAACTCAGGTTTCTAGGGTTTGCCCATGTAGGGAAACACAATTAAACCACAGTAGATGGGAGGCTGAAAAGAGACAGATGCACACAATTCCCTGTTCCTGCACAATTCTTTCCCAGGATTCTGAGCATGGCTAATCACTCTACCACTGTGAGTTTTGCAGAACAGCTGGAGAAGCAAACATACTTATTTTCTATTCCTTTTCCAAAGATGTCATTAAACACAGTGATTTGAATGAAACTTCTGGCTCAGGAGGTCTTTAAGTCTCAAGATGCATTTTTCCCATTTAACATTTTTGGGGTTTTTTTGTAATCTACTGTAAGCATTTACTGTTGACCACCATCAAGACTGCACATCTGGCTAGACAGATCCTCAGTCAAACTTAATCTTCGGTCAAACTTTTGATATTAAATATACATAGGTAGGGATCAGATTCTTTGCATCCACTGTAAAGATTCCTGATTTTTGCCTTCCTTTACTGGGTATAATTTAAAAATCTTTGTATATTCCATCAGCACAGAACATGAAACTAACTGTACAACAAGGAGAAATTCTAAAAAATGCTTTAGGGGATTTCCAAAAATCTGATAACTAGGCAAACAAAACTGACAGTCAAGAAGCTCTGTCCACCTCCATAATTAGCACAAGTGACTTTTTATGGAATTTTCTCCCAAGTGCATATAGAGGTCTAGCAGACTTAGCATATAAAGGACTTCAAATTTGTGTTGTGATTCAATGGTGTGATTCAGCCACTGAATTAAAAGCATTGCAAATTAAATAAAGGTATGATCACACCGTCTAGCAGTGCTTCCTGAGCAGGATGCACAAGAAAAAAAAATTAAATTAAAGAATTAAAAACATAAAACTGAGACTGGAAGGATAAATTTCATCATGATCCAATGATAATATGGCAGCTTAAAAACACCATGTCCTGGTTAAATTCAAAGCACAAGTACAGAACATTCTTCATGAATTTCAATGGAATCTGAATCTCACAGCTGCAGGCTCTTTGCCCTCATGCACCCCATCCAACTTTGTAGATGCCCACATCTGTGTCAGAAAGAAGACTCTTATTTTCAGGACATGATTTATCTGACCTATTTTTGTCTCCAATAATGCAAGGAAAACTGCATGAAGGAAATTTCTCTCCCTCAACCATTAAGGGAAAGCAAAGCAAATTGCTTAAATGGGCTGATCTGCACTACTGAGATCCACCTTTGGAAAGATGAAATCCAACCTCTGTCTCTGAGCCAGGACCTGCCTCCCTCCCAATACAAAAGACTTGATTTATTCTGAAATTCAGGTCTCTGAAGGAGTGCAGAGAACATAGAGTGCAGAGAACATAATCAAGTGCCTGAGCACAATTTCAGTGTTGAACTAAATGAATTATAGGGTGTATTATTAATGGCTGTGAGTGACTGACAAGCGTTTGCCTCAGGACAGACAAATGCAGGAAGCCAATGTTTGTATCGATTCACTTGTTAGTCTTGTAACTTGTGACCCCAGAAAACTTTCAAAACAAAGGCAGAAAACATGTTTTGAAATTACCACAGGAAAAGTAAAGCAATCCCACCCCCACCAGTCAAACAATTTTACAGCCAGCAGACTGCACAAGACCACATGGAGGAGATATTTTTAATTAAGTGCAATATAAGGAAAATAATGGTTACCCAAATTCAGTCTAAACAATTATTAGCAAAAGAGCCCTAGTATTTTAAAGTAAGCCATTTAAGAAAGGCTTACTGTTTTAAACATAGGCTGTTTCCGATTATAAAGTAGAGCTTTTAATTAAGATTAGTAAGACCTAATTCAAGCTATAATTTGGTTCTTTAGTTAGCAAATGTCTATTAAAACCAAGCAATTAAGGTTAAATGGGTTGAAGCATTTAAAGCACTCCCTCCTGCTTCAAATACTATAATAGAAAAGACTATGTCAGTGACTAATTCAGACCAGAAGACATGTATTTATTTCCCTTAAGTTTTTTACTTCCTTGTTGATCATAAAGTTTATTGAAGAAGAAACTCTTGATAAACTAGGTTTTCAGTGGAACAATATGTTGTTAATAGTTTAAAAAACGACATATAAAATATAAATTCTACAGTTTTATATAGTATAAAGTTCGTTCCTATTATGGTTTTCCCCTTAATTTTATAAATAACAATAATATAAATATCAATTTTATAAATATCAATAATAATGACTGATGTTGTGGAGCAGGCTACAGCAACTGTCTGTTGCCTTCCATACAGACCACCAGATTACTTGTCTTAAAAACAGGCCAAAATTATGACTAGTACCTAATCATAACATCAATATTCATGAACATCACTAAGAGCCTTTCAGCATAAGCAGTACAGGAATGTATTCTAGTAATTCTATTCTAGTAACTCTCTTTTGCTTTTGTGCAGCAAAGTCCAGTGAAAGAACTCAGAAATGTGCATTGGAAGCTTATGTATTAACTCAAGGTAGAATGTGTCATTAAGTTATTCTAAAAAATTAATGCTACTGCTGTTGCTATCCTGAATAGATTTCTCTGTATTTCCTATTTAGAATAAAAGATGAAGCTTTTGGGTTTTGCTCTGTAAGACCACATATGATGAAGTTAACAGGTATTTGTTTTATAATGCAGTTCTTGCACTTCCCTCAAGATAAAGATTTAAAAAAAAAAAAAATTCAAAACAGACAGTGAAAGGATGCAAAGTGACAGAAGGATCAAGAAGAGAAATACATTAAATATACACCTAGATGTGATTGTTAACACAAAACTTAAGTGGCAACACCTTAGAGTTTACCCATATCACAAGAAAGTATTTTCCTAGTAAACAATCATTTTCCTAGAAACAATTTGATGGGGTAGTTTCCATTGTTAAAGCTTTTGAGAAAACTGTATTATAAAAGTTCTTCCATTCTGAAGTCATAATCTCCTTAAATGTAAAACTGTGTGTATACAGAATAAGCTGCTGCCATTTTCACAAAGTGAAACATTCTATACCAAACGAAACAGACTATATCCAACCAAAGCATTTTAGTATGCAGGTTTTTATTTCCAGACAACAGGCTGTCTATTCCTTTCTTATACCCATTCCCTGGCTCACTCCTACAGCAAAGCAGCCACAGGGCAGAGAAATCCTGGCAGCCCTCCCTCCCTCATTTGTTTCTTGCACTCTCAATCCGTCTGCATGCTCCCATCTGAACAGAGGTAAAATCACTTCCTTAGGAATTCCAGCCAAGCCAAAGCCAGAGGGTTCCACTTGTGTCTGCCCTTTAGTAGCCAAATAATGCAGCTAGCCTCCCTCGTGGCTTTGGGTTTGGTCTGCAGCACAGCCAAAGCAGGATGCCTTTCTCCAGAGAGCCCATGCACACAAAGCCACCATGGGAGCCCTTGGGAAAATCCCAAGGAAAATCCCAAATTGGGAACAGGAGCAAACTGTCCAGAGCACCTGCCTTTGCAGAGGGGGCTGCACCAAGCCCTGCACTAAAGATCAGGTGAACTTCAACACTGTGCAAGCAAGAATTGGGCTGCTTTAAGAGAAAAAGGGGTAGGGGAGGGGAAAGGAGATGTAAAGAGGAGCTTTGATCCCATGCATCTTCAGACAGGTTGGAATGCATCAGGAAAAAAAAATGGAAATTTCTAAATAAAGTTGGACTTTGGTGCTTTGTAGTTAGAGAAAAACAGTGGCATGTCTCCAAGTCCTAAGTTTTATGGAATCCTTTTCCAACAAAGTCCTGCAAACAGAAATGTACAAAAAGAATAAAGGCACAACTCTGCTTTGTCGAGACACTGACATCTCTAGAGGTATGAAGGCAGATATCAAATTCCTTCTATGCTTGTGCTGCCAAACAATTTAGATGTGCATTACCTAGCCTACTTATTCAGTAAAGCAAATACCCCACTTCTTTCAATCCCTTTTTCCCCTATAACAGGGAGACTGAAAGTTCTGAATGTGATCTCTGCTTCCAGATAATGGAATCAGAACAAAGGCACTTCAGTGCAGTTCCCCTCTTACAACAGCAAAAACTAGAGTGCACAGCAGTATTTTCAGCAATGATATGTCCAATAAATACCTATTTCTTCAGAGGTTCCACTTCTCTGAAGCACCTTCTGCAGCAGCACCCTTTCCTCCAACAACATTGATAATCACCAAATTGGTATTATGCATTGCTCTTGTTTTTTTTACCCTCAGTAAAACTTTTGATGCTCTCTGAGCACAATGTTAAATGTAAGGACTGGCAGTGGTTCATGCAGATTAAGGCATGGGAATGATAGTATGAAGCTCAGTAACCTCATCCTGAGAGAGTAAATGAAAATTGGCTTTTATATTCTCTGAGATAACAGCTCATCTGCTTAACAAATTGATTGTAAGAATCAGAATGACTTGAAAGTTGTTTATTTAATATTTCTGATTCTTTGATGGTTGCACTGTAAAACATTGTCAGTAGCTGTGAAAGCATGGTCTTGAATTTGATATGTTGTCTATGGGTCCTGCAGCACCAAACAAATTGCACTAAGTTTAGGTCTAAAGCAAGTGCAAGATCAATGTCTCAGTCACCTTTTTCAATGATCCAGATTTTTTTTTTTTAAATTCCTTGGTCACTGAAAGAAAAACTGTGACCTTCTGCAGGCTCCAGTGATGCAGCACTGTAACATAAGGCAGTAGCTTCAATTTAATAAAGCACTTAAACAGAATTACTTTAAAAGGTAACAGTTTCTTAAGATTAAGCACATGCTTGAGTACTCTGGTGATTCGTGGCACTTGAACAAAAAAATTCTTCCAACTGTAATGTAAGGATATTTCTTTTTCTCAGCATCTTAAATGTTGTAGAAAAGTCTTGAAATTTCAAGGGGGTCTGTCAAATCCTATCTTCAGTTTGTTATAACTCTGCCAAACATTTATGTATGAACTACATCTTTTCTTGCAAGGTATCTGCTTTAAGACAGGTCTTTTTTTTTTCAGCTGAAATTTAAAGCAAATATATATATATATACACTAAAACAAACTAAGGAAAACACCCAGAAAGGTAGCTTTTTTCTGAAGGGATTATATGGAAAAAAAATCACTGCTTTGCTATGTTTTTAAATCTCTCTCAACTGCTTGAACAGATTTAATACTCTCAGATTTTGTTTCCAATAAGTTGTCAGGGAGTTACCTTTCCGGAGATTTCTCAGGACAGAATAAGATGGTCAAATTACAGCTGAAAATTTACAAAAAAAAAAAAAAAATTCTAAAAATTCCTTAGCCCCTTCCCCCAAGAATATAATAAATTCAAAGCTCAACAGGCATCTGCTGAAATTTAGGCAGCTAAAGCTCCCAAAATGTCCTTCTTGGTAGGTGTTTTTTTCAACCTTATGCTGTAGTTTCACAGCACAATGGCTCCAGAAAGTAAACCAGGAGAGGGAATCTTCACCTCATCCAGCACCACCTTCTCCCTGCCATGTCTCAGCCTCCATATCCCATTTCATTGACTTGTCAATGTAAAAATGCTTACAGGGCCAGGCTGTACTCCTTTGTGTTGTCTTTCACTTTGGGGGTATTATTTCAGTGATACTCTTCACAGAATAGCCCCACATAAATAAAAAAATTAAAAAGTTAAAAAAAAAATTAGCAACATCAAGGAAAAGAAGCTTCCTAAATCAGTGCAGAGGGAGTACTACTCCTTTTGCCACCACACTCCATGCATGTTTTCCCTACAAATTCCTGCTCTACATCCTCCATCCCAGAACTGCCTGAGGTTTGGCCAAACCTGCCCTGCATTTAAGGCTCACAGCTAGAACAGCCTGGGACTGGTACCAGGGGTGCAGGGACTCTATTCTCCTCCTCTGGTACAGCCAGTATCCACCATCCATGATTCCCATTGCCTGCAGAGTGCCCTGACAGCATGGGTGCTAATGAACAGAGTGGATGCTACCTGCAGAGGAGACAGAAGCAGCATGAATGGAGCTTTTTTGGGCAAGGGAGCAGCGGGAGGTCACATTCCCTAATTCCTCCTCTGCCACCATCCCAGCAGAGGTTCCCTGGCCATGTCCTGCACCAGCCTCAGATCAAAGAATGTGCATTTCAGCAGTGCAGTGGGCACACATGAAGACAGTGCCCATAAGCAAAGAGAAGCTATCAAATGATGGCCATCAGCCAGGCAAAGATGCTTTTCCAGCCAAACACTGAGGAAGAGCCGTAGGTCTGCAGGGGGTGGAAACAGCAGGGAATGTGCTGAGGGACAGGTGAGCTCTGAGCTGCTGATGGGGGCCAGGAAAGAGGTGGAGAAAAAGGAGAAAAAGCAAGAAGAAGGGGAAATCTGAGAGCTGGTAGAAGCTGTTTTGACTTAAAGATGGAATTCAAGGGAAAGGACCAGTAAGGGATGCTTAGAGCTGCCAGTTCTCCATGCCCAGAGGTCTTGCTGTGGGACACAGGCTCTCAGAACAATGCTGCTGTAACAGCAAGCCCCTGAGAGGACAGGAGAAGGAAAGCCAAATGAAATAATTGAAAATACATGAGAAAAGAACAAAAGAGAAGTGGGATTTGCAGTAGGGAAATGACAAGGTTAAAAAGTCAGCTGTGTGATTGAGTATACAAGACAACATAATGAAGACTGCAAGGAAAGCGGACTGCACCAGAAGTTAAGGTGATAGGTGGGAAAACAAGGAAAACTGGATAGTATCTGGCAGATGTAAAAAGAATAAAGACAAAAGAAGGACAGACCTATAGAGATTAGTACATTTTATTTATGCTCCTTCATTTCAGTATCATTTTCCTGGCAGTTAATTTACATTGTCTATCTGGGTGGAAAGAAGTGCCTTCCAAATAACCAAGTTTACATCACCCCAGGAAGCCACCATGGGTTCTGCAGCTTAGCAACTGTTAAGGCTAGTAAAATTTTATATATATTTATAAGTTCCCAGAGTACCCACAAACCATCAGCAGACAGGAAGCTTATCAACTATTTAGAGAAGTGTCCTTGAAAAAAACCCTCTTTTTTTCCAAACCGAGAATTACATGTAATGCTGTTGAAGAATGAGGCCATATTTCATATGGGATGGAATTTGTTTATGCACAAGATAGTGATATTTGTATCCAAGAAGCATTTCTGGAGAGAAAAAAAAAATAGTTGGAGTGAATGCTCTTTTTCTAAGTCAAAATGGAAGATTTCCAAAGTGGACCACCGGGGGAGCTGTTCACTGAAGCAGCATTATGGGCTGTCAAAAAGCAGCTCTGAGAGGTAGGACAAGGGTAGGGGAAGAAAAGGGAGAGGAGAAAACAATAGGGTTCGTGACACATGGGGACTGATGGCCCTGGGAGCAGTTAAACAGGGCATGTCAGCTTAGCTAAGGCATATTCTGGTTTTAGTGGATGAACTACTGAACGAAGTTGGGAAACTAAAGCAATTTGAATAAATAAATAAATAAAATCAAGGCTCAACTCTGACCAAAACAAAAGTCCTATTCACTGAACAGAAAGCAGCATGAAGGAGGAGAAAGAAAAAAAGTTATCATAAGCTGTTAATTCACTTAGGCTGTAATAAAATTCTGATTTAATACAGAATGTTCTCAGGAGTATTTGCTTACTTGCTGCTACTTCTCCACTTCTCCATCCCCCAAGAAAATTCATCCCCTGGTGCAAGTTAGAAAACTTGCAAGTCAGAATTGAGTATTAAACAGTACCAGACAATTAAAACAAAAAAGGAGAAAGAAAAAAGCAGAGATATAGAAGGCCTCAGAATTCAATTCTGGGAACACTTTTATCAGCCCAAACCAAATAAAATGCATCAAGCTACCCAGTAAGAGAAAGAGAAAATAAAAAAGCAGTTACCAGCTCAAATCAAAGAAGCTAGTTTATATCCCCCTCCTTCATTTTTTGACAACATGTACTGATTGATTGTGAAAGCTGCCTTCAGTGAAATCAGAAAGAAGCTCACCCAGAGTAAAGCCATAATCTGTGTGAATCAAACTGGGAAGGAAGATTTGACCCTGGAATGGAAATCCCTATAAAATTTGGAGGCAGCAGAGTGTTGTTCTGTGCTCAGATGGGCTGCTGCAAGCCAACTTCACAAATCCAACAGCACAGGCTTTGGAGCACCAGGTCTCACCTGGAACATGATCCTTAGGGCAGGGTGACATCAACTTCAACATGACACAAGCACCATCTGCCAATTATTCATCTTTTTGATACCTTCTTCTCATATTTTCATGCCAACTCCCAACTTGTATATTCCCTCCGACCTTTTTTTTTTTTTTCTCTAAAGACAGTAATAATTTCTGGGACAAGTGGCCATATTAAATTCATATGCCTTTTACTATATCCTGCAATCATGTACATTATGGGTCACTCAAGGTGAGGAAGCAAATAGAATTTGCCATGAATCTGTTTACATATGTATGTATACAGATGACAAATGCAGAATGCAATGTCAAAAAGCAAGGAAATGCAATCAAAAATTTTTATAGTGGCATTACTAGTCAAGTGGAAAAAATGCCTCTGTAAAACAAGAGCCACCTTGAATCTGTCAGTTAAAAACAATTGCCAGTATGATTACCACTAATATTACATGTAGAAAAGTAGTATCTATACAAGCAACAATTTATTTTAGAGTAGCTATTTCTTGATACTGAAAAGAAAAATATTTCCCTCTTGCTTTGCCTTTCTCCTTGAAAGTGGTTTCTTTTCTTTCAGAAAGCACAGCAGCTTCAGCACCTAATATCCACTGCAGACCTCATCCAGGGAGATCAAAGGAGTCCTTGAAAGTATTAATTCACCTTCTACTGCAATTGGAAGAACCATCAATCAGGAAGAAGTCACTTAAGCTGCCTTGTTCAGTGGCATCACTGTTATTCTGCAGAGACAGACTGAACAAGTGTAAGATCACTAGAGCTGTGCAAGCATCAAGATGCCACCAAGACGCATCAAGAGTTTCAGAAACCAAAGGACACCCAAGAGTGTCCCAGCTCTCACAGGATATTGATGAAGATGACTCACTTAAGAAAGAATTGCTGAGAGTGGATTGATGGGACACCACAGAGCTCTTAAAAGAAATGGGATCACTGTTCCACTTAAAGGGTATATCCAGAAGCCCCTCACCTACTTATCCCTGCAGACAAAAGGAGGCTCTAGTACGAGATACTGGATTGGGAGCTGGGAAAGGAGAAGCCTGGAAAGTCCTGTGTATCCAGGCTGATTGATTCAGAGCAGCCCTCTCACAATATTTGCATTCACTTTTGAAGAGCATGAGAAGAACACAACAGGTGTATCAAAGACCATAATAAAATGAAAACCCAATGAGTGAGACCATGAATGAGCTTCTTTAGAAAATTAAAGGTAAAACAGGTCAGCAAGATTGAAATAATAAGAGGAGTATTAAGTAAAGCCTAGAGAGTCAATCATTATTATTTAAATGCAAATGATGAGATGTTTTTCCAATTGCTAAGATTTGTTTAAAATCCATTAAAAACAGATCTAACAAACAGGTACAAATAGAAACTTGGTTGCAAATCCACAAAACTACTGAAGATGATAAGGACTGATCAGAAGGGTCAATTGGTCTGTGTTTCCAAATGGACATATGCAGAGGCTGAATACCACTGTGATTGAGGCAGGAATAGTTCATCTTATTTTGAGATAGTACCATACTTAAACCCAGTGAGGTGCTACCACTGGGGTAATCAAGAATAAAGGCCCTCATTGCAGATTATCACCATCACCTGCCTATTTATCTAGAATGATTATTTACATTAAGAAAAAGACTACAAATACAGGAACACATGATCAACTTAAATCACTAGAACTGCACCATCCCACTCACCTTGCAGTCAAGCAGAACTGCTGCTGATATAGCACAAATACCCAACTTGAGCAGAAATCTGAAAATCACCCTCTCAGGGCAGACTCTACCAAGACACTTTGCCACGGAATGTGTATGCTGCCCTCAGCAAGAAATCCATCAACAACATTATGAAACTTCACAGGAGAATTAAAAAAAAGGAAAAAAAGTCCAGCTGAAAGTTGAGAACAATTCTCTTCTACACAAAAAGTTCAAGAAACATTGCAACAACTGTATGAGACCAACTATTACAGTAACTGAAGAAGAGGTCTGAAAATACTATGAAAGGCAGTAGAAAAAAGGCTCCAAGAGGAAAATTTCAGTCAATATGGGAAAGCACAGAGTAGAGTTTAACAGTCCAGAAGCAACAGGTCCCAATAAATGTGTCTTAAGGGTCATGTAAGGTATAATCCAAAACAGAAAAAAACCCAACAGCTAGAGCAACTCACTGAAATTACAGTCCCACTGAGGATAAAAAGTAGGCTAAGGAAAAAAATCAACCTATAAAATAAACTTAACGCTAACTGGATATAAAATGGGCACAGGTAAACATCAACCAACAACTATACAGACTATTTTAACCATCAATGGCATGAGAGTTTGGAGTAGTCAGAGAAGTAGTATGGGGTAAAAACTGCAAACAACTGGGTTTGAGAGCTAAACCCCTTTATACATGTTCAATGACAATATCCTACAATCGCAAACAAACAACACTGCATCGGAGACAAAGAACGCCCTGTCAAGGCATAAAGAACCCCAGGACCTGGAATCCTTTTGAACCTTCAGGAATTTCCATTGCTTTGACACAATTTTGTTGAGGTATCAGCCTACGGGGAAGCCAAAATTCAATGTTGAGAAGGTCAGGACAAAGTCCTTTGGATCATGAAAGATCATGCCTGCAGCTGAATCCAGCCCAATGCATTTGAGATCCTGACTAAAATCACAGTGGGGAAGATTTCTTAGGTAATAGCAGGAGGGCTAGGGCAAGTAAATTAATTAATTATAAACTAATGGATTTTGTATATTGACTAGAAATAGAGAATTGTTTTTTAGAGAATATCTGGGTTAGACACATTATTCCGTCCTATGAAAATGCCAGCTGGGGAATTTGTGTTCAAGAGATATTAATAGATTATGTGATATGGGAAAATATCATGGCAATGCTGACCATGAGGCTTTACAAAGCATAACAGATACCTGATGAAAGAAAGAAAGAAAGAAGGTCAACTGAAATCTACAGAGGGAGGCAGAAGACAGGACATAAGAATGAGAAACAACTGTGCTCTGCGGAAATAAACAGGTCAAGTGGTTCAGGCAGGAAAGCTAGCCAGAAAAAAAAAAAAAAAACAAGAAAAATATCTGTGAACTGAAAAGTCATCCTCAATCCTCATAAGCTCTGGAGAAACCCAGGCCAAAAGATATTTTGAGAGAAAATCAAAGTTCAGAAAGAAATTCCCTACTGAAGAAACTTAACAGGCTGTCAGGAAAATGTTTCATTTCTGTATAATTGCTGCTAGAGTTCTCCACATGTCCTTAAAGAAATATTTGTGTCATGTATATTTCTCCCCACCCTTCAGCTCACAGCAGCAAACCCTGATCAAAATCCTGCACAAGTGACTGGGCTCCACATTTACTGCATTGGCCTAAGGATCTCATTGTTTAGAAAAACTATAAATAAATACACAAGAGTACACAAATACATATTGATATACTGGACACATTTGTACAAATATGTGCTCCTAAGAATCATCCAAAAAATGTTACTTTCTATACTGTACCCCTTGCTCTTAAAAGGATTTTCAGTGGACAAAAGCAATATTTAAGACTACCGTTTAAAATAAACAAACATGCCCATTTCTGAATTAATTGCAATGCCTTAAATACCACCTAAACCAGTAGCTCACTAAAATTTATCAGGATGAAATTGACAGTATGATGTCTTTAAGCTCACTGTACTGTATGAATGGCAATTCTACTCATTTAGTAAAATCTGGTTGTATGAGAGAGCCTGGGCTATAAGTAAGTCAGTTATAATACACAAAATTTTGTTCAGACATGAAGCAACACTGGTAGATTGCTACAAACTTAGCTAAAGAGGCTCATTATCTGTACAAAATCTTTTTCTCATAGGTAACTAGTTTCACTGATCAAAAGGCTTATTTTGAAAAGCCCAATTATAAAGACTGGGCTTTAGAATCAAGACAAGAATCATTTCATGGCCTAGTTCTGGTTTTAGCACAACAGAAATGATCCACTGGGTTTCATCTTTGTTAACAGTCACTTTTATCTTAAAAGATAATTTCTAACAGCTGATCACTGAGGTTGTCTTGTGACAGAATACTGAATATCAATCAATTAAGCTAGTTTGTTTACTTCTGTAGGTTTTGAATATTTAACCTCAAGATGCAAAACAAACCCACTCTCCATGTACAGCAGGCCTGAGGCAGATCTTAGACCTGCCACTGACCCTCTCTGAAGCTTTCTGCTTCTATCAAAATTTGGTATTGATTACCAACTTAAGACACAGAACTGGCACAAAATCTTCAGCACTGTTACCATAATACTTTAGAAAAAAGTTATATATCATGCACAGTAACACCTGGTTTGGACAGGTTACATTACCTAATGCTGAATGAACATCCATGCAGAACATGCTGCAGTCTGCCCTAGTTTACTTATCAGGCTTGTCAGACAGTAAACTCTATTAGATATGAGTTTCATATCAAACATAGATGTTCTATTATTCTGTGCATCATCACAAGGTTCAATCTTGTTTTTTACTACTTACTGAGTTTGGGATTTTTTGGGTGTTCTTTTACTGAGCCAAGGCAAACCAGGCAAAGAGACACGTGTAATAGATAAGCATGAATATAAGCCATGTCTACCACTAAACAGAGCTCAACAATTAAAATATGAATTGTTAAAGCATAAGGAAACTTTTAATGAAGAAAACCAATACAACAAGTACCAATGCTGTAACCTCCATAGCTGTGGCCTTGAGTACATTTTCTCAGAGTTCTGTAGCTCTTTCCCTGGAAGGGATGGATAGAGAAAGAACTGGTGCTGGGTGATTATCCTGTTTGCAAGAAAGAAAATCTAGGTTCCAGAGGAACAGCAGCTCAGAGATGCTAGAGCACCTTAAGGCAGACAATCAGAATTTGTCTCTTGTCAATTTAAGCCCAAGAGAGAAAAATACGACAACCACAAAAATGCTTTCTAAGGGCACTTGAACAAACATTTTGAAGGCCCACAGAGAATAATATGTGGTTTCAAATTTTTGTCGACCAAATTAACTTCTAGGTCTTCAATCTTTTTCATGGATTGTCTGTAGACTTTTAAAAAAAGGTGCATTCTGCCATAGAAAGAATACTTGGAAGGAAAACGTTATACCTACCAAGCATCTACAAGTAGGCAAAAATAACCATCTTGCATATTTTATTTGGAAGGCATTCTGCTGCGATTGCAGTATTTGCTCTTTTCATCAGAGAATCTCTCTGCTGAGATTCAATAGACAAGATGGGGTGCATAAAATCCATAATATGAGTGTACACAGTGTCTAATAAAACCTGCTAGGTCTTTTTCAATTACAAGACTGATGCGAGGACATAGAGAAGTAAATAGGTTTTTTCAAGTCTGTATAAGCACAATAATGCTGAAATGTTTCCTTTTAAAATAATGTTCCAAGGACTAGAAATACAGGATCGTGACACATGTAGAGTGTCAAAGAGAATCAAACTCCAGCGTCCTGTCTGAGTAGGCACAGAAAAACACCTTCTGTATCTTGCCTGGGGAAAACAATAGTGAGTCCTTTCCATCTATTCTCTGCTGGGGAGCTGGCCAGGGGCTCATCCTATGCCATGCCATCCCCGGGCCCACCTGTGCCCAGGAGAAGCTGGTGCTACCAGGGAATGCCACCTCTTCTCATTTTGATTTTATTCTTAAGAGCAGGCTGGCAGGCACAACATTTGCGGTGCAATTAGCAAAAGCAGCAGGGGGATGCTTGCCAATAAACACCCAGATTTGAGGTTAAGCAGCTGTAAATCTGCATTAATCGTTTCAGGAATTCAGCTATTTACAAAAGCTTTTAAAGAGCAAACAAATAAAAGAAGGGAGGGGAGAAGAGACAGGAGAGGAATCGATCTGTCCTTACCTTCACACTGCTTCCCTTCCCCTTTGTAGCCCGGCTTGCAGATGCATTTGTAGGATTTTGGTGTGTTTTGACAAATTGCATCGATGTGACAGTCATCTGTAGCTTCTGCGCACTCGTCAACATCTGGAAGCACAGAAGCAACCCCAAGGGGGCAGATAAGAAGGGAGACCTGAGACATAAAACACCAAGGACTGATACTCCCCTTGAAGCTGTTTGCCTGCCTGCCTTCCCAGTGTCATGCTGGAAATGAGAACATCTGAGGATAAATAACTAATCCAGACAATGTGATATTCTCCTTAAGTCACTTATAAGAACTGCTCCATGGAGCTGGAGGAGCTCGGTCTCACATTTCTGCACCAGGCATCAAATACTTCAACACTAGAAATTAGCTTCTGCTGTTTAAGTTTGGTACTGGAGACCCACATCTTAGTAAAACAAGAGAATGCTTAAATTACCTATAAGAGGAGAAAAAAAGACCACTTGCATGTTCTAACACAGAGATTTTCTTAATTTATAAAGACAGACCCTAGTTTAAATAAACTATGCTGGCGGGGGAATGGAAAAAAGAAATATTTGAACAGCAAAACCACATTAATACTTTTTACTGAGAAGCAAAAAAATAAATAAATGGAAGACCATATGAAACTCGGTAAGGTAGAGTGGACGAAAGCAACCTGCAATAACATCGTCTACTTGGACTAACACTCATTTAGAAGGAAAAAAGTCCCAGCAGTTGTGGTGGGTAAGTCTGACTCTGAAAGTGGAGACTCAGCCCGCTTTTCTTGTTTTCAGAGTAGGAAGCAAACATTGCAGTGACGGGCACTCGTTCTCTCCCCCGGACTCAAAGAGGATGGGGAGGGAGGAGGACGAGACAGAGTCGAGACCGGGCAGTCGTGGGAATGATAATGAAGCGAGCATGGGGGGAGAAAAAAACCCAACAACTCCGACCTATTCAGGGATGGGGCGTGCTGGGAACACGGGAACACTCAGAGCCCTGCCTAATCTGCCCCGCCCCCGGCCGGAGGGGACCGGACCGGGCCATCGGAGCGGTACCAGCCCCGCACCTCGCACAGCCACACCTGCGGCTCCCGGAGCACACGGGCACGCCGGCAGGGAAGCGGGCGAGCAGCCGGAGAGGGACCCGGGCACATCCCCCGCTTTAGGGTCGGGAAGCACCGAGGGGATGGGGATGCTGCGGAGCGAGGCGGGCGGGCACCCAGCGAGAGGCAGGGGCGGTCGGTTTCATGCCAATTGCATTAACACGTCCTCAAAAAGGTGCGCTAAAGTGAGAACAGCTCGTATTGTTAGCCTGAAATCCTAACGCTAATTGTTTCAGAAGTGCTCGCTCAGCCATCTCCAGTGATAACACACGGATCCTTCAAAGTCACCGGGAACAGGAGGGGGCTATTTAGAGAGCGGAGAATAAGCAGACATTGTAGCATGGCTCAGAGCAGAGAACTTCGAACTTCTCTGAGAGGTGCAGAGCGGGGCGGCCCCGCGGGGCACCTCTGGAATCCCAGCCAGCCAGCTCCACGCTGCCCACACCTAGATGGACACCTCATATTCCCTCGTGTCCTGCAAAGAAAACAGACTGCAAGGGGTTGGACACTCGGCAGTGCAATGTGGTGCCTGGGACAGGGATAGGGCTTCTCCCATGCCATAAGGACCTGGGGGCACGTCCCAGACTACAGACAGCCCTGAGGATGCGTGTCCCATCCCGTGCATGGGTCCTGGATCAATGTCCATCCATGGTGCTTGGATGGATATCCCAGATAATGTGTGTAGTGCCTGGATGGTTGTCTGAACTAACGTGTGGTGCCTAGATGGAAATCCCACTTCACACGTGGTCCCCTGGATCCTTCCTGTGTGTGATCCCTGACTGGATGTCCATCCTGTGAACAATCCCTGGATAGATATATCATCCCATGTGTGGTCTCTGGGTGCATGTCCCATCCCCTGTGTTGTTCTTGGATGGATGTCCTATCTAATGCACAGTTCCTGAACACATGACCCTACATCCCACACCTGGCCCAGCCCATGCACAGCCCCTGGCACAGGTGGCCCGTGTGATGCAGGGTCCTCAGGGTGCCCAGCCCCTGATGGGGGGTGTGGGGGCCAGTACTTACTCCTGTCTCATAGGTGGGATTGTCAAAAGCTGACTCCACGGTGATATGGTCATAGGGGTGGGAGCCAGCAAGGGGCAGCTGCAGGGCTGGCTTCCCCTGGAGCCTGTAGGGAAAGGGCAGCTGGAGCGGGCAGTGGGGGGATGTGGGACCCCGTGGGGTGACAGAGGCCAGCAGGCCACTCACTTGGAGAAGTAGAGATAAATGCCCCCGATGAGCAGGGCCACCACCAGCACGGGCAGGAAGACAGCGATGGCAACGTTGGTGCCCTCCAGCGTTGTCCCCGAGGGCACGGCCTTGGCCACGGCTGTCGGGGAGAGTTGGGGGCTCACCCAGGGGACAACCCACATCAGCTGCACCCTGGGTGCCCCTCCACGCCCTGGCACCCCAACACACCCTCGGCCTTACCATCCAGGTTACGGTTGCTGTAAAACTCATCGTAGGAGGCTGGAGGGGTTGGAAGAAAGAAACCAACACCAGGGGTGAGACGTGGGGTGCTGAGCGGTGTCAGCGGGGTGCTGGGGTGGGGAGCGGCCATCTCACCCGCCTTGCAGATGGGAGGGGAGCCGCTCCAGCGCGAGGGGTGCCCGGGCAGGCAGCGCAGGCTGCTCTCGCCCAGCAGCGCCCGGCCGGCGGTGCAGGAGAAGTGCAGGGTGGCTCCCGCCGGGTACAGCCGCCGCTCCGGGTTCTGCCGCCCGCCCGCCGGCACGCCGGGGTTGTGGCAGGGCTCGTACGTCTCCGCTGCGAGGCAGTGGTAGGGTGGCGTCAGCGCTCGCCGTTGGCTTGGGGGATATGGCCGGGGAGGGGATGCCCAACTCACGGATGCACTTGGGGAGGCGGTCACTCCACTTGGGTCCCCCCGCAGCACGGTCATGGCAGGTGAGGGTCCCAGCGCCCGCCAGGACATAGCCCTTGTCACAGACGTACTGCACGGTGGCTCCCACCGGGAATTTAGGGTTGGAGACCACCCTGCGGCTGTGCTCAGCATCCCCAGGGTCCCGGCAGGTTGTCACTGCAGGCAGGAGTGACCGATGGTGAAGGTGGCTGGGGATGTGCTGCAGGGCAGGGGTCACTGGTGGGCACCACTCACCCCGCTCGCAGGAGGGCAGGTCGCCGCTCCACGTCAGGTCCCAGTGACACATCAGGAGGTCAGTGCCGGTCAGCTGGAAGCCGGGGTAGCAATGGAAGGTGACCACAGTGCCATGGAGAAGCTCTGGCTGTGAGGACGTCTTCCAGCCATTGGCAATCTCCGGCAGCTCAGGGCAGGTGTCATTGCGGGGGACCTCTGTGGGCATGGAAGGCTGAGCAGGGCAGGAGGGACACTGCGAACACCAGGGACACTGTCCCACCGTGGGCCTCACCAGAGAAGTGGATGACAAAGCCCTGCCGATAGGCAAAGGCACCGGCACCAGGGTCAGACTGGAACTGGACGGTGACATCGGCAGTGGATGCATAGAGCTTGAAGCGGCCACGGGCACCCGTGTACTGGCCCAGGATGCGCGCCGTCAGGTCATCCCCATCATAGAAGGTCAGCATGTCCCCCGAGCCCAGCCGCAGCCTGGGGCAGTGGGGCCATGAGGGCAGGGAGGGCACAGATCCACCCCCCACCGTCCCCATCCCGGCCCCAGATCCACCACCCACCGTCCCCATCCCGGCCCCAGATCCACCCCCCACCGTCCCCATCCCGGCCCCAGATCCACC
>JANRGV010000073.1:57809872-57844500 GCA_024734035.1 Alethe castanea
GGTGCTGGGCCGGCGGGGAGCCGCTCCGGGCCCGGGCGGTGCTGCTGCCCCGGCACGGCGGCCCGGCTCGGCCCGGCTCGCCGCGACCCCGCGGCATCGCTGCGCCCCCCCGCGGCTGGGGCCGGACGGACGGACAGACGGACAGCACCGCGCCGCGGCTGTGAGGGCAGACGGGCCGGCGGACACTGCCCATCTCCTTGGCAACCGCGGCCAGGGATCCTCCCCCCTTCTCGGGTTCAAGCTAAAAGACAACTTTTCTTTTTTTTTTTTTTTTTTTTTTTTCCATCACCAGCCGCTGGCTTCCTCCAGCGTTTTAAGGATTTTGCTGCGGGGCCAGTGCGCCTCTCCAACCCTAGGTTTGCTCCTCCACAGCTCCGCTCTGTGGCCCTGGCCCGGCCGAGATGCTCTCCCCAAAATCGCTGCAGACTGACATGCGAGTGTCATTGTCGCCACCACCTTGGAGGCGAAAATACTTCGCTTTTAAACCCAAGCATGAGACATTTCTCCCCTCGGAAGCAAGCTCCATGACCCTAAACTCTTTCAGACTGCCTTTAAAGGACTGAAATAGCTCCAGACATCCCTTGTTACAGCCGTGCCACCTCTCTTGGCTTTACACATTTCTTTCACAGGTGCCCCATCGCTGAAATGCTTTGCTGCTTTAGGTTGTTTCAACTCCTAATTCCCCTGAGAGGCTGTCTGTCCTGTATGAGTTCCACTTGTCGTCTGGAAGATAAATACACCCTGTCATAGCCTTAGATGCCTCTTTTTGACAAGTTCCTCCCAAATGTACGTGTACGCCAGTACAATACACTTGACCAGAAAGTAGCACTATTAAGTACTTTTAAGCTTGAAGAGATGGGAAGGAAATGTAAGAAAAGTTGCTCAGCCCAGCTGCGTGTTTAGTACAACTCCACACCACGGTCCTTATCCTCCAATAAAACTAAACCACTACCGCACGGTGCCAAAGCTGTTTGCTTTCCGCGTGTTTACACCTCTACTTTAGGCATTCCCGTCCTTAATCCCTTAGGGTTAGGGCTATTGCTATTTTGAGTCCGGACGCCTTTTTTTTTTTTTTTTTTCTTTTTTTTTTCTCGTCTGTGTGTGTGAGAGACCCGGCTGAGGTGCAGCAGTGGATTCCAAGCCCGCGTGTTCCATGGATACACCACGGCGCGTCCGTGCCGGGAGTCCCCAGAGGGAGCACACGGTGCCTTGGAGCGCCACCTCGCGACCCGCACCGCGTCCTTTTCCAACATTTTGGAAGAAGGAGTTTTGCCCTAGCTGAAAATTAAAGCTAAATATTTTTTCCTCTTATTTGTTTCTTTTTAAGTATTTCACACTTGGCCTCATCATTAAATTTCATGGAATCATACTAAAATTTATCATGGGATAAATAATCCAAGGAGTTTATATTTCATGAAGGAATCCACTAGAATTGTCAAAAAACAAACTATCTCAACTTTTTAAAAGACACAATGCAATAAAGAAGTTTGCTAAAGCAACAAAATACTTTCACTGCCTTGGTGACTTGCTGTCTGCCATGAATAAGTGTCATGTTAGCTGCATTAGTTGAGTTCAGAAATCACCACACTTGTGCCTGACTCTATATATTTATAGTCTATAACACCTGTACAGTTATAGATATATAAATATCTATAACTACACTCTGGAAAGGAAGTCCCCTTGATCCAAATCTCACATTGTCTATATATGCTGTTTTATATTCTGAGGGTGGCATACAGCTGGAAGCTAAAGATCATTCAGATCAGGTGTCCATTTTCTAGAAAGCTTGTTGTGCGTTTCCTTAAACCAAGATCCTGACAGACAAAAATACATGAGGAATTACAAAACTACTGTATTTATCAAAAGAGGGCCTGAACTATAAGTCAGGATTATCACATAAAATAAAGAACATCATCTACAATGCCAGGCTGAATATTTCCAGATGGGTCTTTTCAGAGTCCTCCTTGCTAAGGGACACATCTTAGAAAAGGCATCCTTGTGGATTTCCACCTTTTCCACCTGTAATTATGTTCCTGTGCTTGGTCATAATACTCTAACATCATCTCTACTTCAATTCCACAAATTATTCTATGAAAAATTTAATAGAAGCAATGACTAAGCAGCTTCTTCCAATGTGGACAATAAAAGGCAGATTGATGACTGTAAACCTGCTCTGGGTAAGGGGGATAAGCAAGAGCTATCCACCGGGCTGCAGGTGGAGCCAGCCCAGCCTGGGGAGCTGCAGTGTTTCAGCTCTTTACCAAAGTACTTTGCTCTGCCTAAAGACCTTTGGGCAGCATGTTAATTGGCTTCTAATGTTCTTCCATACTAATGCCCTTAAAGCTCTGGGGACTTTCCCAATAAAATAATAATAATAATGCTTAATAATAAAAGAGGTGCGTTTGATTAGGATCCATCTCTTTACAGAATAGGTCCATGAAAAGCTGCATATCAGGCAACAGCATAAATAGAATTGTGGCTGCAGAACACTACTCCCACCTTCAGAACACCTTCTCCCACAGATATGCACCATTCCAAAAGTGCTTTGAAAAGACAGGATAGCATCTGCAGAATTATTTGGTTTCCCAATTTGCTATTTATGAACACCTGTATATTGGGGCCTCTGCTGCCTCAGGAAGGAGCACAAGCTATTGATAGTGCTGGGAATCACAGCAGCCACTCAATAGCCTGTGCAAACTTGAACCAACTGCTTTACCTCTCCATTTCTGTTCTTTTCCTTCCTTCTGTCCCTCTTGTCCATTTGCAGCGACAGCCCACTGTAGCAGGGCCTGTCTTTCTGTATTAATACAGCACCTCTCAAAATAACATACTAAACTGATTTTGTCTGTCTCCCCAATTAGGGCTTTCATGAGGCCAGCGAGGCACCTAAACCCTGACCCTTTTAACTTCATCCCTTTTTCTGAACTGTACTTGAAAGAACTGAGAGAGACCTGGCTCCCTTGGACAGAGGACAAGGAATCCATGTGCTAGAATTTGTGCTGGGAGCACCTACACTTTGAACCCTGAACCATGTATCTCCAAACTTTACTTGAGTACTTTCTATTAGGAAGAAAGGAACAATGCAAGCCCAACTCTTCAAAGCAATATAGACCATTCTGCATTTGTACACATACTTAGGGGAAGCTTTTGAAACTAACAGGCAATAGACATGCATAGCACCACATACTCAATGCTGTGTTACTTCTTTCCAGGAAAACACAGCATGTAAGTTTCCCAGAAGTCAAGTAGCAGCATGCAGCTGAAGTAATTCAATGATTTGTTCTTGTACATGGGAGTAAAAACAGCAACAGAAAAAGTACACTATATTTCACTATACTCTATAGTGAAAGTTTTGCACAAGAAAATTCAGCATATAAGAGGACAAGGATATTTTTTTTTTCCTAATCGAAGGGAACAGGGAATTACGTAGCAGCTGCTGTAACAGATAAGAGGGGACATTTATTCCATAGCTTTGGTGAGATCACAATCAGTTTTATCTCACTCTCCCATCAGTGACACAATGTGTGAAACCTTGTGGAAGTAGTGGTAAATTCAGATATTCTGGGGGGAAAAAAAAATGTAAGTCAGTTGCAGACTTTGAAGAGAGACATCAGCTCATGCTTGATGTCAGCTACTCTTTGTGCTGTTACCTTTCTCCAAAATTTGTCACCTGCTACATCCAACTGTCCCTCCCCTTTCATTGCCAGTGTGCCAAAAGAGATGAAGACTCATGCAAAAGCATTTCCTTAAACCTGTAATTATTTTAAAACAGTGGATCATGAGGCTCATAAGGCTCAAAACACCTTACTGAGCATTACTATCTACAAATCCATAAGCTTCTTTCCTCCTAAGTGTCTCATGAACATGAGCAGTTTTCCATTCAGAAAAAATGCTTTAACAGCTATAAAGTGGTGGGAAAGGAGGGAGTTACTAGGAAGATTAATGGAGATGTTTGTTTTTTTTCGTTCCTGCTTGAATTATAACCACTGAGAGGGAAAGATGATAACATTAATGAAGAGATGGAAAATACCACCATCACCATGAAAGGTAGAGTAGATCCTCCTTTAGAAGTACTCACTCCATCCTAGTGAAAGCATATTTTGCCAAGATGGATGTTACATCTCAAACAGGTGAATAAGGACTTGATGCATAAAGAGCTGAATAAAACTTCATAACCTTCACTATACAGGTGATTGGTTACAGCAATCTCTCTTGAAATTAGTAAGGGACACCTCTAACAGGTGTAAGAGAACGCACAAAACAAGGTTGTGCCTACTACCTGCTCTGGGATTATACCTTAGCACGTGGGAGAGAATGACAAGGACCTGTGGAAACACAGAGCTGAAAAGGATCCTTCTAAATGTCCCGTTTGATAACTCTCTTGCCAAAACAGTTTTAGAAGTGGCAGTGATGTGTCCTTGTGGTCACAAGGAGATGGGCGGTGGCATTCTGAAATGGTTTGGTTTTAAGGAGTGGGGGCATAAGGGAGCCAGAAGGGAAATATCAAGGGGAAAAAAAAAAATCTTATTGCTCTTTGTGCATCCACTAGCTTTAGACTAGAGTAGGATGAAAATTTTGCTCAATAACTCCTCCACTGAATACTTCAGAACAGTGACTTGTGCAAGTACAAGTTCTGGCCCCTAATCTGCTGCAGATGACTTGCCATTGTATTTTAGCATTGGCAGTTCAGTTGCTCTCAAAATGAATCTCACAGATTATTGTGATTGCAAAGAAATATGCTGTATTGATGCTGCTCTAGCACACAATCCTCTTGAACACCCATGTTTGCACACTCCAAAAATGTCGAGCAACTCAGAGCAAAGTCCTCTCTTTGGTATTTTAGGTTTATCATACTTAGTTAAAATCTTAAATTCTGGATAGTCATTTACTGCTCTGGACTGCATAGGACAGCAAAGAGAATTCTAGTAAGTCAGCAGATGAGAGAAATCATTTGGGTTGTTTTAGAAGACATTTTCTGATCTCTTGTTTGAAAGTGAACTTTTTCTCAATAATGTCTACAGCTGGCTCTGATTTCTTGTTCAAAGCACTTTGGGCGCTCAGGCTGAGTTGCTTTCTGTTGTACCCATGATCTGTGATCAGCTATCAGTTCCCTATCCCGTTCTAATCAAGGCCCTGAACATGCAAGGAACACTGAAGCATGTACATATTTATCAGCAGTACTACTCTTGCCTATAGACTTCTGCAAAGACTGTCTCAGCAGGCTTGGGATTGTATAGTGCAGGATAAAGAGAAGAGGCCATGCCCTTCACTCACATTCCCTTTATCCTTCAGCACAGCTCAAAACCAGCTGTGGGGACTAGCATGGCCCTAATCCACATGGGCAGTACTCTCTGCTCCATGGAACACACCATGGCAGCAGTTCAGAGGCAAAAGCTGATTCAGCTTCACAGAGGATTTAATATTGTGAAATTTTATTTTTTTTTTTTTAATTCAGAGCCCTGCCTACCTGCCCTTCCTCTTCTCAAAAAAAATTAAAAAAGAAAAAAGAAAAATAAAAGGAAGCCCAAAACCCAGCACAAACTAAAAGCCCTCACAGAAGCCCCAGGACTTCCAGAGGCTGCAAATTTCAACTGCAGCCTAGCAGAGCAGCTGCAGATGTGGGTGAGCTGGCAGGACATCTTGCCAAATCATGGTAATATCTTGTAAGACTCCTGCAACAATTCTTTTGAACCTTTCCTGAACCAAAACGATTTCATTTTTAATATTAATAGCAACAACAAGACCTCAGGAACATTCCAACAGAAGCTTTTTCATAAAATAAAATATTTTCCTGACTCTACAATTCCACAAACAAGATTATTTCTCAGGACACCTTCCTGCAGACAGGAAGGAAAAATATCTGTAATGCAGCCAACTCCTGCAATTTTCCTCCTTCCCTACCCACCCAGCCACTGAGAGCTAGAGTGAGATTTGTGTACTAATTTGAAATTCTGCATTCTTCAGGGAGGCCCACAGTACCAAAGCTGCTCTCAAGATTTTCCCTTTAATTTGCTGTAATATGAAGAGAGTCCAATGCTGTTGAATCTTAGATGGTTTTGCATTGCAGCATCTGTTCAATTTACTGCAGGGACAGAAACTCTTCCATCAAAACCAGCTGGGGGACTAAGAACCAGGTCAGAGCATCAATCCCTTCACCAATCCAAGTCTAAGCCAGCTATGTAGTGAGTGCTATGGAGTGCAGATTTCCTAAAATCAATGTGCTTATTTTAGTTCCAGTGTAAACACATACTCATCCCCTTGTTTAGCTGCAGTCTTTACTGCACACAATCCACAATTTTAGAGCCCATTGCCATATAAACTTAATCTTAAACAAGAAGAGTGTTACGAAAGATGTGGTTGAGTTCAAGCCTTGACTTTATCCAGCATGCCTGGCCTGTTACCAGTAACAACTTTTATCCTAGACAAAATCTGTGTAGACCAAGTAAAGTTTTATTCCAAAGTAGGTACCTACATTGAAATATAAATGTATTTTAATTCAGTTGCTCGTTTCCTTCAACACAGCTGAACTGGGATGGGCTTTGATCAGGAAGCCTGCATCTCCCCTGGTGTGACTCTAGCCTTAACCTCTTCAGCTGTGAAAAAATACTATAAAATGTTCTAGCTGTCACCTGGAGAGACCAGTGAGTATCAGGGGCATAGCAGCAGAAATTTAGGCCTGTAATCCTGTAGCATGAGCACTGTGGGGCTCACCTGCTGAGAAATAACTTTCAGAGCAGTGCAATCTAAAGTTCAGAAAGAGAACAAGCAGGGTCCTGTCTCCTATGGTCCTGTAGTAACTCTTTTCCATTTCTAGGCAGGCTCAGATTAGCTAAGGATTGTGGCAATTAAAAAGTTTTAACTGTTTCCCAGTAAACAGAATAGTGCTTCTGAAACAAGAAGAATTTAAACAGGGAGAAGACTATTTTTCCTCACTGTCTTTTAAGGAAGAAGGATAAATCTCACAACAGGATCTTTATAATATTTGGATGCAGCATGGTAAAGTTAATATTCTCTTAAAGACAACCGAGTCTAGAGATGCCAAGATTATAGTATAATTTATATTACATTAATAGTATAAAATAATTGTAATAATTAAAAATTATAATAAATACACATTATGAAGTAGAATTATATAAAAATGTAGAATTAAATTATTTTATCATTTATATTATATCAGCTGTGTTTCTTACATTTTTAGATATTCAAATGCTTAAAATGTTGCTGCTGAACACTGTTATGAACCTCACCACTAGTGAAAGTGAAGATGTTTTAGTTGGAAAGACTAGACAAAGGAAATTAAAAATTAAAGTTAGACCTAAGGATATAGTTGAGTGCTTAGGGTTTTAATGGGAATACTATAAGTAAAATTCAGTGCCCACAGAACTGGCCAGCAATAGAAAAGTCCATGTCTTGTGTAGAATCATGCTGCACTTGTCAACACACTAGACAAATCTGTTGGAACCAGGCTATCATGATCTTTGTAGTTTATGAGAAACTTTCAACAGAGAAGATACTGCAGAAACTGTCCTAACTCAAATCTTTGCCTCAGACTTTTCTACCACAATAACCAACGCCTCCTCTTTAAAAAAAAAAAAAAAAAGACAAAAAAACTCTATGCACCCATGTGTGTTGATTTTTTGCAGGTCTAACCTGAGTTGAACAAAACAAAAGGTCAGCAAATATTCATTCCTTCTGGCACATTTTTCCCAAGTCCCAGGGCTCTATTCCAGTCCCATGGTGGCTGCAGGGGTAATTGCAGTTGCTGTGAGGGAACCTGTGGCTCACAGGCCACGCTGACACGGACACCAGCCCCGTTTCCCAACCCTGCTGTGAAGGACCCAGCAGAGATCCCTCTGCAGCACAGAAGGGGAACACCCCTCCCCAAGCCCTTCATACTGCCAGCATGCTGCATCTCAGTGGTAGACACTATATCTCACACCTTCTCCTAGTTATCACCTTTAAAGGACCAGGAATTAAGGCATTCTGGTTGCCTGCTTCATCCTTAAAAGCACACCCTGCTTGGTTACACACTTGCAGAGGCTTTGAAAATACATCATCCTATCCAAATACACAGCGAGGTTTCCAGAACCACTTGGAAGCCCCAATTATAATTTTCTGCTAAATGAGTTCTCCTCCCTAAGGACTCTCCAGAGGAGCCTATGCTTTAGTGCACTAAGCTACCTATGAGATAGCTGAAGCTCAGACTAACTCAATTCCTGACAGGCAGCTGCAGTTTCAGCTGGTGTGAAATGGCAAATAAAAGAGAAGATTATCAAATAGAATTAAATGCAGCATCCTCAGGAGGCCTGGATATAGAAAGGGTAAAATTCCACTCACCTTAATCCTGCATATTATTTTGTTCTATTGAAAGGCCATGGCTGAATGAATAAAAGCAGCAGGATTTAGTCTCATATGTTCATTGCTTCTCTTTTCAAATTACATGAAATACACAGTGCAGACTATTAGTGTTGCCTTTTGTTAGTATTAATATGTCGTTAGAGACGGATTGGATTAACACAGGTATAGTAAATTACAGTGAAAGTAGCTAAAAGAAGATCACAGCACAGTAAGGCTTCATAAAAGTGTGCTCAGAGAGCTGATGAAATCAGAAAAATGTATATTATCACAAAGTGAAAATACAGCAGGCACAAGCTGCTGACTGCTTGAAAGCTCCCAGGTAAATTCTCATTGTTCTTCAACTTAGATTACAAATCTAAAATAGTTTGGAATTCATTTCAATCAAATACAATAGAATTAGAGAAGCAAAATCAATACTTGTATCACCAATTTCCTGTTGAAAGACACCTTGGACACCAAAAAGGCCAGATGTATGTAGATATATTTACATGTGTCAAGACTGCAGATAGTACATGCAAGATCTTCTTGACATTCAGAATCTGCATGAAACACAGCATCTCTCTTTTTTTTTTTTTTTAATTTACCTAGAAATAGACAATTTCAACCACATGTTTTTATGGAGCTGACACTGAACATGGCAGTATCTACCTTCTACAGCTCTCCCTGTCTGTTTTGTCTTCAGCTAGTGCTTAATCAGGGCATTAAATGCTTGACCAGGATCTTAATTTTCATCTGCTTTCTACCTCTGCAAGTCCAACCCCACAACTCAGAATAATGTAGAGCTTTCTGCTCGCTTTACTTGGCCTTCAGTTGCACTTAGATTTGGAAATAGGAAATTTGTCTTTGGATATCAAAGCTACAAAAGTCACTCCATGCTAGGAACTGAGAGGATGCAGCTCCAGAATCACTCCTATATCAAGCCACAGAAACTCTAGTAAGTCTCCAATTTGCAATTTCAAAAATTATTTATGATGAGGCCAGTATTGTACAACTCTCTTCTGTTTAAAGAGATTGATAAATGTTCATGAATTAGGTCTCATAACACGGAAAAGGGGAGTGTTATCCCCAGAAGATAAGGGAATGATCATACAGAGAGGTTAAATTACTTTCTCAGGTTCACACAGGAAGTCTGGAAAACCCAGAAACAGAGTCAGAGCCAAGATTTTGGAAGGAATTTCAGGTGTCTCCATTATAAATGTAAGAGTGGCTTGACACAGGAACTGCAAGCTCTGTGCCTGGTTGAAATCAGGCCACTCAAGAGCATCCACAATTAGGCAACCACTGCTACTAATGACCTTGGCAAAAGTTAGTCCCTATTCTTGACTACTGCTCCACAGTCTTCAGTACTAAGTCCAGTGTGCTGTCCTACCAAAATACAGTGGGAGCTAATTAAAGGCTGTAACTTATCCCTAGCCACCCCAAAATTAAAGCCCCACGTTCATTAAGCACTGTTTCCTTTTCTAATCAGTTCAATAGAGCTTAAATACATTGTTTTTATGCTAGAAATTTGGGATAAGTCCTCGGTATTGCAGAATAGTTATGCTCCATTAAATCCTTCCACTCAAAAATAGATGATTAAAACAGCTTCTATAAATATAAATTGTTTTACAGCCAAAGACAGACATCTAGTTTTCACTGAAATTAAGCCAGCAAATTTCTTCTGCCAGTACTATAACAATAATCATGCTGATAGTGTTATTTCAGTTTACAAAAAGCCAGAATCCAATATGCTACAAATTAGATCAAGCACCAAAAGATAAGCAATGTGAAAGGAAATGAATACTAATATAAAAATTTAAATGTTTACATTTGTTTGCTGGGTTCAGATACAAACCCAACATACACAAGCAATCATAGATTGAACTACAGCTTTATTTTCCCCTGTTGCTGTCCCCCGTATCTCTTTTTTTTTTTTTTTTTTTTAATTTAAAAGCAGATTATGCCGACAAAGATATTATGAGAGAGTATATTTCAGTTGTAAGGTTTTAGGACAGGGGAAGGGAAGCAGGGCTCAGACCAATTAAAAGCTTTGGAGAAAAAAGGTAAATCAATTAAAAATGCCAGAGGGCAGACATTGCATAGAAAGAGAAGAGACTTTGACAAATTTGAAATAACTTTGTTGTCTATAGTCCATAATGACAGATGAAAATAAGCTGTCCTCATACCCACAAATATTCAAGGGAGAATAAGGCATCTGATACCTCATGGCTAAAGCAGATCTGTGCTTCCACATGCTGAATAAACAAGCCACAGGACTGAGTTAATGTTTGGTGGGTACTTTGGAGAAGAAAAGCAACATATAAAATGTGAGGTGTTATTTTTAAGACACACAAGCAGCCAGCCTTCCAACTCAGCTGCTGAATTATTAGTCTTATTGATCTGCTACTGCTTTTTGTTTTTAACACCACAAAACCCATTCGCGCTCAATAGAACACAGGCACTGAAAAGACAATAGTCATAAAAAGATTTGCAACTGCAACTTCAAAGAAATCATATTCCAATTCTGACAGCTTACTAGGAATAAAAACCCAAACTGCCATTGCTGAATGTATCCTTTGACTGTAACTATAATTTAAAAGAATTGTCCAATGTAATTTCTTCCCTTTTTTTTTTTTTTTCACACAGTGATTCCAGGCCAATTATTTATCCCCCCTCCCCCATAAGAATAGTGTTTTGAAGTCAGCCAATGAAACATGTTTTATTTAAGGACTATATTCCTAGAGCAATGGAATGGATTCTTTGGAGACCTAAAGGTTGCAGAGCACTTCATTAGTTCCACATAATGAAAGAATGGTGCAATTGAAGGAGGTCTCTAAGGGAGAATGGTGTGAAAATTAGAGACTCGTCTGCTCACTTGCAAAAAGAAAAAAAAAAGAAAAGAAAAAAGAAAAACGAAAGGAAAAAATTGAGAAAAAGGAAAAAAAGGGGAAAGAAGAGGGGAAAAAAGGAGAAAAATGAGAAAAGGAAAAAAAAATTGTGGATTTTCTAAATAAAGCACACTGTCTCCATTCAGCCCATGGAGAAAGAGTGCCTACTCAATCCTCTTACCGTTGACAATATAATAAAACCAGAGGAACTTTTTTGAAGTAGATCTGCACATTCCACATTTGGATTGAGGGGCAATGGACTGTTTAAATTGCTATTTACATTTCCAGCTGTTTTACCAGTGATTTGCCCAACTTAATAGCTCTTTAAGCTTTTAAACAAGAAAATAGCTATTCTCACGACTCAAAGAAGAAACCATGGTTATTTCAGTCTGCCTCTATTGTAAAAGGCTTAGACCCCTCTCTCTTTATAGATGCCCTTCCCTTTATAGTACTTCCCTTTTCCATCTCCTTCTTCTTTCTAAACCTTCTTCCATCTTTTTGGCTCACTTTTTACATTATATACTTTTAGCACCTTAATGTATCTTTGCTGATACTGCTGATTCAAGGAAAGTGTTTGCAAGTAGTCACCAAGGTTCCCAAGAGAGACTGAAGTTAGCCAGAAAATTAGATTTGCATGTATAATCTTCTACTAGCTACTGGGGAGTTAGTCCATGTTAAATAAATGCTCTACAGCTATTGAAAAATGTGTATTTATTTATCCACTTTCCTCTGGGGTGTATTAAAAAAACCTAGACGTGTGTACAGACATAATGTAAACTGTGTTTTCTGCTTATTTTTCAGGCAAACTGGAAGAAGAGAGCAAAGGGGCAACCCCAGATTAGAATGAGACCAAGATGAAAGGTTAAAATTGGAGGGAGGTTATTTCATAGTGGCTCTATAAAAAACTGCAGTTATTTTGTTGTAATTTGAACCTATTAGCTTGTTTAAGTTGGTGCTAATAAACTGTAAAATCATGAAGAAGAAATTCAAAAACAAAACCCACCTCCTCCTTTTCCCCTGATCAAAGCTTCTATGTTTTCCTTTTATTAACTCTAAATGTCCCCTGTGTTTACAGATGACTGCAACCCTAGTCAGACAGTGGAGCAAACAACCAAATCTAAAGCTTGCAGGAAGTGGTAGAAGCAACTGATTAAAACTTTTTAAATGAGTACAGTTCAGTAAAGAAAATTTTAGCAGTGGTCAGAAAAATATAAGTTCTTTTTAGATTGTATCCTTACTCAAATATTTTTAGAGAAACGAATTGCAACTGGCATAACACTGGACATCTGTGATTTTCTTTTAAACGTAACACTTCATATTTAACAGTTATACAATCTAAACTACACATATTCTGAACTAAAATTCCCTTTTTTTTTTTGGTAAGGTTTGTAAAAGTTAGTTTATGATCCCCAGACCAGGCACGTCCCTGACAACATACCAGTGTCACTAGGCAAAACAGGACCAAGAATCAATGTGTATTTGAATTACTGTGGTTATAAAAAAATTGGCTTGTAGCTGGACCATCTGTTCCCTTCAGAAAGGGAGGGAGAAAACCTGCACACCTGAGTCACTGAAAGGTGACAGAGTTCTGGAGGAAGCAGGTTTAAGGGTAAATCAGGTGCTATCTTTGCCTACAAAGGAAAAAACAAACCAAAAAAAAAAAACAAAAACAACCAAAAAGCCATCATAAATCCAAATGTCCAGTAGAAGCCACAAAAAACTGGAAAACCATCCAAAAATTCTAAGCAGAGTTAGACTTTATGAATTTTTTTAGTGAAAAGAAATTCTGTTGTCTTTTAGTACTCTGCAGGAGGGTTGAAAACAAGCGGTATTTAGCAGAGTTTTTTTTTCTGGAAAATTCTTAGATTTTGAAAACTCTGAGGGAGCTCTGCTATTAACATTAAAGAATACAAATATACATGGGGAGGGGGCAATGGGATGGGGAGTGGAATTTTGTAAACACCTAATGTGACAAATCCAGCTCTGTTTTAGTACTGTTGAAAAATCAGCACTCTGCCTAAATATATATTACAAGAACACATGAAAATACTGAAAAAATTGTTTGAAAGGAAGTGCCTCAGAGCAGACATATATCTCATGACACTCAGTTCTAAGAAACTTGATGCTTTCCCACCCTACACAAGACAGATTTTTGGTTATACATAAAATATCTCCTGTTTCTACTATATTTCTGTTATCGTTGTGTAGCAGTAAGAAAGGAAGACTGCAAATCAGATCTTGTTCTGTGCCAAGGAGCTGCCTTAGGAATTTAGGTACACTAGATATATTCCCTTAGCCTTGGTTTCAACAGCTAAAAAAAGCATTAAAATCCATCTTTGTTAAAGTTCCTAACAAAAGAAGAGGAAAAAAGCTACTGTGTTGAACGTGGAAAGAATTAGCTTATGGACCAGTCTATTAACAGCCAACAAACCTGTGCAGTAGAGTAGCCACAGGAAGTCACACTGAGTAAAAAAAACCTTTGAAAGTAACACTTTCCAGCACTGGGCAAGATTAAGAGAGACAAACTCCTGTGAGCAGCTCGACTAAAACCAACAGTTTACAGTAATGAAAGAATCAGAACCCATTCTTGAGCTGCATGAATGCTGTATTAGAGAATTCATTTGTATGAAAACACTGCTTTGTCTCAAAGATGGAAGTTTTACTGCCAAAGGAGCCATAGTAAAAGGTCCATGACTCAACCTGAGCACTGTGCACTATATGAAGAGTTTATATTTTATCCAGCATTCAGCTGCCACAGCCACCAGATTTCAGTAGTATCCCCTGACAAATCTCATTAGGTTTCTTCCTGCTCTATTAAAATCACTGGAGGTTAAGAAAGAAGGATCAAATTTATGTTGTGTTGCCTGATAGGTCTCATATTGATGTATTTACTAACACAGAAAAGATTTAACCCAGCAATTACAATTTCTCTAAGAGTCTGCATAATACAGACAGTTCTTAGTACCCACAAAGTAAAAATTAATGTGACCTAAGCACATTACAAATGTGGATCAACACACAGCTCAGATGCCTGAAAAGCCCAGCATCTCTGAAAAATAGCTCAAAACTGGCAGGTTACCTTCACTTCTAATCTCCTCGTCCAATTCCCAGGGGGTGCTCTGTCCTTCTCCCAGCAAGGCTGCTTTGCAGACCCTTAGCATTTCCAGCTGGGTTTTAATACTTGGGTGTGGTTGGTGTCACTGACCTTCACAGGCTCCTCCAACCTCGTGAGCTTACACACCTGCAGTCCTGGCAGTGGGCCTGAAGGTGATGGGGTGGCTGCAGCAGCAGAGTTAAAGGATATAGGAAACGCTATATAACCTGATTATTTAATGTAGATTCTCTCTCCTTAGAACTTCTTGGTATTATCTTCCCCAAATTAGCACAGAAAGGCATTTACAGCTCCAGAAATGGTGTTTTAAGAAGCAGAATTTAGAAACAAAGGAGTCACTCCAATCTTTACTGTTTGTTCAATATCCAAAGCCTCTCGGGTGCTGGGAGAGCATTTAGAGACAGTGAGATAGACCAAGCTAGCCATGCTCTCGTGCTGCAGGAGATGCTCTGAGGTCTGAGCAAGCTGCTTCCCCCAGTATTCCAGAGAGGAGTCTCTGTGTAACCCTGGGACACTGCAAGGTTCACCAGGGAGGACTCAGTTTCTAGGCATGGCCAACTTCCAGTGCTTCAGAGGAACTAAGCAAACACTAACCCAGAGTGCATCTGGCTAATTGTATAGAGAGAGAAAAAAAAAATCTTTCTTGACCCCAGTGGTTACCCAGCTAAACCCCCGAAGCCCAGGCCTTTATTATCTTTATGCAAATCACGATCATGCAGAGGACTTATTCTGCCTGTTACATATGAAGGAAAGAGCTGAATGAATGATACATTCTGGACAGATTCCTTGGCCAGAAGGGACAATTCATGCCAAAGCGAGTTTGAAAGACTACCTTTTAGAAAGATACCCAAACTGCCTCCTAAAGACTCCAAGTGGTATCAATCATGCTGCCCCCTTCATCTATTGTAATGTTCAGTTGCCCTCACTACTAGGACATTTTCTGAAATCAATGTAAAATTTATCCAGCATGAGCTCTTCCCCATCAGATCAGTTTCTGCAAACCTGGAAAGCACTGATAAACTGCTTGATTGCATTGCTCTGTTAACATTGATGGCAGTTTTAGCTCTGCTAGCCCTGAATACTCAGTTTCAGACTTCAGTATGATTCAGGTGTCAGGGAAATTCTCTCTCAGATGCCAAAAATTTCTGCAAAATGAAAACTGACTGGTCTACAAGCTATGGCACAGAGCATGGCTACAAGACAAGCTCTTTTATCCTCACTCACACTTCCGTCCCTTCCAGTAATATTTACTGGCCACACACTGACACATTGTGTGATCTCAACCTACCAAAATGAAGCCTAGGAGAAACCATAAGCAGGGAAAGAAAAGACAATTAGTGAAACAGTAAATGGGATCTGAGAGAGCAGAATGTCTCATGCAGCTATTGCTACAAACTCAGTGTGATGGCTGAGAGCTGCGAGCACTAGAAAGGCACAAACCATTACTCTGACTGTAATGGGTAAAACATGGTTTCTTGCCAGCTGTAGATACTGCAATCAAACATAGCAGGGGCCATCTTAGTCTGTGTTTCCTTTTTGCAGAATCATCCGAGGCAACGGAGAAGAGCAGTCACACACAATATCCAGCATTATGTAAAAACAGCTCCTCAGCAGCTCTGGGATGTGCTCAATCAATAGCTGGAAAATACTGTTGGGTTGAACACTGGGTGGAGCAGGTGCACCTAATAAGCAGCTATTAAAATGCCTGTTCCCCCTGTCAATTCCTTATAGATACTCCTTGGGCTATGGGGTTTTCAAAAGCTCTGTCACTTAAGGCTTCTCTTCTCTGGCTCTGTTGCCACCACCACAGCAGTCACACGAGCACATGTCCCTGTGGTGGGTAATCACTGTGCTTCCTGCAGCACAGCCTGCATCTCTGCTGGCTGACAAATGCCTGACTGCACCTTCCCTGGCTGTGTCTGGTGCCCTTCTGTGCTCCTTTCCTTCTGCCCCTTGCTTCAGATTGGACAGGTATAGTTTGTGCTGTTTGGTCAGTCAGCTCACACCTGCCTTGCCAGCTGCAATTTCTTTTAACTGTGAATAACAGCCAAGGAGATGGGAGCCAAAAATTGACTAAAAACTCCTTCTCGTCCCACTTCCTTGCTGGTGTCTGGCTAATGTGTTGAAGTACAGGACACACCACCTGAAAAATCTGAAAAATCTTTTAGTCCCATAGGTCAGATGTACAGTAAAATTTGTGTTCCTTGACATTAGCCCAGTCCACAGTACTGCTGAAAGTCCTGTGCTGAGAGTCCACAATATGAGCATACATCAAAATTGTCTGCCCAAATTCTTTTTAGAAGGCTCAGAGGTGGAAAGCATTAGCTGAATAAAGATGCCAGGCAAAGTGAAAGTTTCAAAGCCTTATTGTGGATTACACTGCATTGTATCAATCTGTAGGTTTTTTTGGAGTTTCTCTTTTAGAGGATGAAATTCAGTCACTGAAGATACACAATGATTCTTCATGAAGAGCTTAACTTGCCCTCAAATGCTCTATATAATGCAGCTCATGCCTGTGTGTGAAAGTCTGTCACAATTTGATTTCCAGACTGTCAGTTCTGGCTATTTGTAAATAAGTAAAAATGATCAAAAAATACAGAAAGACACAAAAATCCTTAAGATTAGAGCCCTGGAATGCTGCATTAGGTGAATACAAATAGAGTTAGGACTCCATCCTTTGCAAGGCCAAATCCTAAATTTGCTGCGTTCAAACAACCTCAGAATGCAAATTTACACAACCAAACTCTTCCACTGGCTGTGTTGAGGGGAAGCAGTACAAGCTGTGAGGTGTGGGTGCAGCCCTGTGATGCTGGGAACCAAAAGGGATGTCAGAGCTGACACAGCACAGTGATGGAGATGCTGGCTGCATCTGGCACAAGAGTGCTGTGCTTCTGTGGAGAAACTGGCAAAAAAGTTTGTTCTCTGCCAGAATCTCTCTTAGCAGAGTCACCAAAGCCTGTTTCCAATGCAGAACAGCTTCTCTGGGGCTTGGTGTTATAATTTTGGCACAGTCCTTCACGCTGCTTGAGAAGAGACTGGTATATGTATGTCATATATATGGCACCAAAACTAAGTTTCTTATCACTGCTTTGCCTTCCAGTTGGAAGTTAACACTATTGCTCAGCAAAGGGCAACATTAAACTGTAATTCCCTTATTTAAAACAATAACAAATGTCTCCTGCATAGAAAACTAATAGGCCCTGTCCCCAGATGGCGTGAATTAGCATGGCACCACTAATGTCTGATTTATAACAACTGAAGATCCAATATACCACATGATTAAATGTGCACTATACTATCCTGGAAATGTCTTGAGGGCCATGTAATTGTGTGGTAATGAACTAAACTTTTAATTAAGTTCTCATTTTGAATTAGAATCAATAAGTCAATAAATAGCCTTCACTTGATTTAGATGACAAATATGCACAGCTGAGACTGCACTCTATGTCCTCCCTAGTTTTCAGGGTCTCTTTTCTCCTCCATATGTCAGAATCTAATGAAGGAGCTCTGAAGTATGGTCCTAATATATTATTGTCACACATGGTGATAATACTGGTAGAGTTAGGAGACTGCCAGGTTTCTATTATAAATCCTGTTCCCAAGGTTTTATAGCATGTGTGTTTCAAACTGCAGTCAGCAACGTTGTTTTTACAAGGAGCTGTCAGCCCCAGTGTGAATTTTTGTCAAAATAAAATTAAAAATGGATTTGATAGATTCAATCTGTCAATTTTTCAGGATTTCTGAAGCTATTTTTGTTAACCTCTGGCATAATATGCCTTGAATTTGAAAAATGCAGTTTCATAGCAAGCTTTTCAACGCGACTAATTACTGATTTTTGTTGGAAGGGGAGAAAGGCCAAATAGATTTGTATGGTGGCAATGATTCTTCTATTTTAAGACTAGACAAGACCTTTCTGACCATCTAGTCTGACCCTCTGAATAGATAGGTGACAGAATTTCATCCGGTAATTAACACATCTGTCCCAGTAACTTGCATGTTGAATTACAGCAGTTCTTCAGAAAGTTATTACCTCTCCCTGTAGGGAATGTTGCAGACAAACTATAATCCAGCATTTGAATGGCAGAGCTGAAGTTATCGCTTCAGACTTGTACTCTTCACTCTGATTCTGACTCACTGTGTGGTCTTAGGAAAGTAACTGAATTTTTCTGATTTCTCCATTTTTCCATCTTCTGCAAGGAGGAAAATAATATTCAAAAGCCTTAGAGAGGAGGTGGTGAGATGCAATAAATTATTTGAGGAATGCTTTGAACTCTTCAGATAAAAGATGCTGTTCTGTGAAAGTTAAGAAAGACACTAGCATGTATTCAAATTTCAAAACTGATTACTTTTCAGAATGTGTTGTTTCTCTCCATTTGTGTCAAGCTAACAGCTGCTGCTGAACAAATCAGGTTAGAAGAATCTCACAGTCCATTTTAGAAAGAAATAGTGTAGAAGTTGGTATGGATACTTTCACTCCGCTTGTAATACTTGTAATAACTGTCCCTTTCTTGACTGTTCAAATATCTGGTAGCAAATTGGGTTCTGGAGAACAATTAAAATTATTGGGACAATTTTCACTTCAGACTCCCACTGTAGTTGGACACTCAAAAAATAGAGGGTTTCATCTTCAAGAGCCTAATAATAATGCTTGGCAGCAGCATAAAGGATAATTCACACCATTATACCTTAAAAAATATCCACCTTCATTCAATTGGAATATCCAGGACCTTTTTCAAAGTGACTTTTACAACTAAGTTCCACTAATAATCCTTAGTTCGGGTCTGTGTTTACCCTGATAAACACACCTGCTTCAAAAAGTGTCCTTTGGCACTTAGGCTAGCCATGCAGAGTGATCTGCACACACACACATTGCGGATTTTGCTGCTTTAAATTGGCTCCTCAATATCCCCAAGAGATTATTTATTATTTTATCACAGCTTTCTAATTCAAAATTTCCAAAAAACAAGGGAGAAGTAGGGCAGCAAAGAAGGTAAGGTCCACAGTCCATAGTACTGTAAGGTGTTCAGCCAAGTAAAATTACTTGGGAAAAAAAAAAAAGTGAGGATGATAACTCCAGGGATGTGTGCTGGGGACATCAGCTCCTGATCCTTCACTATTCATCAGAACATTCCTGTGCAAGAGACCACAACTGCAACATGATGGCTCCTGGAATAGGAACTCAGTGGAGAACATGGAAGAGACATGAGGATTGCACTGGAGCAGTCATTGCTGCAGTGTGGTCAATGTTGGCTACATACAGTGACTGTCTTGCAAGACACAAGATGTAGCAGGAAGACTCCCAAAATAATGATAAAATTTCAGATCTATGGAAGTGGTGGGTCTGGATTAATGGAACTATGTAGCTGGTCTTGACTCGTTTCCCAAGGCCTGTACAGACAAGTCCTTTAGAAATACAATTTCTGTGTTAAGAAACCTGTGTTCTTTGCCTCTGTGTTATTTCCATCCCAATTGAATTAGAAGTTCAATACCAGATGAGGGTTCTCAAAGCCTTGTTAGACTCAATTTCTCAAAAGAGAAATATCTGTGATGGTTTGGGAGGTTTCAGGTTCTGAATCCTGGCCACAGAAAAGAATGGATATTTGTATGAAACTCAGCAGGGCAGTTTTTGATTGGCTTTGTTAGCTTCAACTACACAGAAATAACAGATAATATGTTTTTGCTCACACACAGTTTCAATGGTTTTTAGCAGTTTAACTGGGGACCAAAAAACAGTGGGGACCAAAGAAGAGTTGGAAACAACTTCTGAAGAGTCCAAATTAGCAAGTAAAAGTTCTCAAGCTGGGGACAATTTATTTTCAGGGCAGGATAAACAAAAGATTAAACAACCTACACATCGTGATTCCAGTAACCACTTAGAACATACCAAATTAATTCCTCATTTATGGTATTACAGTGGGGCTGCAGCAAGTTACGAATTTTGCATGCTGACCCTCTTCAGTGAGAGATGCAGAAATGTACAAATAAGCATCACAAAAACACTTATGGTGTCATTTCACAGAATGCTTTCCTTTTCCTTTGGACATCAATGGTGGCCAGAAGTAGTTGCAGCAGAGCTGGTCAGCAAAGGCTACCAGTAGAAAAATACTGAGGAAGAAGAACCACAAGCCATTGCTCTAAGTGAACAACACTGCTTTGTCATGACTGTGTTTGAGTATTTACAGTTCAGATTAGTTCTGAGTGTTAAAAAATTACCAGAAGCATGTTCTCTGTGAGTTGAAGCTCACCTTTGTCACAGATAAAGAGCATAAATTGCCATGTAATACTTACTGCTGGCTCACTACTGAGCCAATATTATTTCCCCTTAGTCTCTAGAGCTGAAGAGTTTGTGAACAGGGTGGTACAGACTGTGCTGTTGCGATAGAATGCTGAAAAACAGAAACCATATCAAAACAAGCTGCTGGCCGTTATCTATTACTGCTGGGATTTATTTTATTTTCTTCATGTATTCAGGCTTGTGGGTAGGTGTCCCAAAAAGCTTTGGACTGATGCTAGCTTCCCTTCAATGAGGAATAGGTCCTTTTACTCATTTACCAATGTGCTGCAGCAGATGGCCAGAAGTGGGAATCTTCAGACAGATGTACAGGACTAGACACAAAGAAATACATGAACATAACTGGACAGCTAACAAAACATGGTAGCACAGACAAAATGAACTTGATTCTCGACAGTATTTATTCCACTGCCACAGTGCTACTAATCTCAATAGAATTAAAAGCTCTCAACAGAAGTAAGAGCATCTTGTCAGTGATGTGTGGCACAGATCTCTGAATTTGGATAGTCAGCTTTCCACCAGTGTAAACCACCCATGTAGACCAGCCCACCACGAACAACTCGGGTGTTTACAGGGGTTGGTCTATCATGCAGATTAAGTCTGAGTTGAAGCAGCCAAGTGTTTTAATCCTCTGGCAGTGTGCAAAGCAGATGGAATATTAATCTTTTGAAATATCACACCATTCAATTTATAATAATCAGGGGAGTGATGAGAAAAACCCAGGACGATATTATGGAAAATGGACCATTTTAATAATCTGGCTTCAGCAGACTCAGAGAAATGGGCAAGAGATTCCAGACATATTTGAAGACTTTGAAGGCACCAAGGAAATAATCCATTTAATTCAATAAAAGCCCAGTCTGGAATTGCCTCATTTGCAGCTTGCTTGACATTTGCTGAAATTTTTGGTGCCAGTAAAATAAAATTGCTCTCTCAGTGTAATTTACTCACTAACACATTATTGAATGAGACATTAAGTGTGTGTCTAAACTTTTTGTCTCAAAACCAAGAACATGAAATATTTTAACCTAAATGGGACAAGAGAATTGACTAGTGACATTTGAATGCAGGGGCTGGTCTGGACTCTGCCTCTCAAGAGACTGCCATGGGCTCCTACTGTACTTTGCACCATTTCAAAAGCACACTTCAAAAATGTTCTGGTTTTGGCTGTGGTAGACATATTTTTCTTCTAAGTCACTGGTACAGTGCTGTGTTTTTGAGTTTAGGCTAAGAACAGTGTTGATAACACACTGATGTTTTAGTTGTTGCTGAGCAGGGCTTACACTAATTCAAGGATTTTTCAGCTTCTCCTGCCCTGCTAGAAAGCAAGGCTGGGGTTGCACAGGAAGCTGGGAGTGGACACAGCCAGGACAGCTGACCCAAACTGGCCAAAGGAATATTCCAGACCATATGACCTCAAGCTGAATAATAAAACTGAGGGAGTTGGCTGGAATGTAGGAACCTGCTTCTCAGGGATTGGCTGGGCATAAGTCATCAGGTAGTGAGCAATCACACTGTGCATCACTCATGTTACATGTTCTATTACCTTCATTATTATTTTCCCTTCCCTTTCTGTTCTATTAATTTACCTTTTTTCTGATTTTTCTCCCCCATCCCAGTGCAGGAGAAAGAGGGAACAGCTGTGTGGTGTTTAGCTGTCTGCTGGATGAAACCACAACAAAAAACTTCAATTCACTGTGGGTTTTGTTGATTTTTGGCTTTTTTTTTGGTTTTGTTGTTGTTGTTTTGGTTTTGTTTTTTTTTTTTTCAGATGGACAACTATGGACACATTGTGACACCTCTATCCATAATGGAGGCTTGTTAGCTAACTTATAAATCACATCAGCACAGAAGCAGATGGCCTGTGGGTGCACATCACTGAGCACACAGTGCAGCTCCCTATGCAGTGGCTGAGCCATAACCCAGTAGAAACCATCAAACCACTATTTATGACCTTATTTGTCTCCCTGGACCAATGGGGATAACCCAGCCTCATGCTAGGGCTGATGGGAAGCATCCTCTGACTGGACACTGAACAGCAGTGACACATCTTCTTCAACAGTCAGAGCCAGCCAAAATTTCACAAACAGTAGGAAAGATCCACAGCCAATAAACCTCAAGGGCTTAGCATCTGACACAAGCACAAAGCCAAGTGGGACACTCCCCTCTCACCTGCTCAAGCAGCAGAGGCTGGCAGTGCACTTCAGCTTGTCCATGAGCTGAATCCTGATACAGCCAGATAGTGTTGTTCAAAACAGGGACTGCACAGAAGAACTGGACTGTTTTTGTGTGATATAATTCTCTTGCATTTGTTTCCCAGGCCATTTGCCTCCAAACTGGTCTCTTACTTCATTTGTGAAATTGAAAGGCAAATCAAGATTAGTAAACAAATCATTGAACCTGCAAAGTATAGCATCAAGGCTATGTAACACTTCAGGTAAAAGGAATATACTGAATAAAGATTAAGGAATAATTGGTTAAAATACAACGACAACAAGAAACAATACTGTTTTATTTGCCTAAAATGAAGCGCCCCTGACAGAGGATGGATGGATTCACATTTACTTAGAAACAGCATCCAGTTCTTAAAATGTCAACAGAAAATAATTCAAAATAATGGTCTAATGTCAAACAAAATATGCAATTTCAAGCCATGAAACAACAGATTTCAGTGGCATGACACATTTTTCAGTTGGTCTGCAGATTATGCCACACAGCTACAAACAAACTTTGTGGGTGGTAACACAAAGGAGGCATAGAGACTGTCTGGATATATTACAGTGTTATGGCACAATTCTGTTTATTAAGTCAATGTTTCATTCTCTGCTTTAAAATGTCTACAGTTTTTTTTTTTTCCCTCTTCCATTGTCCTCCAATTCAGTTGTACAAATGGATTATTTGACAAGTCTGACTCAGGCCAACAAGGCTGAATCTCAGCTCTCTCCTGGGGAGGTGATACAGGACATGGCACGGCTGCAGCACTTGCCCATTGCTGATTTTGGTCTGTGTGGCCAGGTTTTGGCAGTGGAGGGAAGGCTACAGGGAAGCTCCCAGCAGCCGCTCCCATGTCCAGCAGGGCCAATGCCAGCCCAGGTTCCAGGACAGACCTGCCACTGGCCAAGGTTGAGCCCAGCACAGAAGGTGGTGATGCCTAGGGAATAATGGATTGAAGAACAACAACAACAACAAAGTTCTTGCACAGCTGTAATTGGATACAGAGAAGGGTGGGGTGAGAACACATGAGAGGAACAGCTCTGCAGACACCCAGGGCAGGGCAGAAGGAAGGGCAGGAGCTGCTCAAGGCTCCAGAGCAGGGATTCCCCAAAGACCTGAGGTGCAGCCCACAGAGAGACAGCTGAGCCCCTGCAGCCCCTGGAGGGCAGGGGGGTGCAGAGATGCACCTGCAGCCCCTGGAGGTGCCCAAACCACAGCAGGGGGATGTCTGAAGGAGGCTGTGACTCCAAGGGAAGCCTGTGCTGGAGCAGGGTCCTGGCAGAATCTGTGGGAAGAGGATCCCAGGATGGAGCAGGTTTGCTGGCAGGACTTGTGACCCTGTGGTGGACCCATGCTGGAGCAGGCTGCTCCTGAAGGACTGACCCTGTGGAAGAGAGCCATTCTGAAGCAGTTTGTGAAGAACTGCAGCCTGAGGGAAGGACTCCGGTTGGAGAAGTTGCTGAAATACTGTCTCCTGTGGGAGGGACCCCACACTGGAGCAGGGACAGAGTATGAGGCACCCTTCCCCTGAGGAGGAAAAAGCATCAGAAACAAATGTGAGATGAACTCACCACAACCCCCATTCCTGGTTCCCCTGTACTACTGCAGGGAAAGAGGTAGAAAATTTGTGAATAAAATTAAGCCCAGGAGGAAGGGGTTTTAAGATTTGGTTTTATTCCTCCTTTATTATCCTGCTCTGATCTGATTGGTGATAGAGCAGCTTTGGTGGGCACCTGGGTCAACCCACCACACCTCCCTACCAATAGCCTGCAGGGCTCTTGGGAAGTATCCAGAACAGAGGAGGGCTATCCACTGGCATCTCCCACTCCTACTGGCTTGCAACTGCTTCCCTGCAAAGAAAATAGAGGGTTCACTGAGTGCTTACCAAGATCTCATGGTTTCTATCCCTGGGAATGCTTCTGTCAATGGAAGGAAGCTGGCAAAAAGCTCCAGCAGTACTTTCTGCTTAGCAGGAGCAAAAGCCCTCCTACAGGAGCAACCTCTCCCTACTTGCAGAAATTGCAGCACCTTAAATGTGTTCTTCCATGTGCAAGGGCAGCGACACTTTTATTTGCTTGTCCTGTATTTTTCCTTCTTATGTACTCCCATATACTGTTTGTAATTTCAACTTGTATCCATGCATTCCACAGAGGCATCACTCACTATGTTTAAGGATACCTTCATTAAAATCACCAATAATGAATTTTTCTCTTTTGGAGTGTTTTTTGCAGTCATATGTAGCTCACATAAGGCTCGTACAGTGTTTTTTGTCATAATTCTCTCAGGAAAAATGAAAATTTAAAACAGAGTAATAGAATGATGGGGATTGAAGTTTCTTGCTGATCTGCTGTAATTGCTCAGCAATTAAAGCTCTTTCTATACTTTTCAGTCCTTCACTAGCACTGCATTGCTTCCTGCTCCAACACTGATGCAGAGGTGATAATTATTTGCAGGGCTGCTTTCTAGCTCTCCAGACAAGAGGTGCTAGTTAAAAAGACTGCATCTCAAACACCGTGCTTGTCTTAGAAAGGCAGTAAAGGAATTATCAAAATACATGTCAACATCTGGATTGATTCAAGATTATTTCTGGTTATACATGCCAGAGAATTGCAGAGTTCTAAAAACAATTGAATCTAAATTGGTTATCCTAAGGAAAAGAAAGGAAAAAACTCAAACATTTTAGATTTATGTGCTTCTATAGTCCTGGTCTTTACACTGCCAGTACAAATAAAAATAATTAAAGCAGAGATGGCTGTTGTTGGCAGTCCCCAATATTTAGGATCAATATAACAATAAAGAATACATAAATGCCACTTTGGGTTAATCATTCTACTTGATGTGGCAAAAAGCCCCATCCTTCTGTAAGTAAAATAATTCACTTGTTAGTTTTATAGGCCCAGGATACCCTGCCTTGATCTGTATCTAATATTGATATATCTGATAGAATTATGGGATAATACTAAAAAAGCCTACCTGGTTGTTACTCTTTCTGTCAAGATCTGGCAGCTGTGTCAGCCTCAGGAGACCACTGAATCCATTTGGCACAAGGCATGGAGCATTGCAGTGGACTGTTTGGGGCTCAGCTGCAGAGCTGAGGAGTCTTTCTGGTTTCAGACAGGATACAGCAGCTCCATGGGAGCTGGGAATAGGACACCTTCAGGGTGACCAAGGCAACCATGCTCTATTTGTGTGTCTCTTTAATTTTCAAACCAATGACAGAAAGAACTGGTATGTTTTTTGGACCAAGTCAACAATGCTGAGTGACATGGAACACTCCAAAAGGCAAAGGCCAAAATCACTGAGTATTTGATCAGGCTGCAGATTTTTGATGCTCAATTTAAGGCCATACATTCACTCTCATCTCTTTCTTTCCCACCATCCAAAAATGGCAGTTACACCAAATTAGCAGGAGACACACTGATAGAATAGAAAAAAAAGTCCTTTGTACCTCAGTAAGATGGTCCCATCATGATCTTTAGATCGAACTGGTGGTCTTGCTGGAATACTCTGGGCAGTCTCAAGGGTGTAACATGCAAGACCACACTGAGCTAAAACCAGAAACTGAGACAGAGCCTTCAGATAAGAACTGCACAAATATTCTGAATTGTCACTTTACCCATCTTCTTAAAACTCTTTGTAGAGTTATCAGTGCATGTTACCTTCCTCCTGCAGCCAACCTAGTGATGTTGCAGCCAGACAAGGTGTCACTTCTTCACTGGGTTGTCTCATTGAGGCCACATAAATTGATATTTTTTTCCACAGCTACTTGAAAACCACCATTCATGTGAATAATGTGGTGCCCTTTGCATTAATTTGACACAGTGCAAGTTACAGGTATTAGAATGCAAGGAAATTGCCTTGAACAATTAAGAGTTTGCTTTCATCTGAAACAAATTTAGGATTGGTCTTAATCTCTGAAAGTTACTACCAGTACCAAACTTGCAAAAAGTGCAGGCTAGCAGAAAGCAGCAGAGCACAGCAGTAAATCTGCAAAGCCATTAGTCTTCTAGACAGCTGTTACAAATACAGCAAAAACTTATGGATCTACATAATCTCAAATGTAAAAAGTCATACCTTTCATTCAGAGGAGTGCTTTACAACCATTAATTAAACCTCATGACACTGCAGGGAGTTAGTGAAATGCTAATGCCAGTTTGGCAGATGTGTAAATTAGCCTATTTATCATTCAATATTTGAATGTACTTGATCACATCCAGGGGAAACTGAACTGGAACCTTTTTATCTATTGATTTTCCTATGCTAGAGGATATGTATGATATCTCAAGAGATTTAGAGAAGGAATGTTCTGTTTTAAAATGAAATTTTTTAAATACTAAAACCTCTTTAATTTCCTACCTTTACACAACAAAATTTAAAATAAATATTCTCCTTCTACTGTACCTAATACTTCATAAAAAAACATATACAAGTTGAGGAAGGTATGGAATAAGTTACTGTTTCTCTGTTTTATTTGCCTAATCAACATTTTCAAGGGTCCTTTTTCTGTAGAGGTAATTAAAGATAAGTATGACTAAATTATCAACCTACTTTCAAGTCAACCCATTCCTAGAAGCAAGGGAGCAGCACCAGGGGCACAACACCACGTGACTTATGATTTCCAAGGAGGAGGGGAAGGCAGATGAGAAGTACGCAAATTCTTAATTTTCAAATAATTTAGAAAACCTTAGGTCCATTTACTGTGGATGACAAATTTAGTTAATGCTGTAAGCTTTCAAAAGTTGTGGCACATTGAAAGAATACATGGAATAAAATACTTGCTGGTGTGAAGCCTCAGTAGCACGCTTGGCAAAGGGTAATTTAAGATGTCTGGCCTCTGAAGTCAATAGACACTTGAAAGGACTGGTGGTATCTCTAGCATATGGCACTTTTCAGAAGTGTTAAGGAAGGCCTGACCTTGTAATTTGGTGGGCAGGAAAGCAGCTGAAGCTGAGTGGTCTTCAGGCTTTCAGCTCTCTTCCCACTTTCCATCTGTTTCAAAAATCAGGACCCAGCAGAAAATACATTGCAGAATAATCACATAACTGGTCACACAAAATCACGTGGTGTCTCCCCATTGAGTTGTACCCCATTTTGGTTGTAAAACCTTTGGAAAATGTAGCAGATGCTGGTAACTGAGAGGGACAATGTAATGACCTGGCAAAATTGTAGAAGTCTGCATATGATTACTACTTATGTTACAGCTATACAATTTACTAAGCCAGGGGTAATCAGATCTCCTCCTACAGGCAGAAAGCTGAGTCCTGCACTGCAGAGAGATGCTTACCTCAGTCCTCTCCATCTTTAGTTAGTCATGCTTTGGCTACGTAAACTCATCCAACTTCCTTTGAAGCATCATGTCCTGACAGCTGCTAGGAACAGGATATCTGACCTGATAGGTATAGCAAATCCTAAATTCCTGGAAAGGGCCTCCTTTGAGTGTACTCTTTGGTATTTCCTTTCCTATGGCAATGGGTAGAACTGTCAGCCTCCTTGGAAACTGCAATTAATCGAGGGTGAGGGGCTCATTGCTTCAACAAAGATGGAGACAAAAATTGTTTTTACTTCTCAGCATGTCTACTATTCAAACACTCTGGTCAAGTCACATTCAGCAGGCTCAGCTTTGAGCTTGAAGCCAGAAAGTGCTCCAAGGCTGTGCTCCTGACCATGATCCTACTAAAACGTACTGTACTAAATAAATATCTGATATATCTGGGACTTATTCCCTGAAAGAATCACAAAGTACTTTACATGCTATATATAGGAATCACTTCATCTACCACTAAAATGTGGTTACATATGAAGTGAAAGGGAGGGCAGAGAACAGAAACACTGCAGCTATGATGTGAAAAATAGATCAGCTAATTTTAAAGGCAGATGAATTTCTTGAGCCTGAATCAGAGCCTTTGAATCTATTTAACAGAAAACATCACACAAACTTTCATTGATGCCCTGTTGTCAGGTTCTTGGCTCCCCATTACTGCTGAAACATAGTGGTCCTATGTTTCTGTGGCCCTACCTGAATTCAGGCTCTGATGTACATTTGCCCTTTAATCATAATATGATTATTTTTTTAATATAATTGTGAGTACCAGGAGGACCTGCCACAATGATACCAGTTCCAAACGCTGGAGAAAAAAGCAGCAAAGAAGGAAAGACTGTTAATAAATTACCTGACAACAGCCATCCCCGTAGTTCACCGGAACAGTGACTAATGCATTCACCCTCCCAGCAATCCTGTGAGATAGAGATCATCAGTTACACTGAGGAGGAACCAAAGGCTCAGAAAGACTTACACCCTCCATGCCCAGCAGCTGTTCTTCCACTTAGATCACAGTATCAAAGTCCAGTCAATGCCTCTAGGCAGAGCCTGAGGATTGTCCCCTCTCTCCCTGGGAACTGGACAGGCCCCACCAGGGTCTGGGACCTAAAGCATTCCCAGGGTCATGGACCAGCACTGACAGTTTGGTGGTTTCTTCCAGCTGTTGCTGTGAAAGTGTATTTTGGGTGTTTTCCTAACTACTGCTAGGCTTTCAGTTCATGTTTATCATTGACCATGGAGCTGGAGCTCTCTTTTGGCTCTTCCCTAGTGCCACACCATCCATCTCTCCCTGGGCCATCTAACCCTGCCCTTCAGCTCAGGGTAGCAGCTTACACTGGGAATGAGGCACCTCCAAAGCAGAGAGAGCAATGTTAGAGCTGGAGAAGGAACCCAGTGCCTCAGCAGAGCCAGACACTACCAGTTACTCCAATTGTATCATCCATCTTCTACCTGTCCATGTTCCAAAGGGGCTACAAGCTCACAACTCTGGTAGCCAGCCCACAGTGTCCCTTGGTTATGATTCTAAGCCACTCTTTGGTGCTTTCCCTGACTTGTGTGTTTGTTGTAGGGCAGTTATCTCTATCTCTCTCTTCCTGTTACCTGTTTTGCCAGATTCTTTTTTTTTTTAATGGAACCCACTGTTTGGGTAAATCAATGAAAAAAGATATGAAGAAAATATCTGTATGTGGCAAAAATGCACTAGAATTTTTAAGGCTCTTGCTTCAACAGAATTCTGAAATTTCTGTTGAAATTCTCTTCCTTTTTCTTAAGTAGACAGGGGTTGAACTAACCAAATCTAGCACTGTGCTGCAAAGAAATGACTATGTAGTGAGCAAGATCTGGTCTCCTGGAGATAGCCAAAAAGATATCAAGTCAGTGAACCCGTAAGTATAGTCTAAAACCCCCAGTCTCACCAGGAACATAGGATTTACCATCATGGATCAATTAAGAGACTCCTCATGAGATCAGTATTTTTGCAAATACATTGGGTAAAGGAGCTGAGAAGGCTTATTTGGGATGTCTCCTGTGAAGTGAAATGCAGAGGCAGACAGATAGCTATTTCAGGACAGTATGAAAGAAATGAATGCTGTTCCTAGCAATGAGAAACCTCTTCTGTAGATAAAGCTAACAGAAATTATGAATTTGCTTACATAAAAAAAACCCAATCCAAAACAAATCAAAGTAAAAAAACCTATATTTTCTCTGAAGGGTGCATTTAAATTCAGCCACTTATAACTGAAGCAAATACATAATTTAAATATTCCTGGCTTGTCCATTCTGATTTAAAACATTTCTGACTCTTTCCCAGCAAGCTACACTAAGCATATAGGCAGTTCAGAAAAGTTACATATAGTTGAATTTAGTGAAGATGTGAAGTTGTGATATTTGAATTTTTTTCCAAAGTTCAGCTTTCAGGGTCATGCAAGCATGCAAAGAAACCTCAACTTCTATTTAGAGAAAGTGAAAAAGCAAAATGTTTTTAGCCCCTATGATTGCAAAGAAATATTTTGAAAATAGAGATCATAAAGTCTCACACAGCAGAAGACAAACAAAAAACCTATTCATATTATTTTAAAACTTTCACCTTTTTTAAGCCAGCAACATAAATAGGGGGCAGGGTGAATTGTCTGCACCATGATATTTGAATGCCTGGTTTGGAAATGCAGTACTTTATAGTATTATTTTCTACTAATTTTATATTTTTAGTATTGAGTACTAAAATTCCAAGTTTCATGGGAGTAGAATGCTTTCTTCTCCTGAGGTGATAAATCCCTGAAAATAATGGAAATACTGACAGAATGTAACTACACTGTCTCAAAAGGGTCACCCTGATTTTTGTTTCTAATTAAAAGCATATTTCTTTCAAAATTGGCTCTTATATAACTTGTAAATCATTTTGGTGGCAGCTCAGAGGGAAATAAGGGGAATGTTGATCTTGGCGAGCTTGGTCTTGGCAAGAAAAAAATTTTCATCTGAACTTCAAATTCTTAAAACCTCTTAATCCAAACAATATATATACACTGGGTCAAAGAGCTCTTTAAAAGAAGGGGAAAAAAAGCATCAGCAAGTTTAAAGCTGCAAAGATATTGACAGGTATTCTGCTGCCTCCCTGTGGAAGCTGGGATGATTTAACTAGAATTCCTTTTGAAACCAGAATCGAGTGCAACAGGATTTTTAGTTCAAACTAATTTGCAAGAGTATTTCTAATTATCTGCTGGGTTTAAAAGCCTAAACAATGTACTGCTGAACAGACGGATGCTGCTGAAGGACGTGGGTGGGGGGATGGCCATGAAGGTGCTGTGGTAGCTGCACAGGCCCCAAGGGCTATAACTGTTGCTGGTCTAGTGGCCAAGGCTGTGCTTTGAGTGATCAAGAAACCACATCCTGCTACACATCCCCATTATTCCTATACTAAGCTCAAGAAGGAAAAAAAAAAGTTACTTTTCTCTGGTTTTAGCCCCAAACCTGCTCTCTAGTTAGTGCAGGTAGGGAAGCAGCAAAGTGCTGCTGGTGGGCTCAGTTGCTTTGTAAATGGGGCTTTCACTCTGGGTTTCCCCAATCCCTATGGAGCACAACAATGTGGGCTTCTATTCTGTGCCACTGCTGAGGAAAAAGTGTGGGGGTAAATAACCCTGACCCTTCACTGAAGAGGGAAAACAATACAGAACACAGCAGCAAACTGAGGCACTCTGGAAAAGGCTCTTGTAGGGAAGGAAGCCCTGGAGAGAGCAGCACGGGGGACTGTGCAGGGAGATGGGGAAGCAGTGGCACTCCTTGGCCAGCACTAGAGGAGATATGAGCCAGTGCTGACTCAGCAGGCACTGCCTGCCAGAATGAGGTCATGTCAGGGTCAGCACTGCCCTGCCTGCCCTTCTCCAGCACCGAAAGGACTGATCAGATCTTTGTAGCTCCTCGTCTCATATTTCTGCTTCCCAAATTTCTTCAGCAGCTAGCACTCACTGCTATGTGATCCAGGTGCAGTGGAGCCTATCCTGGCACTTCTATTAAAGAAGAGATGGTGATCTGATTCCATCTCATCTGAGGCACCTGAGTGAGCTGAACCATCCTCTGGAGATGCACTGCTCCTTACTTAAGAATTGAATTACATGCAGGGGGAGGGGTGGGAGAAACATTCCTCTAGAGATTATAAAGGAAGCTCAGGAGAGCTTCTTGATTTATGTGCTTGGAATTATACAGGATTAATAACAACTGCATGAGCACAGACAGGGTGATCAGCCTACCAGCTCATTAAACATATCCAGGACAAGACACCACTGACTGCTTTAGCTTCTCTGGGACACTTTCTCAAGAACCATGACAAGGTGGGTCCACAAGAATGCAGGTTCAACAGGGATTTGTGCCATTTGTCCCCTAGAAAATGGACAGTGTGCTCTCCAGGCTCAGGCCAGCATAGACTGTGAGACCACTGTGTCACACTCGAGCTCTACAAAAGATTTCAATCAAGCCACCACAACTGTAGAAAGCCACAGTATACAATCTGCCAACAGGTAATGAAACATCATTAAGATTTGGTTTTCCCAGCAATAATTATTCCCCCTAGACATTTTCTGTCATTTCTTTCTCATATGGCCTGAAACATTTCAGGGCATGCTTTGTCCACTGAGAAATAACACAGAGCAGGACATCACTGAGCTTGGAAGCTGCTTAAGGAGATATCTGAGCAATCCACCTGCAGGAATAGCTTAATCTTCAAAACTTTTGTTTTATTAGCATTAAATGTTGCCACAAGCTGAAAAATTATCAACTCCTAAAAGTATAAGATTGTTTCTTTGGCACAAAGAGCCTCAATCTGTACGTAACTGTCATATTCCTTACCACGCTGATGAGCAAACATTAATTCCTGATTTGCTCCTCCCTTTCTCATTCCTGCAAGGGTGGTATATCCTTGTTCTGTCTAGGATGGCTTCATGTCTAGGACTGTCCTGGAACATAAGTTTTACCTAGAAAATACAGCTCCATTGAGTTCCTAATTTCAGAAGGGGCAAGGAGGATACAGGATCTCACCTGATTTACACCCTACGTGCCAATGTGAATTCTCATGCAGACCAGATGTCAGCTGAGTAAGAAACAGCAGCACCAGCAATGGCTCCATTTCCCACTTCATATAACTATGGAAGCTCATTGGCAGGATTTTTGTTTCTGCCAAATTTCTCACTTTTTTTTTTAACTTGCCTCTGTTGAAATTTTCTCTCAAGAGTTTCAATTTTCAGATTTTTGACTAAAGAAGTGAAATAACTTTAAAAAACCCCAGAAGACACTTCAGAGAGAGGGAAAAATTTTGTAATCCTAAGAAAAGCACTACTTTAATTCCTAGTACCACCTTTAAAAGAAAACAAGAAAACACTTCTGTTATTTGCTGTCTTGCATGTGCCTTTCTCACAGGAGCATTTGAAAAAAAAAAAAAAAAAGATTTTTGGAGGAATTTATTTCAGTTCTGTGATCTCTAAACCCCTTCTTCTCAAAGAAAAGGGCACAGAACTCAAAATAAGAGTGTGTGGGAAGATATGTTCTGTAACCATCTTCTTCTATGGAATAAAAAGGACAATGTAAGTAAGAAGAAAGAAGCCTTCTCATTTAATTACTTCTCATCCATTCTCCATTAAAAAAAAAATAGATGGAACACCTTTTAAGCAAAACAAAGCAGGCAGTTCCCTTTTCCAAGGGAAAATATAAATTTTTGAGGAAAAAGGGTTTGGTGCTTTCTGTTGTTTATGCCCTTTTTCACCTGTGGTGAGGAAAAAAAACAGGAAAGTTCTACAAAAGCAGAAACTCTGATCCCTTTGTCAAATAAAAGAATATGACTGCTTTGAATGAGTTGTTTCAGCTGTTCCTATTTCTTTCTTTTTTTCCTAAGAGCCTCTAACATCGCCTCAAAACCTCAAAAAAAGAAAAAAAAATCCATAAAGTATTTACCTTCTAATGCATCACTTCTGAGGCCTCATCAGTGATTAATGAATGACCTGGAAGATGCCACCCAGTGACCAATCAATAGACTGAGTGAGCAATTTGTGTTATTTATCCACCAACCTACATATCACTGCCTGGACACAGGTGTTTCTTCAGCCTCAGGTCAAACTCTGCTTAGCATCTTCACCTAAATATTAAAAACAAGGGGCATAAGGATCAAGAACTTTGTAGAGTATAGAGATGAACTACTAATATGTGTAGTGTAGTCTTCAGCAGAAATACTTCAGTGTATGCTTAAGGTTTCCAGGGCTGAGGATCAGAGCAGTGTCATCATCCTCTTCACTCTCCCAGCTACATCATGGTTACTTGAAGAGTTGAAATAGAGGACCAACATATTTCCTTTCTTTGGAATTAGGACAAGCTCCTACAGGACTTCTCACAAGGCCCTGTTCCCATATGGGGCGGGTATCCCTGGCCCCGGCCTTTCAGAGGCGTGGGGCCAGGAGTGGTGGGGCCGGGCGTGTGCCCTCCCTGTCG
>JANRGV010000073.1:57844600-57864679 GCA_024734035.1 Alethe castanea
CCTGGGGGGAAAAAAAAAAAAAAAAAAAAAAAAAAAAAAAAAAATAATAAAAAAAAAAAAAAATTAGAGAAAGAGAAACATGTTCAGTCTGTAGCCTGTGTGTCATACAGTTCATTTATCCCTTTTCATATCTTTTGGGAGGGAAAGGAAGCAGCTCAGTTTCTTGCTTTGCCTATATGGGCAAGTTACTCAGGCACCCACCAGTTTTTTTGCAGTTGAGCAAGCAGGTGCTTTGGAGCAGGATGAGCACAAGAGCTCCATGGAGGAAACTTCAGGAAAGCACAGGGCAGGGCATTCAGCTCAGCGAGGCTCTCCCTGCAGGGCTGCCAAAGCCAGGAGAGGATGGACAGCAGAGCTGTGAGAAACACAGCAGTTCTGGTCATCTTCTGGTGGCTGATCACACAATCAAGGTTGGAAAAACCTTCCAGGTCACAGTGTCCAACCAGTAACCTTGCACTGACCATGTCCCTAATGAAATGAATAAAATGAACGTATTGAAAACAAACCATGGGAATCTGCTTGGTCATAGGGCCAGGAGCTTATGGATAGGGCAGTAATGGAAGAAATTATCAGTTCTAGAAAATGTTGCTAATTCACACAGACTGCTGCTCAGCCGAGGCTGAGTAAAATTCCTGAAAATAGAAAAAAATAACAGAGAGTTATTAGAATTATATTTCTTTATTATAATAGGATAAAAAAAAAAAGGGTGGGGGTGCAAATTAGAGGGGGGCATGGAGTAGGCAATTTGGAAAATCTCTGCTTTCCAAGTACCTCAGCCAAATGGGGGAAGGAAGAGAGTGATATATCTGGAAAATTAAGATAAAAAGGGGGCTGCACAACAATTTGTAGGACCCCATCCCCCTCTCCCTTTATTCAAATAAAGTGACAGGACTCCTCTGTCTCCCTTTCGGACACAAACCTCCGGTGTTGCGAATTTCACCGCACGCTAGGCACCACACCTACAAGCCTCTGGAACACCGTGACGGGTCAGCAAATCAAACCCTTCCCTGGGCAGCCTGTCCCCAACACCTGGCCACCCTTTCGGGGAAGAATTTGCCAACCCCAAGGACCCAAATGAAGGCTCCTTGGGCTCACATTGCGGCCTTTTCCTGAGGAGGAGGCCTCGGGCCGGGTGAGGCCGCGCCCGCCGCCGGCCGCCAGGGGGCGCCACCGCCCCGCCCGGATAAAAAAAGAAAAAAGTTTGTGTTAACGTGTTTTTTTTTTTTTTTAACATATTATTTTTGACCTTGATTCCAGGTATTAGGAAGAACGTGTCAGTGTGAGCGCTCCCCGAGTCGTCGCCGTGGTGCAGGAGAACTTAATATTTTACTTCAAAAATGATGAGCGGCTGTCTCAGTTCTGATTGAAACAGCTTCTTGTTTATGTTTTAATGGAAAAAAAAACCCGATATTTTGTCACTTCAGCCTAAAAAAATAAAGGATATCTCTGAGTACTGCTGGCTTGTTTTTAAATAAGAGGAGTAATATACAGAGAAATGGAACAACCGAAAAGTTAAGCCTGTGAATAATATCCTTGCTCTTTTTTTTTTCCTCAGAGTGAAAAAGATTATTTCACTCATTTAGTATTGATTTAAATGAAATGGATTTGAGTTTAATGAACAAAATTAGATTTTTTTTTAAGTAGTTCTTAAACAGCAAATTTCTGTCCAGTTCTGTGAGTTCCACTGTAGCAGCAATAGCCTGGAAATTTCTCAGTTCCAGGGACTGTTCCTTTTCTTTCTTAACACTTTTGAGAGTCTGTTTCCCTCTGCCCAGATAGGAATGCCTTAGCTATGGTTATTCTGTGGAGAGTGGTGGAATACAGGTTTCTGTGCTCACACTTTCTCACAGCAATGCTGCTTTTAATGACCTTAAGCCGTGTTACAGAGAGGAATCACTAAATTCTACCTAAAACTGTTTGGATTTTCTTTTGCTCCTTTTCTGAAATGAAAAGAGGAGAAGAAAGAGAGGAAAAAAAAGAATGTTGCCAGGGGAAAAAAAAATATCATTCAATGCACTGATTTTTTCAGCACAATCCTAAAGAATTCTACAAGAGGTTAAAACTACTGAGTTGAATGAGTTTCTTATCTTCTACTCCTTTTAAATAAACACACACCTGAAACAAAAGATCTGCCTAAAGGAAATACTAAAGAGAAATCGTCTGTTTTCTAACGTGCCTCTGATTTTCAAACCTCAGAATTTCTGCATTCAAACAGTTTGCTATCACAAAAGCTGAAACCCAGCCATTTTTGAGGGGGAGGTATAATCCTGATTCCAGTGAGGGAGATGCTGCACGTTGTGATGGACGGCAAGAGAGCAAACCTGGGGCTCACACAGTGGCAATGGGGTCAGCAACGTCCTCCACTGCCAGTGGGGAAGGCACAAAAACCAAGGAACAGACAAAGGACACAGCCCAGTGTCCCCAGAGTCCCCACAGGGAGCCCTGGGCAAAGCCCACCCATGGATATCATGGGCAACTTTGGGCTGAAGGAGATGAGCCTGGTCTTCCTTTTGCTTCTGGGCTACTGATTGCCAAACCACCCTCAAACTTTGCAGGTATTTATACAAGACCCGCTGTTTTCAAGGGGGCTGGGGACCACTGTTCAGCAGAAATTAATACATTATTTAATTTGGAAAGCATATTAAATTCCTTTTTTAGTTCATTACGCTTCACTCCCCAGTGAAAGCAGCTCTGTCATTATAAGTAAGATTGCTTTGATATTTACCTGAGCTCAAAAAAATGCCATTTCTCAATCTTACTGAAGACAAGTAATAATTAGGAGGGGGAAAACTGTCTGAGGAATAAAGGATAATAACAAAGGCAGCATTGCATCTGTTGTTAAAATACTGCAATAAAATAAGACTAGGCATGTACCACCCCATTTTCTCTTACAAAGGGTATGGATTGAAGGCTGATTAATATCTTGTATGGCGTTACAGCCAGCTTTTTAAAATGAATGTTCTTGCCAGGTCAGATTTGGGAGCTGAAAGGAATATATTTGTTTTTAAATTTCTGTCACAACAAAGTTAAAATAGGGGAGGTACGTACATGTGCACTTTGTAGTGACTGATGTATCTTCCAATAAGGACGTGCATCCATCAGGGATCAAGGGAGGCAGCAGGGCAGAAATCAGGCTCTGGCAGGATGTTCCAGGTATGGAGTGAACTCCTCTGTGCCTCTGTTCACCCCTCAGCATTTGCCAAAACTGTTTTATCATGAGCTCTTCAGATGCAGAGACCCTTCCTCCCCGTGAGCACAGAGTGCCTAGAGGTAGAGTCTTGATATCAGCCTAGGTTTCCATGCCCTACTCTAATGCAAATAATAAATGAAAAGCTTATTGTGCCTTCATGCTGAAGACAGCACCTCAAATGCAATCATGACAAATGAAAAACAAATCTCTCTCATTTTATCCAGGTCTTTTTTAGTTCTGCCAAAGCCACAAACAAAGCAGGAAAGAAAAAGAAGGTAAAAATAGCACATTTAGTCCTGCATTCCTAGTAGGGCTTTGATGACAACCACACAGAGTGGATTATATATACTTCATTTTCCTGCTAATAACATGAACTATTCATTCCTTTCCAAGAGGCTACACATTCCAAAAATATTTCATGTATGTTTAATATACTGGTTATTTCCTCCATCATGTTACTAAAGACAAATTAAATAGACCTAATGATCCCTTCCAGTTCTATAATCCCTTTCAACCAAAGGTCCTAAGGTACACTACAGTTGTTAATTTGCCATGAAAAACACCCTACCATAGAGCTGTGCTAATAAATTATTTTGGTAGCTGAATCTAATATACATTTGGCTTGAATATGACCCACAGTTACACTTCTAGGTTTAAGGAAAGGAAAAACATTCCTTTTTAAGTGAAAGGAAACATTTTGTTTAACCTGAAGTGTTTTATTTCTGAAGAATGAAGGTTTAGAAAGAAGTGGCCAGATTCACAAGGAAAGTTGTTCAAATGAAGGCGAGTTTATTATTTGGCCTTGTGTAGTTTAATAGTAAAGACAGTTTTAAAGAAAAAAAAAAAATGAAAGGGGACTTGAAGATAGGTCTATTCCAAAAAATTATCTTCTCTCTAGTTAGGGCTTTTCCTGGAAAGCAGAGACTCCATGAACCTCGCCAGAACCAAGCATCAAAGGTATAAACTCAGATTTACCTCACAGGGACTTTAGGTACAAGACAAAGTTTAAGAGCACATCTCAGCGTTGCCTAGAAATCCTTTGTGTAGCAATGCAAACCTCTCAATTTCTCTCCTATTTAGATACATATTTTCCCTCTCCCAGTAGTTTGTTCATTCCCCTAATTCATCCTCCCCCTAGAATTGTTTTTTCAGGAAAAAAACTTAACTATTCTATACTACTCTTCATTCAGTTCCTTTTCTGTCCAGGTAAATTAAGGCATAAGATTGCATGACTCAAAATCACCGAACTCTGAATTTTAACATCAACATCAGTGAAAGTCACATGGCATCCAGAATCACTTATTGGTAGAACTGAGTCTAGACCAAAAAATCTTCCTTTGTAGTGATCTTACCTCAGCAGCTGCAGAATTAACAGGTCTCTTTTAATACTTTCCTTTTGGATAGTGATAAGCACAATTCACTTTGTAGAAATTCTTTTATGTAGTTTAACATTGTGAGAAGTAATGAAACAAAATTAAGGAGGGTAATTAGGAAAAATTTAAACAAATAACAAATTTAAGAAGCTGAAAATCATTGCCTAATATACATGCAGAATGTAATAGGAATTTTGTAGACAAAGCATCCAACTTTGTAAAATCTTCTGACTAAACATCCCCTTAGATTTAATTCCAACATGGTTTGATGACACTTTCCTCTCAAATGCTATTGCTTTGTGATTTGGGTCTCTTGAAGATTAATTTATCTTCTACTCTCTTGCTCCAGATCCATAATTAGGGTCCTTCTATTAATCTGGGCATGGTGCAAGTGCTGAGAAAAAAATCAGAGCCTTCTCCACAGAGCTTACAGAGACACTGCAACTCCATCTTGTTTTCTTTTACCCGAAATTTTAAGTACCTTACTTGTTATTGCTCATATTTAGACAAACCTATCTCTAATTCATTACATTCACAGCAAAATCCAAAAACATGAAGGTTACAGTGTGGGCACAGACCTCATTTTGCAGTGTCTCATTATTAGAGATACTTTCTCAGTCCAAGTACACTTTAGCTAAAACCCTAACACCATCAGATATCAAAAAGTTATTTTTATATCACTGTCATTTCATCCACTCTAGAGAAATAACTCATATCTTTTCTGCTCTAGCACACCGAGCTCTTGCCTTTTGAAGGATTTGCATCACTTAAACTAAGTGGAGATTCTTCCAATTTCCAGACCAGTTGTACTCTTCACCTTATTTTGCTTTGTGGTTTGAATAATATCCAAATTTTAGGTCTCAAGTGAAAGTTTTGATGGTTGTTAGGGTTTTTTAAAATTTATTTTTGTTTAGTCTTGCTTTTATAAAGCTCCCAACGTTATTACCAAATGGATTCAGATTGTGTGAGCCCTGGAGGACCTTAACAGAGTGCCCAAATTCTGAGTTTAGAAATGTTATTAAAGCACCCCTATTTGTGAATTGGCCTTCCCACATACTGATGACTATATTGAGTGCTTGCCACTGTCCAAAATGCAGATACAGATATGACCTCTGCCATCACAGCTCTTTCAAGTAAAGGAATGAAACAGAGAAGTATCCACCTTCTCCATCTATACATATTGAACTATTTTTCAACTGCTTTGTGCTAACTTAAAATAGTCTCAAATCCACAAACATGTAGAGTTCCTTGAAGCAGTTTACATACATTATTTTTTACATACATATTTTATATATTCACAGGATACAGACACTTGGTATTTTTGTAGGCCTTTTTTGGCAGGTGATGATCAGAACTACCAAAGACAGGAAAAGCAAATCTCATGCCACCTGTAACCTTAAATCCATGGAAACTTAAGGAAGTGCTGCTATAAGAATGCATTACACCCAATAAAAGTAGTAGAAAGTAAGGCAACATTATCAGATATGCCAGTGAGGGGACATAAACATGGTGTGTAACAATAAAACAGATAAATATCGTGTCCACAAACATTAAAAGCTTCTTTCTAGGGTTTTCATTCATGCAGTCATGTTCTCAGTGTGCACATGCACATCTATCTCTCCCAGAGTACCACTGCAAGTCATCAACAGTTTTTAACAAATTTGCCAGATAAGAAGGGCTCCAGACTAACCAAATTTTTCAAGCATTAGTGAATTAAGTGACCAGAAACATTACAATTAGCCCTGCTGAGGAAAAGAGGGTTATTTAGATTAGGATATTTTTAGTCACCAAGGATCCATGTGTGCAAGAGTGACCATGCGAACATCTCAACCATGACAAAATTTTCAGTCAGAGATTGTTCTTCCTTGAGACACCACAGTGAAGAATGAGATGTACATCTTCATAAAGCACCAGCCTAGTTTTGATATTTAAGAGCTGGACAGTTTATTTTGGCCATTTAATATCATTAATGGCAAGATTCAGAAGACTGAGAAGATTACTGCAGTGCAGCTGCTACGTGAGGCTGCAAGGCACAACATTGAGCACAAAGCTCCAGGCACGTGGGTTTGGTTTAAGAGAGCAGCAAAGGAGGATGGTCCATACCAGTTTGCAGAAGCAGGGTGTTTGCTGGGTTCAAGCTGACAGAAATGTCACCAGACAGGCACTGAGTGCTGAAAGGCAACTTAGGACATTCTGCTCAGTGTGAAAAGCCATACAACAATTTGAAGTGGAGAGGGAAAGAGACTGAGCTTTGAGACTGACATCCAAGGACTGTGGCTTCTAGTGGCTTAGCTTGAATAAGTAAGGTTGCTGTTACAAAGCCAAAGGAGAACAGATTGTAGTATCTATGACATAAGACACAGTATGGCAAGGACCCCTATTTTAGCAAGGGAAGAAGCCAGTCATGTTTTGAAGAAATATTTGGCAGAGTGGGGAGGAAAAGAAGAGAGGTGTCAGACCATGCCTCTCAAGTTGTGAACCCTTTAGACTTGTTTGGCTTCAGCCTGCTTGTTATCCGCTCTCTGCATATGATATCACCTTTCACATGATTAGCAAAAGCAGCTACGTCACCTCTGCTTGAAGGGGAGATAGTCAAACATATGGCATCCCTCTCAAAAACAGGAAAGCATATAAGGATTAATTAATCATCTAGAAATATTAACAAACCTACCTTTGCTAGGGGGTAAAAGGGCTGCTAGATACTTTAATTATATGGGATGACTGCTCCCAGAAATGTAGGTGTTGAGGTTTGACCAACAGCCATTGAAAGTGGAGGAAATAAAAAGTTACTTAAAAAACATAAAAAGTAAGGGTTGAAAAAGATGAGACTAGAGGAATGATGTGCTTTGAGAAAGGAAATTTGTGCAAGGAAAAATGAAAAGGGCAAAAGTTTAAAATGTAAAGAGCATATATTTAAATTATATTTCCAGGGTGAAGGTTCAAATAAACAACTGCTGATCTCAAGCAGATTGCAGGAAAATATCAGTGAACATAGGTATGGGAATACACACTATCACAATCTCAGCTGTCTGTGTGCACAGCAAACAGGTATATAGGAAAAGTAACAGGGAAAATACCAAAGGGGTTTGGCAGCTACCAAATAGGAAAGGGGATGTGAGAACAGCCACAGAAGTTCAGTACTATGAAGATCACCTCAGCCAGAAGCAGCTCAGAGAGGTGGAGTCTCTTGAATATTGCCCCAAGATGTGGAATTAGCACAAAGTAGCCTAACTTCCAGCTGGGTTTGAGTATGTGCAGCAACAGCAAGGGATGTTGTAGTGCACAGGTTGTACCAAACAGTGACCAAGAAACCAACTCAGTCAGAAGGAGCAGACTGGAGAACTGAGACACTTGGGATCACACAGCAGATAAAAAGTGGCCAGGGTTAAAGACAAGAAAAATGCCAAAGGCTGAATTTCATTTGCTCTATCAACACCTGCAGGAAAGGGAAAAAGAAATTAACATCAAGGAAAAAGAGAAATAATTCTTCCTGTAAATCACAAAGAGCAGCACAAAATTAAGTAAAAAAAAGGTGGAGCTGAGAAGATTGAAGCAATGCATGAAGCAGAAAGAGGACAAATATTTCAAGGCCAGCAAGAAAAGATATCTTAGGGTCTCATTCTGAGAGATAATTTGTGTAGGGAAGATGGATGAGTAGCTGGTCTGAGAGCAGTTTAAGCAAAGTAACAAGAGCCAAAAAAAATTTCTGTTTATCTTCAACAACACAAGTAGGGTTAACCCCCCCAGTATATTTTTTCTTTGTTGAAGCCATTCTTTTAAAAACACTATTCTCACACCTGCCTGAGTGCTGAATGTGTAGTATCTTCTGTCAGAAGAAATACAGTTTTCAAGGGTGCAAAAGTGAGTTAGCATTCTCCCTTGTAATACTATATAAATAAGGTTAACTTGCCCTCCTACATGTAAGTACATTTAACACGTTGAAGACAAATTGACTCAATAAATTCTCCTGTCTGGGAAAATAGTGAGAACAACATGTTGATGACATTGAAACAGTAAAAGATTGTATTCTAAATGTTCCAACATCTTTGACACATTATTTCCAGGGTTCTAACATCAGTGGCATGAGATTCCTATTTTCCAACCTTAATAGTATCACCTTTCATGCTTTTTCTTGGCATCCTGAACAAAAGAGTTCTACTGTGGAATTTTCCTTTGTGTTTGTCCCTATTCCTTACCTTTAGTGTGAAAGGATCCACATCTCCCTGTGCCAACGTTTTTTTTTCCCTCCCTACTGTGCATTCTCTAACAGCAAGATGATAAACTGGATCCATGCAGTGAATAAAAGAAACTAGTTTCTAAACTGTCAAAACTATTCTAGCAACTAACACATGTGTGTTGTAACACCTCTTACCTGCTGATTCACAGCTTTGGCCATTGCAGGTTGCTCCAGCTGGAGGAGAAACATGTTGATCAGCTATTTCTCTGATGCCACCCTGTTGGCCTGAGCAGAAGGGGACTCGAAGAAGACTCTTTGTGTCTTTGATTCTGGATAAAAAAAACTTTGTTTGGATTGAAATCTCCATCCCTTCTAATGCAGAGTTTCTTGAAGAAGCTTTACAGCTTCCTGTGGCTTACTAGAATTATAAGGGAGGTGCTAGGATCCGATTCAAGACAACTCACAGCCCTATCTGTTAACTTCACTTACTCATCACAGCAGCTTGGGACAGAAGGTTGACATCTACATGACACCTTTGAAATGAAGTAAAAGTAGAAGAGTCTTTCTACAGGGTTCAATACAAATTACATTACTTTAAGCAGCTATCCATAGTATAGCTCTATAGTATCTATAGGATTGTATCCTATCTATTAGGTGCTTTCATGTGCTACTCCAAATTGTAGCTCAGTGCACCTGTCTTTGGAGTTTTCCACCCACTTTAGAGTTTTCTTTCAGGCTGCTTGCTGGAACACATGGCTAGAGGCTCCTGAGTAATGTCAGGTGTAAGAGCAGGAATTTGTGGCTGCAGCACCCCACACATTGTGTCCTAATGAGGGGGGCAGCTTCTTACTGAAATGGCCTTTGCAATTCTGAGATTAACAAGTGCTCTCTCAAATTTTAGGATGAGAAAGGGAAAGGAAACATCTTAAGCCTGGAAATGCTCTCATTTGGACATGACAATTTATATCCAGGGCTGAACCCCAAATTATCTCCATTGACACTACTTGCATTCACATCAGATTCATGTAGGGCCCTATCCAAGGTTTAGCTGGTTTAAGTTTTCCAATCAAATTTGGCTCAAAAGTAAGATTTGCTGTTCAATGGAAATTTGAGGGGGCTTTTCAGACTTGATTCCAGTCCAAATCAAATCTAAGTGAGATATTTTCAGGAATTCTTCTGAACTGGAAGTTCCCCAAACCATTCAGCTGCTCAGTGATTATCACAGATAAAATGAGCATTGACTTCACAAAGCAGTGATAGGGACTCAAACTCCCAGTTCCAAGTAGTTCCATCTGTGGTGTGTTCTGTAGGGAGGACATGATAATCTCCAAAGTTTGCCAGTAACTTAGGAACTATCTTAGATCCAGTAAAATCAAGCAGGGCCTACGATGCTTTTAACAAATCCCCATTATTTGAGGAATGACACTGTCGCTACTGAAAAAAAAGTCATCTCTGGCACACCCTGCAGTCCTGATCTCCCCAGCTGAGAAACTCCAAACTTCCTTTGAATGAAGGGCTCATGTGCTCTGGGTCTTTTCTCAGCACAGCACCCACATCCAAGAGTAGGGGAGTACTTGTGGTTTACACAGAAGAACATCAGCAGTAGATAGCTCCATTTATCACAGGTTGTTTTTAAACATATCCAGCAAGTGTAGGACATTTTGGATTTTGTCCCTTTAGAATTAAGGGCTTATGAATGACCTAAATAATTGCTGCTTCTCAAAAAACATCCAGGTAGAAGATTTCCCAAAGTCTTCAGCCACCAACCAAGAGTGAGGAGCACTAGCTTACACTCATACAGCTTCAAAAGGAATACAAAATGCTAATTTCTCCCTCTTGTTGATAAGAAAGTCAGCTGAACTGCCAACATCCACTCCAAATTCCTCCACTATCATATCAGAAGTTGTTGCACCACGATGGTGATTATTTCATAATTTCCTATAGTCTCACAAGCTACACAAACAATTTCAATTCACAACTTCTTCCCTGACCTGTGTATGACCCATCCCAAAATTTTACATCTAATTAATCCTCTTTACTACAGTCTGCTCTACTTTTTATCTGTGAGGAAGCAACCTGGGCAGGGCTATTTCCTAAAGGAAGGTGAGCCAAAGGGAATGCTGGGGCCACCAAGGCAGGTGCCCCACTGGCCAAGCTCCATCCCACAGATATTAGGATACCTGGAAGTACAAATCCAGAGATGATGGCCATGTCCAATGAAGAATCCAGGTCTTCAGCCAAGACTGTGATGTTGAGGCAGGTTCAGGACAAGCTAGGAAGTCAGAGCATGGGTTCAAATCCAGCTGCACAGCTCTAACTCAGAACTCCAGCAAAGCTTAGAATGAAAATTAAGGGCTGGGGCTGAGCTTAAATAGAGCTCCTGGTCTCTCAAGAAATGTGGGTAGAGGGCTCAGGTGGGGCTGGTCAGGATCATTAAGATTTGTTAGTGCAATCAGGGCCCTGACAATGCCTTCCCAAGTGATCTTTAAGTAATTTTGGGAACTACTGTAAAATTCCTAAGCAAATAATAAATACTAGTCCTTATTAAAAATATCAGAAATATCTGCTTAACAAAATCTGCTCAAGAGAGGGTTTTCCTATGTCTCAGTGGCTCCTAGCAACTTCTACATCCATTTGTAACCCATGCAAAGGAGATCATACCGTATCAAAACACCTCAAATTGCCAGCAGTTTTTAAATTATGACATTACACTCACCCATGTTCTTCATTAGATCTATAGCCAGCTAATAAAGCTTATAATCTGCTGCTTTCCTCTCATCTTTTATACAGAAATTGATGGTAAACTCTGAGCCATTCCACTGTGAATGCAGTTTTCACTCAGGTGAAAAAAACTCAGGAGTTTTCACTCACACTGGGACAGATTATATTCCAGGATGGCTGTTGCAAATGACACAGTACTCTGGCAGCAGATTCTCTCTGTGGGAATCACTCAGTTTCTTGGGAATCCCTGGAGCAACTGTTTCACTGGATTTGCACTTTTGAGAAACACAGGAGAAGAGAAAAAAAATCACCTGTCTCCAAACGTGCTCATTGCCTTGAACAATCAATTCTTTGCTCCTTGCTTTTTCAGGCTGGCATTTGCAATCACAATAAAGTTATTTGGACGAGGCATCAACAGCAGTCAATTTTAAGCCTCAGTCCATGCTTTTGGGTTGCTACAAAACCATAGCATCAGTTATTCCAGTCTGTGAGGGATGTGAGTTGCCCCTCTGGTTCTGATTTTGGATTTGAAGAAGCACTGCTGGTCCATTCCCACCAGAAGCCTCTTTCCTACAAGTAGTTGTGAACATATTCTACAGTTTTAAGCATTTGCAGAACATAAGGTAATTCTTCCCACGAGAGGTTAGCCTTTTACTCTTAATAGGCTGTCATCCTCTTAAGTAATTTTAATTCCTGTATCAATACCCAGTCCATAAACAGTAGCATCTGTGTCTATTTGAAAATGAGGTTTGCAGCCCTGGTCAGTTAACAGAGAAAAAGTCAAAAGAACCATTTCATTTCTGAATAGCTGATCACGCAATGACCATTGAAAGAACATTGTTTTCCTTTCCCTTTTATGCAAATGTTATGTAATATTGCAAAACACAGGGAAAAAAAAACCTTCTCTGGTAGGATTTAAGTCCCTCAAAACTGCATATCTGGAAGTCTCTGGGGAGCTCTCTGGTGTCCAAAGATCCTAGAGTAGAATTTCCCTCCCTGCTATGATATGTGCCAGACCTAAATTCATTCTTTTTAACACAATCCCCATTGCTTTGGGTGCAGTTTCAGGCCAGCAGCTTTGGGTTGATCCCAACCTATTTGTAAATATATCTAATTTTGTTCAAAGATACTAACACGTGCCCAGGGTGTTATGTAGGTGCAGTGAGTAAGCCAGGAGTAGTCCTGGACCAAAGCCTCTGTTAGCAGTGCCTCAAATGTAGCTGCCCACTATGACAATCAAAGGCCACCACGTTGAATGCTGCAAACCTTGCTTGCAGTAAAAGCATTTTCTCTCATTTTTAGGGCCAACTTCTATTGCCAATCTTCACTTAGTATTCAGTCTGAAAATCAGATTAAATTTTTACAGAGTCTTGGGAATTATCTATTCATGGAAACTCAGAGAAAAGCCTTTTAAAGTGTTCAAGGTAGTTTCTACACAGGAACCAAATCTGCCATTTTTTTTTTTTTAACAAGAATTATGGTTGACACACAAGAGCAGCTGAAGGCTCAGTTATGCCTTTCTGATATGTTTTTCCATGTCCTTTGTGGCCTCTTCTTTCTTTGCTCGATGGCAAAAACAGATGAGGTGGGTGTTTGATGTGCTGTTGCTCCCTCTGAGGGCCTGGAGCTGGCTTGGAACACTGCAGCCTTGATCTTTGCTGAATCAAGCAGAAAATCATGACACTCAACCAAAAGGTCTTTTGGGCCATTTTGCAACTGCCTGTTTAAAGCAACAGTACTATATCAGAACAAATCTAACAGAAAACTCCAACTCCAACACTTCAGTATTTTCCCTATACAACTATGCTTATTCTCCAGTGGGTTTACATTTTCATGTTTTACATGCCTCCCTTTGTTTCCTTTCTGTTGTTTACTACACTTTAGCCACATTAGCAGGCATATAAAAAACCACCCCAGCCCTAGACCTACAAAAAATATAACATCCTACTTGAAACTTTGTCTAAAAGATTATTTCAGCCACAGTTTTCTTCCTCTGGAAAATTATCATCATACTGAACTGCTTTTAGCATTGCAGGACAATTTGTTCAGTGTTGTAAATGACTTACTCCACAGAACTTACTTATTTACTTACAGTATGTACTGAACAGTTCCTCAGAGAATTTGGCACAGGCTGTATTTATAAGGTACCACCTGTCAGCTAACAGTCACCATTATTCACCCAAATTGCACAAGCAGACAGGCTCACTTAGTCTGTTTAGCTGGGCTGGCCTAAGGGTTGTCATGTTGGAAGTTGTGCCTACTTTGGTCAAATACAGGCTGAGGAAGGTCCTGGATTTTCCATTTTGAGTATGGTGCCCCTTGTTTCTGGCTAGTTGTGTAACAGCCTTTATTTTCTTCTGTCAGCTTTTAGTCAAGCTATTCCTTTGCATTACAGAAAATTTGCTTTGTCTTGTAAGCCAACTGTGTTGCTTTTAAGGATGGCTTGAAGGATGAGACAGGCTCTCCTGCCAGCCTCAGAGCTGTGCTAACAGAGCTCATGGCAGGCAGCTCTCAGCCTCCTTAGGAGTGCTTGCTTCCCATCCTAGAACACTGCTGCGAGAAATGAGAGGTTTATGGGGAAATTCCATTGCTTTTCTATGAGCCAGTAACTTCTTCACTGGCCTCAATCCAGGGAAATACATATATGTATATTTATATTCATCTCCTTCAGTGGTGTATGTGCATTCTACAGATTTCCACAGTGCTCCGCAAATGAGGTGAGGATTCTAGTTTCTCCCTCTTCCTGACTCTTGGCTGTCCTCTAGCCACGACAGGCATTAAAACAAAGGCTCAAGGCTTCCTGAAAGCTCAGGAGAATGCCATGTCCTTCTGGTGGCCAAGGCGTGTGGTGCTGTCCAAACTGTCCATTCTGACCCCCATCCTTTTTGATCCTTATCCAGCCATCCCCTACCCTGGGGACAGCAGATCATTTGCAGGAGTAGCTCATTATTCCCTTTATGCTTAACCCAAAGGTGCAGCAGGAGTGGAAACACTGGAGGCCTTTGCCCAGGCTGTCTGAGTGGTTCCTTGGATGCTGGACTGATCATCTCACCAAAGGAAGGTCAAATGCTGCAGTCACAGGAGGAAAGGAAAGGAAAGGAAAACTCTCCTCATGTTTCTCTCTAAATTCTAGATCCACATCTCCCTTACCTCCGAATTTCCTTGTGGTGATGGGTTTATTTGACTGAATTGTGTGCTTCTCTGATTTAATTGTTATGTTATTAGGGTGAGTAAAATAAAGCTGCAGCTTTTCTTTCGCTGTATTAGTGCAGTTTAATTACATTTGGGAAAGGCAAAAAGGAGAGTGGGAGCTTGCCAACATTAATGCTGTCTGTCATTCACAGCCCATTGATGACAAGGAGTTGAAAGCTTGGCAGTTACTCTGGTAATCAGCAACCTGGCTGATGACGAATGGAAAAGATTATGTGAAATTTCCTGAAAGGGGGGGAAAAAAATAAAGAGTTCTCCAAAGAAATAAAATACAAAATGAGAACAAAGGGCAAAAAACCCCAAACCCCAAATCCAACACTAAATCCTTTTCATAATGTTTACATGAAAGACCCTACATGAAGCAGATATAAATTAAAATTTTCCAGTCATAAACTGTGTTTAATGCCTATAAAAGGAATGTGTTCCTAAAATAGGAGCACAAATATGTCCACTTGATTGTTGAAATGGACGTTTTCCCCTCAGCTGAAGAACACATATCACTGATAAAACTCAAACAACCAAACAAAAAACCTTTTATTGCTATAGATGGTCTCCCAGCAATATTTTTTAATTTATAACACTGAAAAGCAGCTCATCTTTTAGAGCTGTTCCAAATATATAATTCTACAGCTTTCAAAATGCAAATACTTTGTTTTCTTTTTTATTCTCTCTACTTCATTTTGTATTTTTAATACAGGAGGATGCAGATATTTCATCTTACTATTACGAGCATAAGCAACTGCTATTCAGGTTTTAGAGTTATTTACAGCATCTCAGCCTCTGACACAGTAGTAAAGTTCAAGAAAAAGTCATGTTAAATAAGACTTGGAATTATATAACTAAATTCTACATTCAACATGGTTTTACTGTGACCTGTAAAACGCATTATTTGTGCCATTTCTCATTTGTCTTAATTAAAAGCTGAATATCATTCCAAAGCCTTTTTTTTTTTTTTTTCAGATTTGGGAAGAAATAATAATGCCTTGTTTGAGGTTTTGTTCTGTCATTTTTCTGTAGCTGCTGGATATACCTACTCATTTTCACAAGTCACAGAATTGCACTTTGGTATTCAAGACTTCAGCTTTTCATTTTGCTCACAATGGGCAAATGAAAAGGTCCTCTGGTATCTATAGTATTATTAGACCATATTTTTAAGAACAAGAAAAACCCATACAATTGGACAATGTGCAATTGTTTGCTGGGCATGTAAGCAGTTGTGAGACTTTTGTCCCTTCTGTTTTGCCAAACACAGCACAGGACAAGAAAGAAACAAATGGCTTTTAATCACGACATTAAGCAACTCGGGCAATTTAAAGTTTACCAGCAGGCAGTGTTGACTGTGCAGGGCTGTGAATAGGGAATTTCTCTTTTACACTGCTGAACAGATACATCACTATGTGGCTCCAGGCTTTTTCCCCACAGGCAGAGTACCACAGCTCCGTGTTTTATGAGGAGTCTCAGGGAACACCTAACCACAGCTGCAAGGAGATCGCTGAGGTTTACTGGAAAACAACACGAGGCTGATTTGGTTGGTAATTTTAGTGTTAAGAACTAGCTGTTTGTTTATTAGCTTAAAAATATCACACAGGTTAGAGACCTCCTCCCCACTAAAGAAATGATGATGGGATGTTAGTCATTCATCAGACCCACTTTCAAATTTCTGTGGAAAAGATGTAAAATTTAGCAAGAAAAAAACCAAAACAAAAACCAACAACCAAACCTGTTAACTTTTATTTTTGTGTGTGTGTGTGAGTTAATCTAAAGTTCCACTGCCTGAGGAACAGGTCTTTCCATCCTGGACAATAAATCTTTCTCTCCATGTGATAACCATGACCTGATGTTCCTCAGTGTTTGTTGAGGTTCCAGCCATTCCTCAGAGCTCAGGTCCACCACATATCCTCATGTCCTGGCAAAGATCACCCAGCCTGTGTAGATCAGCTGTTCCTTGCATTCCATCTGATGCCTCAGGAAAGCACCCTTGGAGCAGGATCAGGCTTGGGAAGCACAGGCTGGAGTGCACAGGCACAGAGCTCTGCAAGGCACCTGCAGGAAATCTGATATGTCACAGAAGCACAGGGGATGGGGAAGGAAGAGCCTAGGAGAGGATGGATGGCACATTTCAGAGCCTGTCACTCAGCAGTGGTCTACTGCTCCTCTTCTGCTGTGACACTGTGCTGGCAGAAGTCTGCACTAACTCTTATCTGTAAAAATCACACTGCTCAAGAAACGTAAAAAAAATATCCTAAACTAGGCTGTATTTGTTCGTTTAACAGGTGGTTTTGAAGCACAGGTTTAATTTAAACTACACATAAATAATTGCCAACCAAGAAGCCAAATCGAATACAAAAATTCAGTAAAATGGTGCACTGTTATACAGGTTTATATTTATTATCCATTTCTGCCTTCCCCAGTGATCATCTGAACTACATTTGCCCAACTGCCTTCCAGTTTAGATAAGGGGATCATTTCCTCCCCTATCAATTGAAACTAATTTTTGTCTGTTGCTACCTAAGTGCTCACATAGAGCATTTTCCATCTTCAAAACTAATCATTCAAAAATGAGGTACAGAAGCCCTTCCATCTTGAAGTAACAATCTGTACAACCAAAGGTAACTATTTAGGGGTTCCTTGCTTCATTATGCCAGAATTTCATCAAAATCCCTGGAAATACCATCCTTGCTGGACAACATTATGCTATAATATCTTCCCTAAAAATTCATTATTTAAAAAAAAGATTAAAACAATCAAGTAACATTTTGTTGAAATTTTGTCTGCACCTCTGCAATTGACACGAAGAGATGTTTGCTGTTCCTGAGCTTTGGAAGGTGATGCCACCAGCCTGACCGAAGGCCTTGGCTAAGCAGATGGAGCAGGATGTAACTGATGCAGGAAAGCAATTTTTGAGAGCCTCAGTCTCTTCTGCAGGCAGGGTGAATATCTTCTTTGTTTCAATCCATTCGAGAAGTTCAGTTAAGGACTATAAAGCTGAAAAATCAACATTAGAGAAGAAAAAGTAAGATTGCCTATTTTCCTCTGTCAATCTACAGTTAAACCTGAGTGTGAGAGGATAAGATCTGCTTTCTCTAAGATCATCAAAGTTGTGGCTACCAGAAGCTTTCAATTTAATTCTCCTTCTACAGGCCATTATTCAGTTATTTCATAAAATATTTAAAAATGCAAAGATACTTTCAAAAAGCATCAAGTGTAGTTAAGATAGTTTTAATGAACAATTTTAAATGGCCTCAAATAAATTTTAATTGAATGTCAGTTTTCATACAAAGAGAACTTGATGCAAGTCATAAATAACTAAAAATGTCAAGTACTATTCACCATTATGTAACATCAGAGGGTGAGAAATTAATTTCTTAATAAAATCTTTTAAACCTGAACCAGATGTATTTAATGTGGATAGATATGATGTTAACTCTATAGGTGTTAACTCAGTTGAAAAATGAAAATAGCCAGATTTGCTAATACTGATCAGTTGATTTCTGTTTACAAGTTCACCTAAAAAGGAAAATCCATTTCTCTTACAAAAGACAACTAAAATTTAAAAAGTGAAAAGAAGATCTAAGTTACCAATATCAAATCTCTCTGCTTGTTTTTTAAAGAATAGCTGAAACTAAGGATTTGCATCCAGCTACCCTCGCCTCACCTGGAACATTTGATCAACAATTTTTAATATTAAAAACAAAAATAAATAAGAACAATGCTTAGCACGTTTGCTCCTTTCTGTTTTTTCTTTTTTTTTTTTTTTAAGTAGGAATTTATTACTCATATTTCCCGTGGGGAAACCACACAGCCTCAAGATTTCCAAAAAAAGGTGCCTGTAATTACTTTTCTAAGCTTGTATTCATGCATCTGAATAAGTGAATTGATTGTGAATATGTTCTGCACCTTCTAATGGTCCCAACCGTTAGGCCGATCAAAAATTTCTCAAGCACATTTATATTGTTGCAAAACCGCTGACATGTCAGAATGCAAACTTTCAAGATAAATCCATATGTTTTGCCAGCGATGGAAGCTGTGGGGGAAGGTTTTCAGGTCTAGTTTTGGGGTTCCCAGCCTCTGCCCAGAGCAGGGAATTTCTCGGGGGGCAGCCGAGGGGTTCCCCTGTCCCGGGCAGAGCCTGGGTGTGAGTTTGGCTCTGCTCGGTCATACAGGACCGTGTGTAGGAATCGACGGCTTCTTTTCTTTCCTCCAGAGCATTTCCCAGCGCTGTCCGTTTCATCCTGACCTGGGAGAAATGTGCAAGGTACAGTTTTCCTGTCCAGACTGGGTATTTTCCAGCTCGGGATTTTCAGCCTGCTGTTTGATCAGCAGTAAGTCACCATGCGCACCAAACCCAAATGTAACTCCACTAATTGTTGCTCGATATCCAGCACGCTTTCTTGCCTAGCAGGCGATACGGGAACATGCGAGCAGGAATTCAATTTATTCTTGTAAGGATTTGAATTTTTTTTTTTTTCATTTGAGAATCGCTCTGCAGTTGTGCAGTAAAGCCTTTTACATGTAATTCGCCTCTCCTCAATGCATGCATTTAACTCTCCTGCTCGCTACTCATAATATCATAGGAGTGTAATATTATATATTTATGATTCTACCATGGCCTGATTTCGAAGCAGAGGGAAGCTGTGCGTGCTCGGTGCCTCTGAGAAACACACCAGGGGCTGTCAGGGAAGGGACCTTCCCTCGACCATCCCCTGTGCCCTGCCAGGACCGGACCTCCGGAGTGCCCCCCGGCCCCTTCTCGCCCAAGGGCCGGCGAGCGGCTCTCTTGGCCCGGGGACTCTGCCCGGACAATCCCAAACTTCGCCCTGACCTCTGCGGGAAGCAGGGGGACGGCCGGCACCCCCCTCCCTCCCTCCCTTCCTCCCTCCCTCCCCGAAAGGCCGGCGCGGAGTTCCTGCCTCGCACCGTACACACCCGCTCCCCAAGGATGCCAAGGATGCTAAGGATGCTAAGGATGCCGTGCCCCGGGCCGGGGGACGGAGCATCCCCTCCCGCCGGAGGCGGCCCCGCGCCGCCCCCGCTGCCCCGCGGCGGGAGGGGACAGCCCGCGGCACCGAGAGCCGGGGCACCGAGCACCGAGAGCCGGGGCACGGAGCACCGAGCATCCCGGGCCACCCAGAGCCGGGACACCGAGCATCCCGGGGCACCGAGCACCGGGGCACGGAGAGCCGTGCCACTGAGCACCGAGCACCCCGGGGCACCGAGCACCGGGCCACCGAGCATCGGGGCACCGAGAGCCGGGGCACCGAGCACCGTGGCACCGAGCAGCGGGGCCATGCAGCGCCGCGGCCCCGGCGCGCTGGTGCCTCGCCCGCCCCCGCTCACCCCTTCTGCGGGGCGGGGGGGGCCCCGCGGGGAGGGGAAAATTAAAAAAAAAAAAAAAAAGAAAGAAAGAG
>JANRGV010000073.1:57875110-57891146 GCA_024734035.1 Alethe castanea
TCCCGTCCCTTCCCTTCCCTTCCCTTCCCTTCCCTTCCCTTCCCGTCCCTTCCCGTCCCTTCTTCTTTTTATGTTTTTTATGCTTTTTATGTGTCCAGGGCTGGCAGTGAGTGACTGTCACTGAGCAGAAAGCTAAATATGCTTTACAATTCCCCCCCACCTTTTTTTTTTCTTTCTTTTTCTTTCTTTTTCTTTCTTTCTTTTTTTTTTCTTTTTTCCACATCAAAGGAGACAGGTTGTCTTCCCAGTTTTCACCTGTATATAGGATGAACTTTTTGCTGGGTGTTTGCTGCCATTCTCTCAGGCTGGCCTAATGGTGTGATTCACTCACTTTCCCATGTGCAAGGGTTGACTCCCTGCCTAAAAAAGCTCTTCAGCACTAAAGGGTGTGTTGGGTGGTGTCCTGATGTGTTTCTGTTCCCAAACAAATTTGTCTTTTGAGTTAGATTATGTTGGTAAGTGCTATTCCACTAACCCAGAAAGAGGAAGAGAGCTAAAGGGTGGATATTGCGTACCTGCACATTTCTCTACTGTTTCTGCAGCAAATTTGACATCTGACTTGTGGTGAGTTGTAAAGGACAGAACCCAAAGAGGAGGCTGACAGAAGCTTTTCCTCACCTGCTGTGAGCTCCTGAGAGTTCCTAAGGCTAAAGGGAGGTTCTGGGTTTCTAAGGCTGTGCCTTAACTCCTTTGGAACCCCGGTTCAGCTGTGTGTAAAGTGGGCACAATCCCTGGATTGTAGAAAAAAGGCTGTGTTTTCCAGGTAGTTCTAAATCCTTGTGTAGAGCTGTGCAATCATAAATTTTTTATCTGACTGGAGAATATTTCTAGAGGTCACCAGTTCTAATAGTTCCTTTTAAACAGAAGTAGGTTCACTTAGAACAGTTTGCCCCCTATAAAATCTCTGACCTTGACTATTCAAACTTCTTTACAAATGCATCATTTAATACAGGAAGCTCCTTAGGGAAGGTTCTTCACATCTGCTGTCATAATTTCTTATTTCCTAAATGCAGCAATTTATACTTGATTATTCTTACAAGGATCGTGCCTCCCTTCCCTCCCCCTGCTCTGGCACATTCCTTTGTGCTGCTGCTTCTTCTGTAGCCTGAGCGGCATCGGAAAGTGTTTGAAATCCCAAATTTTCTTTGTTGTTATTCTAGCATTTCCTTACCACCCCGTTCTAAGGGAGGGCATGTAGATAGGAATCTGCTCCTTTTTTTTTTTTCTGAGGCTGTTTTGCTTCGGCTTGTTAGTGACAGCAAATTGTCATCATCTTACAGCCATTCAGCCAGCAACAAAAACCAAGCTGAATCTTTCATTTCGGCTTCCTGAGAACAAGATTTCCCCAAACAAAAATACCCTGCCACTTCTTGGAGCACTTAACATCTGCGGTAGTTAAGCAGAGGGCTGCAGCCCAGATTTTAAAGATGTTTAAGTGCCTGACTGCCACTAAACTGAATTGGACCTAAGTACTTGTAAATAGCTCTAAAAATTTGAGTGACTGTGAAGGCCTCTCTCATCCATCACTCTCTGCTGTGGTCCCTTCAGAATGGCAGAAAGGCACATCAGCATGGTCACAGAAAATGCTTCTAGTCCTGCTCTCCAAAACTCTGCATATTAAGTGAATTCCTGCATTCTAGCGTGGCTTTTCATGAAATACGTCTTTTGAGTCAGATTGCTTGTATTCCCTAGAAGAAAAGAGCCCCCTGCTTGCATGAAAGTCAATATTTAAGTCAGACAACTTTTAAAAAGGATGCAAAGTTATACTGTAAAAATACCCACCTTTATAGCTCATAATCCATTTTTTATTAAAACTGGGAAATAAGAGCAAAATTCACATTTAAATTACTTTCTGCTGTTTCTAGGGGATACTCTTTGCATTCCAGTTGATTTCACATTGTTCTTCCCCTACTCATTTTCGGTACTGCTGTTCTAGACTTGCATAACCTTTGGGGAAAAATTTATTCCCAAACATAAAACCTGTATGGATTTTATATTTTTTCAATATTTAGTAACATTTAGCTGTGTGTTAGCCTTGGAATCACTCTGTTTTCCTGTGAATACAGAATGCTGGGCTAGTACTGACTGAAAAGTGTTTGAAGAGGGAAGTCCATCATATTTATGTCCTTTACCCAAGGAGTTGTGTCCTCCTCAAGGAGTTCTTGCAGTGATGCTGTGAACCCAGGATCAAGTGCACAGAAAGCAATTCTCTTCTGTTGATGTAAAGAACAGGCACTTGCAATGCTTCTCCCTAATAAATGCCATGAGTTTGGAAAAAATTCAGTTAAACTAGTTCTTGTTCAATTAACTTGCATTTGAGGTCTGTGTAGTCATGTATTCCATTTTAAGTTTGGTGGGGTTTTTTTCAGGGACGATGGGGAATGAAACTTCATCAGTTCTATGCCAAAAAATAAAAAAAGAAAATAAATGGTTGTATGTGGATACTGGTGAAAGCCAGGGAAAGAAGCAGCTTATATTTTCTCAGGCTGTTCAAGGAAAACATAAGAGAAAGAATTATAACAATGATTAAGTACCTGCTGGATGTGTGAGGGACGTGATTTTTTCACGAAAGCATGTTCAACACGGGTGTTACCTGCCTTGCACCAATGAAATCACTTCTGTCCTTGCTGCCACGATCTACTCTATATAAGTGTGATTTGATTCTTTAATAAAGAGCTTTTACTTCTGCATGAAGGAAATATTGTTGCTACATCCTTTTCGCTGCTCCCCTAGCCGGACAACAACAGTCGTCTTGGAAAAAACCATTTTGATTTGATGTGGCTTTCTGAATGACGGTCTTGTCTTTTGGGTTTGGGTTAAAAGTCTGAAATACTGGAGCTATGTTCTGTAACCAGTTTACTGGCTACAGAAGCTTCCCACCCCTAATTAAAGCACGTTCATCAGGTCGCTGAGCTGGGAAAGTCTGCCACGTGTACTTTGAGCAGTCCCTTTGGTGTTAAACAACGCAAATCCCGAGCGGGTTAAGCGCCTGACGGTCACTCTCCTGTGTGCTGCAGGTGTTTGGCAGGGGGCTCTGCTGGCTGGGCCGGGGGCTGCCATGGTGCTGGCCCCCGCAGCAGGAAGATAGCAGAGATGGTGGCCTGAGAGCGCCGGCCCCGCGCGCAGACATGGCCTTCGCCCAGTCCCACATCATGGCAGCCAGGAGGCACCAGCACAGCCGGCTCATCATCGAGGTGGACGAGTACAGCTCCAACCCCACACAGGCTTTCACGTTCTACAACATTAACCAGGGACGGTTCCAGCCCCCGCATGTGCAAATGTAAGTATTATAGTGCTGTTATTGCTCCGGCACAGCCTTTGGAATGGTTATTGTCTTGTCGATGTGGTATTTGATGGGCCAGTCAAAAAGAATTCAAAGAACGCTGTTTTGCTGGCTTTCTAATAATATTTACTATGATGACAAGAAATCACTGTGTTTGAAAAGTACTTTGTTAAAAGATGGGAGAAAGATTTCCTCACTGGTGTAAGTGTAATACATAGTACTTACGTATTAAAAAGAGAAATAAAGAACAAGCAGTGGCAATAAAAACGAGATGCTACAAGGATGATACTTTCTGCAATCTTAATAATGTTTGTTTGCTTTGTGCACTTGCATATTGATGTACATGGCTGCTGGAGATACCAAGCCTGGATCTGTATAGCACACGTTTCTGTTTGGTTGGTTATATTACAGCTGCATACAAGGGAAAAAATCATATCAATACATAAAATACTGTGGGCACCCATCCGACAACTTACTTTCCGAAAATGCCAAGTGCTTAAAGAGTAATTAAAATAATGTGTTTGTTTCTGACTTCTTATATAATGACAACATCAGTAAAATTAACTGCTCCAGATGATTTACTTGTAACGTAAAGTGGAGAATTATAATTACGAAATGAAACCTGCCATAAAGTTTAAAGCCAGAAGGAAGAGCAAAACAGTAAAGCTATTACAAATAAATTAAGTATAAAATTCTACTGTAAAATATTTTTATAGGGAATAAAAATGTCTGTACCATTTTATTGTGTTTATTAAAGAGAGAAGCAGCCTTATCTTTAGATCAGATGGCTGGTTTTTATTTTTTAAAGGGAACCCTTTTCATTTAGGAAGATTGAACAAATAGTCACCTAGTTTACATTTTTGGTGTATAATATGATTTGATAACTTAAAAACATAGGTCATGATTTCTGCAGTTGAAACACTCAGCACTTGTGACAGGTTGAACACTGTGTGTCTATTTAGTGAATGCTTCTTAGGCATAAATTAGATTATATTAAAAAATCTGATGACTAACGTATATCAAGATGGTGAGCAAACACTCGGTTTTTGGGGGCAGTATATTATGGTCTGTGTTGGGGTTTTTTAGATCCTACTGAAATGCAAACAGTAAAATGAGTTGAGTGTTAGCACTGGGAAACATCTTTTGTTTATAGAGCTGGCAAATGGTAGAAAAAGTACAAACAAACAAATGTGGGTTCAGAAATACTTTTACAAATGAAAATGCCAAATGCAGGTTGCCTGATTTGTTGAAGCTTAGCTATTCTTTGTGAATATTTAGACAGCTTCTGGGCACTCAGGAATTTCTTTCCTGGTCTTAAAAGCGGAATGTTTTTTTACTGGGCTGAAAATAAGTTATTTATTAGCATTCACTTGATTCTCAACAATATGCTGTTTAAACTTCTAACCAGTAAGAAATCATGGTACTGGAGGCTTAGGCAGTCAACTACATGATAGAAACCCAGCACCCAAGCAAGGAGTTGAAAATAAGCTATCCTTAGAAAATAGTTCCTCAGAAGAGTTTAGCAATCTTTCATGAATGATTAATACTATTGAAGAAGCTTGTGCAAATAGAAAAACAGGCCAAATCAATTGAAACATGTACCACAATCTGACCTACGCTTTCTCTTTGTACAGAAATAGTAAATAATGTTTCTGAATACCAGCAGGATTGCTTTTTCTTCCTACCAGTGAATAGAATAGTAACAAAGAAGGGAAAAGTAGACATAAAAAGGGTGACAAAAGCACCTTTTATTCGCATGATTGTTGTGGGTGAAATCATAGCCCTGCTTCTGTGCATGCAAGTTTTGTCCTTAACTTCAGGGAGGTGAAGGCTTTGTGCATGGTTCAAAATACCTCCATTAGTGATGTTGCAGGCAATCATAAACATTTCACACAGACCTGTTAACGTCTGAACTCACAGAAAACTACTTTAACCACGGGTGGGGGGAGTGTTGTGTGCTCCTATTCTTCTGGATTCAGTCTTGCAGCTCTTCCTTGGTTCTCTGTGCAGCTTTGGGTTTATTTGACATTTTAGCTCTCAGAACATGCTGACAGCCTTTTCTAGACCTTTCATAGTCTAGCATCCCTGTGCTTGTGAGATGACTGAGTTGCCTCTGACAGGAAGGGTGGTGAATTCTGCCAGTGTTTTCAAGTCCATCAGTCATTTCTGGAAAGTGCCTGTCTCAGTCCTTCCTGAAGTACTGAAATCTAGTGTATAAACTAACCTCTAGAAGTGTTTTTGCTCTGAGATGTTCCAACTTCGCTTTTCAGTTTCTCTCCAAGTTTTCCTACTGATCTAAAGAAAAACAAAAGCATTTGCACAGAAATAATCAGCAGATCTGTATTCCTCTGCTCGTGCTGCAAGCTGTGCATTGGGTGTTGGTGTGACAGCTGCTGTGGGAATGCATTACACAAGAATATGGGGACTGAGCCTTCAGAAATTATTTCCAGTAATACAACTTCGATGTGTTTGTGAAACTTGACATATGCTTTTACCTATATATGGTCTCAGTGCGTGCATATCACTTCAACATGAGAAATCTGCATCTCATTTATTTGGGTGGTGGTTTTTTTCTTTCGTGGTTTTTTTTTGGTTGTATTTTTTTTTTGTGTGTGTGTTGATGCCCTTTTCCCACGAAAATTCTCTGGCCTGTTGCAGAGAATTTAAAAGTTACACATACCTCAGCAACCAGGAAAATGCTGTCCACACCTTCCCCATCCCCATCCCAAGCATGTGCATTATGTGCTGCATGGGGTTGCCATGGTAAGTCTGCTGTTCTTTCCTCACAGCTTCCTATATGAAATGTACACTGCTCTATAACACCCAACTCACTGCTGTCCCGAGCTTTAAAAATTTCTGAAGGAGAAGCACTACTTGCTTTAAAGGCTACTCTACCATGAAAAGTCAAAAACGTGGTGTTTTAGACCAGTCCAAATCCTTATGTTTGCCAAGGCAGTACCCATGATTTAAAGCTGGCTCAGTAATGCCATCTGTAACTCGCTTTGGGAAGTGTTGGGCAGGGAGAGCAATAATTCAGTTTACTGGACTGATATTTAATCCTTTTAGCTTGAGCAGCTACAGTGATAGCCAAGATCAGTCCCTGACCACTTTTACCCAGCCATCCCAGTTCATTTTGTGCATCATCCTTCACACAGCTCCCACCTGAGAGCAAATTCCTTTGCACCCCTGCTGCCTCCCCTGGAGCTTGCCCTGGGCAGTCTCTCCTCCTCCAAAACAGAGGCACTTTTAACATCTCAGCTCTTGTCCTTCATCTACCCTTCCCCATGAGCCCTACACGAGGTGTGTCCAGCTGCTCAGAGAGCAAGAACTGCACTCTTTGCCACCCAGATTTTGGAGTTCTCACTGCATCCTGGCTTACATATGCCCCTGGCATGTAGTTAGGTAGGATTTGGTCACAGCTGGGTTTGCTCCTCAGCTCATATTTAGCTACTTTCTGCTCAAAACCTGGAACTTCAGAAAGGGGTTTGTACTAAAAGGCTGCTCCTCCAGTTTTCCTGTAAAAACCCCCAATACTTCTTCTTCCTATGTGGGAAAGATGGGTACAAAATAATTGGTTCACACTCTGGTTTTGTAGTTACATTGTAGAAAATGCTAAGACCTTTTTCTGTATTTAACAAGATTTCAGTGTTTTAGATTTGTTCCTCACCCTCTCACTAATCCTGTGAAGCTGTCAAAACCACCTCAGTTTACCTGCCTATAAATTTCATAGAATTTTTTGGCACAGAGAAAAGGTTGAGTGATTAAAGCTTATTATCTTGCACCTTTTAAGCAATAAAATGCTTTTTGAAAATTTACCTAGTAAACAGAAGTGGCATTATTAAAAGCAAAGATCTCTAATTTTTCCCCTGAGTTTGTTTATGTAAAAGTAAGCTCCTGAATTGAAGCACAACCAGCAAGGGATAGAAATACGCACTATATACTGCAACAGTGAACAAAACTAATTTTATTTGTCCTTTCAAAAGAAATGTTGTAAAAGTAAAATACTTCATAACAATTCTGTATATCTCTCTGGTTTCTAGTGACACTAATATAGCTCTTGCATCTCCTGCTTTTTGATTTCTTTCCACCAGAATTCCCTAACTGGAGTAGCAGATACAGTGTAGCTGCATATAGATAGATTTGCTTCTATGTATTCGAACAAAATATGGATTGAGGTTAAAAAGATTGATTTGAAAACAAGTATTCCTTCTATAGCAGAGAGGTGTTCTCTGATTTCCTCTTGTAAATTATGAGTCTCATCAAACTGGGTTAGATCTTTCCATTTCTTCAGTTTTGAATGTAGAGATTGGGTTCTGAACAATGCAGCCTCACCCCTCACAGCATCTGATTTCATTTAGTGTAATTAAGCCCAGAAAGTCGTCACTTTGTCCTGACAATAGTCAGGCTTTAGCGTGCATTTACAGCTGTTAGGAGAGTTTTTATGTTGCTTTGCATTAACACACTGAAACATATCTCCAAAATGTGTTAATTAAATTTGCTGGAATTAAGTAACTTGCAGAAAAGGAGTTATAATTAGCAAAAAAAAAATTAAATGTATTTAGGTATCTAAAATAAATCTTTTCCCTGTGTACAGTGTAATCATACTTAAACAATGAAATGGGATAGTACTTTTCCTTTGAAACTGGCAATGCCTTTGATTTATTTGTAAGTATTTGTGTCAGAGTTACTGCCACAGTCCAATCTCTTTTCCTTAATCTCTTTAAATTAATCTATCTGCCCAACAAATACTGAAAATGTTGTGATGTGAACATCAAGAATTTTTACACCTCCCATTAGTGTTAGGTTTGTTTTAATAAATCCTTCCATCAGGCAGATTTAGAAGTCTGTGCAATCTTTTGTAAAGGTAAAAAGTGGCATTAGAATTGCAAAGCAGACACTAAGAAGTACGTAAATACTTTATAACCTTGTTATGATGCATTTCCTACAGGGTTGATCCGGTGCCCCATGACGCTCCGAAGCCTCCAGGATATACACGATTTGTCTGTATTTCTGATACTCACTCAAGAACTGATCCCATCCAAATGCCATATGGAGATGTGTTAATACATGCTGGTGATTTTACTGAGCTGGGGCTTCCTAGTGAAGTAAAAAAATTCAACGAGTGGCTAGGTAGGTACTGAATTCTGTGTGGATTCGACAGTAAATTTGTTTACTGATTGTATCTGCCCCTTCTGCCTCCCAGTTAAAAACCATCACGCACTCAGAAATCATGAATGTTAATTTGACTTTTGAATTTGAATGGCAGCGAGCAGGAATTAGATTTTTTTTTCTCCTTAGTTTCGACAAATATTTTTGCATTTTTCCAACTGAGCAAATAGGATTTGTGAGACTATTCATCTGTTCTGCCTTCACACTCTCAAGTGTACATTAAGCAACTTCTTGGTGTTAGCAACAATTGAAGTCAGGAAGCCTTTAATGATTTACACAAAACCTCTTCCCTACATTGTTACAGCTTTGCTGCCTCCCCCAAAAAGTTGTTGTGACTGAAAACATTTTTCAGTTTAACCCCAGAGGGCTCATAGGTTTGGGACTTTTTTTATATCTGAGGCTCAGCTGCGCCACAGAGATGAGTTCTGAACAAAGCAAACCGTGTGTGCCTGTGGTTGCTGCCTTGGATGTAGCAGACCAGATGTAGATGCCTTCTGTAGGCAACTTTTGGCATTGCTAACTGAAATTCTGTTCCACTGGGCAAGAGAGTGATGATTTACATGTGCTTCTGCAATGTTTTGTATATGCTAAAAAAAAGAATCAAAAACCAAAGACAGTGAAAATTGGAAAGCGTGCACTGTATCCAGACAAAAATCCTCATCAGTGCTGCTCCTGCAGCATTGCAGATACCTTAATTTAGAATAAAAGTGGCTTCTGGATTCTAAGATTTCATTAATAAAAAAAAGGTGAGAAGGAATGAAGGAGTTGGAGAGAGAAAGGACACAGTTTAAGGGTAATGGGTTTCAAGTTTTTATGTTGATTCTTTCTTTCTTTCTTTCTTTCTTTCTTTCTTTCTTTCTTTCTTTCTTTCTTTCTTTCTTTCTTTCTTTCTTTCTTGTGGTTGATAATTTTGCATTTTTTTCCTGTCTTTTTTTCTTTTTTCTTTTTTTCCTTTTTTTTTGATACATATTGCAGCATTCTGCACTAGGAAGGCACAAAGCAGACAGATGCATGTAGGCTGAAATGGAATTTAAAAGGGAAAGTCAGGACTTCACAATTTAAACAAATATTTGCTAGCAAATAATCATCAGCAAGGCTGATAAATATTTATTTGAGCTCAAGAACCCAGTAATATGCCTCACATGGAACAATTGTCTCAGTCTGTACTCTGAAGGTAGGAACAGCATGTGGAATAATTGATACAGAGCCATCAACTCTGTCTCTGCACCCAAATGGAACAGGTTGGTTATAAAACAGCAAGTTTTGACCCTATTTTGTAGGTCTCTACCATGTATTATAGTAATGCACTGAAAATAGCATTTACAAATTATACAAACCATATGGTTACCCCTTCTAAATAATCCTGATTTTATTTATCTGATGGTGTGGGAAGAGAAATGCTTTGGGATATTGCTGTTGAGCAAGGATGGGGCTGTGCACATTGCTTGCTGCACTGTTTTTGTCTCCAGTTCTCCATCTGCCTCCCTGCTGGTCACAGCTGTACAGTGTTCTGAAGATGTCTGTGAGCTGAAATCCTCTCAGAATGGTAGGGAGATTTCCCAAGGCATTCCTGTGATGTTCTCTTCATCATTTTTATTCCAAAAAAAAAGGCTTAATTTTCTGACTTTTCAGGCATGCTTCCAATTTCATGGTAGCGTGCGCCTGGGAAAAGGTGATCTTGGAGTTATGTTTTTGCAAGAGCATCTTTGACATACAGGAAGTTAGCAATTTAAAAGGTTTTTGTTTAGTTTCTTGGCAATTTAAAATAAAGATTTAACTTCAATTTTTAATAAAGTATTTGTTTGATTGGTCTGAATGAGCAGTTTATCAATACTCTTGAATGTATCGAGTGTTCACAAAATCTGCAGTAAATGGCAGAATGGTTAAAAGAGTTCCCATTGAGAAGGAATTTCAGAAGATTTTGCTGGTTGTCCATTTTTTTGTGAAGGCATTACTCTCCAATAGTTTTGATTTTTCTAGATAGCTGCTTCCAGTACCTTCCATGATTTTGCAGCTCCTCAGCCAACCCAACCTTCTCCTTCTTCCTTAATATTTTACTGGTTTCTTGAGAAAGTAACTGACAGACTCTGGCACCAACTTTTCCTCCACTGACATTCTTCCTTGCTGCTGCCAGATTTTCCTGTTTATTCCTTCACGCACAGGGCTGGCTTTCCCACTTACTTTGTTCTTTGTCTAATCCATGTCTCCTGCTGTCATTAGATTACGACTTTGTTTATGTCTTGCAATAAACACTAGGTTTGCTACACCTTCCCTTGATCTCAGCTTCCCCTCAAGCACGAGATACAAATCCTCCTCCTGCTTTTGCTCCATGTCTTTATAATCAGCATTGATTCCCACCTTTTAGTTTGCAGTTCTGCCATACCCTCTTGGGTGTGTGCCACTCTGGTCTCTCTCTGTTTCATCTTTCCAGATGAACTTGCCCTTCAGCAAGTTCAGATTTTATCTTTGCGCTTTGCATAAAACTCCTGTGCCTGTGTGATGGAAAATTTATTTTACATTACCATCATTAACTTCCATGGGCCTTATGGTTCTATCAAGCACATGCTCAAGTGTTGTGCTAATAGAGGCACATCGGCTGGATGAGTCATCCCTAAAATCTGTTCTCTTTTTCTGACTGCCTGTGGGCTCCCAGGAAGGGATCCCAGCTCGGATAACGCCGCTCACGATCCCACTATTGTCCCTGCCTGGGGCTGGCAGCCCAGGTGCTCTGTTTTGGCTGCCCTTTAATCACGAAGTTTTATGCTGCTGACCCCTAAAGCCTTCTACTTCATTTCAGTTTGCTCTTTCTGGTGATTAATTGTTTTCTGTCATGTGTGTTTTTCTCTAAGCCGTTTCTCAGGGGGAGAGTTGAGGTTTCACTAGGGCTGGCTTGGTGTCTAACTCTGTGGAAGAGATAAAATGTTGATGATCACTGGATGTGTTAACTTTCTCAGCCTTCTCTGGTAGGCAGTCCAGCATTACTTTTAATTGAATATATAGATTTTTCTTCTCTGAGTTTTTTTGGGTCTGTGCAAAGTTTGAGCACAGACACAATTTTGCAATAGAGTTCCAGAATATAATAGGGATGGTGAGATGAACTGTGCTATTTTGAACCTGTCACCTACTAGTTTCATTTGGTATTTTCTAATACAGGAAGAGGCAAATGAAAAATTTATCATTCTTTATTCTGCTTAAGAATTTTTAGGCTCTTTCCGTATCTGCCCTTAAGATATTTTTCAGCCTGAAGATTGTTCAGAAGTCCTTAAATGCCTTTGATCATCTGTGTCACTCTTTGTACCTCTTTGTTCCACATCCTTTAAAAAGAGTGAGACCAGAACTGAGAACACCACAGATTTATCCCCTGGCAGAATGAAATTTCCTAGTTCTCTTTCCAGAACAATGAGATGGCATTGTCATAACATTTCTTAATACAATTCCATGAAGTCTTTCCTGAATGGTAATATCTAGTTCAGAACCCATCACTGCATCTATAGCTCATGTATTTTTTTCCAACTTTAAAAAATTATTCTGCATAAATTTATGTTCCATTTCATGTGTCCTCTTATTGCCTAGTCATGAAATACCATGACACACTTTTGCAAGTGAGATTTCTATTTTGCTAACGTTTTTCATGGTAACTTAGAAAATTAAGGGAAAAGGGGATGCATAGTCAATTTACAAAGCATACAAACAGTGCCAACCTGCTCATTGCCCTCCTTTTTTTTTCCAAACAAACCCTTCTCCTGTTATCATGTCTTAACTTTTTCCTTTTTTTTTCTAGTTTGTTCTCTTACCATATTTTTCTTCCAAATTTAAAAATTCAGTTTTGGAGAATCAAAAAAAGATGAAGTACAAGGTATGTTTTATGGTAGGACTGTACAGAAGGCCAAGAATCCAGTGAAACTTTCTGATGATTTATAAGAATGCACGGTATGACTTCGAACATGTGCTAATTTTCCAGCGTCTTCAGGAGATTTTAATGATAACACTTCAAACAGACAAAAACAATCTGCAGATTTTCATTATCATAGGTTTTATTATTTATTCCTTTCTTCGTTACCTGAATATCAATCAAATGTGTTGTAGGACAAACACAAAGACCTATGTTTTGCCTTAGTACACTCATCAAATACTGACTCCAAAATCACCTCTATTTTTTATCTCCCACATTGTTGGCACTGGAAATTGCCTGCTTGGCTCAGTTGCTCATGTAATTCCCTTTGCTCAAGCCTGTAATATCATTTCCAAATTGTGTGTGCTCCAGGACCCACTGTCACTTTGGGGTTGTGGGTTACTTTCCTGGAAATTTAACTGAGTAGCTGATCTGTGGCATAAGCTGCAACACATACTTCCATCTTTTCTCTGAGAATTCTCTTCTGTGCATGGATTGGGAAGATTACTTAAACTAACACATTTTGTAATATATATTGTTGCAGTGTGTTTGCTTGAGATTTTCCAATTTCTAAGACAGACTTTCTATTTGAGATTCAAGTTCAGGGTAAATTGGAAATAAGAAAATAGAAGGTGGCTTGGAGTTGTAATGGAAAACAATAATTAGCTCTTCAGAGTATTTTCCTGAAAATATTATTACATGCATGTTGTACCCACACAAACACAGACACATAAAAGGACTACAGTACTTGACATGCACTTCAGAAGTTGACCCAGGCAAATTCAGCAAAAAGGAGAAGATTTTTATTTCAGACTAAAAAATATTTTAGAGTGAAGATGTCTACCCACTATAGTAACTAGTATTACTAGAATTACCTGTTTTTAGAATTAGATTGTATTTGATCTAATCCTGTGGTATTAGATTCTGTAGACAGAATCAGAGATTTGTAAGTAAAGATCATCTCTACATTTTAAAGTTCTTGATAAAAGATCTTCAGAAAACCTTGTGGTCAGTAAGCTTAGCTTTACTTTTGCTTTACTGCTCAGCTTTGCAAAATGATGGTAATTTTTTTTTCTTCCTCTCTTAACAGGTATATTTTTAAGTTCAGTAACACTCGCGTTTAAAACAGACTAAAATAATGTTCAAGATGAAAAATTCAGCTTCAGAGCAGCAAAAAGGATTAGAATTTATATATTGTAGTCATGCCATTTTGACCATCGGTAATTACACTATTTTTATGTTAATGTAGAAACCCCTTGAAAGAAGTATTTAAGCACTAATTATCTATTTACAAAAGAATGGCTTTGGAAATGCAGTGAAAAACATGGAGCTGTGTAGGGATTTAGAACAGATGACAATTTTTAAAGACTGGGCATACTAAAAAAAATGTTGGTTTTTACTGCAGTTCTTAAAGGTGTGGTGGCTTGGATGCATTTATACATCCAAGGCTCAGACACAGAAAAGTGCACTGCAACACATTCTCCCAGTATTCCTCCAATTCTGGGGAGTTAGGATGTTCTAGTAACTTCAGAATATTAAATTGGCTTCTGTGAATCTCAGGAATATTTAAGTTGCATCCCTATATTGTGAAGATGATCCAAAGCAATGGTTTTCCACATACACCTTCTGTGCCAGTGGTGAGAAGCTGTAGAGATGATGGGTGCTAAAGCATTGTTCCTTCATGTCCTCCTTCCAAACACGTGTGCTTCTGGGGGATTTCTTGCACTTTGCACTAATAGTGAACTTGCTTCTTTCCACTAATGCATTGGAAAGCAGCCAAACTCCAGGATTCTGAGTCTGAGGCTTCATAAATACTGAGATCCCTGACCCTTCAAATGAGCAAGTGAATAAAAATACCCAGCCTTATCCCAGACTAGCAGACAAGGATAGCTTTAGGAAGGCAGAGTGGCCCAGAAGTGAACAAACATGGAACTGGAAAGATCTGAGTTGTGAGTCTGTGAACTGTTATTGCCTCTGGCAGAGATATTTGAAAGAGCCTGAGGAAGACAGGCAACCAAATTCTAGTTAGTCATCTCCAGATTTGACAGCCTCTTTATTATTCCCCCTTGTGAAATTGGGAAAATGATGCTTGATCCACCTACCACATGAATGTGTTGGAGGATTAATTATCCTCAGCACAGCACTTTGAACACCTATTGTGCAGCACTGTACACAAACATTAAACATGGTTATTAGTGCTGTGCACCTCGTACGCTGACATGACACACAGCTCTTTGTAGTCTTCCCTTCCAGAAGGTGACAAGTGGGAGATGCTGAAAGCACCTCCGTGGGATCTGAAGATCTGAATAGGAATCTGTATCAGTGTGCACAGAGATCCATGTAGGAAGTGTAAAATGTTTTTTAATTGTTAGTTTTTAACTCAGTTTTCCCAGCTCCTTCCCTTTTGTGGTCTCCAGATACAAGTCGTAACCAAAACTAAAATATTTCAGGGGGCAGAAAAGATGTGGTAGGAATTATATCTCCTCAGAAAATTTAAGACTATAACTATCCTAGGAAGTAAAAAAAAAAAAAAAAAAGCTAAAAACTTCTGAAAATGGACTGTGACTTACGTAGTTGGTGGCTTTCAAGCCAACAAGTGTCATAAGGTAAGCGGACACATCAAAGGAAGGTTCAGTCCAGGCAGACATTGCAGTCATGCAATTTTGTAGACATCTCTTACAGACCACAAGTGAACACAAGGTGCAGATCCATGTAACCTTTTGTCTTGACCCATTGCAGCTACTCTAATGGCCTAGTTATGCATTGGGCTGGTACTGCATAATTACAGGGTAATTAAATAAACCGGCCTAAAGGGAAGCCACTTTCCCTTTAGAAGGAATTTTGACCAATTATTATATGTGTGTGGGTGTGTATAAAGCACAGGATATCAAAGAGCCTAAACTGGATTATTATCAGGTGTTTTTTTAGTTTGATTTGCCTTCGTCTATTTTAAGGAATCCTGTTTTACCAACGTGAGCAGTGTTTTATGTGTTAGTTGTTTCAGTGTTTGGTATAATTACTGGCTCTTTCAATGCAAGAATGGCTAGGGCTGGAAGGTTACAGATGACTTCAGAAGGAGTGTTCATTTACAGTATTATTTCAGATTACACACCATACAAAAAGTATGTTAATGTGAATTTCCCAGACATCAGCTCCAGTGTTTAAACACAGAACTGTCAAAAAGATGCTAAAAAGCAATCTGAGACAGTTATGCAGTCTTTCCACTGTATCACTCACTGCTGTATTCTAAAAGGTTGAAATGAGAAGGAAGAAGCACTAAGTGGGCACTTACATGATTGTCGCTTCTTTTAATGAATACTAAAAATTCTGCTCAGTACAAAATACCAGGAGAGAAGCAAAACACATCTGCCTGTACAAGTGTGCATTTAGCTCAGCAAAGTTGGGAGTTGATAACAACTGTATGCTTCAGAGGAGGTCCAAGGTTGATAAAGATGCCTCACTTGGTACAAGGGTGTCCTGGTTTGAAGGACAGGTGTCTGCCAATAAAAGCAGGAGCTTCTCTTTGAAATGGAGAATGTAAACCCCCTCCCTCCCAGTTATTATAATTTTGAAATTAAGGGGCTCTCAGGCAAAGATATGGGAATTAGGAATAACAGTTATTTACTAGGAAAATTAAAATAGAAATACAGTATTACAAAGAACAATCCCAAAACACTGACAGAGTCAGAATA
>JANRGV010000073.1:57900344-57910465 GCA_024734035.1 Alethe castanea
AAGTCCCCAGCCTGGGAAAGATCTGAGCTGGAGCTGAGAAAGCCAACAGCCTGGGAAAAATCTGAGTTGGATTTTTCTTTGAGCCTTCAGCCGTGTCCACAACTACAGAGGGAGAATTTGTCAAAAACTGAATAAATGTGTGCTGCTCACTGTTCAGTGGGTTGGATAGAATAATGCAGACTTTGAGAGTGGAATTCCCATCGTTAAAATGAAAAGGCTCAAGACCTGAAGCTGAGCTTCTGGTAAAACTGGTTGTTGTTAAAACCAAAAGATAGGCTGGGTAGCTGAACCACAGGTTGTGGCCAACCATAGACCAGGAATGAGCTGTTTCCAAAGCACCAGAACTGTCTATTATTCCTCAGCAAGCAAAATCAAACCTCTGCAAGGCTGGGGCAACCATCTATAACAGAGTGCTCAGGACAGGCATCACAACAGGGCCATTTTGGATACTTACACAAAAACCAGAAGGATGTAAAAGACATGAGGAGATAATCCACCCAGGAATCTCGAAAAAACCTCTTTTTAGTTCAGTTTCTGGTGTTTTCCCAAAACTAGTAAGTTTCTGTGCTTTGGGGTTTCTAGCCCTAGAAGTACCATTTGTGTTGACCACGTCTTTCCTTTTCTCATTCCATTTTCATCTCCCATGTTGCTAAGAAGTTTCCATGGCAATCCTAATACTGGATTAAGGAAGACATGCTACTGAGGGTAGTCTGGCTCTCTGCTCTGGCTGAAGCCAGCATGTGCAGCTGTACTGTGTGTGAACACCACAGACATGCCAAAAACTATCATCAGCTGGTGTCAGTAACAAAAGATTATATCATATCAGCAGGTTGCAGGGAAATAAAAAGCAAAATGCTGCTTCTCTGACCCTCTGCAAATGTAGTGTCACTGATTTTGTGGGAACTAAACTAATTTCCACTGTTTGAGAACTCAGCCCCAACAAATTGCATTTGTTGCAGTAATTCCATGAAAAGCAATGTAATTAACTTTACCTGCATTGAAAACACTGTTAATTGATGCCAGAAAGCCCTAATTCAATTTCTCATTACCCTAGAACTGGAGACTCTCTGAATGGCATTCTTTCTCTCTATAATAACCAATATTCATATTTGCCTGCACGGCCTCTCACTGTGACCTGTAAGCTATTTCAAATAGCTCAATAATTACAGTTCTGCTGCAGAACTATTATGCCTTGAGTGGGACTGATATTTTTCAAAAGGAATAAATGTATTATGATAAGGCTATCAATTACATCCGGAACGGGTAGTAAAATGCAAATAACTGTCCTGTTAGAGGTTAATTTATTATCCCAGGGTATTTTATTGATTCAGCTTGCAAAGAAGTGGCTCAGGCAGCATGTACCTTCATGCAAAGACACATTGGATATAGAAACCACTCCCTGTACTTGTCTGGAGCCAGATCTCAGGGCTGGGCTGCAGAGACAACGTCTGGAGTTTCAGTTTTCCTGCTCAGGGTGTGTGAAGGAGAGGTGTTTCTCTTTTTTTGTACAAAGCTGTTCATCAGAACCTGAAACACAGCCAGAGATCTAAATTCCTCCAGCCAGTCTGTCTGAATTCAGTGCAGGCCTGGTCCAGGTTCAGAAAAGGCTCAGTCAAGAAATTTCATATTTTGAGGTTATAATCTATCTCTGATAATCCAAAAACAGCAACAGTGCTATGTACTTTATCTAAACCAGCCAGTTCTGACTTACCCAGGAAATATACAGACATTCTAGGGGATAAAAATGTTTAAATACTGCTTAAATAAACCATGACTTAAAAAAACCTCAAAGTTTTCCAAAGTCACTGTGTGCTTGAAGTCGTAGCTAAAAAACCCAAACCAAAACAAAACAAAAAGACAAACAAAACCCCACACTAATCCATAGTATTACCATCCATCTTGAAGATTGTTTTCTGGCAGGGAGAAATGGGAAAATCACTGGTTTTGGCTTTGCTGGTGGTGCTTCAGGAGGTCAAAGGAGTGGATGTTTCATTACTCTGTTTATGCCAGAAAGTTGTGTCATCTCCTGCTGCCTCACAGGGCATACCCTTCATTGGGACAGCCAGCCTTTTAACTCAGTTTCTCAGCCCATGAAACTAAATATTTATTTGTGGACAGTCTTACAGTTGTCACAGTGAGATTAAGGCTTGTCCAGCTGATGGAATCCCAGTTTTAGCTTCCTACCAATTATGAAAGGGTAAGGGAAATGGTTGGGCTCTGTTTTGGCTTTGTTTCCAGAGCTCTAATCTAAAACACACTAATGCAGCTGGGGAGAGAGTACTCAACCAAATGATCAGACCAGCTGCTTTCCTGGAAAATATTTGAAGCCATGGCTCTACCTGCTGGAACAGTGGGAAATGACACTGCACCAAGAGGCTGCTTGGAGAAACTGCCTCCTTTGTATCATCTATTTCCCTCCAGGATCCACAATTTAGCTTCTGTCTGTAATGGCAGGAATTTTCAGTACATTTTTGGGGTTCTGTGCCATGAGTCTCGAGATCTGTCTGTCCCTTTCCCTGCTGGAATTTTTCTGGTGAGCTACAAACTAGCTTTTCAAACTAAGTAGGAGAACCTGTTAATACCAGGATCTGCTCTGTATTAATCTCTGAAGTCTCTGGTGCTGACTGATTAAGATGGGCTTAGTCACTGGCCTATTTTCTGATGAATACTAGACTCACAGGACATGGGGAGGTGGGTCATGGATAACAATTTCAGGAGCATCCAGTTGAGTTAGGCACTTCTGAACTCTGCATGCAGTGCCACTAAGTTTCTATGAAGGCAGCAACAGCCAAGAGTCAAAGTGAGCCTTTAAGGCTTGTGCACTACACTGATTTACAGTGGTTCTTTAATATTTTGTTGATTTGTTTTGGTTTTGTTTGTGCATTGTTTTTTGGAAAAGCTTTGTACTTCGTATCAGGTTAAATTTAGCCCTATTATAGAATGAGTTTTCTCCAGGATTTATGTTTTTTATTTCTACAGCACTTCCATCTAATATTCTCAGTTCTGCTTTGCAGCATTGACAATCTAAGCCATACTGTTGATGCAATCATTTCTATTATTCTCTTTCTGATGCACAGATCACTAGCACATCTTCCAAAGCTGGCCAAAACAGTCAGTTATTTCACAAAGATCTGATGAAAAAATAGATTTTAAAATCTTCAAGTCATTTGTATGGCTTTGTTAAAAGATATTTTGGTTCTATAAACTTATTTTCTATTCCAAATCCTTATATTTGTAATCAACATCATTTATTAGAGTGCAAGGGATCTTTAATAGGCTGCTTTTTGGTTTATGTTTCTTGAAAGAAGCAGAAATCAATTTGCTTCTGCTCTTTCTATTTTGTCCTTTGTCAAAAACACTGGAATATTAAAACTAGAATGTTGAGAGAATGTTTAAATGGAGCACTTCACAGATTTCTGATCTCTCTCCAAGGCTGAACATGGAACAAGAACTCTCCAAGCCTACAGGATGGCTCAGGCTGAAGGGACCACAGAGGGTCACTGGTGCCACCTCCCTGCTCCAGCAGGGCCATCCCAGAGCACAGGGCACAGGATTGTGTCCAGAGGGGTCTGGAATATCCCCAGTGAGGAGACTCCACACCCTCTCTGGTCTCTGTTCAGTGCCTGGCACTGCCCAGGGAAGAAGTTCTGCCTCCTGTCCAGGTGGAACCCCCTGGGCTCAGTCCCTGCCCGTGGCTCTGGTGCCACAGCTGGACACAGCTCTCCAGATGTGCCTGCCAGGGCTGGGCAGAGGGGCAGGATCACTCCTGACCTGCTGGCACTGCTCTTCCTAATCCACTTCCTTCAGTACAGCCCAGGTGCTGGAAACTGTTGGGTCTTCTTCAGTATAAAGCCTGGACATCCTGACTTTTCTGCAAAAACTAGTCACAGTTTCACTGGTGACTAGTTTTTGAAATGCGCTCTGGTTTCATCCCAGCAAAACCCAGGGCATGGCCAGAATATATTCACAGACCTGGAAACAATCCTGTGCAGACAGTAGCCATAGTTGCTGTGAATGCAGAAGTTCCTCAATAACATTTACTGTAAAATGGAAAGCTTCTGGTTGTTCTAAAATTTTCTGAAGATAGAAAAATTGGCAGATATAACAACCCAAATAATTCTATGTAATAATTCCATATGACTGCTAAGACTTCCCAAGGATGAAGCCATTTTCTAGAGGTTTTTGATTTATTTTTCAGTAACAAAAGAAAACATATAATAGAAGTAAAAATATAGCAAGCAGGGAGGTGGCAGGGAAAACATCCTTAAGTGTTTCCAGGACTTGGTTACACAGTCACGGCTGACCAGATCTAGTGGTGGTGAGAGGTAGTGAGTGGTAGGTTGGACTGGAGATCTGCAGAAATCCTTTTTTCTGCCATTTTTCTGTGATTCTGTCAATCCCACTGTGGAGCTGGAACTGTGTGTCAGGCAGACACCTGAAATGGGCAGGTGTCAACAAAGGCCTTGCAACAGGGAGTTTGCTGTTGTTATCACACTCACTACAAGCAGCAGATGGTCCCAACAGGTGGTTCAGAAGTCAGGAAACTGAGATAATAGTGGAAATTTGAATTTGGATTTGAAGCAGAAGGTCATCAGAGAGGATTCTGTGTTATTAGACAGGGTATTAACTCTGTGATGACATCACTCATAGAACCACAGTAAGAATTTATTAGTGAGTATTTGAGTTACAGATTTGCAGCCTTCTATTGTAGTTCATCACCCCCCCAACTCCCAGTACTATTTTGCAGGTAAGAGTTTTAGTACTTGCCACAGCTTGAAGATAGACTATACCATCCACTCTTTTTTTCTGTACTGCCAAAGATTTTAACTGCACAATTACACACTGTGTTTGCACAAAAAGACCTGATGCATTCAGTGCACAGGATCTGCTGTGCTTGCTGAATGAGTCCACTGTATATTAATCCTTTTACAGTTGTTATTCAGAAATGCTGTGTAAGAACAAATGCCTGTAAAGGTGCACGTGCATTTATGTACAGACATGAGAATAGGTCTCTGAGGTTTGTAGAAAAGATGTGCATCTGCTAAAGACAGGTATTCTGTGTGTATGCTCTGATCTTGTGGAAACTGGCAAGTGGCTTTTCTATTAAGAAGTGGATTATTGTGCATTAGTGACAGGATAAGAGTACACATTTTACTTGACAGTGCAAAAGAAATGCAAGTGGCAGAAGAAGATCTTTTTCCTAGCTTTCCATAATAATTGTAAGCAAATGTATACAGCTGCAGGAGAAACTTTGGTCCTCCTGCTTTCAAACAAGCATACAAGGTGGCAAGAGAGCATTTTATCTCTTTCAGCATTTTTTTTTCCATTTTCTACCATGTGGGAAAGGAAGGGACAACCACAACTCTCTTGCAAACATGACAGTTTCATTATTCTAAATGACATATTGGCCTGGATAGCTTAAAGAAGCCCTTTTCGATGAGATTGCCTCCAGACTCATTATCCAGAGTGGATTTTTACTTGGCTTCAATTTTCTGGAGGGATCTATTCCTGTGAAACAGAACTTCATTTTTCTTTTTTGCAGAAGTAAAATTTTTTTTCTAGTGTCTATCTATTCTCATTTCCTCCTTCATTCTTTTGTTAAAGAACTTCAGAAACTCTTAGTTTCCCAGACACAGAAGATGGGAGAGCAAATATTAATGTCAGCCTAGAAAGACATTTGTGACCATTTGTCCTGCAGTGACAGATGCCCAAGCTGGACTCCTGGGCTTTTGTAGCCCCCCTCCAATGAAGCATTGATTAGATTTGGTCTGGAATGTTTACACATTGACCAACAGCTCTGGTGCCACTTTATTTTTCCAAAATTGGGAACTGAGGGAAGAAAGTTAAGGGTGTGTATGTGGGGAGCAGTTTCTTTCTGTTCAAGTCTTTTTTTTAATTGAGTTTAGCAAACTGGCTGAGGCCCATCCTGTGAGCTCTGGCTTTGTCAGAGGAGATGGATGAATTCCTTCCAGCCTAAAGCACATCAACATCTCGGTTGCATCAGTGAGTATCAGCCCAAAGCAGCCTTGACAGGCAGCTTATTCTCCAAATCATCATCTCCCTTTGGTTGGACAGCTGGCAATTTGTTCCAGCCTGTTGTCTCTTTTCTTGGTGCACTGCAGTTCTTTGAATTATTCCAGCCAAGTGTCTTTACTTAAGTTGTGCATCCAGTGTAGTCAGTAGTGCTTAGCCATGGGTGTGTAACTCCTGTCTGAGTTGGTATTTTCTTGCCTGATTTGTGTTTTATCACAGAGTAGGTGACTTTGTTGTTTGGTTCTTTGTCAAATGTTCTCTTTCTTCTTTGTGTGAGCACATGTGCACAGGTGCACTTTGCATGGAAAGGCCGGTAACATCCATGTGTAACCAGGGCAGTTTCAAAGAGCACACAAAGGGCCAAACTGAGGCAGTCTTATTTTGGTTCCATGCAGACTCCAGACCTAGGTCTCCATTTCAGTGCCTTCCTCCTCCATCTTTTCAAGAACAGCTGCAGTAGTGTGTTTCATTCCTCATTGAATAGTCTGTTTCATTCCATCAGTGAAGATTTATAGATTCATTTCATGAGAGGGACACGCTTTCATTTTGCCAGCGATGAATCACCTAATGTTTACTTTCTGGGACCTTGTACAAATTTTTAGTCATTCAGGTGAACATCAATTAAATTGAAACTGTATTAAAATAAAATACTGACTTCATTTAGCATAATAAACCTCCCAAGCTGGGAGTGTGGCTTCCATATAGAGCAGCAACAGCAGCTCAAGTTGTTACACTGTTCGTTTCACTCCCCAGAATTGGCAGAGTAAGAACTTTTGCCTCAAAGTGACCATTCCAATTCTTAGTTCTTATGTCCCCTTTCAAATCAAAAAACCTATTTAGCATCTTTCACATAACAACAACAACAACAACAACAAAGGGAATAAAATTTTTTGTTACTGGACAAAACCGTACTAGATGTTTTTCTTAGTAAAATACCAGATCTTTTTATGTTCTTTTCTTGCTGCACCCTCACTTGGCCAAAAGATAAAAATACAAATAACTGAAGTGTATTTGCTTCTGTACTGTTTCCTGAGGAAAATTCACTCTAAAACTCTTGCAAACTTCAGATTAAGTAGATTCCTGAGCAGGTGGCTTGTTTGCATGTCTGTGCTACAGTTTTGTTTGGATGGATGTAGAAATCCTGAATGTGGATGAATTATAGACTTCTGGGTTTTGGCTGCTCAGAAACATGTTTGTAAAGTGGTAGATGTTCCCTTTTTGTTAAAGTTGGGAACTATTTGGAGTTGTTTTAATTAGTGACTTTGAGGCAGGTGATAGAAGTGAGTAATTTAGATAGACTTGACGAGGTTCTTGAATAAAATGAAAGCAGTCTGTGGGAATAATAGACTACTCATTATTTAGAAATGAGGCATTTCAGGTTTCAGAAATTTTTGAGAGAAGTTTGGCATCTAAGCCTACCTGATGTGGCTGTGTTACTGTAGTGAGAATGCTGAAGATATTTTATTTCAGGCATTCAGTATAAGGTATGTAAGATGTGACAAATGCGTAAGAAATAGCAACATGTTCAGAAGAGAGAAACAAAAGTTCATAATCCTGTTAAAATATATTGTCAGTCTGAGGCACATAGATACAGGTTTAATTGTATTTTAACAGAATGCTGGAGTGATATTTTTATTTCCTCTTTCATACTTAGAAGAAGCCATTTTCCCTTTTGGAAGTGGTGCTTCTAAAACAACTTAAAACCACAATGCACTTGTAGTTTAGTCTGCAGCATATGGAAGATCATAAGCATGGTTTTTTCTGCAAAATTATTTTGATCTATTAAGCTCAGCTGTTCAGGAAAATTGGTGTGGAGAACTGAACGATACTGAACTTCTGGAGTTTGAAAGGTTTTCCAGTGGCAGAAAGTGAGATTTAACATTCTGGCTGTTTAGGCATCAGGAACGTATCACTGGATCATTTTTCTCATTTTTTCATTTGTTTAACCAAAAAAAAAAAAAATTAACTTAAATTGGTGCATTTGATGTGATAAATTTGTCTTGGAAAGTGTTTTATTTTCTGCATGACTTGAAGATACAGGAGATGTGAATGTCATTCAGCAGGCTGTGAGTATACAGGTGCTACGGCTTGTGTGAGCAATCATACTGAATTCAGGAGAGGTCTTTTTAATGAATGCTTCCATACAAATTAAGTTACTGAAATGAATTAGCAAGAGTGGTTAACATTTCTGAAAAAAGTGCATGGAAGAAAATACAAATTTGTTAACTCCAAATGAATTTTTGATTTCATGTTCAATAGATATAGTTGTTATTAACTAATTAAACTCTGCAATAGGTATGTGGACAAATGAAAATGTAGACTACACCTATTGTAGTCCATAAATACCATCACAGTCAAACCAAGACAATAAATTCTAGTTATTAGGTATTCCTGAGTCACAGCAGTTTAGAATATCACTTTTTTTTTCCTTTCTTTTCTTGTTGATGAACATTCCAGAAAATGCTTTCTCTCAAATAAAATTTCTTCTCAGCATTGCCTGGGGCTGAGGAGTCTGGAACAGTTCAATCCCAGAGTGTCACAATAGAGGAAAATCAGTAGTTTAGACACCTCTTGCATGTTGTGTATTAGGGATAAGGATCAGTTCTTTAACACATTTCACTGTGACCTCTTGCAGGGGGAGTTTAACCAGTTAAGCCAAAAGTGCTTTGTATCCACTTTGCAGTAAAGCTTTTCCACTGTGTCTGTACAAGTGTGCAGGACACACACATGCATGTATGCTGAATATAGACCAGAAATTATCTTGATTTCAACATAACAATTTGGGGCAAATCCTATTTCTTGTAATGTCTGAATGCTTTGTGTGTCTTTGTATTTCTTTCTGTGAGTGGAGATTTGCATTTACTTGCTTTTCGATGTTCCTCGCTTTAGTTAAATTTGAGAGCGGTTGAAAAATATATTGCTTTAGTTTAATTAGCTTGGTAGGAAAAAATCCTTTCTTGGGCAGTAATTATTAGTTGTATATTATTAAAAGGAAGTAGTTCACGTTCAGTTACTTAGCAGAAATAATTGAATCTTCTGATCCAGTAAACTAGCTCACTTTGGATTCAGCTGGTTTTTAATTTAAGACCTGTAGAAGAGGAGACCTGTAATCTCACTATAGGGAATTGGCTTCACTTTCCTGCAGTTCATAAACCACAAGACTAAAATTGCTATCCCCCACAGCAGTTTTCTCTTTATTTTTCACATTTGCTTGAAAGTTTAATTTTATGAGACAGAGCTGATTTTAAAGTGCCTTTCCTTTTGTTGTTTTGCTGCTTTTTCCCCCCATTTTTTTTCTCCTTGAACAAAAGGACTATCAGCTCTATCTGTAGTCTGAGCTGTAGTCCCAGACAGCAGCAATTTCAGGACGTTTCAGCGATGTAAACACAGTTGGGCACAGCGATGAGCCCTTTGGCAATTTTCCAAGAGAAACACGAATAGCCGACTAGTTTGGAGCGGGTCTATGCGGTGCTGATTCTCAGCTGGAGTAACTTGGCAGTGCTCCAGCAGCTTTTGAACCACTTACACCTGGTGAGAATCAGCCTCCCTACACGTGGTAGCTTATATGTTTGTATTTTGCCCAGGTTTTGACACAGTAAAGGTGTTACTACATCAAGAAGGAGATGGTGGCTCCACATGAAGAATCATAAATAGAGCAACTGACACAGAAACTAATTTTAACAAAGCTGTCTGAGTTCTTTCTCTTTTCCCTGACCGGATTTTAAGGGGAAAAGTAATTTACCTCTTGTGAAACTGCTTTAAGATCGGAACACTTCCTTTGGAATTGCTGTTATTTCATTCAATAAATTAGCATTGTTTAAAATTAATTAAAATGAGGATTTTTCTTCACCACTAAGAAAGCAGAGAAAATTGGAATGAAACATCGAATTGTTTAGGTTGGGCAAGACCTCTAAGATCAAGTCCAAACATAAAACAAGCACTGCCAGGGCCAACACTAAACCCTGCCCCTAAGCACATCTACACATCCTCTGAACCTCCAGGGCTGGTGATTCAACCAGCTCCCTGAGCAGCCCCTTCCAGTGTCTGAGCACCCTTTCCATGACAAAATTCCTCTTGATGTCTGTCCC
>JANRGV010000073.1:57910961-57944718 GCA_024734035.1 Alethe castanea
CAGCACCCCCAGGGCCTTTCCCAGCTTTGCAGCCCCTCTGCCCCAGCCTGGAGCTGCAGGGCTTGGGGTGACCCAAGGCAGGACCGGGCCCTTGGCCTTGTTGACCCTCAGAGCCCTGGCCTGGCCATGGCTCCAGCCTGTCCAGATCCCTGTGCAGAGCCCTCCTGCCCTCAGCAGATCCACACTCCCACCCAGCTGGGTGCTGCCCATGGCCTGTCTGGGTGTGCCCTCGATCCTCTCACCCAGATCTTTAATAAGGATTAAACAGGACTGGCCCAGTGCTGAGCCCTGGGGACTCCACTGGTGCCAGCCCCACCTGGATGTGGCTCCGTTCCCCACCAGGCCGGTTTTATACCCAGTGGAGCAGGGGCCCACCCAGGCTGTGGGCAGCAGTGTCCCCAGACAAAATGTGTGGGAGACAGTGTCAAAAGCTTTCTGAAGTCCAGGGAAACACATCCACAGTCTTTCCTTCATCCACTGTCACAGCAGGAGCTGGGATGGGCCGAGCAGGAGCTGCTTGTCACAAACCCACGTTGGGATTCCCTGGCTGTCCTGCATGTGAAGACACTCAGCTCTTGGGGGGATCCCATCCCATGCTGTAGACTTGGGTGTGTCTCAGTGGTGTAGCAGTCACTGGCTATTTCCCCTTGGATTATGGGGCTCCATTCTGCTCCCTGTCCCTGCCTTCCAGCTTGGGGGCTCAGTACAATGACAACAACCAAAAGAGTGAGGCAGAGGAAGTGTTGAGTACCTCAGCCTTTTCCTCAGTCCTTGTCACCATGTTTCCCTCTGCATCCAATAAAAGATGGAGATTGTCCTTGGCCATCTTTTTGTTGCTGATATATTTATTGTTTTACCATTTTTTACAGCTGTAGGCTCTATCTGGGAATGGGTCCTTCTACTTTTTTTCCCTGTATAAACCACAGCATCCTTGTAGTCCTCTTAAGCTTCTTGTCCTTCTTCAGAAATTCCTATTTTTTTTTCCTATGTTCAGATAAAGCTCTCTGAATATTACAACACAGGGTTGCCCCTGTGCATGTCAAATATTTCTAATTGTGTAATCTACATCAGACAAGTACATTTTTAAGATATGTCAGATTCCTAGATAGCTGAAGGATAGCTGTTAAACATCTACCTTTTTGGTATAGAAAGCTATATTGCAACAGTTTGCTTCCACCATTGCACTGTGGAGTGATTTTAAGACTGTGGGAAAATATAAATGTGGAATTTAGGATTGCTTGGATTTTGTTCACTTCAGGTAGGCACATGGCATATGAAGTATCAGTATGTGCTTTCCTAAACAAGAAGTAAGTTCATCTGTTCCTAAATTGGAAACATTAATAATAATGCACTTCATGCATATATGCACACATGTTGCATTAATTTATTAGTTTTGGAAGTGTTTTCATGCTTGTTTAAATCAAAATGGATTTGAATTTTCTAAGTAAAAGAAGGTAAAAAAAATTAAAAGAGAGGAAAATCAGAAAAGAACTGGCAGACAGTTAATCCATATGGCCTGATTACTCCTGGTATTTTGAGACAAGAATGTAAACCTGGTGAATCACTAAATGGGGTAACTCTTGGGTCTGACTGTAACTGGGGGACTCAGTAATTCAGTGGCTACTGTGAGAGCCTTTTTTGTTGTTTTTCAGGGCACCTGTTACATATCCTACATATTTTAGTCATGTTTCATCTGGGAGAGCCCCTAAACGGGATATTCCATTTCCTCAGGTGGCAAACACCTGCCTTAGGGGACTCCAACAAATACCAGCTAGCTGGAAGTGTGCAAGGGCATTCTTTCCCTTTAGCTGTCTGGGTATCTGACAGTGAGTAACTATAAAGATGCCATACATAGATGGGCATCAATTTTTTTTTTCCTTCTCGATTTGCCCCTTCTTGGCAGGTTTTATATTTAAAATGAGATTGTGACTGTACTGCAGACATAGGGGCTATTAGCTCCTCTTCTTTCTTAACCCTTCTTTCTGTGACTGCCAGCTATCAGTGTCTTAAATATGGGCTTAATAATGGCTGTATCTATAGTTTTGGATGCTGAGAATTGAAGAGACTGGGGAAACAGGTCTGAGACATCAGGAACTCAAGACCTTATCTCATTAAATCCCTAAGACTGTACTGAAAGTCTGTATAGTTCTACATCTGAACCCTCAGCACTGAATCTTTTGACTAATTATTCCAAATTAGCTTCTACCTTTGCTTATTTTATTATTTTTTAAAAATATCAGATGGGGTATAATCATTTGTCTTCCAGAAGAATGAGATAAACTATCTGCATTTGGTACTGGCATATTTTAAATTCAGTCTTTCATTAATTTTCTTCCTTACCTGTTACCTTCTTGTTTTCTTGTTATGAAGATAAAGTAGATTTCATTTTATTTTTCATTGTTTTATAACAGATTAATGTTTAGAAATGATCAGTTCCTATTAGTCATAGCTCATTCTTTCTTCTTTGCAGTCAGAGCTGTATGAAATCCTTTACTAAACAAAAGATGAATGATTTAATGTGTAACTCGAATTGCAAGAGAAATAATTACTGACAAAGGGCCATACTCAGATTTTTATCCTTCTTTCCTTTTGTGAAAACAATAATTTAATTTGATTCAGAGTTTCAAGAATGACAACCCTGGATGCAAAGCAAGTAAGGCAAACTTCCCCATGGAAGCAGATTGTGTGTTATGGCCAGTAGAGGATCTGAGTTGCATTGTTTCCATTTGTTACTTATAAGGCCTTGTCTTTCATTAAAAAAGACCTGGCTTCAATACTAAGAATGAAAACATTTAATTTTTTTTTGCATACTTTAATTATTTTTCCACACTGCTGTTCTCTAAAATCACACCACCCTCGCTTCTCTCACGTGGAAGTTAGACATAATATAAATCTTCTGATGCTCCTGAAGACTTCTGAAACTTGTTTTTTCCTTAGATCCTTTCCAAGTTATATTTGGCTCAGATGCCCAGGTGTTGAATGAAATTTCAAAGCCTGTAAACAAACAGTGCTCTGACAGTCATTCTGAGCACCAATGGCCTGATGGCTGCTTTTGTCCTTTCCCTTCCTGCTTTGGGTGGCCCTTTTGCATGCAAGGAAGAAAAGACAAAAAGGTCTGTGTTATTTCACAACTACTTTAGATGAAATAGTCAATATAAAAAAACCCCAAAAACAAAAAACAAAACCAAAAATATGAACTTTTGTGAATGCTTACTTGAAGAGAAAGTAGAGTTAAAGCTTATAGAAATACTCAGTAAAATATTTAATTACTTACTGAGGAAAGGCTAAAAAAGCAAATGCAGTGATTGGGAAAATTCAGCTTATGGAGTGGTGGGGAATGTAAAATATGAACACCTGAAGAACCTGCACACCAGGAAAGGTATGCAGTGTTTTTAATACTGTACACCCATGTTCACAGGACTGTAGCTAGTTCTGATAGTAGATTATATCAAGACCAGGAAAAATTAGACTTAAATGTCCAACACTGAGTTTTCTTGCGCTGGGAATCAGGATGTGTTGGAGTTTTGCCCATGCTGGCCACTGATAAATCTGCTTTTTGTGCTCCATGGCCCTTGACCAGTAACTCCTACCAGTATGGCTTTCAGCAACGGCAGTCCAGGCTTCTAAATACAGAATATGTGCTTTTTTTCAGGAAGAGGAGCAGGATTTAGAAGGGTGATTTGGTCCATTCTTTTCCCACTGAGCTTCTTGACAGTCACCAACCAATATCTGTTTATTTTCCTGTAGGAGAAAAATGACAACAGTTGTGGAGAAAAGACTGGAGCAAGTTGCATGTGTTTGTGAACCTTTGAAATTTATTTGGTAAGCAAAGGAATTCTAGTGAGAGAACTTGTCTTTCAGCTGCAAAAAATATATATATATAGGAAACAATAGGAATTAGGAGGTACAATGTGTATCAGTTCTGCACTTTTTGCAGCTAGGGTGTTTGCACGATGCTGCCCACTGATCCCATTGAAACACTGCTGCTGTTGAGTCAAACCACCACTGTGGCTACTGGGCTTTCCCCTTGAAGTCAAAGAGAGTAATTGGTGCCTACTGGTGGCAAGATTTGTGTTACTCAGCCTGGCAGCCTAGAGGCAGCTGCTGCAGTAAATCTTGCAGCTCTTGTGCTAACTGCCACCCCCAGCCCTGCAGGCAGTGCCAGGAGGGGTTGTTTCTGGGAGTGCCTATGGTTTTCTGCCCTGTTTGTTTGCAGGGGTGAAAACAAACTGTGGAGAGTCCCCTTGAGCTGGAAAAGAAGGAAGGCATTCTTTGGGTTAAAACGTTGAAATTGAACCAAGGCAATGGAGAATGAAATTTCAGTCTTTCATCGCTTGCCATAGAAAAAACCATGTGTGTTGATAGTTCTCCTCAGTCAAGTATCCCATGTTTGTACGGCTGCTTGTCAGATTGAGATGGGTACCAGTGGTTTAAAAATGAAAAACCTTCTGTTTTCACATAAAGGGCAGGTCAAATATGTGTGGTGCATCCCCACCTTTTGCAGTAGATCACACGTAAAACTAAGTAAAGCCTCATTTAATTGACAAAAGAATCCTTGGGCTACATATTAGCTCTTTCCAGTATTAGCTGAATAAAAGAAAAAGAAAACCCTAATAAATAATTAGGGAGGTAATATGTTTGACCATTATTTTTTTAGTATGACTTTTTTTCTCTTACTATTATAACAGAAATGATCCTTTCAAAGACAACTAAAGTGCTAATGATAGCTAAGAAGGTCATTCCTAGGAGGTTAAACTGGTTTAATTAGAATTTATGAGAAGGTTACTATAGGAGTGCAGAAAGATGTTAAGGGGTTAACCTATAAGAGATTACATTGTAGTCAGTGTTCTGTTAAAGTTTGAATTAATTTTTCCCATGGGTTTTTCACATTCTAATTTTCAACTAAATGAGACATCTGTTTCAGAAAAGGAAAATTTGCTATGGTTGTCATAGCAACTATCATTCTGTAAGAAAATTATTCCAATGGTTACTTTAGAACAGAAAGATAGAAATTCAGTACATAAAGCAACATCCGATTTCTAGCACAAACTCTGATAATTCAGCCCTTTTTGTGTGGCAGATTATTTGGCCTGCAAAACTTGTTCAAATGTTTTAAACATAAGGTTAATTGTGCTGTAAACAAATTCACCTCTGATATATTTTCCCCATTGAGGCTTCTATGTAGACAATCATTATTCTTATCAAAATAATAAAATGGTTGAATTTCAGTAGAGTGCTGGAGACACTCAAACTGTTCACTTGAAAAAGGTAAGACCTAAATCAAAGTACATTTCTACAGATGAGTGCTTCACTTCAAAGGTGAAATACATTAATGATGCATGTCTTTAATTGCCAAATAAATTTTTCTTGGGTTGGTTTCTGGTTTTTTTGAGGATAGTGGATTTTTCTCTTGTAGAACATACATGACAATATTTTCTTTGTCAAATGTAAAGTATTATTGAAAAATACATTATAAAAATAATTACACTTTTCCTGAGTAGGCGCTAACTGGGAATACAGAAAATCAGTACTCAATATAAAGAATTTGGGTTCTATCATATATGCAAATTTTAGACAGTTGTCTTTGCATGATATCCAGGTCACGGGCTCATTAGTAGGTATTAGATAAGAAGGCTTTTTCCCTACTCAGAAACTTTGATAGTTGTTTTGTAATAAATTTTCACAAGAGGGAATGTGGGGATTTATAAAATCCCTATGTGGTTATAAAGATGGTTTTTGCTTTGGGGGTGGGGGCACTGAAGTGGGATTTGTCTTTCTTCTCTCCAATGCAAAGCATGCCAACATCCTCCGCTGAATCCTTTCTTTGACCTGGGATATATATATATAATTATTTTTTTTTGCCAGAAATATTCCAGACATTTCCTTCCATCTCAGGATTGTCACAAAAGACAGCATAATGGCAAATCACACAAGTTGTAACATCTCCCCTTCACAAAAGAACAGCTCCAGCATGCATAACTTACCAGCCCCGCTGCAGTCACCACAAAGGGAGCGAGGGAGGGAGGAGGGAGGGATGGGGAAAGTGCTTCTTGTCTTAATAAGCAGATCATGCCTATTCATAAGGGGAAATGGGCTTTTTTAGAAAGTGGCTGTGTGTAGTCCAGCCCTGGTAGAAGCAGGCAGAGGCTCTCACAGCTGTATATGCAGTTTGTGGTCTGGATTTCAGCAGGATTGAGCTGACTTCTGCTGAGACCTGTGGCAGTCATGATTATTTCTCTTTAAAAATGCTTTGTTGTAGTCTTAAAATAATTATTCTGTGAGTTCTTGGCCTGTGCTTCTTGGGTAAACACTTGGTCTTTCCCCTTGGTTTATTTTCTGTGTCTGGCACACCTGTGGGATGGTGCTTCCCCTTGTTTCCCATTGAGGACCCGGGGACAATCCTGGCCCTGCCCAGGACCACCAGGCCAAGGGAGGGGTGGGTGTATATCCTTTGAAACTGTCAATGGCTTAAAACACATGGTTTACTGTACTGACACTTCTTTTGCCACCTATTTGCCCTTGCAAATATTTTCTGTCAGTGAGATCTTGCGGCTGGAAAATGTGCCCTGGGCATACAGACAATTTGCCAAACAGTTGTGTATTTTCCTCTTGGTGAAGAAATATACTTGGCATGTTAGGTGTGGAATGCCATCCCAAGGCAGGAAAGGATGAAGAGTTTAGAAAAAACCAACCACTGTATATTTTTACAAAGCCTCCCACTACTGCAATATCCAAGCACCTCACAAACTTCAGTTTGTTTTTTTTTTTATTTTATTTTCGGGGCATTCCTGTGTGGTAGAAATGATTTCCTTGTCTCGGTGGTGAGCTGAATGTAAGGAGGGGCAGATCCAGCTCCCCAGATCTTGTGTGGTTGCTGTGTGGCAGTGTCACATGGTAACATTGCTGGTGCCTTGCTGCGCAATAAGCCAGTTAGGAGAATCCCATAATTGCTTAGGAAAAGACCTCTGATGATTGAGTCCAGCCATAAACCTGATGCCACTAAACCTTGTCCCCAAGTGCCACATCTACACATCTTTTAAATACTTCCAGGCATGGTGACCTAGCCACTTGACCTATCAGTAAGGAATTTTTCCTGATATCCAATTTAACCTCCCCTGGTACAACTTCAGGTCATTTTCTCTTGTCCTGTTGATTGTTACCTGGGAGAAGAGACCAAATTCCCATCTTGCTAAGACCTCCTTTCAGGAATAGAGAGATAAGGTCTCCCCTGAGCCTCCCTCTAGACCCTGGCAGCAGGAAGGTGAGGAAAGACTGCTTGTAATGTTGAACAGGTAACCAGAAAAGTGTGAGTTTGTGGCCTGATGCAGGGATGAGTGTTTTTCTTAGCCAGCTGCCTTGGCCTGAGCAATGTTACTCAGAACAAGGTTTGTGCTTCACTGCTAGTGCTGTTAGCATCTCTCCTTCACACATCTTCTTCACCTCTCTCATCACAGCTTCTGGAGGCTGGGACATGTATTTCTGGTCCTGATAGCAGATGTTCAAAGTTTCACCTTTTTTTTTTTTTTTTTTCCCTGGGACACCTGTTTCTCAAGACCTTGGTTATCCAGGGCATGTGATGAAGAGGCAAGGGATGACAAAGAAAGTCTTTCAGTCATCAATAGTTGAGCATCTTTTTGTCTGTGGAAGGAAAACTTTCTGTTCATTGTTCTTCAAATATGGGTATGGCTACAAGACGTCAATCAAAAAATTATTTAAACTTCCAACCGAAAACTAACCCCTCAATTTTATGACCTAGAATTGGAGCCTAGTCAGCAAGACATAATTTAACACTGTGATATAATTGCTGTGAAATATAGTTTTTTAATCAATGGGATAGCAAGATACAGATAAATTATGTTCTGACTGGCAGCATTACAGTCCTGCTGCTCCATAATGAGCTGCTCCATAAGTACATTTTAAAAAATGTAAATGCCAGTCTGATAAGGAATCCTGACTATGGAAAGTCTTACTTAAAAGCAAGTCAACACACCAGAGGACAGAAAAATTTTGTGTGTAAGAGAAGCAGCAGCATTCTTGTTCTGATGGGATGTATCCAATTAGGGAAACAAAGCAGCAGAGACGATGTCTCTGACTTAGGAGCAGGCTCTGTCATGGTGCCAGGGTCTGTCCTGGCCCAGCTGGTCATAGGCTAAGGGCCAAACGTGCTGGGAGCCAATGTGAAACACAAATCACATGGAGGTGTCTGAGACAGCTGTTCTTCTAAATGTTGTGAGAGTCAGCGTGATAATCCACACATGGAGATCTTGGTATCCAGGGCTTGTAAGTAGCTGGAGCAATACTGTGAATATTTTACTGTATGCTGTCTACTGAAAGCAGGGAGGACTGCATGTATTTGCCATACAAGTTAAACAACACTGCTTGTATGGAAAGAGGGGATTACTGGGCACACAAAGAAGAAAATGAATGCTATTTGTGTCTTCAAATTCCATGGTAGTAAAGAGTCAACCTCAGTATTTTAATTAGATAACCAGTACATGGAAATAGCACTGAAGACATTCTCCTCCTCTCTTGGCAGGCAACCTTGGTTTTATGGCTGGGGCTTTAATCTTCCACGAGGCCAAGCACTATTAGAGAAATGGAACCTTATTCCAGATGGAATAGATATTCTTATAACACATGGACCACCGCTCGGTAAGAAAATAATAGTGCTCTTAGCTGTGTATTTCAGATGATTATATGGTAACTGATGGCTCTCCTTAGAAAAAGAGTGCAATCCTGACTTTCCAAAGTCAAAAGCAACATGCATACTGATTTCAGCAGCACCAGGACTTCAGCTCATGATTACTGATGCTATCTCTGCTCAATGCCAGGGAATTAAATAATGGCTTAAAAAAATAAAACATTAACACATAAAGCCATAATGAACTTTATAAATAATCAGGGTCTAGTTTTTCTATGCACATGTCTAATCTGCCACTAGTGAAATTACTAGACTGAAAGCATAGAGCCTATTTGAAGAGAAATGCATGATTAGGATCTTATTTTTTATCACTTTTTCCCTGACTTGCTACTGCATTCTCCCACCAACAAGTACTCAGAATTTCTTTTTTCCCTCACCATGCTGACTTTGGACACCTTCTGCCTCATGAACCCAGATGCTCCTCACTGTTTGCCTGTTCTTTGGACAGGATGGATGAATTCCTTATCTGTAATACAATTTGGCAACATGAACAGAGATAAAAAAGAAATAGTTTTGCATGTGTATTTCCAAATACTAATATAGCTTATATAAAAGCTATCTATCTATAATAGATTTCTCGTATTTCTAGAAAATTTTGACATTACCTTTGCTACAGAAATAATACAATCACGCAAACTTGCCCAGATTGAGGAAAGGCTTAAGGATTTTAGGCTTTTTTTTTTCAATGGATTTAACAAATAGCAGTCTATATTTAATGTGACTGTGTGTTTGACTCTCACTAATTTAATAAATAGACATGAATAAGAAGCATGTACTCAAGTGTTCTGCTGAGTCTTACTATGCTTTGTGTAAAATGAAGGCCGTTGGTTTCTTTAAACCTTTAGATTCCCCAATTTCCTGAAGCTAAAACCCTCGTCTTCCACCCTTTCTTCTCTTTCAGAGCTTGGAGGAGAAAGTATTTAAAGGGTTTGTGTTTTGTTTTCTTTAGAAAGACATGTTTGCATTCCACTGCTCACTAATCCTGGGGGAAAGTAGCTCTTTGTGAGCAGAGTTTCTCACAGTTAGGGGTGTGTGTTTTGATTCTTCACCTAAGTGGAGTCTCATGCCATGCCATGGACTGATTTTAATATGAGCCTGTTTTGTAAAAGTGGATGTCAGAAATTGAGTGTTTCAGCCGTGAGATATCACCTCCAACCCATTGGTATGGGGGTAATCCCTGCTAGGATCCAAGGCACAATGCTGTGTCTTTCATGTAGTTTTATTTATAAGTCACATTTAATACTTTTTCAGAAGCTTTTTCAGCACTTTGAAAACCCCTTTTAAAGCCAGCTGATCAGCTGTAAAACCATCCAACCTTCAGCTGACTGAAGATTCACTTGAAATTTAATGTTGGAAAGTGAAGAAATTCAACCACCTTGCTACTTTAGTCACCAGGCCTCCCAGTAGCCTCAGGCATCAGCAGAGGGAGGAGGACCCCTAAAGAGCACTGCAGAGCTGGCACTCAACAAATAGACTTCAGTAATAAATTTAATAGTAGATTTAATAATTGAAAAGTAAATTAATAATTGCAGTAATTCGGAGGAAGGGCCACCCATCTCCAGTGATTGTAATGGAGTAATGTGAATTCCACTCATCTCCACAGCTCAGTATGTATTCTCTTTTTTTTTTTTTTTTAATTCTTTATCTTCAACCATCCCCCAAGAATGTATTTATTTATTTATTTATTTTCAGAAGTTCCTGTTTCTTTGTCTCTCTCTTGTTGATGCATTAATAGACGGCTCAGGCACAGAACCCTCTGCCTGAGGGCATGAGCTGCTGGTCTTCCTGAAACCCATGGCAACAAACACAGGACACTTCAAAGAACTTAGCACTGTGCTTAACTTTCAGAACCACCTTATTGTGCAGCTCTGTCCACAGACCTTTTGGGAGACAGGATCCTCTTTGACCCTCCCAGCCAATTATTTTAACCAGAAAGCTGATTCCTGTTCTGATCTTGGAACTCAGAACCTCACTGGAGTTGTTCCTAATGATCAGAAATAGCAATCAGGCCTCTTGCAAATTCTGTTTTTTGGTTTTTTTTCTTTTTCTCCAGCATAGATTCCTAAATTCTGTCCATCATCCATTTTTTGTGCTGCTTTCTCATTCCCTCACTTCAAAAGAGCGTGCATCCCTCTGAACGAATTAATACTACGTTGTTACATAGATTTGAAACGGTCTGATTTAGATGCAGAAGCACCATTAAGAGTTAATTAACTTTGTTTTTCATTTAGCCATGTAGCAAAAATCCAAGTAATTTTTCTCTTCTGTTTTAGAGTAGTGCTTTGGGATGAAACAAGGGCAGGGATTCATGGGAGGTTCACACAGGATGAAAAAAAAAGGTTAAAACAGCAATTTTTTTGACCATTTTATTAGCAACCTGTTTATTATTATTAAAAAAGATATTCAGTATATTTCACAGCTTATGAAATACAGTATTTGTGATTATGGGATCAGTGTTAATGCTCATTTCCATATCAGCATATTTTTTTTTCTTAAAGATCTCCATTTATGATTCTTTTATTTCTCTTCCAAAAGTTCACTTTCTTTTCTTTGTTTTTAATTTAATTTCACCTTTAAGTCTTTATTTGCAGCTGTCTGCTTGATAGTCTGTGACAAAGATTTATACTTTCCTGACAGCTGCAGAAACCTGTTTCAAGTAACCAAACATTAAAAAACCCCTAAGATGAACTCTAATTGTTAGCTAGGTGTAATCAATTATTCTTAGTTTGTGTAGTCAGGTGTACATAATAAGCTGCAAACATATGGGAAGGCTTCAGAAGGGTGATAATGCATGTAAACAAAAACATGTTCAACATAAATAATGCTTAATTTAATGGAGAAGTTAATTTTACAGATTTTTGTTGTGAAGTTTTTGAAGTGGAAATACTTTTGGCTTTATGTTCACTGCAGACATTTTGACAATTAACTGTTTCAAATCATTGGAGTAATAAAACCTATGACTATAATATTTTTATTCTGAAAAAAAAAAAAAGAAAAAAAATGAAGCATGATTTTATTCCAGAGGAATTGCTGGCCTCTCTTTGACATCATAAATACTGTTTTTCTCTGGTGAATTTTGACCTCTCTTTGATGGCAAAAAAGAATTCAGCAGGAGTGAGTACTCCTTAGTCTGGCTGTAGTTCAGCAGGGCTTTCTTTTTCTACATCCCCTGACAGGTGCCAAACAGCACCTTCAGGTCTTTGACCATGATCAGAACTTCCTCTTTTTGTACTTAGGATGCCCCATTCCCAACTTTTTTCTGAAAACTGAACTTAGCTGTCCTAGTAGCTATGAAACAAGTGCAAACTTTTGCCATTTTGGTGAAAACTCACAGTTTACCAAGCCCAGTTTTCAAGCACTGGCAGCTAAAGCAGTATTTCTCAATGTGTGAACCTACCCTGAAGCTAGCAAATCTGAGAGCTTTTCCAAGAGCTTGAATACCACCCTTCTGGCATTTTAAACCAAATAAGTTGGCTGCTTAGCCATGCTTGAGTGGACATCAAAAGTAAATGTATGAAAACCAGGTCCAGGCTCTGTACCTCTGGCTAAAAGCACAATATATTCACACTACTGCTGCAAATCCAATAGATGCAAAGCTATGACAGGCACACAGTGAAAATATCAGAACAGAATAAAAGCAGAAAGATTTTATCTTTTAAGTTTCCAAATTTGAGCCTGATGAAAATGACTGAACAATAGAAAGAAAACAGATTGGTTATTGCAAACACTCCAATACAACATCCTTCTTATACTACAACTTGGAAGGAAACATGAGACTTCAGTTGGCAGTAAACTTCCCCCAGCAGTATTTTTAGACAAAGAAGCAAGTTGATGTAACATTTCTGCCTATTTTCATAAGAAATACATTTTTACACATTTTTTGTGCAAGTAAATGAAGCACTTAAACACATCTTCTGCAAAAGGCCTGAGTTTCTCTTCCTATCTGAGATCCATCAGTTTAGGCAAGTGGGGCTTGCTGTGTCAAGAAGTGGTTTAACTTGAGGATGTTATTTTTTGGGCATGCAGTAGATTCCTCACCTGAGCTCCACTACTGTAGGATTCAGTGTGATAACAATATAGTTGTAGTACTGGCAACACAGATTCCATTACATTGGTTCAAGTGTTCAATCTAAAGAAGTAGGCCCCAGGACTGGTTTTAAATAGTTAATGTTCTTTTAAATTCTTTAAAGGCTCTCTTTGGACTTTCTTCTTTTTCCACCTCATTGTCTTCAGGAAGAAAATGAGTAAAACCTGTTTTGCTTACCAAGGCAAACACAGTTTTTGCTATTTCAGTTCTTCTGTGGCTGTTGGTGAAAAGCCATGAGATATGAAACCTCAAAAATACTGTATAGCAGCACAACTTTGTGGATTACCTGTCTTCTCTTAAAGCTTTCCTTTCTTTTCCAAAGGTTTTCTAGACTGGGTTCCTAAGAAAATGCAACGGGTAGGATGTGTTGAGCTGCTGAACACAGTCCAGAGACGAATACAGCCAAGGCTTCATGTTTTTGGACATATCCATGAAGGTCAGAACATATTTCTTTATAAATATATATATATATTTTTAGAAACTGCAAACAGAGAAGGCTTAACCAGCATTTTCAAACTTGAATGTCTGAACTGAAGCACTTCTAGAATTCAGATACATATTTAGCTGCATATATAGAGTTGAAATTGGCTGATACCCACATTTCAGTACTTTTGTACTTGAGCTTATCTTTCATTTTCTACATCTATAAAACAGGTAGATGCTTCCTTCACAGGGATGAGTAGAGTGAGTTTTAAAAAAAGAACACAAGTCCAGTAGTGACAGAAAGGGACTAAATATTAGGATGGAGAGATTTGTTTTTCCTCAGCAGAATCTGTACTTCACAGTAATTCATGAAAAATCTCTGTGTCTCAGCTTCTGTGTTTGTAAAAGGGGTAGGAATGTTTTGAAGGCTGCTTCTAAGGCTTGGTCTTCAAGGTTGTACAATAACAGTTGTCTTTCCCCATCAGTGTATACATGAAGTTGAAATCAAGAGGGATGTCACCACTGACTCGTGTAGAAGTTCCAAGGTATTTATGGATGCTTTGGCAGGGAAAACATTTTGTGCTCAGACAAAGCAAAGCAAGCAGTTCTATTGACTATATGATGTTTCACTGGGAAAAAAACATGAGTTCCCTTTCACACAAGGCAGTAAATGGTGACAGATATCCACTGCTGAAGTCAGTGACAGCAGGAGTTCATCTCCAGGAAAAGGGAAAGGCAGAGTAAGGCAGCAAGGCTCCAAGCAGTGCCCCCACTCCGAGCAGAAAGCAGTGGGCTGTGCAGGAGTGAACCATTGGTGTGTAAGTGTGCATTATCAGCTGCTCAGCCTTTGGCAATGTTCACTTACTGGCAGGAAAAGATACTCCACAATTGCCAGTTTCTGCTTCTGGGACTGCTCCAGCCTTTGCTGTAGGATCTCTGTGGGTCTCACCAGTGTAGAGATGGAAATACTGGAGGAGCTGGCATTCAGACACTTCTGGTTTTGTGAAGAACCCTTCCCAAGATATCCCTCTCTGACTTGCTGCTGGGGGCTTTCACCATGGAACATTAGAAGTGACATTGCTGGTGGTGTAAAATTAATGGATAAGATGTTCAGACCATTATTTTATAGTTCAAGGATTAGGTCCATTCTCCTCATGTGTCTCATCTGCAGTGACCTGTTAAGGCCTGGTTTATGTCCAAAGTGCTGTTAAATCACAGAGTAAACAAATAATGCTGCTCGAGCAGTCTTTGATATTCCAACCAAGAGAGCTGGAGAATATAGTTCAAACTCATTGTCATTTCAGAAATTGTAAGCCAAGAGGGTTGCAGGGGATATAAGCAAACAGCAAGCCATGAAGCTTCAGGCAGGTAAACAAAATCACATCTGCTAAAACCAAGCCCAACTTTGGCTCTCGGGAGAAGAGAATGGCACCTCCATAGAATGGTAAATCCTGTGAATTAATGTAGTTGGCACAGTAGGTATCAAAACACAGAAACAAGGTACTCTTCTTGTTAACTATCATAATTTAGAGAAAACAAATGGAGAACAGCAGAGCCTGTTTTTCAGTGGGATGCTAAATCTCTGCAGAGGAGAATTCCCACTACAGGCAGCCTGTGCAAACGAAGCTGCACTTTGCAGAGAGAATGCATGATTTGAACAGATGAGTTCTTCCTCTGTGTGAGCATAGCTACATCTGCAGCAGTCATTTACTGAACATCTGGGGGGAAGAGGTGCTTATAAGAGATGTTTCTTCCCTATTCCCTCTCTGAACTACCATGTCTGCCAAAAAACACCTCTGCACATGGGCTTGCTGCTGATCCACCCGTGGAAGGGACAAGCAGCATGGCAGGGGCTCTGGCTAAAATTCTGATTTTCCTATTATAGCCAGTACTCCACTGAGGTCATGGCCAGGGAAACTCTGCTGGCAGTGGGACAGGAGTGAAAGCTGCAGCATTAGGAATCTTCCAGCAAAAGGAGTGTGCTAGCAGGCTGATTCTGTTCTCTCCAAATGTGTAGCTGAGGAGACACAAAGTCCCAGCCGTAGTGCTGACTGTCCTCCGTGCATTTTGTGTCTTCCTCGGAACAGTCGTTCTGTGGCAAACAGAAAGGGATTTAAAGAAATGCTGGTGACAGGAACCTGACAGAGTTTTCTTCCCTCCCTGGTCCCTAATTATAATGTGGTTTTTCCATGGAGGTGCAGGAGGCCCTGCATTATTCAGGATGTTTTAAGGAACCAAAAAGAAAGGCATTTGGCTACTGTTTCTTTGTTTGCAAATTATGCAACTTTCAGTGCTCTGAGAGACATAAAATTGCATTCAGAAAAACCACAGGGTCCTCAGTACCTAGGATTTGAATAGCTACAACTCAGTGTGTATTAGCAATGAATACACTTCCCTATTAACTTTACGAAAGGTGAAATTGATTCTTAGCACAAATGCTTTCTACCAGGTGATTTCTCAAAAATCATGTATTTCTGATGATGAATACATTTCTTCATATTGATCATAATATTTCCGTGTACGTTTCCAACATTAAGCTTTTAGTTTTCATGTGACCAAGCTTATGTTTTTTCCTAGTGATTCATTAAAAGATTTTTGACAATGGAGAGCGTGTCTGTTTTTTCATAACACCAAGGCTGTCAAAGGGCTTCCTTTTCAATTTCTGAAGCAGCATTTCACTGTACTTCTACAGGCATTAGAGCTGGAAATCTGGTTTTCTGCAGATTTAACTCTGGAGTTGTTTGCTTCGGGTGTCTAGCCAGACATGAGATGTAGCTGGAGGTTTTTTACCACTGGTGAGGCACAGGGATGTGTGTGCTCTCCTGTGGAAATGTTCTGGTGTTTTAGGGTGTGAATTCACCTTGTCTGTTAGACAATGCATTCAGTAATAAAGCCATTTTTTCTCAGGCGGGGCATTTTAGTGCCTTTCCAGTTTGGTCAACAAGTTCAAAGCCATAGCAAGAAGAGGTTTCTACTAGGCAAATCCTGCCCAGATGCACATGTACACATGCTTGCCTCAGTCAAGCAATGCTTTTTCTTCATTGGTTAGTTAAAGGATGTTCAACACAGGCCAGGAAAAAAAAGGTGGGAAGATTAAAATTGCCCAAAGTTTGCTGTACTGATGACTGCAAGCCTAAACAATCAGGAGCATCCTTTCTAAAACCTAAAAGATTTGAAGAGAAAAATCTCTGCAGAGAAAAGTATCTGTCTTTCTGAGGAGGTTTAGTGGGCTGGCTGCCAGAGATAATAGCCACTAGCTCCTGAGGGCCCATTTTGCTTTTCTTACACAATTTAAAAAGTTCTGCTGTAAGACAAAGATTGTATTGATTCAGTGAACATTTACATCTTGCACAAAGAGAATTTAAAAATTCCTTCTGAGTAATAAAAAATGTGGCACTTATCATTGTGTGATAAAGGTAATTAAAAAATAGAGAAGATAACAAGGAATAATGAGAGTAACCAGAATTTTTCTTCCTTTGTAGGTTATGGTGTCATGGCTGATGGAACCACCACCTATGTGAATGCATCTGTGTGCACTGTGAATTACCAGCCACTTAATCCGCCTATAGTTATTGACTTACCTACTCCAAGGAACACATGATTATAATGAGGATTTAAAGTTGTACCCAACACATTAGCAACTTTATATTGCTGGCTGAGAATCCCAATAGGGAACCATTCAACAAAAAAAAGCAAAATCCTTCTTTTTTTCCCTGCTAGTTCTTCACAGATAAATTTAGAGTAACAAAAGTGGACAAGGAATAAAGACATTTTGGTGCCAGAAACAGATTAAAGACTAACATTTCACCATTAAAATGTTTGTGAACACAGAAAAGTGAATGCATTCCACATATATATATATATATATATATACATATATCTATATCTATATATATATATATCTAGTAGGGGCTTTTGTACATACCGTATACTGGACTTATTAAAAGAACAATGTCTTTCAAAGGAGTGTTTCTTTAAGAAAGTTTGCAGTTTAAACATAAGTGTTTAGACTAGGATTTCCTCATTTCAGATGTTTTCCAGTGAGCTCTTGATGGTAAAGATGTTTTCCCCTAATCAACATGGCAAATATAAAAGATGGTGTACAAATGACCAGTCACAGGAGGAAAGCTATTTCTCCAAGTCCTCCAGGTCTAAGTCTTTGCATCTATTCAAAACCAATGCAATAGAGGCCCTAATTCACTGTACTGAAATGAAGTTTTACTACATCTGGCATTACAGATGGCAAGGGAAATGGTGCATATTGCCAGCATGCTGTAAACAGCTCTACATTCAAGAAGGGAGACTGTGTTAAGTGCAGTATAAACTCAGGAATTTGTAACCTGGCCTCGCCTGTTTAAAAAAAAAAAAAAAAAGAAGAAAAATAAAAAAAAGGAAGGATGACATTTCCCTTAAAAAAAAAAATAGAAAAATATAACGGTGTTTTCATATGATAATGCGATATGTGATTGTATTTAAGGAAAAAAGAAAGAGAAGAAACCTGCAAAGAGCCCACCCTATGATTGGTAATGGTTATTTTAAATAAAACCCACTGGGACCATTGGTTTAAAACCTGCTAATGGGACATGCAGCCAATGATGAGATTACTGGTTTGAATCTGGCCCTGGTCAGGAGTTCTTAAATGCCATTGTGACCATTTTTGTCCTTGGGAAGCAGAGATGGCAAGGGGAAGGCACCAACCCAAGGTGTAGTTCAGGCACTGGCTTTTGGGTGGCTGTGAGTAATGGGTACACACCAAAGTGTGCAGAGCAGAGGTCACCTCAGGGGACCTGGTACTGCTCTTTGCCCACTCATGGACACTGCTGAGACAGGCCCAGCACAAACCCAGTAGAAACCCATCTGTTGTGCTGCTTTTGGCACCAGGCAAAGCAGGGGACGTGTCAGGAGCTGGTTGGGATGGTCCACAGCCATGGTACTGCCCGTGCAGCTCTCCTGCAGTGTCAGCAGAGGTATTGAAGCTGCTGGGATTTCAGCCCTGCCCTAGGCAGAAGCTTAAGAATTGGTTACAAAGCCACCAAAAAACCCCAAGGCTTCAGACATGTCCTGCAAGAAACTGATTTCTGCCTTGAACTAACAAGCATGTCCTTATGACTTGATGGAGATAATTTTTCTGCTGTATGCTGAATGTGGACATCCTGAATTTGGGGCTGACAGCATCTAGACATTAATCTTGTTCACACACAGTGGGCAGACCACAGCACTGCCAGCTCAGAGTTGGTTGCAGGTGTGTGCATAGCCCACACCTGCTCACACGCATTGGAGAATTGTGTGTGTTACATAGATGTAAATGTGAAATTTATGTAAGAGCTGCATGTACATTATACACATAAACAATTTAAAATACCTGTGTTGTAAAAGCAGGCCATATGAGCTTCAACTCTGAGCAAGGTGGGCACAAACTCTGCTTTTCACTGGCTTCCCACGTGCAGCAGCTCTTCCAGATGCTGCCTGGAGCCAAGATGTTCAAGCCCAGTAACTGACTCATGCTTTGGACCCACAAGAAGCCCCCAGACCCCCAGAAAACATGACAAGTCACAGGTCTGTCATTTCTTGTAATCTGTTGGGTGACCTTTTGTCTAAACTAATGTGCTGATTTTCTTCCTGAAAACAAAGCCCAAAACAATTGGTGACGCCTGCAACTGGTTTTTGGGTGAGTGGTTCACAAGTGCGTGAGCAGATTAATTCAGATGGGGCCACTTTTGTCAGAGCTACTGGTGTAGAAATTTCAGGATCAGCTCCTAAATCAGTAAGAACTGAAAATCATAGTTGAATATGAACCCCTGTCATCATTGAGAGGATGAACAATAGCATGTAGTTAGAATAAAAGTGGCTTAGCTAGTCACAATTCAAGTGGTTTGCAACAAATGTGGCAGGAAATTGGCTGTATGTTAAAGTCTGAAATGTTTACATTTGCTCATGGCACTTAAATGTTAAAGTGAAGGGAAGAGGTCCTTTTATTAGCCTCAGCAAAATTTCTATGTCAACCATAAAATATTCTCTTAAAAATAATTTTTCCTAAGGTATCTTCCAAATACTGTGTATTTTTATGTGGAAAGGATATGAAAGCAACTGTTACTTCAAAATATCATTTAAAGTACTTGAGGTATGAAAGCTTAAAGATTATTTAATCATTTTGACATAACTTGAGTGTTGTAATTTTTGGTCAAGCATGTTAGATGAATAAAGTCTTAAAAAAAAACCGAACAAAAAAAAACACACAAAAAATAAGATCTCTTAATGTTGACATGTGATCAGCCCTATGTTGGAATGACTGCTATCTTCTCCAGGGATAGGAGCCAGGCTATGGGACATTAAAGTTGTCATGGAGGGGGATCAGCAGAGGGTGCCCTGCTCTGTCCCCCAGCTTCCAGCCACATCTCCTGCAGTGGGTAATGAGCTCCAGGCTGGGATTGCAGAGAGAGGGGAGAACAGCAACCACTGCCTGAAATGGATGTATTTTGGTGGGAGAGTGTGCCAGGTGTGTCTAGAAGGGAGGGGAAAACTATGGTGGGTGTGCTGCAGCACAGCTCTGGAGAGGTCAAGAACTGGGATGCCATCCTTTGGGAGAGGGGAGCAGTTGGGGGAAGGAGAGTTCCTGCTCTGAATTGGGTGTAAGGACACATCTTCACAGAGAGGGAGGTTAAGGCTGGGTTAATATAAATATTTTTATTTTAACTTTATGGGACAGAACAACCTGAGTTTCTGATCTACCTCAGATAAGGGAGGCGGTGAAAAGGAAGATGTCCACAAATGCAGCTGTGCAGTTATCAGCTCCATTTAAATTTGGGCTGCCCTCTCAAGTAATTTCCTGCCCCACCTCCCCACTGCTGACCTTCACTGGTATTTATCCAGATGACAGTGCTCCTGAAGGAAGGTGTGCTGATGTGTATCACTAATATGTGCATTCCCATCACCAGGCAGAATTGTCGGCCGAGATTAATTCTGGTTCATTTCAGCAATGAATAGGGGAGATATCACTGCACGTCAATGGGGGAAAAAAAAAAAAGAAAAAAGAAAAAAAGATGACAAGATTATTTTTACCTCCCTCAGTCACATACGGCTGAAGATGTGAAATGTTCCTTGACTAGAAGGAAGGAGCAGGCTGGAACTCAGCAGCCACCCAAGCAGCTGCTTTTGGTGGCCCAGGAAGGATCAAAAACCCTGTCTCGGGGTCATGCTGGGGACACAGAAGGTGGGAAGGTGCTCTGGTCTTGCTGCAGGAGGGAGCCAGAGGAGATGAGAAGTGGTTTGTCTTTTCCAGTCACTGACTGCTGCCAACAGTTAATGCAAATACTTCAGAGGAAGGAAGAACAAGACATCCCTTAGAAGGCAATTTTTGGAATAATCTGCCCATGGGGATCTTTGCCCCCCTCCCATTTATTGCTGTTTGTGTGAAAATTTCTCTCTTAAAACCCATATTACTGCTTTCTGCTCAAGTAACTCACACAGAGCAAATATAACTGCAAATGGTCTTTCCTTTCAGGTACATTCCTGTCCCTTTCTTGCAAGTCTCTCTGCATCTGTGATTTTAGTGATATTTTGGAACAGGGAGCACCCTGGATGATTATGCACAGTGCATTAGAACAACAGTATTTCGCTTATCCTTGTATGTGTGCTGCTGCTTGGGTTTGTTGACTGTCCCTTTGCTCTCTTTTTATGTAAAAAGTGAAAATAGGAGCACTTATACGTACCTCTTTTGTGCCATTTGTTATTTTGTATATTGGCCATTATGTTGCTTTTTACTCACTTCATCTAGAAATTAAAATAATTTCCATTCTAGCTAGACTCTATTTCTAACTCCCTTACTTTCCCATCTTGGAAATGCTCCCCTTCTCTCTTTTTGATGTGTCATTTGGGAGTTGGTGAGAGCAGCAGTGCCAGCAGAAGACTTCCCCTTCCTTCCTATCCAAGCATTTAGACACATTCTCTGCTACTTCCTCTCCTGACTTTTATCTGATATCTTCATTTTTTTAGGAGTTTTTGGGATAATAGCATATATTTGTAACCCCCAACGGACTACTGTGGTGAGCTGCCCAAGGCCCTAGCTCGGTTTTCTCTCCAAGAGGTGAGAGCTGATCTGGACTTACCACAAACATCACCCCATCCTCTCAGGAAGCCTTACCCAGGCTGTGTTTTTTGGGGGATTTTCTTCCCCCACTCTGGCCTGTTCCCCTGGCTTTGGTGGTGGAGAGTACCTCATCCACCACATGTGGGGAGCTGAGGGTGCTGCTGGGTGGGATAAGGAGCTGTGTGACGTTTGCACTGCCTTCATCCTGCTTTTGGGATTTTTGTTTCTTAGCTGCTGCCCAAACCATGACCCTTTCTTTGCCTCCCATGAATAGCTCTTCCACAAAGGTCTTTATCAAAACCTTCACAATTGTCTACACCAATTATATCAGTGATAGCTCTTCTGGGCAGGACTTTGATGTACAAAAGCTTTCAAATAGATTAAAGGAACGGGCTTTTCTTTCGCATTGTTTCCCCCCTTCCAGTGAAGTGCATTCCCTCTCCAGAGCATAATGGACTAAAACTGAGCAGAGCAATTAACCTCACCACATGCACTGGGTCTGTGCACACTGTGCCCTGGTGCTCTCTGCTCTATCCAGGGCCATGTGGGCCTGGTTAGTGGACAGATGCTTCCTGCTGTGGGAAATGAGCCCATTCTCTCCCTTGGAGCTCTGGTCCTGCCTCTGCATGGCCTTGGGGACAGGGGGACAGCCATGGGAAACAGCAAGGCAGACAGGTTGCCTGTTTGGAGTACTGTCATTACATTTACCCTGTCATTCTCTCTGTGTTCTGAATGGGGTGAGCAACTTGAGCAGGGCCAGATGGGAAAATGCTGGTTGCTATAAACACGTTGCAGCAGCTTATGGTAGAATGGAGCTTCAAAATCAGAGTAAGGAAAAAGCTTTGCCCAACCACATGAGCTCCACAACACCCAGGAAAGGCTGGGGAGAGTCGAAGGTGATGTTAAGGCACTCTCCTACAAGTGCAGCCCCAAGTGCCCCTTTCTCACTGCAGTTAGAGCCTGGCTGTGGGGGCCAGGGCTAGCCCAGCTCACTGACAAGTGCCAGTCGGGAAAACCAGAAGATATCAAGATTGGTGGTACAAAACTTTCCACAGAGGCCACTGGAAGGGTGAGAAGGGGTCTCAAAGGGTGCTGAGGTGCCTTCTCTCAATGACTGCTCCCTTGTCCACAGGGGAATGTGTCCTGGTGGGGACCCTGCCTGTGGGGGAGTGGGGCTGAAGCTGATGGAGGGGACATGGGGACTCCATCTGTACCTCTGCAGGGCACAGAACCAGGTGGCCCCAGTGTTGTGTGCTGTGAACTTCAGAGTCAGCCTTGTCCCTGCTGGGTTTCTGTTTCAGCCTGGTGGTGCTGCTGCTCTGCTGAAACACAAGGGACAGAAAGCAACAAGGTCAGGTCCTGCATGGCCCTGCACCTCCAGTGTGCTGAGGAGGCATTTGTGCACACAGAGGTACTCTCCTCTGTGCAGTGTAATAACCCACAGTGGCTAATTTCAGCGTCTCCTGCCAGCTTTCCCTCCCACCATGATGACCTGGGCCAAATTCTCCAGAAATAATAAAATTGTGCAGGATAAAGCAGTTTAATACAGGTGATGAAACCTGTATTTTTATGTTTTTCTACTCTTTGCTAAGGCTGTTGCATGGCACAGCCATTCTGGTTGTGTCTGTTACATGGTATTTTAAAAAGCTGCTTCACATGTGTCAGTTACTGATTGTGTTGCCTTTATCAGCAGCTCCTGTGCTTCCCATGTGCTTCCCTGTGCTTCCTGTTGGTCCCTGCTATTTCTCAGCACTCACACTGAGGTGCCCTGAGAAGCATCTTGCCATGCACACCTCCACTCTGGATACCTCTTTGGGGTCCCCAAGGGTGATGGATGAGGGTCAACCCATCCTGGCCTTGTTTTTGAGCCCACAGACAAACCTCAACACCCTCCCCAGCAGCATTAGCTCCAAAGACCTGCAACAAGCCAGGAGTGGTGGAAGAAAAGGAGACAGGTCCTTCTGCTTGGGGTGAGCCTGGGGACAACTCCTGGCATAACCCCAAGTCTCTCCAGGGGAGCCAGTAGCTGCATATGGGGTAGGTTCCTTCCACTGGGAAGGAAGAGCCCTGCTCTAGGGGGAATGAGACAGAGCCAAGGCAGAGCAGGACAGCAAGGTAAAGCATGGCAGGGCTGGCAAAGTCTCCAGAGAAAATGGCCCAGTGGGGTCCACAGCACTGGAGTTTGTTCCATCATTTTGTGAAATGGTACAAACATCTGGCACCCCAATAACCTTGTGCCCTGCCCGTGGTGTTTCCCACCCCTCATTCACACACCAGGGGATGCAGCACCTCTGTCCTTGCTTGCAGTTCTCTCTAGTGACATACACAGGAAAGAGAAAGCTGCCCTGGAGCCACCAGGGAGTCATGAGAGGAGCTACTTCCAACCTGCTTCCCATCACCTCAGCCTGTGCTCTCTGGATGCCCATCTCTGGGCATGGTTTACCCCCATGCCTTCAAAAGCACCTTCTTTTCCCACCTGTTCCAGCTGGAATGCAGTGTAAACATAATTATGTTTATTGCTTGTTCAGAAGGAAATAAAAACTCTGAAGAGTTACCTGTCCGGTTCGTTTCTGCAGACACCCTTAACAATAATTAATCATAGGTATTAACAGGGGGTCAAGAGACTTGTCAAAACTGCAGCTCTCGAGTGGTAAACAGAGCTCATGCAATTAGCAGTCTCCACTCTGAAAATGCCTGGATTGATTCATTGTTCCTTCTAACACCTAAGAAAGTCAGGGAAGTAATAAATCATGAAAATATAGACAAGGCACTCAGCAAACTATGATGAAGACACTTCATCAGCTGCCTGCAGCTCTGCAGTGTGTTTGCACTGGAGTCAACACTGAGCTGGTTGCATGACAGCTGGAACCACCAAGCACTCACAAATGCTGCAATAAACTCAGAAATTTTGTGCCCTCCTCGGAGTTAAAAGTAGGGTATTTCTTAACTGCTTTTAATCCAACTGCTACCAAGCTTGTGCCATCCCTTAAAATAAAGGCACAGGAGCTTTTAGTGCACAATTTTTAATCAGAATAGTAGAACTTTCTCTGCCACAAGGCTGTTTTGCCACAAGGCAAAAATTTGCTAAAGGAAAAAAGGACAATAGTGGCAGAAGAGGAACAGTTCCTCCAAACTTTGAAGCTGGTGTTATCTGTTAGAAATAACAAAAGGAGCTCAAAGCTGGGAGATGGAAAACAACAAAATGTGCGAAAGCAAATTCCTTGAATGGGGCTCTCAGAAGTGCTGGTGATGTTTTGTGCTCCCTAATGGCTTTGTTTCTGTTTCTGAGTGAAAAAAGGAGAGCATACTTTAAAGAACAGCCTTATCTTAGTAGTCTCTGCTAGGCATTATTAACAGTGATTGTGTTCTACAGTTGTGATATTGGTCTAGAAATCATCAGGAACTCACAGCCTACATGTAGACTTGAAATAGGAAGGTGTTATGTGTGTTTTTATTTTTTAATACAGAGAAAATAAAGACTGTTTTTATTCTTTACAAGCTCCTTGTAGGCAGTCACTTCTCCTGACTCCTTGATTCCACCGAGGCTTTTCCTTTCCCATGTACATGACTTCAGAGAACTGTGAAGCTGCTCCCACAAGAGGAGTGGGATTTACTCTATCAGAAGCCCAGGGTCCATTGAATATGGAAACCAGCTGTGAGGAGCTAGAGGACCCAAGTCTCTTTTCCAAGTTGCTCAGGCCAGAGCACCTCTGGAAATAGCCAGTCTAACCTCTTGCTTTAGGCCGTGGAAGCTGCTCAGGGCTTCTCCAGCTGAGCTTTGAGTATCTGCAAAGATGCAGAGCTCATCACCCCTCTGGGCATCTGTGCTGGTGTTAACCACCCTCATGGTGTAAAATGCTCTGTCCTGTGGAATGGAAAGCTCAAGCCCTGCATTCCCAAGGAAAGTCACCTGCCCATGTGGCTACACAGTGGCATCCTTCAGGGTGATGTCCAGAGTGGTGGCCAATGCCAGGCAGCTACCATGTCCATCTGACTGCCCCAGCCACTCCAAATCTTAATGTACATGGAGAGCCACAGCAGAACCCTGGGGTCTGCCAGTTTTATTTCTGGTGCTCTGATGTATTCAGTGCAATAGCTTGATTTGCTTTGGTTGTTTTAGGAGAGCAAAAAGCAAAACCACTCTGAAGAAGTGGGTGCTGGACTTGTTCCCTCTTAGTTCAGAAGAAGAATGAGCACTGAGCTCAGCAAAATAATTATCTAAATAACTATGAGTCAAAAGCATCCTTATATGACCTCACCCTAAGGTTTATGAAACTTTTCAAGACCTTTTCAAGAGAAGCCGTGTTCATCTTTGCACTGTGCTCTTTTCTGGCTGGGCTGAAGAATCCAAGAGTGACACCCACTGTGCTGAACCTTCACTTTGCTGGGCTGCTGGAGAGCAGCCTCCTTTCCATGGAAAAGGTTCAGCTGGGATGTGAGCCTTCAAGTGCAGGAACTGGAGCTATGGCAAGCAAAAAGATCCACTCATTGGGGAAGGATTTTGCTTTAGAAGTTGTTCAATTGATGATTGATAAATAAATATGGTGCACAGCCTTCTTACTATTTCTACAAGTGAAGTCTAAGGAATTTTGTGTATTGGCATAGTGAAAGGCAGAGAGCATCCCCTCACTGGGTACCTGAAAGAAGCAGGAGAAGACAAAACCAGGGAGGAAGATCAGCTCCTATTGCTTGAAAAAGAGAAGGAAAAATATCCTACAAAGAATGGGCTGGCACCAAAATGATGAGCTGACAGCAGAACCATAGCACAAAGAACAATACCTCCTGAAAACAGAAGACATTGCTGCACTGATTCATGATCTAACTTTATAAAATTTACACTCCAAATGGCACTGAGGGAGAGGGATGTCTGCTTGGGAAAAAATTAAGGAAATCAGAAGATGCAAGGACCTGACAGTGAAAATGTTGCCTACCTGGGAGGTATAAGTTAAATAATTTTTGCTTTTTGGGGCAACAGAGAAACTGCATGGCTTGGAAGAGCTCCATTCCTGCAGAAGGCAGGGCTGTATGGAGCTGCAAGAGGAGGTTTCAATTAACAGAAATGTCTGAAAAGAAGGGACCACCAAACCCTCAGACTGTTCAAACGCTTGGTGTTGGCAACATATAATAGAGACAGACTACGCTGTGCAGAAATTCCTAAATTGATTATGTATCAAGATTAAAAGCCCAGGTAATAAATGCAAGGAATAGAAATTGCCTGTTTAGAACCATGCATTAGAACTAGCTGATATTAATGAAACCTAATATCATGACACATGACAGGAATGTTGATTAAGTTGTTTATAATCTCTTTAGAAAAGATCAACTGGGCAAAAGGGAAATAAAACTGGCTCACACTATAAAATGTTGATGCTGGCAACTATGAAGTTAGTCAACTGGAATATTTATTCATCCATTACATCTAAGAAGTAAAGCTCATGGTGTCCCTCTAGGTGATACACACTTTACACCATTACATTCAATTGAATCATGGAATATCCTGAGTTGGAAGTGACTTGCAAGGATCATCAAAGTCCAACTCCTGGCCCTGCACAGGACAAATACAACCCCAAGAATCCCACCATGGGTGTCACAGTGTTGTCCAAATGCTTCTTCAACTTTGGTGCTGTGACCACTACCCTGGCCAGCCTGTTCTAGTGCCCAGCCACCCTCTGGAGAAGAAACTTTTCCTAATATCCAGCCTAACCCTCTCTGTCACAGCCTCATGCCATTCCCTCATGTCATTCCTGGTCACCAGTGACCAGAGATCAGTTCCTCACCTCCTGCTTCCCTCCTGAGGAAGCTGCAGACTGCGAGAATCTTGTCTCAATCTCCTCCAGCTGAACACACCAAGTGCCCTCAGCTGCTCCTCGTGAGGCTTCACCTGCAGGCCCTTCACCATCCTCATGGCCTCCTTTGGACACTCTATAACAGCTTAATGTGTTTTTTATGTTTTTTATATTTGCAGCACCCAAAACCACACTCAATTCTCCAGGCGAGGCCGCCCCAGCCCAGAGCAGGGCGGGACAATCCCTCCCTGGCCTGGCCGGCCATGCTGGGCCTGGTGTCCCCAGGACAGGGATGTCCCTCCTGGCTCCAGGGCACTGCTGGCTGTGTCCAGCTGGCACAGCCTGGAACCCCCAGGTCCCTTCCTGCAGCCTCTCATTCCCCAGCCTGTCCATACAGCCAGGGCTGCCCCGTCCCAGGGGCAGATCCAGCCCTTGTCTTTGTTAAACTTGACACAGCCGGAGATTGCCCAGCCCTGTCCCTTATCCAGGGCTCCCTGCAGGGCCTCTCTGCCCTTGAGGGAGTCAGCAGCTCCTCCCAGTTTGGTGTCGTTGGCAAAATTACTGAGTGTTCCTTTCAGTCCTGCATCCAGGTCATCAGTGAGGATGCTGAACAGCACAGGGCCGAGGATGGAGCCCTGTGGGACCCCTCAGTGGCCAGTGCCAGCCTGGTGCCACCCCGGTCACTGTCACCCTTTGTGCTGACCCCATCGCAGGATGTGTTTATCCAGCTGTGGCTGGACAGTTTGTCCAGAAGGATCCTGGCAAAGGCAGTACTGAGGACCAAAAAGATTCCATCTCCTGGCTTTCCTAGGTAAACCAAGTGGGTCACCTTGTCATAAAAGGAAATTAAATTCATCTTTTATCCCTATAGAGGAAGACTACAACTTAGCCACATATCAATATTGTTTGCAGCAAACCCTCACTTGTCATTGTGAGGCAGCTTGTTCTGAATGGTAAAAAATGGAAATTTCAGCCCGCCAGAATTTCTGAAGTCCCCAGATGGCGATTTTCTGACAGAAAGGCTACTTCCAGCAGGGACATCTACATCATGTCTCATCTTGGCGGCCAAGGGGAACTCGTTCACAGAACGAGGGAGCTGAAGCAGCTTGAGGTACCAGCAGCACAACTTTGGTCACACCCACTGTGTGAACATAAAATAAGGAGATAAACCACCTCAGATAAACTCTTTGTCTTCCAAAAGGGAAATTTCACAAAGCCAAATGTTAACACACCAGTGAGGAGGAAAAATATTGAAGCAGGAAAATAGAGATGGTATTTGCAAACTGTTTAATCAAGTTTGCCAAAGAACAGTCTCAGAAAAAAGAGAGACTCAAATTAGTTTAAAAAAAAACCCACAAAACCCACCCTGCTTGGGAGGGTAAATAAAAGCAGACCAGGAAAAAAGATATACAAAGGGAGAAATTTGTGTTGAAAAGGAAGAAGTAAAATGGACACACAAAGGGGTTATCAATGGCTTAAACCAGTAATAATAAGGGCACAAAAGCAAATGGAAATGGGAAGTATTATTAAAATGGTAGAATTTTGAGATCTCTTTGCTATTGCAGATAAAATGACCTGTGGTGAGACATTGCAGTTACTTCTAGGCCTAGCAGTCCTGAAAGAGCATGTTAAATGGCAGTTACCAAATTTGTCGACTCAGAATTGTATCTGAGAAGGTAGGGTTTTTAAGCTGCTAATAATAAAAGAATGTTCAGACACATTAGGACATAAGAGAAGTCTCAGCAGTCCAGAGAAGGCTGAAATTGTGCCAATATCTTTAAAAGGGAGAGAGAATGGCCAGAGCAAGAGAGCTTTACCCAGACTTTGATCCCTGGGAAAAAAAAGCAGTGGTGGGATTGATTGCGCAAGGCTTTAGCAATAAAGAATTAAAAGACTAATAAAATTAAATGCTAATCAAGGTTGGTTTAAGGTAAATGGATCTTCTCAAACTAATTTGATATCTTTTTATGAGATTACAAGTTTGGATGACAAATTAATTAGTCTTAAGGTAATAGACTTGGTAATAGACTTCTGTAAAGCACCTGACTTGGCAGCTCTGTCTGGTATTTTCAGGAGGAAAGAGGAGTGATATAATTCCGACATGGCACACAACAAATGAATTAAAACCCACCAAAGGATGTAATTAAATAAGGAATCATCTTGAAGAGTCTGTATGTTTTGCAAGGTCATCCAGGCACTGGCTCCTGCCCTGACATGAGTTACATGCTGCATCTTGATCAGGAAACCTGCCTGCCCCACCCCAAAAGGTGTCACCGAAGCTTTAAAGATGAATCAAGTGTTGTTCTGCAGGAAATACTGGATGGGATGTCTCACAGAGACACTCTGGCCCAGAGATTTTTAGCAAATGAAGTCCAGCAAATTGGTCCTACGTTTCAGCATAGGCACACCTGAATCCCTCATCACGAGGACATGGAGTGACTTGCCTCTGGGAGAAGAGCTCTGAAAAAAGAGACCTTGGATGTGTCTCTGGCTGGCATAAAGTGTGCCCAGAAGAGCAAATGCAGCAGTTGACTGGGCAAAGCTGGGAGAGGAAGGCTGCACACCCTCTGCCTTTGGCATCCCTATAGCTGAGATTTGAAAATGCCCAGTTCAGACATCCCTGACTTGAGCATTACTTTGAGGAGCTGAAATTAACTCCAGGAAAGCATGTGGAAATGGGGAAAGGGCCAGAAAATTTGCCTTAAGAGGTGAAAATATGAGAAGTTCACTCTGTCTTGTGGAAAACAGAAAAGGTTTAAGTTGATTTTACTTTATGTAACTGCAGGGTGCACCAGATGGAAACTGCACAGAGGCAAATTCATATCTGAAACAAGGACACCATCTTAAAAAATGTATGTATTCATATGACTGGATATAGTGCTTTCTTTACAAAGACAGTAATTAGCCACCAAAAACACCTTTGAATGATTACACTGCATCTTTGCAATTGGCAATTTTAAAATCAAGGTCTGATGTGTATCTTCAGACAGAAAATAATTATGGGGGTCCCATTCATTAACAACAAACAAGCAAACAAACATCCATGTGAATCTTTTCAACTCAAGTGATTGTGATTTGGATCAGCCCTTGCCTTAGCTGTGGGATTGACCAGTGGCCAGGGTGCTTCAGCCTCACTGGGCCTGTGCAAGCCCTTGCAACTAAAGAAAATGTTCCTTTACCTAGGCATGTCATTTCACACCCCGGCAGGCAATTAAAATGCAAATTAAAAATGTTAATTAGAACTGTTTCAACATCTATTCTAATGCACAAGATGGGAATTCTGTACAGTGTGCAGAGAAAGATGCATTGTTCCTTAGGCAAAACCCTCCCGCCACTCTTGCTCTGGAGTGAGCAGAAAGAGCTGCTTTTTTTTTTTTTATTGCAAACCTGCAGGAAAAAAAAAATAAAAGAAAATGGAGTGCTGAGATCTGATCCTGATCTCAAATGCCAAAGCCAGAGGAGTGGTTGTTGATTTAAGGAGGTCAGGATCAAGTCCTGTGAAATTACTTACAGTGAAAGGAGGTGAAAAAGGGTATCTACCCCACAATGAAACATCCGTGTAAGAACTCATTTTACCGTTTTCCTCCTGTCCCTTTTGTAAATCACAGCCAATTTAGGTGTAGTGACCAAGACAGACTCCAGCTAACCTGAGGCCACCTTGTTTCATTGGGGATTTGGGAGGGAAGGAGGAGGCTGTGCCACACCTCTCAGCCCCCACAGCTCTGCCAGCACAACTCCATTTTCACGCTGAAAACACCTCTGTAAATGCATGCCAGCAGGTCTCCTTTCCACGTTAAATATGTAGTTGCTCATCCCATTAAGGCTCATCCCAACACACCCTGATGTTTAAGACAACTTTCTTCCCTTTCCTACTTGAAATCTACCTACATCAAAGATGAAATCTGGATGCTCCCAGAGCTGTGATGAGGTTGTTTTTACAGCTATTTGAGCAGCATGTTATACCTGCTTATTTGAAGATGATGATATTTGTATTGCTGCTAAGAATTCATGCCAGGCATAATTTTGGGGCGTTGTGAAGATATCATATTTGCATATTTTAAGTATTGATATAATACAAAATTCTCTTTATGACTCTTTTCACAGCATAATAATGCTCTTTCCACTGCATGACAGCCTTTAACTTAGAAAAATTCAAAAACAGAAAAAAATTATTTCTTTTTTTAGAAAAGGGATCTTTTTTTTCAAAATCTGATTTTCATTTTCCCATGTTTGGAGCATCCCTTACTGCTCATGACCTGCTGCACATCATTCTGATTAAAACAATAATTGCACAGAGATACAGGCACTTCACATAGTTATGTCTTAATCAAACAAATGACTGCATTTCTTTGTTTTTTTTTCCTGAAGCACACTCTGTTTTTAGCCTTGCAGACCCCATGCCAGTTGTCCATGTAAAAGATGGTTCATATGAATCTCAGGGTGGAAACCCAGGGGTCAGCATATGGCTGACCCTTGGAAAACAGGAGTGGCTGCCAAAAAATCCCCAAACTCCTCTTCTATCACAGAGCTCATCCATCCAGCAGTTTGCAATTTTAATATGAAAAAACACCTTGGTTATCTCAAAATGCTGGCAATTGAAATTCAGTTTGTTGGGTTTTTGTTGGGGGTTTATTTTTTCGAGGTTGTATAAACAGTTGGTAAGTGACATCCCTGCCTTTAAGAACTCAGTAAGAAAACCCAGCGTGATTTGATTTGTTTTTACAGCGAAAAGATTGTTCTTTAATCCCTTTGGAGTTGTTGGATTTGATACTCCTGCCAGTCGAACTAATGAAAAATCCTCTGGCAGAGTGTGTGTGGAAGCTCAGAGACATCCATCCCCTCCCTGCACTGCCTGTCCTGAAGATGGTGGAAGCTTGAAAACTGCAGACAAGGGACAAAACTCCTGCATCCCTCTGAGTAGCTGCACTCCATGCCAGAAACCAGGGCAGGGATGGAAACTTACTGTATTTGATACAAAATTAAAACCAGTTATCAAAAAGGAAGTAGAGGATATTTTGGGAAAACACAAAGCAAACAAAGAAAAGAGCCAACTGAGCAAAAATACCCAATAATCTTGAGTAGTTAATTTTTTCTCCTTGGCTATAGGCACTATTGTAAAAATAATTCATGCAGTATTTCTGTTAATCTCAGGTATCAAAGCAGCAATTCACTATTTAATTAATATGAATGATAAATTCACTACATAAACCGCATGGAGTAATAACAGAAAATGTTTTTTATTAATGGAACTAGGAAATTTTGCAATGATCTAGTGTGGGAGAACATCCCTAAATAACGGCAGTTTCAGTTTCCTTTGGTAATCAACTATCTAAGCAGCAATTTCAGGGACATACAGATAGGCATCAATTTTGGGAAAAAAGTCTAGCAAGCATTTTTTAATGCTTATTTGACAAATACATCCAATTCCAAATGTATTTATTTTGTAGTGGAGTACTAATTACACAAATCTTAGAAGCTAAAAGAGAAAGAATATAAAACATCCAACCTTAGGCCTCCCCAAAGATTTTTACTTAAAATCTTCACAGTATTTCCTGAAAAGTTCCAAATGCAAAGAAGCATTTTCCCAGAAGAAAAAGCAAACCATATGTTAAAATGTTCTGCACTGAGAATCTTTCAGATTCATTTAATGGTTCATACATTCACTAGAAATAATAAGAAAAATAAAATTACATTCCTCTACCCTTCCCTATTCCAAAGACTTTCCTTGGGATATAAATATACATATATGTGTGTTTGTACACCCACAACTTACTCCATTTTCCCCCCTCATAATATCTGTTGACTTCTCTTTATGTTTTACTTGGGAGAAAGATACCAAATCAGCACAGTTAACAAGGGCCCTTTGGTGTTCTGATGAAAAGTGATTCAGGAACCAGACAGAGAAATATTTATCTAGCAATTCTTCAGAGTGGGTGTTTAACTGTTAATATAATCCCAGGAAGCAGGCTGTGATGATCATGTTAGCCTTTAATTATCAGAAGAGTTCAATGGTCAAACAATTATCTTTTATTTTCCTTGCCAAGATCTAAGTACCTCTTGAGATATTTAAAGAGGATTTTTTCTAGAACTGGTAATCTAACTAGAGATTTTTACCTGCAATTTACTGTTTATTGTTTAAATACATACATACATACATATGTATATATATTTACATTATATTTATTTATTTATTTACACTATATAGATATATTTATGTATTTAATGGACTGTGGTGAGTACATCTCCACTCTGTCCCCCTCCTTTCCCCATCCTTGGACCTGCTCTGTGGTCTGAGAAATGCTGATAAGCCTTGACCAAACTGGTAATTGATGCCTTGAGGAAACCAGTGGAGCTGTGAGGCATCCACTGATTGTACCAAGAGCTCCTGCATGGCAGAGGTGGCACCATCAGCTGCCCAGTCTAGGTGGGAAACAAAGGATTAGCAATTATTCCTTTTTTTTTTTTCACCTGAATCGTGTCCTAGATGAAACAGCTCCACTGGGAATTATAGCCTGAGTGAAATGTTATGATTGATACTGAACTTTGGGCAAGAGAAGTGCAGTAGTTACCAGCTTGGGTTATGGCCAGGATGGAAACTGTCACGGTGTGACTGGGGTTGGCCAAATTTAATACATTTAATTTCTTCCGGGGATTGGATTTAGGAGTAGAGACAA
>JANRGV010000073.1:57959053-57975248 GCA_024734035.1 Alethe castanea
GGAAAAGATAAAGATGATTGCCCCAGCTGGTTTTAAAGATGGCCCATTAGCAGATAATGTGTGCCAAGGAGATAAGGAATCACTGCCCCACCCGGCTTCAACAGATGGTGACAGAATACACATTTCTGCCACATCCTGTATTGCAACCCAAGACAGGGTTGCACTCTGTGCATTTCATCACTTGCAGGTGAAGGGTGTTTGGGGAGTCACAGCACAGCCACTCTCCGTTTGTGGAGCTGGTATATCAGAGCTGTCCTTTCTGCTGATTTAGGAATAGCAGGAGCTTCAGCCCTTGGACCTGGAGGTACAGTTCTCACAGACTTCAAGAAGAGATGCAAGATTACTGTACAGGAGGAATCCTCTCTTGGGTACTGGTCCAAGCAGAAGCAGGAAGAGCATTATGGATGAACAGACAAGCCTGCAGTTCTGCAGGCAGGTTGATTAGATGGCACTGGTTGAAAACAAAAGGCACTTAGCTGCTGAAGAAGGCACTTGGCAGCAGGAGACACACTGCAGAGAAACTCAGAACAGGAAGTTAAACATGAACAAAAATAGACAATTTAGTGTGGAAACAGAAAGTTCAGGATGAAGCTAAGCCAAATGCCTGATTTGGTATTGAGATATTCTGCATTTCTTTCTGCAAAGTCTTGGAATTCAATCTGATTTCCAAATGTCATAATTTTAGATGAAAAGATTTAAAAAAAAAAAAAACCAAAACCATTGCTTAATCTGTTTCCATTCATTCTAGTAATTCCCTTTGGCAGCTGAAAGACACAAGTGTCAAGAAACCCCTGGATAGCTCAGTTCCTGCCCTTGAACAGGCAGGAGTGGTAATCTGTCACTTCTACCTGTCATCTCAACCTGACCTGCCCTCTCTTCTCACTGCTGGATTTGACAGGGGAAGGTTTACTCTGCTTCCAGCAAATCACTCAGCAGCCTCAGCTCCAGAGGGCTAAACACTAAATTGTCTGGCCTTGATCATAATCCATCCTTTCCCCATGCATTCCCCTCTGCAGGCAGGTGTGCTGATCCTGGATGAACACCTTGCTGTTCTAGGCCTGACCAGCATGCCCTGAATTAAGTTCTTTTAATTCTTTACTTTGTCTGCTTCCACCTCTGGAACAGCTCACAGTGGGGAAGGACATTCTTTTCTGGGGGAAGCCTGAATTCTGACCGCAGCTTTCATTAGTTCTGACAGCATTTGCAACTTGTTCCAGGCCAGAAGATCTCCACTCAGGCCTTACTAATCACAAGACTGGCAGGCGAGCCTAGAAAGGTGTGGGCTCACAGCTCCAGGGGCTGGGTTTTTACAAATATTCTTAGAGAATCCACCGGTGGTTCATGTAATCCCACCTAAGACAGTGCCCTGTCTGTCTCCTCCCTCAGCTCTTCTGCAGTTAGCTGGCAACATCCAAGCTAAATGTCATTAACCACGATTCTTTCCTGCTGGAGTATTGAGCTGCAATCACACTGCTTAAAAAGTCTTACATTTCTTTAATTTTATTTTTGTACAGCGCAGCCTTACACCTCTACATTGATGCATTTCAGTGGGCATCCTGCTCAAATACAGATGCTGTAACATCTATTTTAGAGAGTTAATCATAATGTAAAGCTCATCAACATGTGTCAAAGCCATCAGAAGAGCCACGTGACACATGAAACATTTAGAAATAATTTCTACAAGATTTTTTTCATCTCTCCTTTTTCAGCTGTTTTTTCTAGGGGAAAAAAAATCCCAAAAGTTAAATCTGTATGGCTTTTAGGTTTGTGAATGTTTTCCTTTGTGGTTATGGGTTTTATTTATGAGGTGCCATGTGAGACAAAAGTCATCCCAGGCTCATACTTTACTAGTTCAGTAAATTTTCCATACTTTAATGATCAAGCTGCATACTTTACTTGTTACTTTTTAATATACTTCAGTGATCAAATTGTATAGCATAATGATCAGTTTTCCTAATGTGCCTGAATGAGTTGCATACCTCATTAATTTACATACATACTTTACAGGCTAAAACTGTAGAGTATTTGGATAAAGTGAAAAATTTTACAAGCAGCCTTTTGTCACAACCTGCACAGGAGCCCAGGAATACATGTGAACCAGGGCGGGATGAAATTGTAAAGGTGTGGGTGGGAAATGTTGGTTTGAAACCAAAATGGAAACGAAGGATTTCAGAGCACCTGGAAAGCTGAACCAGCACTGCAAACCTGGTTTGTATTTGCTTTGTCTTTTCAAAAACGTTCCCTTATGGACTAATTCTGGATTTTAATGATGGCTTTATCCGTTCTACCACTAACACAGCCCAGCAAGCTGTTCAAGGTGAACGCTCAGTATTTTACAAAGCAATTCAAGCTCCAGCCCTGTCACGGATCAAGTACCTCTTAAAAGATGTGGAGGCACCTTGTTTTATTGCTGAGTTGAGGTGCGAAGTATTGGGGGTCTTGGAGGACTCTTAAAAGAGACTTCATGTAAAAACACACAGTCCTGTAGAGTTTGACCTCATCGTGCAGCCTGATGAGCTGTTAAGGATGCTTAACACCTCCTTGGAGGAGGAGAGGACTTCACAGCCAGCCCTGCCCTAACAAAAGCAGCTGCCTGGTCTAAAGGTAGCCCGAGAGCTTGCTGGTGGGTCAGTATTACAGGACAAAAATAGATTATTTCAATAATTACACAGGCACGTTATAGTTCATTCAATTGGTCTTTCTGTTGATATGACTCAGTTGAAACTTATTGAATTTATTCCAGCATAAAAGCAAGAAAGGGGAAATGTGGCATTTGCAAACCTCTAGAAAGTATCCCACTATTTCATACATGAGAACCATGTAATCTATTTGTTAAGACTGCGTTTTAATTTCCATAAACTGAAAGCATAAATATTTTTTAAGTCCTCAACTATTTTTTAAATAACTGTTATTACAGACAAAGTAACGGTTGCACTACTATAAATATTAATGCTGAATTTACAGAGAATAAAATACATTTAAGCAACCTTATAAAATTTTTAGTAAAGCTACACTTACAATAAGCACTTTGGTAAAACTGCCTATTGCCAACTGACATACAAAGTCTCTAACCAGCTACAAATGCTTGTAAAACATTACACACATTTAGAAACACACTGGAAACTTTTGGAGCTGTTTATGGTTTTTCCTTTATTTGAAACCTGTGGTCCTCCCTCTTCCTTCTCTTGTGCATCACTCAAGCCCTGTAATTTTGACACCTGACAGACTTTGACTCAGGATTTGAAGAGGCTGAGACAGGTCTCACTGGTTTTCCAGCTTTTTCTTTATGACAGAAGGTTTAATGGCCATATAGCTCTGTTTAGCACAACATTTTAGCATTGCCATGGCAATAAAGAGGTACAGTTTGCCATTGGATGATGATTATTATTTTTTCTCATTTTACTTTGTGCTTTCAAAAATGAAACATGGTTCCTTTCTTAGAACATAAACTGCAAGTTAATACTCTTTTCCAGTAAACAACTTTCACTTCCTTAGCCAGGTTCAGAAATGAGCTGTTAGGAAAGGTCATTTGGGCTCCCTAGCACTCAGATCTACTCACACCTGCTTCCCGCTGGGAAAGGCAGGCTGAGAGGGGAGAAGCCAGAAGAAAGGACTGTGAAAATTAACAGGAGAGAGAATTCTTTGGTTTACACATTTGATAATGTTCCTGGTATTTGCAAACATGGTAAGGATGGCTGCACTGACAACAGGGCATGATTATGAACTGAGGGATCTGCTTCTGCAATCTGCATCAAGTGAGACACTGTTGGCACTGACCTCTGCACAGAGAAACAGCAAATCTGGTTTAATTTGAGTTGTTGCAACTCTCATATTCAGAACATTAGAGGACCCTGTCCATGACTGCAGGATTTTCTCTGTACAGACTAATCTCTGTATTTGACCTTCTTGCTACACCTACTCTGCTATTCTAATTTGGCACCAAGAACCTGGTGGGATTCCCACTCCACTCATTTTCCTGCATGCCCCTGCCAGTCCATCAGGAATCATTTTTGGATGGCCCATGTCCTGCATCACCCACGTGGGGTGATCTGGCTGCATTTATGGTCATGCTTCCAGCTTGCTGCATGTCCACACCAAAATCTAAGTGAGTGTACAACTTAACTTATTACAGCAGTTTGAAAGAGGGTAATGGTTTTGTGGAGTTAATCAGAAGTCAACAGAAATATTTGTGACTTTTTGCAAATATGTGAATATATGTGAATTGCATGCTTAGGCAGTCATTGCTAACACATCCCATCTTTTAAAGAAATGTATTATAGCTTGGTGGTTCTTCTGATGTCTGAGGTGGTTTGTATTTCTCAGTGTACTGTGAAATACAAAAGCTGAGGTTCTCAAGAAGGTGCCTGAACTGTTTGTCTCATCATTTAAAGGGAAAATGGCCAAATTCTGAAATTCCAGCACTTCCTTACTCCAGTCTCATTTTTCTCCAACAGTGAAAAATGCCTGAGAAGCAAGAATCCAAATTGTTTAAGCAAACCTAGAAATTCCAAAAGAGCAGTGTTTTTTTAGTAGCCATTTAGCAGTTCACATGGAAACACCTGAGATGCATATGCCTTTTAATTGCAGGTGTTTTTTACATGAAGAAACAAAACACATTTCTCAGAACCACATTTAACTTGAACCTTTCTTTTATTTTAAAAATAAGTTGGAATTGTTGAAATGAGCTAAAAATAGTTTGCGGTTCTGTGACGTGTAAATACAAGTATGGAAATAAACAACAACCAGCAGTAAAAGCTTAAAGGCATTATAGCAAATATACAAACATTCCAGAAAAGGTAGTGGTTAAGAGATGAAGCAAACAAAAATATTAGAGGGCTGCCTTAAATAATTTACATTAAGATATTTTTAAATTAAACTCACCGGAGCATATTCAATTTGCCTTTTGTCCCCCCACAAAATGACTGTTGGTGAGGCAAGTTCATTATCTGCTCTACAAAGGACTCAATAGCCTTTCATCCTCATTAACTTCAGCTCATCTTCAAGGCATGCTTTTTTCTCATCCTCCCTTGCACAAAATTCCCAGCCTATTCCTTGTGGGAGTTTTCCAGAGGTTTCCCAGGGGAAACAGTTTAGGGAAGACTGGAAGCAGCAGAAATGTTGAAAGAGCAGTTCAAGAGAGTGGCAGAAATACCAAAGTCTAGAAAAGCTGTGGGTCAGTTTGTTGTGGAACAAAGTTGTGGCAATGTGACCCCAATAAGTTTGGAACAAGCATTCCTGGAGTCTCCAGATAGTGTGAAAAGAGATTTCTGTACAGCAGCAGCATCTCTGTGGAACACTTTTCTTTGGGTTCTAGTTCCAGGGACATCACTAGCAGTGTTTGTTGAAACCTGTGTTATTTCTGACTCACAGACTGAGGTTTCAGAAATGAAGCCATTGATGACAGAGAGTTTCTATCCCCATTATCCTTGCAGGGACTGTTCCCTTCCCCTCCCTGTGCAGGCAGCAGGTCTCCCATGGCCACACACAGCTGGTCAGGCTTTTATCACATTGATGTTCCTTGACCCAGGTCACAGGGACAGAAGAAAAGTGCTGGTTTTGGCCGAGGCAGAAGGCAGGACCACATTGCTGGGGATGCAGGGTCTGTCTCTAAAAACATGAGCTCAAACTGGGCTTGAAACTGCAGGTGCAGATGACATGGCTCTAGAGTTCTTTGTGATGGCAACATTTTTTCAGGGTTTTTTTGATTATTCTTTCCCGTGCCTGATAACAATCTTGCTATAGCAGGAAGAATTATTTCCTCTAGAGGCTGCTGCATTTCACTAGACTGCGACACAGCGGACTGAGACTACTTAGCATACAGCTTTTTTTTTTCTCTTTTTTTCATTCAGAGCTTTCCAAATTCTAGGGAGAAGTGGTTATTTTTGTTGTTCTCATTTTACAGGTGGGGAAACCAGGAAACATGCTGCTTGACAGCTAATGCACCTTATCTGTCTGTGTCAGAATCAGAAATGGCCCAGAGCATAAACGCAGATACTTGCAGAGCCCCAGGTGACAGGTGATAACTTCTGCAGCCACTATAACGTGCTCACATCTGATCAGATGTCTTTATTCTCAGTTGCTACATGCTTCTTTTGCCTGATAAAACCATAATGCCTGCCTGCAGTAGCACATTATATCTAGTTATAGCAAGTCTTAGCTTAGAAAAATCAACAGAGCTGTTTGGAAGATGTGATATTTACAGGCTTGGGACACAATTTACAGACAACTGGAGAAGGAAAGGGGTTTTTTTTGGGAGAGAGGAAGGTCTTGATAATATGCTGTTTGCTTTTTCCTTTCCAAATCTTACTGTCACAACACCTCTAGGCTTGATTTGAAGTGTTTTCTTTGTGGAATTTCCAGAATACAATCAATTAAGAAGCCAGCAGTTTTCAGAAGATAGTATTCCTACATAGGCCAAGGTTGCTGTAATACTCAGCAGAAAAGTTTTGAAGCCTTTGTGGTAATACCCAGTCAGGAAAAAAAAAATAGACATTAAATAAGATGAAACCTTATAAAACAAATCCTAAGATGATATAACCGTTTCCTTTATCTTTATTAGTGTTTGTTCTAAGCTGAGCTTTGCAAAACTTGCAGGTGGTATAGCCTGCTTTTGTTTCTGCTGGTATTCAGATGCTCTGCCATCCTCAATTGCTCTCAGGAAATCAAAATAAGAGAACTTGCTGTCATGAATGCTGATTCCTAAGCTAAGGAAAAAACACAGAATGAGATATCAAAGATTTTAAATCATTATCTCATGTTGTCTGAACTGATTAATTATTATGATGTATTACTTGTACAGCAGCAGCACTTCAGGATATGCTTGTGATGTCAGTGTATAAATCTTGTTAGTTCCAGCCCAAGCTTTTTATCAGGTCTAAGATACCCATCCTGTCATTTAAATTCAACCCCAAGTCTCACATGCAGATCCACATCCAGGCCAATCTCCAGATGCTCAGGAGGAGACCTGCTTTAGCCTGGGCTCAAGTGTGAAACCTTCCTGTCCATCAGCAGTAACTCCTTGCTTTTTAAACCCAGCCCAGTGTTTGGATCCCCATTTACTGACTGGCTCACCGTCCCCCATGTGGCTGGAGGACGTGCAGCCTTCCCAGCTTTGTCTGTGGGATTCTCTTTCACATCACAGAGCAAACACAATCCAATGGACTCTGGTGAGGAATGGATGCTCCTGAGTGCTGCTTAACCCTCCTAAACCTTGTGATCATTGTGAGAGGAAGCAGCAGAACCACAGACAGTCTTGTAAGCTGCTGCCAGATATGTGTGCTGCCAGATATACTGTGATATCCAGTACCTTTCTGTGCTTGGTTTTGTGGATGTAGCAACACAAATCTATACCCACCATTTCTCTACCACAGGGGAAGTAACCAAACTTTATTCCATACAGTGCTTCTGCCTATGGTTATGACAAAGGATTTGGCTTCTTTGTCAACCTGCACTTACCACGGCTGGGCAGGCCACTAGAGAATTATTTTACACATTCTTGGCAGGACTTGGCCTCACTGCCTCCGACACAGGCCCTGCCCTCTTTGGGGTGCCCAGTGAGCTGCACAGAGGGATGGTGCATTTGGCCCTGCTGCCAGTGCCTTGTGGTGTGAATTGTCCTGCAAGGGCTTCTCTCCTGGGCATTTGTGGCCAGCCCAGAACTGGGAGCCCATCCCATACCCGGGAGCCCATTCCATACCAGGGAGCCCATCCCATACCTGGGAACCCATCCTATACCTGTGAGCCCATCCCATACCTGTGAGCCCATCCCACAGGCTCTGCAGGCTGCACTCAGCGCTTCCCAAATTTCTGTCTGTCACCTGAAACATCTGCTGGATCAGAGACACCGGAGAATTCCGTGTTCTGTCATGCTGGAGATGGAGTGGGATGCAGAGCTGACTGCAGATAGCTCCAGGTAACAACAGTGAATATGTTTTTGCATCAGATATCAGCAAGGGGAATAATGAGATATTGCATATGATTTGGGAATTTTTTTTTTTTTCAGAGGATTACATTACCAAACTAACTTAATTTTTATTTGCATATTTTACTCTAGAAGGACTGTAATTCAGGCAAGCTTCACTTATACATAAAATATGTGATTCTAAAAGTTATTTAGCATGAAAATTTAAGACAAGATGAATAGCAGTGACCATTACACGAAAAGCTACTATCAATGGCCTGTGACTTGTGGTTTCTTAATGAGAAGACACTGATATGTTTTAAACAAGAACTCCAAACAAGCCCAGTGAGCTTGTAGAGTTCATCACCACAATGGATATAGGAGCAGGGGCTTGCTCTGCCCTCATTTTCCCTGCATTAAGCCAGTGCAGTCAGACTGTGGAATTTCCTGCTCTTAAAAGATCACCAGAGAGTCTCCAGAATACAATTTACACCATGCATGTTTGATACAGACCCACTGGCTGCCATGGAACTATTCCAGACTGACTTTAGAGTTACCACCTTTGGAGAGGTTTATAAAAGACTTTAATAATTTTATAGCCAATTATAAACCATGGGACCATGGGTTCTTCACACACATGTGTTAGGCAGACAGTTCCTATGCTGCAGGAGAAAGCCTGCAGTTTTTTTTCAGTCTTGCACTCAGCTTTTTTGTTAGAATCATGGTAATGGCAAGTCCTAGAGAAGAGATGGCCCCACCACACAACCTCGATTCTCTTGTTTAAAAATGAATTACTGTAACATACTTTTATCATCTGTTTCCACAGTAAATCACCAGGGACCAATGCCTCAGCTACCAATCACCAGAATATCCAGTTACAAGAATGTCTAATTAATGGGGAGAGCCAGTAAAACAAAGAGGAAGCTTTATAAAACAGGCTGGAAAAGAAATTAACTATAGACCCCATATCTGCTGGTAAGGAAAAAAAAAAAACATTCAAGAGCCCTGATTTTGCATCTTGCAGCTGCACAGCACTCCCACATACTACCCGTGTCAAGCTGGCTCCAATATTGGAGACAGTGTGTGGAAAAGGAAATAATCAACACCATTTCAGCGGAGAAATAAATTGCCAAGTGGGCATTAAAATTTTAGTAATAAAACTAAATGCATATGCTAATCTACTCTGTATTATTTAGAAAAGACTATTTTGGATCAAGAAAGGAATAATCTGCACAAAATTACAATGAATAGAGGTGTTTATCATCAAGAGGTCTTTGAGAAAGAAACAAGCAGCAGATTCCTATTAAGGTTTCAATTCACAAAAAGTTGATCACCCAATTAAAGGTGAACTGTGAAAAGACTTTGTTAATTTTATTTCAAAAATGAGTCTGGTGTGGCAGGCACTGGAGAACAAAACCCAGTGCTGCCAGGCATTGTGACCTCTGGGGGCTGGCTTGGTGCACAGAACTGCAGAACCCAATGCTGGAGCATATCCTTTGTGTTCTTCAGCTTCTACAATAGAGATTTTTCTTCTTTTTCATATTAATACAGAGAATTAAAAGGACAGCTTGTCATGGCAGCAGCATTGGGTCATTTGAAAGCTAATGTTATCTTATAGCCTGATTTAATTGTGTTTCCATTTTGAACAAGATGTTGCACACCCTTGCTCAGTTAAACTGAAATAAAATAAGTGGAACAACCTAGTAAACAAATGCACATACTCAATGAATACTTAAAAAAAAAGGTAAGAAGTCATTTAACTTTTTTTGCCTGCAAAATCAATTCATTACGCAAAAGTATTTTTCACATATCTTCAGTTTTAAACTTGTGGGTATCTCCATTAGTTTTAACAGAGTTTTTTTCCATTTACGTAACACTCACTAGAAGCTTATAGACTTTGGTGGGTGTGAACAAAGAGGTCCTAAGGAGATAATCATACAAACCTGTTCAGAAAACTGTTAAAATCATCATCATCAAGAAAAGACTTGAATTCTTGTAATGACCTGTGCAGGCCACATATTTTTGCATAGCCATCTCTACTTTCATCTGTTATTGAAATCTTGGAAGTCATCCCTGAATTTATTCCTGAAAGAAAGCAGAAGTTTATTTTAGCTCCTTTGTTAAATGGGTAAAAGAATACAAACAAATACACAGAATAGTGGTGGAAGGGCAGAGAAAGATTTTGAGCTTTTTTATCTGTATGTGGTAAGTTCATAAAATTTATTCAAAGACTGCAAAATTGTTCAGAAATAAACTTTAAATCCAATATGCCCTCCATTTAATTTTTGTATGGAATTGTATGGCTTGGGCCTCTTGTTATAAAAGAATGCTACCTGGGAGATAAACTGGCTCCTCTCTCCATTCAGAACTGCAGATGGAAAACATAGTTCTCTCTTTTAAAGCCTGTCCCGATCAGAATTACAAATTTTTTCTTACTACAGCCATTAAAATTATAAGGATTTGGCACCATAACTCTCTGCAATTCTTGAGGTTCCTGAAACTCTACCACAGCAGGACAACTTAAAAAAAAACCTGCTGGACCTGACCAAAACCTGGAGCAGAACAAGGCCTGATCCATGTCCATGTGCTGGAGCTCAGATCAGGACCTTCAAACCTCTCTGAGATATCACTTCTTGCACATGATTAAATTCAAGCCTCAAAGTCTTGACTTCTCCTCCCCCTTCATTTTGTCACTTACATTTCACTGACACCAGGGACTTTGATCAAACTTTGGGAACTCAAGCAATGTGATTCTCTGCATCTTGACTCAATCAAAAGCCTCTCTGCAATTTGTTCTCAGCTCTTTTCCTCTCAGCTTTGCAGAATCCTTGATTTTCTATTTTCTTTTCAAGAAGTTCTGAGTTCAGTCTAGCCTTTAAAAGGGCAGGCTATTTTCCTTGCCTATTTTTTCTCCTAAGAATCCAAACTTTTGGAGTTTGCACTTCATAGGAACAAAGAGCAATTTCCCCAGAGTGCTCAGGGTCCAGGAAACACCATTGTGTATGGAATCACCCACCTTACAAAGTCTGAATTATGATATGGCTTCGGTGGGTTGTTAGCAGTTTATTTATTACAGGTTTCAGATCCACTGCACCTTTCACTGTTATGTGGACTAACTCTCCCCTTAACCAAGTTTTGACACTGTCTGATTAGGAACAGCGAATAATACAGCAACACATACACACACAACCTTTTTAAGGTAACAAGAAGTGGTTTATTGAAAGGCCACCACACTTATATAGGATAGATCGTGCCATACAGAATAGAAAAGGCTCATTGGTCTGAGAAGGCAACACCTCTTTGAAAAGACCTTTCTGCAAAACATCACGTAGCACATTCACAGCTCTGTGATCAACAACAGGTGTTAATTTATGTTATTCATCCTTCCTTCTCTTGTTTATCTCCGAGGAAAGTCCCCAGTCTGAGAAAGATCCAAGATGGAGCTGACAAAGCCAACAGCCTGGGAAAAATCCGAGTTGGATTCTCCCTTGAGCCTTCAGCAGTGTCCACATGAGCATTTTTTTTTTCCTAGCAGAAAATATCAAGTAAAGAAGCAAACTCCTTCAGTGGACTCTCAAATACAATAAATATGAGGGCTGCAGGTGAGAGCTCACCTTGTACATAATTCCATGTACTGGATTGGAAAGGAAGAACCCATTCCCACCTCTGTGCTGGCTGCCTGCCATTCCCCCCAGCTGGCTTTTCCAAAGTGGTTTCCTGAGCTTTCTGACCAACTTTAATACATTGAAACAAACACTAGAAAATGAATTAGGAGGAGTATGCAGGTATTTTCCCCAGACAGAAGCTCAGAGGGATGTTTGTGCACAGTGGGATTTTAACCAAGGGTGTTCCCTCTTCCAGAGGGAACCATGTGGAATGGCATTGCTGATTAGAGCTCGTCCCTCCTAGTCCCAGCCTCAGCATCTAACCCCTTCAGCTGGAGAGAAACACAAATGGGGGGGTCTAATAATGAAAGATAACAAACTAAATAAACTTCAGAGAGCTTTAACTGTTGGCTCGGTGCTGATATCCTGTTTATGACTTTTAAGTGTTGTGCTTTATAATGCAAATTAACATGGACAAACTGTAATTCAGAGAACAGCCCTGAGCAGACAGAGAACTAACAATAAAGTGGGAAACAGAAACATAAGAAATGGGAAAATGGCATTTGGTGCTGCAAAGCACCTAAACACATTTTTAATCTTAAACAAAAGCAGCTAAACAGGATTGTATGTTAGAGAGTCCTGAACTGAAGCATTTTTTGGATGGTACAATCACTACGTCTGAAAAAAAACTGCCTTAGGGAAAGGGTTTCACTTGAAACCACACTTTCAATTAACCATTGTCATAAACTACAGGCAAACAACAAAGAAAAAAGCAACTTGCTGTGAGAGCTTCCTTGCAGGCTGGTTGTGAAGAGAGCTGGGATGATCTGGAGCTAGGAAGGGAGCAGCCTCCACCTTTGCTTGCTCACAGAGCTCTGGATTTGCACACCAAGTTTGGAGATTTTCCTAACTAGCCCACGAACCCAAAGCTTATCCATCAAACTTACTCCCTTCTACAAGCCCAGTGTTTCCCCTTCATTTGAATTACATGAGCTGACAAAGCAGTCAGAAGCAATAACTATCCACTGGTTCTCTTTATTCAGCAGCACAACCTGGAGCCATTCTCCCACTTGGGGCAAAAATTGATGTTACCTGAATATTGAGCCTTCCCCGGTGGGCCCCGAGGCCGTAGCGCTTCGCTGTGGAGGCATGGAGCTGGAAGTCAGTAATTTTTAATGTCTCTAGACCAAGTGGAGGGCAATCTACAAAACAAAAGATTGATTAAATTTTAATTAAACAGGAAAAAAACCAAAAACAACCCAAACAAAACAAGAAAACAACACAAAACAAACAAGTATTCAAAGTTTCTGGATTCTGGCTGGGGTCCGCGTCCTCGCTGGGATGAAGGAGCACAGCAGTGCTGAGGTCAATGAGAAATGGCAGCTCTCAGAAAATCAATGAGACAATGCAGATTTACACCATTTTCAGGGGCTCAGATAGTTATTACTGCTTGCTCTGTGCTTCAATTTCTCACAGATATGCACAGTATTTCCTGTCAAGTGCTTTTCAGTACAAAACACCGGTAAAACGCTCTTTTTATTTTTCATTTTGATGTTTCCTTTTTCATCTCTTGCTTGGATTCTTTTTCTCCCCTCCCTGCACTCATTCCAAGCTACTGTATGAAGTTATGTTTCTAATTAAAATCTGTTCTGGAAACTTCACTCAAGAGTCCCTCTTGTTGCACAACAGCATCTGTTCCAGAGGTCTGGGAGCCCAGAGGGAGCTGAGCTCTGCAGAGGTGGTGATTAAGCACAAACAGAGCAAATGTGAACCAAGGACCATCTCTCTAAGCCCCAAATTCTGCACAGAAAAGCAAATGCCGTTATTTTAGCAAAGCAGTTCTCGGAGCTCTGGCTTTGGAAGATTAGAGGTTGGGAAAAATCTGTTTCACAGTTATCAGACAGATGTTTGGCTTTTTAATCACTCACCAAAATGTCTTGAGGTTATCAAAGTAGAAAACAATCATTTATAGAGTGGCAAAGCCCTCGAAAGTCAAGTCCAACCATTCCCATGTTCACCACTATTGTCCCCAAGTGCCACCTCTGCTAAATCCTTCCAGGGATGGGGACTCTGCCCTGGGCAGTGGGGATGTCCCTGAGAATCTCAACCTGGTTTTATTTAACTTTCAGGTGCAGTTTTGCATTATTAGGCACAAACTGGCAAGATGTGAGATTTCCCAGACTCCTCCTTAATTCACAACAAACTAAAATCCCTCAGGAAAAAGGTTACAGGCTGTAAATTCATGCTGCTGTTTCTTTGTTCATCCTTTGGAAGTTCTCACACAAATCCAGGGCCAAATGTCTCCTTCAGAAGTAGTAAAGACAAAAGCTAGAAAATGAATATATTTTCTAAAGTACCAACAGTGATCTTAGTCTTACATAAGAGCTGAAATGTAGACAGCTCCTCATTTCAAAGAGCTTTCAATTCAATTATCCAAAACAGAGAAGAAACAGGATGTGCAGTGAAAGCCAGAGGAAGGAATAGCTGGGAGGATTTTGGGTTGATTGTCTGATTGTTTTAATTTCATTTCCTTATAGAGTGTTGCATCTTTCATCATGCTCCAACTGGAAGAAGTCTCAGGCTGTGACAGATCTCTACTGGGAGTAAATTGCATTGTTGGGAGCTGCCTGCCTTTTTAACACGTTTGGTCCTCAAAACAGGTTTGGAAATCAATCTCATGGTGCAATTCTGAGAATGCTTTGGCACTTTGGTGTAATATTCCTCTGTGAACAATCTCAAATTTACCTCAAATTTACTCATTATAATACAACAAAATCCACCTGAAGTTGCCATATCACTACCAAAAAAAAAAAAAAAAAATTCTGAGTCATACTGAGAATTTAATTTTGGATAAATTATTTTGTTGGGGTGTGTGTCCCTTGCTTCTAAAAGCTACTGGAGATCACCAGGACAGTCTAGTTTTGAAAACATATGGGAAAAGAAACTGATCTATGGCATTCATAAAACTTTACTTTTTAAAATATTGCTTTAATATATTTTATTTTGCTTAAAGAAATATTTCATGAAACAATGAAAATTGCCACTCAATCAGTAGGGCTGTCTTAATGATTTTGTACTGTCTATGCCAGTTTGAAAAAACCTTGGGGAAGCTACAGAAATTGGACAGTAGGGATGACCAGAGATTGTTTGAATCTACTGCTTAATGGGTTGAGCTGGAAATGACTCAGCTATTTGGTTGTTTCTTTAACCAGCTGAAAATTTAATCATTATAAAACACAGGGAATTCAACTGTGGCTTTGAGACATTGAAATACATATAAGAACTTACTAAAAAAATGCACCTACAGCATTTCTGGTTTAGAGAGACAAAAAGCAAACATGAACTTGAAGGGAAGGGGCTGTTGTGGACATTTCTCCCTTCCTGGCCCATTTTCAACCACGATTTTGTGAGAGATTTGCAGCCATGGACAGGTTTTCACTTCAGAAATGAGCCATTAGTAAGATGTCTGGATCAAAGGAATTAATTCCAGGCTGTAAAAAGAGACAAGGCTTGGATTCACAGTTAATAACATTTATCTGTGGAAGTGTGTTCTTGTGAGGTTTTCATTCCAGAACAGCTTTCCTTCAGCAATGCCACATCTCAGTGTCCATTATTGTCAATTATTCTTCTCCCAGGAATCCCAGCCAGGGCACCAAGGCAGTTCTGGTCCCTGGGCACTGTGGGAAATTCCCTGTCCCTTAAAATCAGCAGGGGAAACATCCAGGAATCAGCTCAATCTCCACCTCAACTCCTGAAACCTGAATTTCCCTCTTATTCTGGGTTTGCCTATAGCAAGAACAATACTTGAATGTGCAGCTGAGCTCCCTCCTCGAGCCAGCAGGGGCTCAGTTTGCAATCTCAGCATGTGTGGGGATCTTTGAAAGCAGGTTCATCCTCAACATGGCTTTGTCCTATTGCTGCAGCATCTTCAGTTGAAGCTCTGGTCAAAAACCCCATTTTTGAAGTGCCAGAGTGGTTTCCTTCACTCCTGCAGTATAATTTCAGCTTCTGTGCTGCAATTTTAGCTGTTCTGTTTCACACAACTGCATTAGCAGGCAAGGACAACATTTGTGGTCATCTCATTGCCTAAACTATTCATTTATTTTATTTCCTTCTGGTTTTAATAAAAAATGCCAAGTTAGTCCAGATTGCCTTTATGGCTCTTTTATCTAATAGAGATGCATTTAGGAAATCATTCTGTCCTGACAAACATTTGTTCTGACAAACAATTCTTTATTTAAAGAGAATTTCCCATCAATTTTGGAATATGTTCAGCTTTTCAAATGGAAGGGCAGAGAGAAGCATCATGTTTCCTGTTCATTCCATATCATAAGAGCCACACCTGCAATCCTCTTCAATTCCTTCAAGTCTGTGCTGGTCTAACTCCCATGAACAGAGATATTGGGATCTGGAAATGGAGAAACATCAGCTTTGTGCATTCTGACAATCTCCTCTCCCAGGGGAGACACGGGATTTCAGTCTTGTTCAAACAAAACATTTTAACATGCAGTTAAGAAGCAAAATTGTGAATTTACCTACAGGTAAATTAGGCACACAAAGAAGTGTGTATTTTGTGGGAATTAAGACTTTAATGTTCATTATACTGTTCATACTTGCCTTCCCTCTGTGCTGTCCCCCCTTCTTTTTATATATTCTTCTTTCTTTTTCCCTGGTGTCTTTCTTTGTGGTT
>JANRGV010000073.1:57982158-58004375 GCA_024734035.1 Alethe castanea
AGTAAAGAACTGTTATTCCTAATTCCCATATCTTTGCCTGAGAGCCCCTTAATTTCAAATTTATAATAATTTGGAGGCAGGGGGTTTGCATTCTCCATTTCAAAGAGAAGCTTCTGCCTATATTGGCAGACACCTGTCCTCCAAACCAGGACACCCAGGCACAGGGGACACCCAGCACATCTCTGCCAGTGAGCCTTGTCAGCCCCCAAAGGGAGCTGCTGCCTCCAAGCTGCCCAGGAGAAGCTGCCTTTGAGAAATTCTTGCTCCCAAGCAGAGTGAGGAGAGAGCAGGGAGAACATTAGCTGTCCCAAGTCAAACGTTTGTCAGTCGAGCAGCAGTCTGAGAATGACTCTGGACATTCTGTTTGCCAGTAGAGGTGCTGCCACAAGGTCTGTGTAGTAAAAGATACAACCTATGGAGAATATCTGTGAAAGGTCTCCCAGTGCACATGAGCTAGGTTCATTTCCAGAAAATCAAGGGAGTAACATTGTGGATAAGCTTGGTCCAGCACCTTCAAAGACTCTTTTTTCAGAGCCTTTTTTTTAGTAACATTTTATTTGTATTGTTCACAGTGTCAACTTGACAAACTAAACACAAACACTGAAAGTTAAATGCTAAGCTCATAAATAACTTACTTGGTCTGATTTGTAATTTCTTTTACATGCAGAGCTTTATTTTATGCTGTTCCTGCTGCTCTTTCAGCTTTGAATGCTTCTTTTGTTTATTATTCTAATAATAAACAAAATTAATGCTTGTAAATGTGCATGGCTGTCATTTGTGATGTGTTGGCTCAGCCTCTGTCATTGGATGGAAATTCTATCCTCAGTTTCTTAAAAATTCTTGGTGAGTTAGTTATCCTTTCTCATCTGTATCATACCTTGAAAAAGAAACACTCTTTTTAAATATTCATGTGTTCCCCATAAAAAGGCATTACAGATGTCCTTAACTGACTTAACAGCTTAGCTCTCACTGACTTTCCTTCCTTACAGAGGTGCCATACCACACTGAAAATGAATGAATGAGGCTCAAAAGATGGGGCTTATGCATTGTAATCACAGAGTCACTTCCAAAAATACTGCCCTGAGGAAAAAATTGCCAGGAGTATTCTCCAGCTCTCAGTGCTGCAGTCTTTCAGAGTCAGATTTGAGATGCAGGTCTCCAAAAAACCCATTATCAAGTGTCCCAAAGTAGTCACACAAGATGCTCAGAGTTGTAATGGTCCTTCAGAAACATGGGTTTAGCTTCATAAACACTTTTCATATTTTCTTAGGTATAAATCTTTCCATAGGCTGCTTCCCCTGGAGTTTCTCCCTCTGCCAGTGCTCTGATGCATGGCAATGCCAAATTTAGAGTCAGCTTCACTCTAATCCCTTTATTCAAGTTACAGACATATCAGGCATGTAGGAGATTTTAGCTATTCTCAAAAAGGAGTGGCTGATGGGGGTGAAGTTATGCAGCAGATAACTGCATGAAAAGGACACTCTTCAACATGCCATAGGAATAAGGAATAAGAATGGCAAGTAAAATCTAATGATGTAGAAAATAGTTCATAAATGAATCAATGCTAAGAAAAATCAATATAGGTAATGCAGCTTGTAAGCAAAATGAAATACACTGAGATTCTATATATTAGAGTGATTACTTTTCAAAATAGACCTGTAGTGAAGGTAGCTTTTTATATAATGTCACATACAGCTGACATCTATCCCACTGCAAACACAGTTTATAGCTCAGCTCCTCTTTGTTGAAGGCAGACATGCTCCCCGCCACTTCATAGCAAATTTCTTGTCTGTAAAAACATTTCATGATATTACTTGAAATCTTTACACAGCATGAAATTGCCTTGCCTTCTTTTGTTAAATATTTGGTATGTGGCATTTTTTTTTGACTGTGTCGCTTTTATTTAGGTTGAAAATAAACAAAGTGCTCTGTAAAGAAGAGGTTGTGCCTTCATACAGATGTGCAATGTGGACTGTCCACAGACCTCCTGGATGGAAGCTCTGTTTGCAGTTCCCACCTGACCTGAGATATCTGGAATTGACTTTAACCCAGGACACACTGAGCTGGGCATTTGTGTGTATAAGAAAAACTGCTGGAAAATAAGTTAATTTAACCAGTGACCTACAGTGCCATCTGAGAAGAACATACATGTTCAATTAAAAGGATCAGAAATACTGAAGCCAAGAGGAAGTTCTCTCTTTGAATTCATTGGGAACTGATGGATCTAACTGAGCTTAGAATGATAAAACATCATCTCCTGTAACACATGTCGTGTTCTGAGGTCACAATCATAGCAAAATAAAAGATTTCTTGTGCAGAGTAGTCTATTGTCATTCACTGCACTAGCAAAGGCTCTGTAATCCTATAAAAGATGCATTATTGCAAGACCTAATCATTTAGAGTTGTTATACCTTGCCCAAAGCTGCTTCAATCCTTCCAGGGTGATTGGAATGCCAAATGGGAACAAGAACTTCTTCAACTCCCTTAGCTGTATAATGCCATTTCCTTCACTGTCAAACCCTTGAAAATTCTGGAATGCAAAAGAAATCATCACTAACAAGAACCAACAAGTTTGACAACATGTCTGATCGCTCTACAAGCTGAATAAATCATGGGAATTGAGAAAGAAACAGAAAATAATAGAATAATAGAATACTTTGGGTTGGAAGGGACTTTCAAAAGCCATCTCGTCCAATCCCATGCAATGAGCAGGGACATCTTCGACTAGATCAGGTAATGGACTGAAAAATGACAGACCTGCAGATTTTCTCTTCAATTCATTCTACATCTAATACTAATTAGATTTTGCTCTAGGTTTGGGTTGGTTGCTTGGGTTTGTTGGTGGTTTTACAGGTCAATTTGTAAACTGAGATTACCAGTACTACTGTTTAATGTACACAGTTAGTGAAAAAATAATACTCTTTTTTTTGCTTCTTCTGATTTGTTGACCAAATATTTCAACTATTCAAGAAGTTTAAAAAGATGGTAATTTTTTTCTAGGATAGATTTATGAGTGTCTTTTTGCATGGTGTAAGCATCACCCCTCAATGGCTCTCTGTGATGGGATGCACTGAGTGTCAGCAGAGCAAAAAGCTGTGCCTGTGTTCAGTGTCAATGGCCAGGCCTCAGGTGTAGCCCATTACTCCTCTTACAACAGAAAAATTAAATAAAATTAACAACAGTAGAACATGAAGAATGTTTCAGAAATAACCATAATAGCATCTACTACGTAATGAACATTGCAAAAATTGCATATTATTCAGACAGTGGATTTCTTTTTAATTACAGAGTAAGTTTTTATCATTAATGAGCTATTTTGCATGGGTCTCTTTGAATATTTATAGAATCTGAAGATCAACATTGCATGATGTTCTGAAATCTATTAGTGCTGCTTATTTATTTAAAGAAAACATTCTTCTTACCCTTACTAGGTCATACCATCTGGTTCTTGCTTTGATAACAAGATAGTAATGAGCGTGATCACAAGCTAGCTCTGCATCCCTTATCATCTGTTTTTTTCACAGAGAAGAAAAAAAATAAAATAACAACTAAGTATGTTTTACGTTAGTGGGAGCTTTAATCTCCACGAGTTTCCTTCCCTTTTGTTGTTCTTCATGGTAGTAGTGGTTTTGTTTTCTAATTTGTAAGATACACACTAAAGATTGTTACTTTGTATCTGTGTAAACTTAATTCTTTAAATATTGCCTTATTTCCCTGGCTGCAGGTTAGTGAAGAGGTTTTAAATTTTGTAATTCCCTATTTATTTTCAAATCAATGCTGTTCAATTCTCCCTCAAACTCAAGAGCCAGCGCAGATCATTTATACACATAGAAGGAAATGTTAATTATCTCAGAAACAATTATATCCTGGAGTGACTCCAGGAAGATTATCCTTGATTTACATCAATTACATAGACCAAAACTAACTCTGTGAGTCACCAAGGCATGGCTAGAAATGGGGAGTAAGGAAAAAATACATTTGCAAATTCAGCCACCATTGCAAGTGCCTAAATTTTGGGAGCTGGCGCTTCTGATTTAATCCAAGCATGCAGAGGAATAGGGGAGAGTCAGGTGAGGTTGTTACAGTGCACAGAAACCTGACTAAATCCATGTGCTGCCACACCTGAGAAGCACTTCTTGAGAGAAGAGTTCATAAACATCAACAATTGACCAATAAAATATTCTGGAAACCTCACTGTGAAAATGCAAGTGCTCTTCAGGCTTCCCATCATTTTGTTTTCTTTGTTAAAACTTCTGAATCAGCAAGAGTATTTGAAACAGGCAGGTTCTGGAGCTAAAGCCAAAATATTTCCATTTCTAGCTAAGTATAAACTGAAACAGAAATGAGAGCACAACAGCAATTAGTAATCTCAGATTCCAACTGGTAGCAAGATCCAATCATCATTTAGGAGGTTCAGGTTGGAAAACAGGAAAAATTTCTTCACTGAAAGAGTTGTCAAGCATTGGAACAGGCTTCCCAGGGAAGTGGTGGACTCACTACCCCTTGAAATGGTCAAAAAATGAGCAAATGTAGTAGCACTTTGTGATATGGTTTAGCTGTCATGGTGGTGTTGGATCAGAGGTTGGATTCAATGATTTTGGAAGTTTTTTTCCCAGCTTTAATGATTCTGTGAACATCAGCTTCCTTTCTTGTTTTAGACTGATGTCCTTGATTCACTCAGTTGTCCAATTCAGGAAAAAAGAAAAACAAACCAAGTAGATAAATATTACCACCATCAGAGCCAACAGTAATGCTGTAAGAAACAAATAAAAACTGGGAAATAAGCCTATGTGTATATATCACATCATCACTGCCACAGCAGAGATGAGTTGCTGATCAGGAGCTTTTCCAGTCCTGTTGTATCTTGTCATTATTTTTATAAATTTGTGTCTCTTTGCATAGCTAAACAGAGTTTCACATTGAGCTTTTAGACCGATTCTTTTATGGCTTAAATTTTGTTTAAGCAGTTAAATCAGTATTGCTTCTCACAGGAAAGGAAGATGTGGCTGCACTCTCTCTATCCCCCACCCACTCCATGGAGCCTCTGCACATCTCTCCTGATCTTGTCTGCTCCTGGTACCCTGCTGGCTTAAAACTCTGGAGGACGAGGCTCCACTGTTCTGAAACACCCTGGCAGCAATATTAGTGCCAGAGCTGACAGACAGGTAATATCCTGCCTGCACTTCCCTCCAAAAGGACAGCTGATTCCCAAACCACTCCCAGCCCTGAGTGCTTGGAAGATGCAGCAAAGTTGTCCAGTTTGGAGGCTCACTCACCTCTAAGGCTTCAGCTCAGGCACCAGTTCATATGTTTGACCTCACAGCCACCAGAGGTAGCTCTGACATTCTAATCCACACTCAATGGATTAAGTGTCTAATCTAATGCACCCATAAACCACAGAGAACTTGGTAGAGATCCCCACTTAGGCTTGATAAAGATGTATTTTAATACCACATCTTCATTTATACCCAATACGAGTGTTCACGCTGTATATTCATTTCTGTAAACACAGCAGGTTACTGTAGGTGCTGTGAAACTTCTTCTTGCTTACTTGTGAGATGGCAAGAGCCAGGGAAGTGCTTCCTTAGCTGCTTGGGTGTGAAACACTCGACAGAATTCTTGCTTATGTAACATGGAGGGCAGGCTCCTTCCCATGAAAGCCAGTGGGTACAGGAATTCCTCAAGGCAAGCAAAATGCTGTTCAGGACTTGCTGATACTGTCACTGTCACTGTCTGTTTCACAGAAGGCAGAATAGGTGTCCTAACAAGGAATATTTAACTAAACATATGAAACTAAATATATATAACAGGTCTACTGCATATTTTTAAACATAAATATAACAAAGGTTTTCTCTTGATTTGTACTGGCAACAGGCAAGCATTTGAATGCAGTTTAAGAATACAAAGCATTTGTAGTTATGCCTTACAGAAAATAATAACCAAATGTAGAAAAGCTGGAAAATCAACTCCTGATTAAGATCACCATGTTGCAAATTTTGGGGACTAAGAACACCTTCTTGAAGGATCATTCTCATGAATAGATGGGCTGTTCCATGAATGAGCAGTGCAGAGATATTCTTTGCTAATTGCAGAATACTTAATAGCTATGTTCACAAAAGGATGGGAAAAAATAACCCTGAATGTATTTTCCTGGCAGAGGCTGCAGAGAAAACAATTAAGAATTTAAAAAAAAAAAAAAAAAAAAAAAGTTTTGTCTTGAAAACTGAATGTATTTGAAATGGAAGTTTTTGAGAACACAGAAGACTTGAAATCCAACATAGTTTTTAGAGCCACTTTCCCGACAGCTCCCTCAAACCAACTTTTAAAACAAATGTTTGGATCAAAATAGCTCCCAGTTTCATGGCCAAAAGTGAACCAAAGCTGCATGTATTCACCCCATAGACATCCATCAGCATATCATTAAAGAGATTGAGATATTCTTCAGCAGCCATGCAGTGACATTTAGCATCATTTGCTCTGTGGTTTGGGCTGTTACATAATGTAGCTCCCAGCCCATTCAACAAGAAAGAAATCATCTGCAAGAATGAAATTGAAGTGTAGCAAATATTGAAAGCATATTAAAGATAAATAGCACAGTAATAAAGCATAAACAAACCAAGTAATCCTGTAACTGGGTTCTTTGCAGCACAACTTGACAGAGTCCTGCAGCTCTCTGCAGAAATAGTGGTGTCCACCCAATTTTCTGTACTGGCCTCAGCTTCTGTAATTTCTCCAGCACAAGATGAAGAAGGAAATCTCTGAAACCGAAAAAAGCCCTGCTCCAGTCTGAACCAAAAAGAGCTGTTTTAGGGGATTTGCCACCAAAACCCCCTGACTTAACAGAGCATCACCCCTGAAACTCTTCTGCCTGATGTCTTGGCAAGGCTCAGTCCCACACAAACAGCTTTGCATTGTCACAAGTTCATTATCCCACAGCCCAGCAGGGTCAGCCACCTTCCCAGCAGGACACTCATGTCCTTCCAGTCCTGAAGGACTAAGGTGCTTTTTAGGCCATAGAAAACCTATTTTGGTGACTGTCTGAGATCTGATCCCTTCTGCTCATTGTAGTCTAGGAGCCTGTTCTGGCTTGCTTCTGTGTGGAAAAAGAGAAAAAGCATCTTGTGTAACCTCTTGAGCATTTTAGGATTTTTCTGCAACATATGAGTCACACAGATGAGTGAAGAAATTAATGACAGATTTTAAAATGGGAAAAACTTGCACAGAAAAACATACACACTGGCATTTCACTGCACCCTACTCCTGATTGATAGAAAAACCACTAAGATAATGGTCTGTTGTAAAGGAATGTTTCATTTCTTTTTAAAAGATTTACATATGCTGGCATACAGAGCCTGTACAACTGCTCAAAAAATCATAAACTGTTTTTACTGCATCATTTTAACTTCTCCTAATTTTACCCTTTAAACCTTGTTCTTCCCTAAAGACTTGCACTAAACTTTTTTTTTTTAAATTTGAGTTTCTATCGAAATATAGTCAAGAACATTTGCACTTATGTTATCTTCCCACTAGAGATTATAAGAAGAAGATCAAGTCTCTTTTTCTGTAACTATAGACCACCCTCTACCCCACAGAATCACAAATCATTGAAAATGAAAAAAAAAAAAAGTTAGGAGGGTTTTTTCCTTTGCCTTCTGGTTTCTGAGACTTACTTTATATTAAATGTGGGTCACACTTCCTTTTACAACTATGTGATATAGTAACATATGGAAAGAAAAGCTGTGATTCTCATAATTGGCAAAAGCTTTAAATACAGACAAAACACTGTTGATCCTTGATTTAAATCAAAGAGCTGGCACACTCATTTTCCCTGAGGTCAACCTGTTTCAAAAATTTTTTTATTATGCTACTGGATGTAAAGGTGCACATATTTTGGTGGGTACCTGATTAGCTGGCTACATTAACAAACTACATTTACAAACTTCTAAACTTCTAGGCCTGAATGAGGAAAAACCTGAATATTATGTCAGCCACCCACAAGCCAGCTCTTCCTCTTGTCTTACTCCTAGAAGAGAAATAATGACAGCAGAAAATAGTAGTAACAACATAAAAAAAAAGTAAACACAGCCTCTGAGAAAAATTACAGAGGCACAATATGGAAGTTAAAACAGGCCTTGAAAACAATGACAAAACTATCTTTGACTTCAGTGGCTTGATAATTTCACCCACAAAATTAAACCTAAAGCACAAATTTAAAAAGAAATGAGGAATGGATAATTACTTACTAGCTTTAGTCTACACTGAGGCTTCCACCTCAAGCAATTGGCTCAGATCCCACAAACTTCTTCTTTAAGGGCTGAAAATGAAAACCCTGCAGTGCCTTGAAATCAGTGAAATGACTGATGGGGTAAGGCAAGGAGTTGACATGAAAAAAAAATCTGCTCCCAAACTATGAATACACTCTTCTTTTATTCACTCTTTAGCAACAGTAAATCAATAAATACCATGTCCTCATTATATGGGTGAACACCACATCTGTACCTACACCAACAGCAAACCTTGCCCAATTACTGGAATTCTTGGTACCCTGACAAAACCATCAATTGCATTACAGGCAGCAGCATTTCAGCATTCTCTAGTAGCAACATTCCTTAACAGCTTAAACATCCAAAAGCAGTATTTTAAATTAAACCCAGGCCACACCACAGAGTTCTTGCTGTATGTACTGCTGCTAAAACTGGCCATTAATGTCTTTCTTTCCTTAAAGGACTGGTTACTGTCTTCTGGCTTTTTACACAGAATAGAAAAAATTGCTGAACATCCCTACTATAAACCATCAATGATAATTTAGGGTATAATATAATTCCAAGACTCTGAGTAAGAGTTTCAAAATGCTGAGGACTAGGATCTGCTCAAGGCAGAGCAATCAGTCATTTACTTTTTGCAATCTGTTAGTGGTGACAACTCCATAGCAACTACCTGTGGATCTTCATTCACATCCCACATGTTCCAGCCTCCCTCTTGGCCTGATCAGCAGCTTAGCTGGATCAGCAGCCAAAGAATATAGACAATGTGCTAAAAATCATATAAATTAAGCCTTCTTAATTTCACCATAGTCTTCACTTGAAATAGGAAAGTTCTAGATCTCTCAGGAAAGATTTGTTTCATGCTTTATTGCTGTTAACTTTTTTTTTAAACTTCCAGTATTGCCATAAAATCCAGATAACTCAACCCTCCATCTGGTAGTCCTAATTTCAATTAACTAACACTGGATTAAATCCACTGTAATTCACTGGCATGCCATGATCTCCCAAGACATGTTAGATGAGAAATAAAGTAAGTCCTAGAACAGCATTTTATTTTTTTCCTTCTAAATATGCTGTTTTGAATAATAAATATCTGGGTGTTTTATCCTATAGCTCAATTTTAAATTATGCTGAAAATTATCTCTCTTCTTTGCATTGACAGTAAGCCATTTAAATAGAGTTCTATTGTGTGCAACTTCAAATCTGTCCAGGAAGAGTCAGAGAGCAAAATTTAACTATATTTCTGAGACTGGTACTTTGAGCAAAAGCACCAAGCAACAGGCTGAGATAAAACTTCGCCTGGAAAGCAACAAGTGCCAGAAGAAATCCCAAAAATTCATTTAGCAAACTTGAGGAAAAGTGTCATTTATAGAATTTTTCCTCATGAGCCACAGTTAACTTCTGACAAGAAATGCTGCAGAATGCATTCAGACCCCAGAACCACACAGACCTGCAGGGAGGTGGGAAGCATGATTCCTTCAAAGCAGATTTAGGGATCCATTTGAGGTCATCTGTTTTGGCAAGGAACTTTCTCATCTTCCAATCACGAGCCCTTCTCTTTCTTTTCTCTGCCTTTCTGCACCTAAGAGGAGCAGCAGCCTTGAGTGGCAGCAGTCTCCCATTGTGCCCCTCTCAGTGTTTCCTATCCCTGATTTTCTTCTACTTCTCCCACCCCCTGTTTCCCTGAAAAGGTGTAGTTGCAATCCCTCCTGCTGCTGAGGGTTTTCTCCAAATTTTTTTGTTCCATTCAGCTGCTTTGGAACTCCTGATGTGGATGTATTTTTTATAAGTATCCTGCACAGCTCTGTCCTGACTTCCCAAATGTTCCTACAGTGATTATTCTTGCCATTATATTTTATTTAATTTTACAGATTAAAAGAAAAAAAATCATTAAATAACAGAGAAGCATAAGGAGGGCTAAAAAAATGAGAAAAAATAGCAAATTATCATTCCTTTCTATGAATGTAAAGCTTCTGGATAAGCAAGCACATTTTATGTTCAGTTGAACAAGTATTTACCATCAGATCAAATGTTAATAATAGTGATAAGGAAATCTGACTGCACAAATCCAATCAAAGCTGCAGAGAATCAGCCACCATAGTAATGCTGGTGACATTGACAGTCTCAACTACGAGCACTTTCATCTGGAGAAGAAAAACCTGATAAAACCCTGCTGAAATTGCATGCAAGATTAAGTCATATTAAATTGTGTGACTGTGCTCACAAAAGAGAAAGTTTCTGTTTATTTAAAAGCAAGGGATTGATGATGACCTTACAGGGAGGAGGTATTGGAAACCTTTACCAGAGAGAAGTCACACATAGAAATGGTGATGTTAACCCAAGGTCCTTAACACAGCTGCAGTTACCATATTTCTCATTTTGAACTGCATTAAAAATTAGACAAGCCCAAGGGTGCAAAGGTAGGGTCTGCACCTACTTGCCCAGTTCCTAGAAAAGCCAGGTCAGTGAAGCCAGAGATACTAAGGTGCTCTTTGGAAGAAGAGCTGAGTTTGGAATCTTCCTTCACTAATGTCTCACACTTTTGGTACTCACAGTCACAGAAAGGCACAGGCTGGGAGATGGCTCCTCTGCTCCAACCCTCTTCTTCCAGCAGGAACATCCCAGAGCACAGAGCACAGGATTGTGTCCAGAGGGGTCTGGAATATCCCCAGTGAGGGAGACTCCACACCCTCTCAGGGCAGCCTGTTCCAGTGCTCAGGAAAGAATTTCTTCTTCCTCTTCAGGTGGAATTTCCTGGGATCACTCCCTGCCCATTCCTCTGGTGCCATTGCTGGACCCCACAGAGCAGAGCCTGGGCCCTGATCTGAGCACTCCCTAAAAACCCAGGAAGAACCAACAGTATAACCCTGCAAAGGCTAACTGGTGATGTTATGTCTGCATTTCTGGGTTATTCAGGCATACTAAGATAATCACCCATTAGAGGGTGCATTCTGCCCACTCCCATAATGCCAGTGTAGAAATAAACAAAGAAATAGAAATAGAAATAAATAGAAATAGAAATTTTGTTACAGAAATAAACAAAGCTTACCCACTTCCATGCTGGGGACAGCTTTTGCCCACTTCTGTGGCTTGGTCTGGAATAACAAATCAGGAAACAGGCATGGTGTTATGTTTGCCATTGTCACACCATGCTATCACTGTTGGAGTGACCTGTGCCACTCTGAGGAGCAGCAGCTCTGCCCAGCCATGCAGCAGCTGCCTGGCTGCTCCAGATGGAGCTGTGGATCAGAGCAGCAGTGTCAAACATGCCTCTAAGGTGGGCAATTTCCTTGGCTCCTGCTCAGCTACAGAGCCAGTGTGAAAAGCAGCTGTGCTGCCAGGGCAGGGATTCATGAAGTTCTTGTTGGAAGTGTCAGGGAAATCAAGGCAGGAAGAATGTGAAAACTCCCAGTTGGAATTCCACCTAGACAATGAAGTGCAAGCTCCCTTTCTTTTACAAAAGTTGCAGAAGTCCTTGAAGACCACAAGTGATGGAGAACTAGTTTCAGACTGCATTTCACATGGACACAAATGTGCCCAGGCAGTTACCAGAGACATAAGGGAGTCTGTCACTTCAGTTCTGACAAGGAAACCCATTTAACCACTTTATTGACACAGAGTTCTCAGCCCTATTCATCCCAGGCTTCACTCAGCACAAGCAGGGCAGACCAGGACTATTGCAGGGAAGCATGTTCTGTTTGAATGATCATAAACAGCAGCAGGACAAGGTTTCTGGGCAGTCTTAGAATCATAGAATGATTTGGGTTGGATGGAGCTTTAAAGATCAGCTCATTCCTATCCCCCTGCCATGGGCAGGGACACCTTCCACTATCCCAGGTTCCTCAGAGCCCCATCCAGCCTGGCCTAGGACACTGCCAGGGATGGGGCAGCCACAGCTGCTCTGGGCAACCTGTGCCAGGGCCTCAGCATCCTCACAGGGAACAATTCCTTCCCAATATCCAATCTAACCCTGCTCTCTGTCATTGTGAAGCCATTGCCCCTTGTCCTGTCACCCCAGGCCCTTGTCAGGAGTCTCTCTCCATCTTTCCTGTGGCTTCCTTCAGGCACTGGAAGGCCACAGTGAGATCACCCCAAAGCCTTCTCCTCTCCAGGCTGAACAATCCCAATTCCCTCAGCCTTTCCTCCCAGCAGAGCTGCTCCATCCCTCTGATCCCTTGGTGTGCCCTGGCTCCAGCAGCTCCCTGTCCTTCCTGTGCTGGGATCCCAGGGCTGGAGGAGCCCTGCAGGGCAGGGGGCTCAGCAGAGAGGGGCAGAGGGACAAAATCCCCTCCCTCATAGGGCAGAGAATGGCAGAGAGGAGCAGGCTAGCAGGTACTGTGCTCCTCCTGAGCTGGATTTCCCCAGTAAGGGAATCTGTGGTCTCTCACTCTCTGGGAAATGCCCAGATGCTCTCCCAGGATGAGAAAAGAGAGACTGGACAAATTCCTGGGCACTTTGTTTCCGTGGAAGATAGAGCAGCAATCAAGGTTCTGAGTGGCAATTTGGAACAAGGCTCTGCCACGGGATACAGGACAGGGATAAGTTAGTCATGAGCACAGATGAAGACTAATCCTGCATTAGTCACACCACAGATAATAAGAGCTGGAAAATGATGGCATGTGAGCCTCATGTTAAACCCACTTATGCTTAATTCTCTCTGCTGAATATAAATTGTTCTAAAGAACAACGCATTCCTCTACAGAACAATTCTTCACATCATGCCACTAACATCTCTGTCATCTTGATTTAGGCCATTTAAATGTCAGTAAGACAAGTTACCACTGCCTAAGGGCAGCTCTGTGCCATGCACCAGGAATCTTGTTCTATCACATTCTGTTTTCCTGCAGTGCCTCATGGGAAGATGCAACTTTCTCACGCAGGGGTAGATTTACAGTGGGGTTATAGGGGAGAGGGATGGTGAATCCCCTTTCCCCTCACCTCTATATTCCTCCCCAGTGCAGTATGAAATATAAAGATTTAAGATCTAATGTGAGTTGGTGTATCTCTGCCACCACCCTGACCGTGCTGTAGCCAGCCTGCCATGTGGAAATGCTTCCCTTCCACTCATTCCAGCCCTGAATGCCTTAATTCTCCACAGATCTGTTTCTATGTCCCGAAAAACCCCCAAACAAAAAGCTGTGGATGATGAGGGAGCTCAAGTCAAGTTTTCCATACAAATACAAGGAGCCCATCTGCCTTGCAACTGCTTTGAATGCCAAAAGATGCACAACTTCTACCATCAGACAGGATTATTAGACATTAAAAACACAGAAGATATCATAAGCTACAGAATCAATTAGTTTGGAAAAGACTTCCAAGGTCATCGAGTCCAACCTTTGACCAGTGCAACCTTTGACCATGCTGGTCAGAATAATAAGAAACTGGGTTTTGAAGGGCAGAATGTTCCTAAGGGGGAGCTTCTGTGTTGCTTTCTGAGGATGCAAGTTCAATATAAAAAGCTCTAAAGAATTTTTCTTTCGGCAAAAGTGGGTGTAGAGCCTGACAGCATTAAAACCTCCGAGGTGAAATTTGAAAATGTTAGCAGATTATTAGCAGCCTATTAAAAAAAAAACCTTGCAGCAAGCTGCAGTGCTGAATTAATGAAGTGCTGCCCTCCCAACCCCTTGCAGCCTGTTTGAAGAGAGGCTCTGAGCCTCCTGCCACAAGGTGCCCTCACCTGAAGCCATGGGGTTGTATGGTGCAGGTGACACTCAACCAGGTGCCTCCAACCTGCTGAGGCTCCAGGTTTGTCCCACCTGCAGGAGAATTTCAGAGCAGGGACTCAAAGGCACCTTTGAAGGAGAGTTAAAATTAATTTTATAAACAAAAAAAGCTTTGGGTCCTGGGAGAGCTGTACCAACTCCTGCAGCTTTCTCTAAAGGTAACATGTAGCCTGAGACTCACAGGAAATTTATTTTATCCACCTTTCTGGAGACTGAACTTCTGAAGCGCTGTCACAGCATTTTTTTCCTAATGACTTTGTGTATTTGTCCTTGAAGAACAGCAACAACTTTGGGGGCGGGGAGGAGAAGAGAAAAACGTTCTCTGAAGATGCTGTTTTGGAGGTTACTTTAGTAAGTCTGGAGTCTGCCGCCACCAAAATCAGCAATAAAGTTACCACTGGCACCAGTGGGAACAAGACCACGTGCAGCAGTTTTACATTCAGGCCGGGTTGGGAAGTCTTTTGTTCTTGCCTCTGGTTTGCATGTGTTGTTTACACAGGGCAGTTAATGCCAATAAAAGGACTAACCACCACTAACAAGCAGCTGTAACAGATAACCTGGTGAGTATGGGATGGATTGTGTTACAGCAGGGAAGGGGGCATTTGTAGCTCTGTGTTATACTGGGATGCTGCTTTGCCATACAGGGAGCAAATTCTCCAGTGGTTAAATCGAAGCAGGGATCTAATTTATTTGTACTGAATCACTCCTCCTGCTCCTACCCTGAGCACTCTCTCCCTGGGAACAAGGTATTCATCTCCTAGCACCAATGCCTGGGTGGTGAATATGCCAAGTACCTTAGCAGGAGGTTTCAAAGGCGTTTCCCTACAGCAGAGAACTGATAGAATTCCTGTCTCTTGGGATTTTTACATTCTCATGGAAATAAAAGTAGTGTGACTGACACAGTAGCATCCACCCCCTCCCTGCAACCCCCTGCCCCACATTCTTCAATGTTGCCATCTTTCCTTTGCACACCCTGAATTTCTCTTTTAGGTCCTTCTCTGAGTCCCAGGCTCTTCATTTAACCATACAAATGTTGATTCTGCACACTCCCTCTCTTGTCTGTTCCCTTCTCTCTCAACCTGTTCTCAACCTCAGCCCTTCCCTTCCACTTCACAGTGTTTTTATTTACCCAAATTCACTTTCCTCCATATCCCAGCCTGCTGCTGACCTTCCTTCACTGTCTCTTGGCCTCCCCTTTCTGCTTCCATCAGCTTGGCTTGCACTCTCAGCATCCCTTCCTTCCTCCTTCTCAGAGTTACCCTTGTTACACCCTGTATCCCCCTTTGCCATGACCTTTAAGCTTTCCCACACCAATATCTGGTATCCAACAGGTGCCCTCTCTGCCATCTCCAGGCATGTCAAACATCAGGCTGTGCAAAGCATCCCTGAGAAGGTTTGGAATCTCCAAGCAGGAAACACAAGGCAGTGCTGTATGAACAGAGTTCTCTCCAAGGACACATCTGGATGTGCGCACTATTTTGCTCCTATAAAGACTTGAGACTCCAGCCTGGAGTACAGGGCATCCCTGCCTTCAGATGGGCACCTTCCAGCTTTGCAATCAACCCACAAGGGTAATCCTGCGTTTTTCTTGCAGTGTCTGCTTGGTGCCAACAAGGTCTCCTCAATTTGCAGTGAGGAGTCCAGGTGTGGATCCATCTGAGACATGGCCAAAATATTGGAAGATGCCCTGTGCTGCTGCCTAATGTGGGTTTAACTTTCAGTGTCTTCTGAGGGAAAAGATATAAAAGAGTTTAACTCTCTTTTCTAAAGGGTTTCTGTTCTTTTCTGTCATCCCTTTGTGTTACTAGTGTGTCTTTCACTAATATCTCCTCTCACTAATATCTCCTTTTCATTTCCACACTTCCCTTTCTTCCTCCCAGCCAATTTACAAACCCTTTGGTGACGGCAGAGCTGTGTGGGAATGGCATCACACTGACACAGAGTAGGTTTAGATTGGATATCAGGAAGAAATTCTTCTCTGTGAGGATGGCACAGGTTTCCCAGAGCAGCTGTGGCTGCCCCATCCCTGGAAGTGTTCCAGGCCAGGCTGGATGGGGCTATGAGCAAGCTGGGATAGTGGAAGGTGTCCCTGCCCACGGCAGGGGGATGGAACTGGCTGATCTTTAACGTTCCTTTCCAACCCAAACCATTCCATGATTTTATTAAGGGGTCAAGGAGGCAGCATCCTGCTTTGCAAATGAGGTCATTAGAGGCAAAGCTGGAAATTTAACCCAGCCCCTGATAGGATTGGGCTGACTCCCACTGGATTTGTTTCTCAGGAGACACCCAGGCTGGATTTGGTCACTCTGTCTGCAAACACAGCTTTAGCTCCTAAGCCCTGCTCTTCTTCCCAGTACAGATATGAAATCCAGCAGATAAAAGCTGGAATCCTCTCCCTGCGCCTTCCCCAATAAAAGAGGAATTTCTATTCCCTGCAGAAGGCTTGTGCAGAAGATGGTTGGTCTGTGTGTGCTGCTTGCTGTTCATTTAACCAGTGTGCCAGGCTGCAGTAAGCCCTAGTTTGTGTTGTTTGTTAAGGAGTTTTCAGCAAAATTTCTGCTATAAAATATCACCATGGCAAAAAGAAACCTTTCATGGCAATGTTTTCATTCAGTGAAAACTCTGGGGATGCAGAATCCTGCATCCAGGAGGAAAACTCTGATAAAAAGTGGTGTCAAAGTGTCTATTTTCCTTGTGTATAACAAATGTGTTTATCTCCCAACACCTGTATTAGGCAGGGAACTTCATCCTGAGCCTGCTGTCCCTCCTTTACTCGAGCAAAGCCACATCCAAAGGGATCTTTCTAGCCCAGGCAGGTGATTCACAGTTTTCCCTGCTAGAGTGTATCTAACCTGCATAAATACTTAAACACTTGCTGAGAGAGGAGAGCGTTTTGCAAGAGATTGATTTGACAGTGCCGTTGTTCAGGCGTTCACGCAGGATGTGGGAAACTGAGGTTCAGGTCCCTGCCTCAATGAATATTTAATTATTTATGGAAAGCAGAGCAGCTGCAGCAGGGAGGAGTGAGGCACAGCAGGGCACTTCTAGGGCATGTTGGAGAGGGCAGACAAGATCTCATCCCAAGTCTCCCACACTCCTGGTGACTGTCCCAGCCATGGCTGGCTCACTTGCTCTGTTACCTCAGAGGAAACCTTCAGATCTTTCCCCTGTCCTACTGCAAAAGTTTGAAAACCTCTGTGTAGTACAAATGACTCCAGTTCTGGCATTTTTCAGCTTTCCAGACCTCTGTTTTTCAGTGTTAATGTTCTTTTATGCTGTACAAATATTTAAAATGCAAATTTAAATATTTCTGTCTTCACTGTGACCTATCAAGGAAGCAGTCTGAATAGTCTGCTGTATTTTCAGCCTGGATTCCAGGGCCTACTGGCCACTTCTGTGGCTGAGGAAAAAATAATTTAAAAAAAAAAATTAATGGGGTTTTTATTTGGTTTGGACAGACATAAGGCTTGAGGTCAGGCTTGCAGGAGCAATTTCCGTAGACAAACACTCCCAAGCTGTGTCTTATGAAGTCCTTAAGGATCAGGAAAGGAGGTTGTAAATTAAAATACCCACTCTGAAGAAACATGAGTATTATGTTCCCAGGCCTCACCACAGAGGTGTTGGCTTATCACCTGCAGGACCTCCTCATGGAGTCCAGGAGCTCAGGCTCACTGTTCTCAAAAAGTCCACATGCAGGGGAAGGAGTGGACATTGTGTGGCAGGTGTGGTGAACTTTTGAATTTCATGGTGTCTCTGGACTTTCTTCCCAATCCTTTACTCTCCTTCAGTTTGTCACCCCCTTTTTATGCTTGCTGTTCGCACCAGGTCAGAGAATTCATGATGTGAAATCCCAAAGCTTCATCCTTAAGTTCACACAGTAATCCCAGGTTGTTTTTGCTTGTCTACTGTAGTCCTCAGTGTGAAATTTAAGCCTGTCAGATCTAACTTTGCTGTTCATCCCCTCAAATACAGGTGTCCCTGGATGCTGAACTTCAGCACACACTGGTTCTCTTCAAAGCTTCCACCAGCTAAATACCTTCAAAACCATCGAATTCTTTTTAGAGCAAATGGTTTGTGAATATTCATATCACTGCTTCCTTATCTTCCAGCTTGCTGAAATCCTCTTTAACTTAGCAAGGAGTGTAAAACTGAAGGTGTTGCTATCCATCAGGGAAAGGGCAGGGAAAGGACATGAGTGAGGAATGGCACCCAGACTTCCCATCTGGTCAGTGACTGGGGCAGCTCTGTGCTCAAAGCAGCTAAAGAAGGGCCAGGATGTGATAGACTGCTCCTAAACAGGAGATGGCTGCCTGCAGACTGGAGTTAGGACTAGTTAGGAAAGGTCAGTTCTTTCCTAGCACAGGCAATGACTTTCCAGCTCCCAGGGATGCTCCCAAACACACACAGCTTTAATGCAACACAGCCTTGTTGCCAAATCTAGCAGGATTAAAGACCTCACTTTTATCTTACTCAGTTCAGAAAACCTCCAGCTTGTGGGGAAGAGTAAGATATGTCCTATTTTGCTGCTTTGTGAAAGGCCATTTAGCAATAAACATGTAGCACAGGAGGTAAAATTTGTTGCACAATCCACCACCCCGACCTTTGCAGGAAATGAAGCTCTGCTTTGGAGCTCATCAACAACAACTCATGGCGTGATTTACTGCTGGGGCTCCCTAATTTTATGCTAATGTAACTCTATTGATTTCTGCAGATTTGCAGTGGTGTTACATGGGATGAACATGAAAATAAACTGAGCACTCAGTGTGATGAGGGGACTGTGTGACAGAGTGCGTGCCTGTGTTTTCCAATTTTATCATTTGGCCTAATGAAAGCCACTACTTCTCCATGCACTCTTCAATGCCATCAGTCCAAGCACGGCGTTAGCTTTAAAAAGTGATAAATTACCTTCTCTTACTGCTGTCTGGATCTAAAGCTATTTGTGGATTACTGCCAGTAGGTATTTAAAGGGAAAAAAAATAAGAAGGAATTGAAATCAATTCAGCAAATGCCCCTAAGTAGTACAAACAAACGAAGATTTGTAAATGACCTGTGCTCAGCATATCTGTCACCAACAGGGATGACAATGTTTGGCTGTATTTTTCCAGTTGATTTGTAACCACCCTGGAGAGCAGTGAAAGTTGGCTGAAATTCTTGTGCTTCCACTTATTTTTCTATTTGTTTGTTGAGGTTTTTCTTGTCTCTGCACTAAGAACAAATGTTCTCCTTTGGGCTGCTTCTCTGACTTTTGGTTCGTGCTGCAGAAGGAAAAACATGAATCCCTTGACAGCTGTTATTCTGGCTTATCAGACTTGCTTAAAACAGATAAGAGTCAAAGAAAGGCTGCTGTGCAGCAGACACAGGACAACAGGGTGAAAAGATGATGTAAAACAACTCCTTTGCAAAGCAAAGTTTAGAAAGCAGAGTTTAGTGTGAAGCACAAAAAGTCATACACATTAATTTGACCATATGATTGGGAATAAGGAGCAAAAAGATTCTTCTTGCTAGGGAAAAATAAATCCATGGGACTTCCTCAGGTGGAAGAGCATATTCATTGGATTTCTGGCAGTGGATTCTCAGTGGGATAGAGAAAGGGTGTCTCTTTTTTTGACAGAACAAGCTTTGTACCTCACACTTTGTCCACTCAGTGTCTGCCTTCTGAAACCTGCATGGATTCATTTCCGCCACAAGTTCCTGTGTACACCTTCTTTCAGGATGATGCCTGTCAAAACAAAACCATGAATTCAACCACTGACACTTCCCTCTCTCCGTGGTCCTACCCTTAATGCAAATTACAAATGAAAGCTGTGCATTTTTTAAAGGAAGTTTCTGGATTTTGGCAGAATATGGAATAGGGAATATGGCTAGGGCAAAATTATTCTCCACAGTGAAGAAGCTCCACAGAAGAGGAGCTAATTTAATGCTATGGGGATAGAATAATAGTACTTCTAAATTTCTAGGGAATAATAGGCAAACAGTAACACCATTTCCATGCAAGCTCAGAAGACCAAATAGGAAAATGATCTAGTGTTACTGAATTTCACTGACCAAGGCCAAAATCTGATATTCCAACAGGAGGATGTTCATTCAGGGTGGTAAGGGGTGGACCTGCAGTACCAGAAGCTGTGTGGTTTCAGCTGACAGCAGCTCTGAGTTACAGGTTAGTTGGTGGTCACAAAATGGATCAAGAACTGACATTCATTCATTACTGGGGACATAAAGGAATGTTTTCCATACCCTGCATCCATCAGCTCAGTATCTAACAGCTGGCAAAGACTGGGGAGGTACAGGCATGGCTACCCAGAAGCAGGAGAGAATTCAGGGAACAAGGGAGGAGAGCTTTACTTGGGTTCCTCATCCTAGCTCCAAGTTAGCCTTAGAACCTGCTGCAAAGGACCTTGTCTCTTGCCTTTCACCCAAGGTGCTGCCTGTGGAATATTTATTTCCACAGCTGGAGCTAAATACACACCCTTGGTGCATTTCCAAAGGTTTGGTCTGCTAGAGCATGAAGGGGAAGTAAATAGCACACACAGGCTGCCTTCCCACTGCAAGCAGAGAGGATCAGACTCAGACCACAACAGCAGAGTGTGGCCAGTCCTCTGCAGCCAAACATCCCCTCATCCAAGCTGGGCCCATTGCTTGCTGCTCTTCAGCATTATCAGGGAATATTATCACTTGTATCAGCCCCCAAATCCTTCAAATTCCACTGCAAGATGTGGCAGACAGCAAGAGTCACCCACCAAAGTAAAATGAACCTCAAGTCTCTGCTTCTGGGGGCTGTGACAGGAGTAGGGGCGTGGATTGCCCTTTTGCTCAGGCTGGGAGGGAAGGAGTGATTAGCACAGGGGAGCAGCTGCAGGAGTGCCAGGATGGGCTTCCCATTTTTTATTCTGCCTGGGAAACTGGGAGACGGTCAGGAGTGAGTCTGAGGGGTGGGAAGCAGGAGGATTAGGGACAGGAGCCCTTGGGTGTAGGTGTGGGAAACACAGGCACCATGCATGGCTGACAGCAGGCAGGCAGGACTGTCACGTTCCCCACTCTGCCTGGAATTACCTCACTACCAGCATCTCTTCCACAAAAGCTCTTTCACACCTTCTACAAATGTGTAAAAGTAAACAAACTCCCACTACGGGTAAAAAAAAACTCTGCCAGTGTAAGAAATCTCAAGCAGGTTTTTTTTTTTTAAGCTGAGGATAAGTGCACAAAGGTTTTGCTGGCTTGTTAAGCTGTATGTGCATGAGGATTTTGTGATGTGCTCCCACTTTTCACAGGACTTATCTTGGCTTCCCATAGGTTTGCACAGGTACACTGCAAAATATCCCTTTTACTCCCTTCAAAGGGAAACATTTTTTTCTTCACCAGTATTCGCTCTACCGTGGGTTGAGCTCATCCTTCATGTCCCTGCAAAACTAAATGGAAAATTACACAGGATTATGTTTGGGTGTCTGCTGAGATTTGGTGGGTACAGAGACATATCCATAGGGTGAACCAAATTCCATTGTTCCTTTGATTAATTTCCAACTACCGAGAGCAAGGCAGTTAAACATGTGAATTCAACTGGGATTTTAATACAAGTTTTCCACTGAAAATTTCCGTGGCTTAAAATCATGTATTTCTTAAAACATTAACATGCAATAAAGTACAATACATACCCCCTGCCACCAAGCAAAACCCAAAATGTACAAAAATCTCTGTGTTTTCAACAACTCAGATGCTGGGAGTCCTTGGACCCAATGCAAGCACGATGCACTTTGATTTGCCTCCTGTTCTTCAGAGCATTTCTGTCTGTGTAAGTGCTCAGTGGGAATAAGAACATGAAACGACCTGTGAGAAAGCTCAGTGCATCGAAGTCTACATATATTCCAAAAAGTGCTAGAGAAACTGTTGCCATAAGGAAGTTCATCAGCCTTGCAGCTGGAGAAGTAAACAAGGGATAAAGATTTTCTCCTAAGTCCAAGAAGGTCCTTTGCTACATAAACAGCTCAGGGTGATGCTGAGCTGAGGAGGGCTAAAGGGTTTGGTGAAGGCACACACAGGAACACCACCTGCACCACAAGGTTGTTGTATCACTGCTACTCTGCACTGCAGAAAATAATAAAATCACAGAAAGGTTTGGGCTGGAAGGGATCTTAAGGACCAGCTCATTCCCACCCCCAGCCATGGGCAGGGACACCTGCCACTATCCCAGGTTGCTCACAGCCCCATCCAGCCTGGCCTGGAACACTGCCAGGGA
>JANRGV010000073.1:58012257-58024649 GCA_024734035.1 Alethe castanea
ATCTACAGCGTTGCACATTTCTCTTAGCTAAATACGTGAACTTTTCAGCAATGCCATGGCTTAATAATGCAAATGTGCTCCATGTTCACCCCAACAGAATCATAAAAGTGCTATTTATCCCCACACCTCCCTGTACTTTGCTAGAGCACAGCCTCAGTGCCCAGCATTTTCCTAGACTGATCTCACAAGGCTTCTCCTCCATCCTGTTAAAACAAAAGCAAAACAGCCATTGACCACAATGATGAATGAATTAAACCATAACAGTTTGCCTCTCAGGATCTTACTCTGTATTATTTTCTTAGAGGTAATGTTTTGAATTTCAAGTAAGGGCCGCTTTCCAATTCAAAGTGGCTGCAATTCCTGACTTTTCTTACAGTGCAGATCTCTCATTGACACAAATAATGGTAGAAACATTATTTAGAAAATTGTATAACTGTCGAGTCCCAGGTAATTCAAAGGATAATTACTTGTTCATGATCAATGACTAATTATATACTACACAACACAGAGCTATAAAACTGACAAATGGTGAAAGCACATAGTTATAGCACACCGTGCTGGGGACATGACTTTCATGAACCCAGTGCATTACACCCAAAGTTTTCTCTTAAGATATTTATAGAAAGGAAAATGTGTGTGGTAGAATTGGTTGCACTGATCACGCTCAGGCTCATTCATATTTCATTTCCATATAAAAGATTGTTTTCCAAAATCCATTTCCTATTGATGCTGTTGTGCTTGCTCCTCACACAGAATGATCAGCAGGACACCAGGTTGTAAGGGCCACATTGGAAATTATTTCCTAGATTTTTCTATTATGTTTTCAAAGGTAAGAGAGAGTTCTACATCTTTCTGAAAGTCACTGGCTGTAAGCCAGAGAGAAACCCAGAGCTCCTGAGAGAATAGATTAGACCTGATTATATACTGACCTGATTATGTAACTGAAATGTTATCACAATAAAATGCTTAATATAATTCTTTCTCTTTGGGGCATGGATATTTTGACCCCATGCTACTCATGCTTGTAGCTCTTTGTACTCCTCACTTTGGGGACTCTGCTTATATTGAAAATTACATTTTATGTTGACACTATTAAATTTCAATTCCTTGTTCTTTACAACAACAGTATACTGAAGAAAGACATTGATTAACTTTGATTTCTTTGTGTTTGTTAATGCTAAATAATATTTGAAAATGTCGTGGATCTGCAACATGAATTTCCTTAGTTGAGAAAAGGCTTGTGTCACTTCTTAAATGATGAAATAGTGTCAAACTCACAGGAGTTTCCAATATTCAGAGACTAAATAAGTCACAAGCTGATCACATGAGGAATGGGGGAATCTCTTCCACCAATCTTCTCTTTCTGACATGCCTAAGGTAAGCCAAAAGACTCAATGTCTCCAGCTATACCTGCCATATTAAAAGACAGGAAGAAAGATAAGAACTTACCTTAAATCCTTACAACTCACACATCATCAACTTGCGTCACAAACTGTTGATCTGGAAAGAAGGACAACATAGCTGCAGAACTTCTATTCATTGTGGCAGTGCACTGAGGATCACAGGACTGCAAAACATTCTGAGAATCTTTCCAGTTTTCTATGAATTTATCTGAAAGGATCTCCTCTACCTAAAATATGAATTAATTTGTAATGCTGGTAAGAAAAAAAAAAAAAAAAGGAAAAAAAAAAGTGTTCCTGTAGTTTTGATAGCAATAGCACATGGAGAAATGAACTAAAATGACAAATTTTACACTGTAAATGACCTGGGTTATCGCTTACGGTATTACAAGCTGGAACAAGAAAGGCAGGTTTGTTTAGCTCATATGTTCCATTAAGATATTTGTAAACCATCTAAGTAAAAACAAAATCATATTCGCCTAAAAAAAATAGTGCACTAATTTCAAAGCATTGTGCAACAATCAGTCCCAAAACTCACCTGTGAAAATACTTGTTCTGAAAACAGACTGGAAAGGCAGCAGGAAATCATCCCCTCATCTCCTTTCATAGATTTGCATCTCTTCTGTGGGTGCCTGAAGAGGCAGGTCTGCTTCTCCTCTCAGTCCTGTAAAACAAAACCCACTAGGACTGAGTGCATTGCAAGTGGCACTTGAGTAACTCAGGGCATAATTTGAAGACAATGGCTTTGCTCAAGGGAAAATAATGATGAAATCTGGCCTGCGGAACCTGCTTTAGGATCTGTCTGTAGCAATAGCACTTAGGTTAAAAGTGTTTTTCATGCATAAATTTGGTGTATCAAAAACAGAAAGTTCAGAGAAGAAACAAAACCAGGGTCCTGCTCTGATAAATAAAAGTCTCAGCATAATTGCAGATCTGACTAAATATTGTACTATGCAAACTTTCAGATGACCTTGAAGGAGGTCAAGAAACCCCTTGGGTTGTCTTAGCTGGCTGGGGACCTAGATTGGTTCCAGGTTCTGGTTCTACCAAAAATCAGCTGGAATAGCCTTGAGTAGCTGCATCAAATGTTGCAGTTGTTGGAGCCATCAGAGTAAAAAAATTAGCCTGTTTCATCTCCAAATATTTCAAAGCAATGCACACCATTCAGGGCTGTTCAATGGAACTATATTTTTGTGCATTTAGCATCTCTCTTGACACCTGTGTATTCCTTTGGTATCTCTGTTCTCTCTCTTGACACTTTGGTATCTCTCAAAAACACTCTCCAGAGCACCTAGGATAAAGCTAAATATGGAGTCTGTTTGCAAACTAATGCAAACCTAACAGAGACTTGATATTGAAAATTATGAACAGCTTCTTTACACGAGGTAGTAGATTTGCAAATTGCAGCTTATTTCTTGGAATAACTCAGTGAGCAAAAAAATATTTATTTCTGTCAGGGAAAACAGGCTAAGTGTTGCCTGTGGGTTTCAGCAAATAACCTCTCTGTACCTTGGGTGAATGGTTCCAAAGGAAACCATTGTAAGGCAGCTGCAAATTCAGAAGTGTCAAAGCTGTGCCCAGGGAAATATGCAATGTCTGTGTAGTACATAGAATATATTTTTATGGAATTACAGAATATCCTGAGCTGGAAGGGACCTACAAAAACCATCCACTCCTGGCACTCCAACTCTCCCACCCTGTGCATCCCTGAGAGCGTTCTCCAAACTCTCCTGGAGCTCTGGCCTTGGGGCTGTGACCATTGCCTGGGGAGCCTGTTCAGTGCCCAGCACCCTCTGGGGGAAGAACCTTTCCCTGATATCCAGTCTGGCCCTCCCTGACACAGCTCCATGATGTTCCCTTGGATTCATTGATTCAATGTACATTATAAAGAATAATAGATATAATAAGAAACAGCAAAATATCAGAAAAACAGATCTGACAACAAAAAGCTAAGAAATACTACCACTGTTCCTCTGCTACATTCACATGGGTGAGCTATGAGTTTTCAAAAACTTCTAGTAACCGTGAGATAGCTTTGCAACTGATGCTTCAGAGATAGGGTCTAGAAGTGATGATTAGGATTACTTGATTGCTAGCATGAATGTGAACCTACTAACTTAGCTAAAAACTGTACACAGAGCATAACATTTTACAAAAACATTTTGCCACTGTCAATATAAAAGAGGCTACTATTACAGAATTAAAAATAAACACTTACTACTGGTTCTTTTTTTTCAAACAAGACTTTAAATTTACGACAGTCAAGCTATCCAGTCTGCTTTGGATCAATTAATTAACTTCTGGAAGGCTCTATTTTTCATTTGAAATACAAGGTCCTGCAAAAGCTGATGAAGGTAATTTCTTGTGGTGTTTTCCCCACAAGGATAAAAAAGAACAAACACTTACCAAAGCAATGCTGATTCCAGCATGTCACTCTACACTGCCAGATCATCCTGACCTACAATAACTGAGAGGCTGCACACATTTCAGAAGCCTGCATATTTTTTTTAGATTGTTTCTTTATTTTCTCTAAAGAAACCTGAGGAGACATAATGGGCAGAAAGAAGAAAAACTGGGATAAAGGCTTTGGAACAATAACAGAAAAATTAGGAGTAAATAGTTCCTTCAATGATTCAGTTTTCTTGGCTAAGCACTAGACAAATATCTTTCTGTTCATAAAATGCACCCTAAGAAAATTCTGTTTCCCTTTAGTCCTCCATAGAGATCCAGGGTGGCAGTAATAATATAGAGGATGAGCAATTATTTACTTCATCAGCTGGTCTGGGAAATACTTTAAAGTTTGGCAATCAAAAGATAACGGTCTTGTGAAACTACTCTCTGGTATTTGAATTTTCTTTAGAGACTCTTGTCACTGCATTAAATCATATGAAAGAAAAATCTGATAATACCTATCTCCCCCAGTAAATAACTTAGGGAATCTGGTACTGAAGCTACAAAGACAGCTTGTACTTCACAAGAAACAATTGTACAGACTGACTGGATGTTACTCATGAAAGTGAAATATCTCTTATGATAAAAAGAAATTGCATTTTGTTTGAAACTTAGATAATATGGGAATGTTAAGACATACTACTTCAGGATTTATTAAACATTTGCTTATTTGGCCACCTTGCAGGCTTAACTTTATTTAGTCAAAAGGATTTAATACTGTTACCCAGATCATTATCTTACTCAGTCCAGCATCAGTGATGTGACTGGAGATGTACTGATCTATTCCAACAACAAAAAAATTACAATGCTATGTATAAATATAAACTATTTTGCATGTATTTCTTTCACAGTGGGAGCCTCCAGATGCTGGGGATTCAATAGTTCTTTTTTCTGCCTGTCGTTCCACCATCTCCAATACCTCTGCCTTTGTTAACAACTGCATTCAGTAATGCTCCTGTTCAGTAAATGAATAAAAATCATAGTAGTAAAGTGCTTTACTGAATCATTGCCTGAATGTTGTAAGCATTATTATTATTATTATTATTATTATTATTATTATTATTATTATTATCTACTGCAATGTTTGAAACAGATTTTCTTTTCCTTTAAATTGCTACATGAATTCTTTCCCTCTGAGGTCATACATGTATATGTATACAGATGAAATACTGCAGAGCTAAAATGAACAGTTTTTATGTAATTATATTAGAAAGGAATTGTGATATATCATCTATATAAAACTGTCTAATAAAAAATGCCAAGAGTGCTTCTGAAGATATGCCCAGTGCTTCCTTTGCTTGTGTCAAACAGACTGAGAGCTTTAATTTTTTCAAATTATTATTTGCTCACTCAATTTAGAAATACAGAAGCTACAAGTTAAGGAGTGCAATATGTAGCAAATCAAAGTAATAAAAAATACAGCTTGCCCACCAAAGGGATGATCAGACATGTCGTGGCACTCCATCAGCCAAGAAGGCATCCCAGCACAGCTCTGTGCAGTGTGAGGCTGTGGAACTGGCAAGGACAGGCAGCTCTTACCAGAGCTCATCTCCCAGAACTAAGCACAAGGAGGAATCCAGAGTGTAGGAAATTCCAGATGAAGGTCCTGCTGAAGATGGAGTGAGCTGTGGGACAGCAGGTTCAGCACTGCCTGTGTCACACACAGTGCCACAGTCCAGCTGTCAGATGGGAAACTGCAAACACAAACCTTTTACAAACACGAGAGCACTCTGTTTATATTCCATAATATTAGCTTACAATAATTGCTGCACTGTTCTGGTTCCCATTAACTTTGTCTCTCACACTGATTTTATCTTTTCATCTAAAGAGATTTGCCTGTCTGTGGCTCAGGGGCCAAGTGGGTGTACATCCACTGCTAAGTGCCATACCTGGGTGTACACACCCAAAACACTCACCCTACTTCTCCAAAATGCTGTATCTCAGGTTAAGGTGTAGCTTCATCCTGCACATTTTAATGCCTGCATTTAGTTATAACGTCAATCACAACCCATTGGTCTCCATCAGCATATGATGTTTAATAGTTGTTCATGCTAAGTAGTTTTAAGAGATAATATTAAACCCACTGTGCTCCTTGAAACATTTTAGTACTCTCTGAACACTAAAGTTTACCTCATGCCATGTTTCAGAACGGGAGACAAACAAGATTTGTTTCTCTGGTGAACCTGATGCATTTAAGAGCAAGAGTAAGGACACTTTGCAATAAGACCTGAATTCCTTGTCCTGAGGTGAAAAATCTCCTCTTAGAAGAGTCTGAAAGAAAAATAATAATAATAATTCTAATAATGCAGGTGAAAGGTTACAACTTAATACTGCAATTCCAAATTTCCAAACTTTCAGGAGGTGCAACAATAGGACTCTGAAAGTAATTTTAAAAATGATGTCTCGTCTTCAAGTGACACAAGTGCCAATGTTTTAGATGACTGAGACACCACATATTATCAACACAAGAACTACAAAACAAGTCACGCCATATAATGCAAAGTATAAAAATAATAGATACAGCAAGAATAATTTTTTAGTTAAAAAAGGTAATTTATACCAAATTATACCAATTCATTTACAATTTATACCAATTCAACTAATTTATACCAAACATTGCCCACTCAAATTATTTTCATACCTTTTGGTTTCTGTGTCTCCATAAACATGAGAAACTCTCTGAAAAGATTATAGGAGGCTAGAGAAGCTGTTTATTGTTATTTCTTTGGTGTCAGAACACTTGGATCACAATTTTTTTCTGGGATCTGAGATTTTAGGTAAATCACAAAATATTTCAAGACTCATAATAGAATATCAAAGGGTGCTTCACTCATCCTTTGATAAAACATCAATCTCATTCAACATTTTAAAGTCAAATTTGTAGTACAACAAGAGGGAATATTATATTTCTAGCTTGCATATTAGAAAACCACAATACTAGGCTGGGTTTTTGCTTTCAGGACATGGATTAAACACACAGGGACCAGTGGCATTTTAGACTCCAACACACTGAGAACAATTTGGAAAGAACGTCAGCTGGAAGAAAAGGGAGCAGGCCATTACTTGTGCATTGGGCAGTGATGTGACAAAAAATCAGAATGCTGCATGACCCTTTTAAAATCTTATAGATAAAAACAAGAGTGGATGTGAGTCCTGGGACAGATGACATTCAAGTTCAAATCTACTTTTATCTCCTGAAAAAAAAGAGCAAGAAGCTTCCTTTTGTTGTTTCTAAGACAGGAAGAAATATCTTTATTTAGTTTATATGGGTCTTTCACAATAGCTGTAAACCTACTCACATTCACATAAATATTTAAGAATAATACAGCAGCTGAGCAGGAGAACTGTATCTGTTAAATTTTATTGTGCAGATCCTAGTGTGAACAGAAAATATGATGTCCAAGAGGACTTTTTTTGTGTTGCTCATGTGGGTCTGAACATTTTTCATAGTACTCCCTCTCTATTTAGGGTCAAAGTCAGTAGGTATCACATTTTCTTTCACATGAGGGAGTCAGCTTTCTGGGAGCTACCACACTTCATGGTACAACACAGATAATAATGGTAGAGTCAACAAAGGGATGTCAACAGCTGCAAATTTACACATCTGGATCCCTCTATTGGCAGTAGCAGACACCAAAATGTGGTGAGTAAGAGAACCAGATAACAGACACCTTCAAATAAATTTGTGGACAATAACCCATTCTCAGCTAGGTCTGTTTGCAATGAGGTCTTGCAGGGGCTGATTTTTAGCCCTGTTCTATCCATATATTTTATGCACCCACATCCATGCATTTGTCTCTCTGTGTGTGTGAAAGTGTACACACACATCTCATCCCATCTATATAAATATATACATACACACATGTACAAATAACCTGGAAAAAATCCTCTCCAAAACTTTGAAAGATTGGGTGACCACGGATAACTGAAAAATAAGTGGAATGGGGAAACAATGAGGAGAACATTCCACTAACACAGCATGAGTGGGAAGAATAAGGAAAGAACAAGATTTCTAATGAAGTCCTACAATGAGAAACAGAGAAAATGTGCCAGAATAGAAAGGGAAGCTTAATTACAAGCTTTGTTAAGAGATGTGCAGTTCATAGCATATAATCAAAGCATAAATAAATTGCCAGTATGATGCTAGGCACAAAGGACTCAGGCAGTCCTTGGCTGTAGAAACAGGGGAACACTTAGCACTACCTGAGAAGTTACATTATTTATTTATTTGTCTCATACCAATGCAACTTCTGTAAAAGCACTAACTCTCATTTCTGCCATAACATTTCACGAAATGTGCAGAAAAGCTAGCAGGAGTTCAAAGGCAGCCACAGGGAGAATTAAACTACTGGCTAACAGGACTTGAAGCAAAATTGTAGGAGGTCAAAAATTTTTGGTCACCAGAGAAGTTGTTACAGATTATTTAGTCCCCAGCTGCACATACCTATGTTAAAGAAACTTGAAAAACACACTCTGTGTGTTGCTCTAACAGGAAACAAACACTGACAACCACCAGTTGACTTTGAATAATATATGAGACAAATGCTTAGCTGTAATAGTAATTAACGGAGGCAGCACCTAAAAATAATTGCTCCTTTCTCATCAAGCATAAAGGAAGATTACTTTAAAGAGGGGTAAACATCTTGAATGGATCTGCACAGCTTCTGAAGAACAGTGTCACTAGAGAAATGTTCATCTTCTTTAGCTGGATCTATTCTGCTAGAGGAAAAAAGAGTTTGCAATGCTTTCATGTCTCACCCTCTTTCACTCACTGTATTCTTCTCAGAGCAGGAAAAAATAAATCACCTCATTAAGACTTTAGGTTTGATGGGATTTGAAATAAGAATGCACTTAAGGAAGCATTGCCAAGAGATTTTTTTAACTGAATTTAATCAAGGGTGATCTCTGTGTGGATACATATCTCTTCTTCAGTAAATATGTAGCCACAGGTGACTCACATAAAAAATAAGAACTTATGACTTACTTATGTTTGCATTTTCTCAAAGGAATTGTCTGTTTGTTTTCAAAGGTGCTCCCAGTATCCTGGAGTTTTTATCAAAATTGTTGCCACGCAACTGTACCTGTGGCTTTCAGTTCAAATCTGATTTTAGAGAAATAGAAAAGTGCTTTTTAGAGACTTTCTTATAAAAGTACCCTATGTTCCAATAAAAATTTTGAGCTAGAACATCACATCATCCCTACGATGCCAATGTGTGCAACTCTCATCATTAGAGCAAGCTTGCAGAGCTTTTCTTTGTTGCTAAACATGTAAACTGAGCCAACTTATTTTCTCCATTCCAAGTGGCTGACTGTGGAATTCATCTAACCAAATGTACATGCCTGCACCTGAGCGAGCCACTCTCAGCTCCCTTTATAGTCATTGGGGAGGAACAGGCTCTTTCTGGACAGGATTCATCTCATCCTAAAGCAGACATCTCTAAGTGATTAGATGAATCCTGCCCATTGTTCCTCTCCAGTGACTATAAAACAGAGCCCAGGAGGGGCAGTTCAGGCACAGACATTCACATTACAGATGCCTACAATGAGGTAGTATTTAATGCATCTCTTCTCATTATTTACACATAACAGTAGAGAAACTAACTAAGGGGAATAGGATATTGTGCTGTTTCAAATGTTATGATGTACATTGTACCCGAATTTGAAAGCATCAGAAGTACTGGAAACGTTAAACTATGTTAAAAATTCTAGGAACATCACTAGTATCGTATTTCATAGATAATTACTTGAAAATCAATAAGGACCTGTTCCCACAACCCCCAAACCATTGGCATATCTCCTATTCAGTTTCAATGGTACTGCAGAAAGATCCAATGGCTAAATGCACTCCCACTTCAGAGGGTTTTTTGTAGGCAGCTACATCCCTCAGGTATTATCAGAAATGTGCTGACTTCCTACTATAGTCCTCTCAGAAAAGCTTTTAAAACTCCTAATGTTCCTTAAAATGGTGGTAGATGGTATTAAGAACATTTGCTAATCCAAGATGCAAAGGACAAAACTAAAAATCTATCACAGGTATGCCAAGCTTCCAGGATTTTTTTTTTTTTTAAAAAGCCTCCTGTTTTTGGACTGCCCAGCAGTTTGCTAAGCCCAGCCTAAGCAGCCAACACAGCTTAGCAACACAAGTAAGAAGAATCACAGCATCCAGGCTTTGGTCAACTGCAACCTGACCCTGCAGGGTGTGGAGGGAACCTGACTTTTTGCAGTGGTGCTGCCTGTGAGCAGCAGACACCCCACAGCTCAGGGACTGAGCATCTTCCACTGCCCAGGGCCCAAAACAGGGTCTGGGAAGGGCCAAGCACCAAAGATTCAAGATAAATGAAGACAGAGGCAGTGCTGGCATTCAAATTTCACCAGGGGAATAATTTCATTCCCTGCAGGGAAGGGCTTTGCCAACAATACTGTTGAGGAATGGGTTATTAAAAAAAAGCTGTAGGAAAGATAGATATTTCATGTCTGATTATTGTCTTGGATAAATGAATATGAAACAAACAGTATGAAATAACAGATTATTTTTAAAATTAAGGCCAAGATAACTGTAACAGTTATTTTGAGCCCCCAGCTGAGATCTCTTCACACTCAGAAGTCGATGGGCTGCTCAGTCCCTGAAATCACACTGTAGAGAGCAATTCTGCACTGAAAATGAACAACCAGCCAAAGCAGTGTCAGTCAGAGCAGCAGACCCCTCCACTTCCACCTCCTTGCTCTGTAATCCTACAGTTGCCTCTCAGATTCAGCAGTGACAGCTGCCAAAACCCTGGCAGAGTTGGAGGGAGCTCAGGAAGAAACAGCAGTGGGGATGTGTGAAGGTCTGGAATTTTTTCTTTTGAGCTGTGGTTCCATTGATCAGCCCACAAGGTGCAGTGGTTTTGCCACATATTGCAGATTGAGGAGTGGATTGTGTAGCTCTTGCAGTGCTCTGTGTCTGGCCAGCACAGCAAATTCCTCTTGCAGATTTTTCCAAAGAAAGGGATGAGTTTGGTCCTTCCAGGAGACAGGGTGGGGAGCTCAGGGAGGAACTCACCAGAGAAAGGACTTCAGAGCTTTTTTTTTTTTTTTTTTTTTTTTTTTAAATTTCAAAACATTTCCTCTTTATAGTTTTAAAACTGGCCTTCAGATTTCAGGCTGTGCTAGAAAGGCAACAAGTGCAATATTTAGATCTATAGGTAGAAATACTGAGGAATATAAATATTGCTCCACTGTAGGGCCAGATAAAAATATGCATCATTTTTAAGGGAAAATCCAGCATTTTATCTACTGTAGAAGGCCAGCTAAATACAAAAGTAATAAGAATAATTCTGCATGGTATGGCTTTTTGGAAGTATGCTTATGGATACATCCCAGTTGAGAAGAATATATTTCCAGGAGAATTGACTGATTAGAACCATAACAGCATGGATAGCTGGCAATACCATGTGATATATCATCCCATACTGGTCCTTTACAAAATACTAGGAATTCAGACTTTTTTAATCATCGTGCCTTAGCATCTGATACTTTTATACAAATCATAAATCAAAGAAATGAAGCATGAGGGTAGCACAAAAACTACTTCTGCTGCTGAAAACTGTGTTTTTCACTGATATTATACTCATCAAAGTCCTGACCAACTGAGAATAATGATTTACCTCATATCACAAATGAAAGTCACCAATTAAAAATCCTGGCAGCCATGAGAAAATACTTTCAGAGGTGAAGTTCTCTGCTGGCAAACCCTTCACATTGGTCAGGTATGATTTGCTCCCAGGTACTGTCAAGAAAACCCTTCAGTCACACTTCTCACTCATGAAGGGACAAAATCCACAGCAAAGCTCAAAGACACAATCTCAATGTTTCCCACATGGGAATGCTGGAAGATTTTGTGAAATTAATTCCTTCAGTTTATGCAGCCCTTTACACAGCCTCAAGTGATGATGTTTTATTTCTAAATGGAAGAAATTCAAAGGGTAGAAGTGAGGGAATGCAGGGAATTCAGGACTCAGGTGAGTGATGTTCTTTGAGTGAAGAACACCCCAGTGGTGCCTTGGATGTTCTTGATTATGCTGCAGAGGAGACATACACAGAGAAAAATATGTGGGTGATCAGGTCCTAAACCAGGCAAGGAAAAAATTGTAGCTGAAGTCTCCAGGCAAAATTGAATCCACTTCAAGGGACCCTGAATTTTATATCAGGAGCCCATGAGATGTAAATACCTCAAACAACTATCAAATGCTCTCATGCATTATTTCTTACAAACAGGTCCCTGGCACAAGAAATGTCATATTGTATACATGAAATCTTAAAAACCTTGAAATCATGTCCCTGGCCCATTAATTGCTTTTACATTTATTATCAAGTACTATTAAGTTAGTTCATTATTAAAATTAGATTATGAGGAAGAGCTTTTGCTGTTGTTCCATTCACCAGGTGGAGCTTTGGAATTGTATTATCTGAGAAGTACCACCTAAGAGATATGGCATGCATAGACTTGAACATTTCTTTTTACAGCATCATTAAAATGTCACTATATTTTTCAGTGCTAGA
>JANRGV010000073.1:58039826-58052435 GCA_024734035.1 Alethe castanea
AACCCTTCGAAGAAATAAAGCTATCTTTGGAACTTCAAAAAAAAAAAAAACCAACCCAAAAAACAAAAAACCAACCAACCAAACAAAAAAAGAAACAACAAAAAAAAAAACACCCAGAACACCACACTGGTGATCCTAACAGAATTCCTTTTGTCACCCACACAGGTATTGTCAACCACTGTATCTCCTGGCATTTTCCTCAGCAGCTGTCTGCCCCATGGATCTGGTCTTGTAAGGCACACAGATGAGGCTGGGTGGCTCTTCTGAAGGAAATAAAAGCTGCTTGCCCTTGACATGAGGACCAGAAGCAAAATCTATGTTCAAACTTGTGGCTGCTGCCCCTCATTAGAACCATGCCACCCTAATAAACAACATATGGGAAATCTGGGGTTCTTATCTGCCAAGAAAGCAAAAATAGCAAAAAATTTAATGCAAATATCTACCAATCCAGCATATTACATGCAGGGAGATACATCCATCAGATTTTGTTTGTTTTTTTAAAAAAGGAAGAAAGGAAATAAATGCCTGAAAAATATTCTTCTCTGTGCTATAAACACATCAGTGCTCATTTTCTCTATATTCTACTTTGGGCCATTCTGTGTAAAATCTTTAATTAAAGTTTTTCTTTGAAATTGTCATCATCAAACCAGAAGAAAGAAAGTAAAAAATGGAAGGACACAGCTGTGCATATATGAAGTGCTATTCAGTACCAAATGAATTGGAACAAAATAAGTATCGTGACTGTTATGCTCTTAGTTTTGGCTCTGTATTCTCAGTAGCACAGTCTAACTTGTCACTTTATATTGATTCCATCTGTTTACACTCTGCAGAGTATTGGCTTCCTACAGTGAACATTTCCTATTTACCAGCTGGTAAAGATAGGCCCAAACCAGATAGAAAAGAATTAGACTATTTTCAGATCCTCATAAACATAAAATCAAAAATTAATGGGGGAGGGGAGATAAAAGTAGAAGAAGGGAGTAGAATATATGGGTGTGATGCTTGTTTCATATTGATAGTCCTCTACAATCCATTAATAATTTTTAGAGACCTTGAAATTTGTGCAATGAGCATGCAAAATAAATCAATTTTCACTCTCTTTACTTTCTTCTTTACACGAACAGCCTGATTGTAAATGTGAATCAATCACAGTACTTCAGTAATCTTTAAACAGAAACAGTTGGGGTCTGAATCTGGATAATAGAATATTCTCAGTCCCACCAGACAGCTCTGAGTGAAGGACTTCCACAGAAAATGGATGTGCACATGCAGTACAGAGCCATCTTTGCACTCTGACAAACTTTCTTTTTCACAGTGGATGGATTCTTTTCTTAAGGAGATTATAATTGGTAGGGACTGACTCACTTCAGGAGAGTCTTATTGCTGCCATTAAAAAAACCCAAACCGTTGCAAGTTGCAAGCTCTTTTTGAACAAAGTTGGGAGCTTTTAAAATAGTTTTTAATATTCAGGAGCACTATGTTATGAAAATAGAGTCTCCTTTCTATGCTGCCACATCCTTTTGCAAGTGGGAAACAAATCCTGTCTCTGCTTTTGGAGTCTTGACAGCCAGGTCAGTGAATCATAGAATCATTAAGGTTGAAAAAGACTTCCAAGATCCTTAACTCCAGCCTACAACTGAGCACAAACCATAGCAAAGCACCACATCCACTTGTTTTTGAACCCTGCCAGGGATGGTGACTCCACCATTTCCCCAGGCAGCCTGTTCTGATACTTCACCACATTTTCAGGGGAGAAATTGCTCCTAATATCCAACCTGATTCCAATACCAGAGCAGGGGAATGTCCAAAGGATGCTGCAACCCAGTGGGAAGCCCAGGCTGGGGCAGGTTTCCTGGCAGGAAAGGGTTGTGTTTTGGGGGGCTTGTTTGTCTGTTTGTTTATCACACATGTTCAAATTAAAAACTCAGAGTTACAAATATAAATGTATCCTTGATGGATTACTTGCATCCAAACAGAAGCAGAATAAGGTTTGGCTTGAGACTAACCACTGTGATAGGTCACAAATAAATATTTAAGAGTAAATGAGCTCTTAGGTATATTTGAATGACTGTCTGTGTACATCATGCATCTATACATCTTGCATTTATATTTATTCTTTAGCTGAATTGTTCTTGGGACACACAGGCAGCAGTAACCTTGCCTTAAGTTAATAATTCTTTCTGTTAATGTATTAAAATACATGTAACAGCTTGATTTCACAATGCTGTTAAAAAAAATACCACAGGACCTTGTAAAATAAATACAGCTCTAATTAGAACTTTGGAGGATATTTTCAATTCATAAATTCTGTAACAAAAAAAGCATTTCAGCAGTTTCCTTTGTGATAGGAAACACTTAACATGAAAATGTAAATGTTGCTCTTCAGCTAGGTGCATATAGCCAAATGAATAAAAGCTATGACATTATTAAAAACTATACCAAGTTATGATTGATAGGCTTTTCTAGAGCGAGAAAACATTGTCTTGGATACAATCTGTCCTAACAGCCTTGCGATATGTTAATATTTTATTCAGGCTAGAGTGAGGATATATTCAGATGTCCTACTCAGTGGAAGAGAAGCAAATGGGTTGCAAATACAACTGCAGCCCTGAGGTGCAATAACAGCTGTGAAATCAGAAGGATTTTATTTCCTTCTCCCAAATTACAGGCCAAGTCCATGCCAAACACAGCAGGAGGTTGGATTTTCCTAGGAATTTACATCAGGTTATGTTTAATGTATTTCTTCTTCTATGAGCAGTTTTAGGGTAGAGCCAACAGACTGTCACACAGTGCTGTGAAAGGCATGGAATACTCTTCTGTGTCCTGGTAAATAATAGCTATTATTTAGCAGCTAATGATAGTGATATGTGGCATTAGGTAGAACTTGCAAATGCCCAAACATACTAAAATACCATGATGTTTATAAACAAATTTTCATGGCTCAGTTTGTGCAAAGATAAAATAATAAAAGTACAGATTTCCCACAGTCACATGACCATTTTCTCCTTTTATAAGGTTGATAAGAGAGGGTTTGTGCTGCTCAAATTTGTGCTAAGTGTCTGGATACTTGAAATGCCTAAAACACCATTCTTGTGATGTGACAGTATGTTTTACACAAGCCTTGCAAAGGGCTGGGCAGTTACAGAAGTTGTGCTGCCATGGAAAATCTAGTCTCTTAAAAAAGTCAAATATCTTTGCTCAAGACACAAGCACATAATGAAATAAAATCACAGTGGGACTGTGTCACTCCTGCACCAGAGATTTGTAGCAAGACTGCTTGAAAGAGGAGAGTTCTTAGGGTTTAGATGCTAAAAGGGGATTTACAGTGGGGATTAAAGAGCCTTTTAAAATATTCCTTGAGCTGAATCCAAACAACAAACTGCTAACCATACAAGTATGAATAGATCTCCATGATTCAACAACAGGGCAACATCCTTTAAAACTTGTTACTAAATTGATATCAGTACATAAAGAACACCATCTACTTATCTGAAATGAATTAGTACCCCTGCATGTGGTTTCTGTTGTTACCCTGGCCAACATACTTTCTCCTTGGGCAGCGATTCCAGCTGACTTAATGTCACTGTTTGGCAGCTATGGCTGCTGAACCTGAAAATAAATAAAATAAAAAGGACTAGATGAACATAAACTACAAGTCATCGATGGACATAAAGCACAAGTGCTCCACAGTACCATAGGCCACTCTAAGAACATCAATGGGACAGTTTTGTTTTAGCACGTGAATGACTATAAATGGAAGAAAGTGGCTTGATCCTGCCTTTTTTTGTGGCTGCTCTTCACAGCTCTGCTCTGCTCTTGGAGAAAGTCACCAGAAATCTGAACCCCTGAGAAATGTGCCCATTGTCCTTCGACCACAGGTGTGATGACTGTTAGTGTAAAATAACTTCTCTTCAAGGATTTTTTTTGGCTGCCATACAGAATACAAAGAATGATCTGCAACTTGATCTGACCTTTGGAAGTACAGCATACTCATGAATCCCGAGGTCAAGAAATTATAGCACAAGTTCTTCCCTCTGCTTAGCTCAGGTGTTCTTCGGAGAGCAATCATGTTTTCTCCTCCCTTTCTCCCCAGCACACACCTCCAACCCATTTTTCATCAGCAAGTTATAAAATATTTTAAAAGATGAAAATACATCACCCTGCTTTTGCTTTTTCTTCCTCACCCTGTTGATTTGCATCAAGAACCATCATTGGTCATTTTCACAGTCAACTACCAGCCAAGTTTACTTTTGCAAGCAGCTTCTACAGGTGCCAAATTGATCCCTCTGCACATCCTCTCAGCCTTAACTAACCACTTCTGAAAAGCCTTGTGCAATTTTAGTCAGTTTGCTTTCTGGGGTTGAAGTCCTAGAAGCCAAGCACTGCTGTCAATTCAGCCTCTGAATTCAGTGGGATTGCTCGAGCTTTAAACACAGAGCATCTGTGAACATTCCCCCCCTGGAAATTCCACTCCTGGAAAACAGCACCTGCACTGCCCTCCCGTGGAAATCTCACCAATCTGAGCCTGGCAGCTGGAGCAAACCCCAGGGCAGGGATTTCAGCTCCTGTACAGAGCAGGCAGCCCCAGAGAAGCTCCCTAACAAACCATCGGGCCAAAGAAAAGATTGCCTAAGTGTGATCCTTACTGTCCACATTTAATGAGTTGAAGAGGAAGTCACACATACTCTCCTTGAGCACTGGAAGAAAATCCAACCCCAAGCGTACAAAAAGCTTTACATTTTATTATATTGCATGTAATAAAGAAAAGATTAGCCTTTTATTCCAGGAAAGTTCTGCCATTTGTTATTTAATTAGTTTTCACTAATTAATTAGAATTTTTAAGCTCCCCTGTCTCTCTGGGAGAAAGTGGCTTAGGTGCCTCCCTTTTTCTTCTTTTCTTTTGCTGCTCCTCTTCTTCCTCCTGCTTCTTTTCAAAATCCTAATCCCATTTTTGTATCCTCAGCATTACACTCCCTCATTCTCTCTTTGTCTGAGAGTTTTCTTAGCTTTTGCACTTGCTGGGAACAAAGTTGGACCAGAATTTACAGAATATGTTTTGAGGTGACCCCTTGTTGAAGGCCAGATCATATAAACCCAAAGGACAAAATTAAGGAAAAAGAATCTCCCTGCAGATCCTCTTGCAGAATTTCACCCTTTATATTTCACTGGAGGAGTGAAAAACATTTAGTGCTCCACTTAGAAAGCTACTGTGACAGCACAGATTTGCTCAGGATTTTTATTTTCATGCAGAGTACAACTTTAGTTTCCATTTTATTTCATTGAAGGAAGAATCCAAATTTAACCCCAGTTCACACACAGCTGGTGTCTTCACAACTTTTTAATGAAAAATCACATGAAATGAAGATGAATGTGAACTATTTATTACAAAAGTGTTGAATCCTGAAATGTTATAACCTTTCCATCAGTGGGTCCCTTGGCTTAACTTCCATGTCTCACTTCATGCCAAGCTGAGTGGCATGTCCAATCGCAATTAAAATCAATCAGTTACAATTTCTTCCACACACAACAACTTTCCATTGTTACTTAGAGAGCAGACTGATTAGTCCCAAAGCTCATATTTTTCCAGGAGCACATCAGTGGCTTAGCAGACCCTTCCCTTCATCAACCCAGAAACATTCCTATGGCAACTACATCACTTGCACGTACAGAAAAAGCAATTTTAGGAAAAAGTGTAGCATATCTCTGTATCACTAGGAGCTCACATTAGCAGCTACTTTATGGACTGAGAGCTCCACAAGTGATTCACAACTACAGTTTAGGAGAAATTTGGCTGCAAACTATGGAACTCTTTCCTACCTTTTGAACATGCTGGTACTTGTGGCAATTTTAGGGAAGTTTGACAGGAAATCAATATAGGGCAGAGTAACTTTGAAAATATTTGGGGTCTGTATTTTAGTGTACATGGATAAGGCCTAAGTTGGTATCAGATTTTTTAAATATGCCATTTGGAATACTAGCTCCTCAAATTGAGCAAATATAAATTTCTCTTATCCTTTTGGTTTTATTTTGTACATTATACATTGCTACTTCTCAATGATTTGTCCAGAATTAGGCAGGGCATTAATTTAATATTGGTAAATCCCTCTCAAAAACTTACAACCTACAAACCTTTCCATCATGTAAGATAAATTTTTTCAAAGCTTTAGCTCTATGAACTTTCATATGTTTATATGAAAGCATGCTCATTCTCATCAATCTCACTGATATATCCTCCTCTTCTACCAAAACACTCTTGAAGTGTTTCAGGAGGATATGTGTCCTTCTAATGATAATTTAGTATTAGCAAAGATATGAACACCCAACCTCAGCTGAAATGGGCTTAACCCATTACAGACTGATTAGTTTAAAACTCAAATGTAACAGATCAGTTCACCTAAATTAAGCAAACAAACAAAAGAGAGCCAAGTAGTGCAGGAAAAAAATAAAAATTTTCACCTCCACATTCAGGGCTGAAATGGAAGTGTACAATAATGCTGGTGCAGACTGTGCATCAGAATCCTCCTCTGTTTCTGATAGGCCTCAGCTATGATATTATATAAACACCCAGTGCTCCTTCAAGTCCAATCTGATGGTGGTTTATAAGGTGACAAATTCCGAAAGTGAGCAGAGGAGTTCTCTGTGCAGACAAAAACCAGCTGGTCTCTGACTCAGAGTTCACAACCTAATCTATGCATATTCATAACACCGCATGTATATGAATTTAAGCTGTGAGATCTTCCCTTAAATAAAAAAAAAAAAAATCTGCTGGCAAACTGCAACTCTTTCACATAGAGAGACACACCACACAAACAAAATCTGATGCAAACATTCCAGTTGTCAAGTTTAGGTCACATTACTTTTGCAAGTTTTTCAAAACTTTCACTTGAATAGGTTTTGACCGTGTCTTGCACCCTTTTGATGTTGTTGGTCTGGAAACCTGCTGCCAGTTGAAATTTTGTTCTTGACATAAACAGGGACAGCCTCTAAACAATTACCAACAGCAATGACACAGTGTGGCCCTGCCAGCACAGCACCACATTTCACTTCTGCCACACAGAAAAGAAAGGCTTCAACACCTCCTGAACTCACCCTTTGAGACTGTCAAAGTCTGACCAACATCAAGCATCTGAAATGCTTTCTGTTTCCAGTTCATCTTCTTTGTCAGCTGTATTTTGAAGTAAGATCAGTCCAATGTCCCAGGAGAAAAAATTTGGGATCTGGGACAGAGCCCACAGATATAGCTGTAAAATGAATTAGGCAGTCATCCAGATACTCCTAAGCTGGGCAAAATCACTTTTTCTTTTTGAGAACTCAATATAAATCAGTTAATTTCTATAAATGTATTGATGAATAATGTAATTTCCTATAAATGTAAAGCAGTTATTGATAGGTCCACAGCTTTGAAAGCAATAGATAGCCAAACACAATAGTAAGTAATTAAAGATTCCAGGGTTTCTCTTTCTGATACTGCAGACTAAAGAGTAAGTTGAAATACACACTTAAGTTTCAAAAGTTAAAGAATGTTGAGTGCCCAACTGTGTTCCATGGCAGCAGCACTCACATTTCAAACAACAGAGATATCATTGCCCTGTACAATTTAGAGACTTTACTCAGTTACTGAGCTTTGGGTAGGGATGCCATGTAGCAGTGGGGTCAAAACTCATTGTCTGCATCAGGGGTCTGTGTATTTCAGCAAATGTCAGCTCCTTTCCCACTGAAAGCACAACCAGCAATGGAGGGTGATGTACCTGGCAGTGCCATAGAGTGTACAGGGATTATTTATTTTACTTAAGATACCTCTGGCTCTCATGGATTTGGCCTGATGTTTCTTTTGGACTCATGATGAGCCAAATTCTGTCATAGCTATGAGCATTTGTTTACCTTCTACGTGAATCAAAGGAGGTTTTGAACTCAAATTTAACTCTAAGGCTAGTTCATAGGTATTTATGTTTTTTCCAAGCTTAGGATCGCCTCTTAAACAAAACATAACTGCCTTCAAAAGAAGCTTTGTTTACAAAAAGCAAGATGGCAAAATGCAGCTTTTTGTTATTTACAGCTTTGCTGCAGTTTTATGAGGGCCAATTTTTTTCTTATGCTCATCCCTTCCTTACAATGAAGGTACAATCACAGATGCCTTGCACATTTCATTTCAACTTCAAGCCATTCTAAGAAAAGAAAGCATTCAAATTCACAGCTGGATACAGCTCCAGTGAAATCAATAGAGCTGTCACAGATTACTCCTACAATGAATTTGACCCTAAATCTAAAACTGCACGGCAAGGAGAGGAGGAAAAGTGACACACACTCTGATGGCAGGGGCCTCACATGATAATAATTAAAAATTACTTGTAAGAGAAATGTGCAGGTTGGGATTCCCAGCAAATTCATACTTGATTGGAGCAAACTATACATCTTACTTGTCCTGAAGGTGAGCTTTCTTTGGTAAGTGTATTGTCATTCCAAAGAAGTTGTCAAGGGATAAGATGTGCCCCACATCCATTATAACTGGAACCAGGGATCTTGTTGTGACTTCAGAACAGAATTGAGTCCAAAGGAGGGGTCCCTCTCAAGTTTCAGTGGAGTCCAGAGCAGAGAAGGAAATAAAGACCCTGTTTCCTTACATACCAGCAGGAGGAACAAGAGCTGTGTGAGCAGGGCTCCCTCTTCCACCCTCTTCTCATCTGCAGAACTAGATTGGTTTAGCTCATTCCACAGCATCCAGCAAACACCGTGTGCCTGACAGATGCCTTCACCCCAAGCAGCGAAGAAAATATGTCCCAAACCCTAAATAGGAATTTTGACCTGAAGTTCCAAGACTGTGGGCACAACCTGCAGTTGATTTAATTGAAAAGCACCTGCTGCCACACAGCTATTTTGGGTTGTGTACAAAATGAGGTCCAGTGGGGAGTATGATGCCTTGGCAGGGGCGTGCAAGGCACTGAGTTCTGCAGTCTGCACCCTGGCCATGGTCTCCCATATGCATTCTAATACAACAGACTATAGGACACCAAAAGAAGCAGTGGGGCTAGCACAGCAACAAGAGAGACAAAACTGATTTCTTGTCATGAGATCTAATTTGCTAGTAAAATAATAGACTGAGATACCTCTTGCTGACAGCAGTGGCCAGAGGATAGGAGGTCACAATTTCTGTGCTTGTGCTGGATACTGTCTCCTATGTCAGCACTTTCAGATATGCAGTTTAGAGAAGGAGGCTGGAGTGGTAGACTAACTCCTTTACTAGAGAATTATACCTGGAAATGTTTTCTGCCATTATCTTGAAGTCTGTGCACATTAAAGCAGTCTAAAAATGTTTTAAACCACCACCTTTTAGTCGAGAAAGCCTGCTATTTTATTAAGCAGCACAGCTGCTTTAAATGTTCATATTGAGTTCCAGGGTTTTGGGGGACACAAATGCATAAAGCAGACACAAGCTCATTACACTAATTACTCTGTTATGAAGACAAAGTATTAATTTTCCAGGAAATCTGCAGCAAACTACACTGCAAGTACGAGGAGAAGAGTTAAGTGGGGAAAGAACAACAGACATGGCATTTCCAGAGTGGTGGCTCCAGGAGGGGCTGCTGGGCAAAGCTCCAGCTGCTCCTGCAGACAGTGCTCTCAGCTCCAGGGAGGAATCAGAGAGCCCAGGGACCAAGACCTGGATGCCTAAAATTTTTTTCTTCTGATTTTAGGCAACAGGCTGCTCCAAAGATTATTCAGGTACAATGAGGCACTTGTTTTTTCCCCTGTGTAAAAGGTTTTAAGTGCTGACAAAACAGAAGGGACCCAGGTGATGGTGCTATCATCCAATCTTTCCCATGCTTTTTTACAGTCATTAGTCACAAAAACACTTCTGAATATTGACATTCTTATGCTCTGGATCACAGTGTAGTTCTAGAGATACTTACAAGGTTAGCCCAATCAGACTTCAAAGGAAATATTTCAAGACCTTGTTTTCTCTATTACAAATGTAATTCAAAATCAGGAATTTGGTTTCTCTCCAAGCTGAGTGACAGTCAGAGAGCACAACATATTTCCTCCTCTCTCTGATATGTGCCAGTCAACTGCAATGTGCTCCTGCCATTCAATTCCCACAGTACAGAAAGCAAATGTCAGCACAGGGAATTCTGTGAGCTCTGCAGCCTTTGAGTTGTTCTCCATCCTTTGTCTCCCCTGTCCAGCTGAGAAGAGGGAGTGATAGAAAGGATTGCTGGCATCCAGTCAAGGTCAACTCACCACTTAGTCATTAGAACTCCGTAAAGAGAGAAATGGGGAAAAAAAATGCAGATATTGCACAGCCAAGTGAAAAACAGCAGGACAAGAGCAAGACTTACCAGTCACCCAGTGAAAATGCAGGACTGTGCTGTATTTTGCATAGGTAGAAGACCCTTTCTTCCTCCCACCCTGAAAAACTTCACCCCAAATGAATAAACAAATGGCTGATACACAGTGGCTGATACACTGGCACTGGGACCTGTGCAGCTTTGGCTCCTTAGAAACTAAGAACAGGGAGGGTCCATTTCTTAGAGACCAAGAACTCAAATGAACCAGTTCTGCCTGCAAGACCTACCCCATCACAAATATGGGCAGTAACCCATGTTTCAATCAATAGCCATGTTTCAGGCATGATGATTCTGCTGTTGCCTCCTCAGATACTTGTACTAGCCCAGGGAAATTCAGAGAGCAGCCAGAGGGAAATTCACAGATCTTTCAGTACTACTCAGCTCATTTTACAGCATTAACAGATGTATTTTAATCAATTTGTTAGCAAAAGGACTGCCCAAAAAGCAGATGCAGCAGCAGCTCTGTGGCTCAGTAACTAGACTACAACAGGAGTATTGTAGGTAGTAGCATATCCTGATGCTGCTGAAGTCATTAGCAAAGCTTTCTTTAACTCCAGAAAAATCAGGGTGGAGCTCTAAAACACTCCTGTAGAGTCAGCTGGCCTTTTTCTGGACTCTAAAACATTTTCTGGTTGAAGTATAGTGCATCAGGTCTTTCTCATACATCCTTCAGAAACAGCATGTGGTTTGTAAAAAGTCAAAGCTACTGGTACAGAGCAAACAGATGTCAAGTTTCATCAAATACTGAGACTGGTTCTCTTCTCACTATCATTGCCTTTATACCTGCAAAATATCGGTGCATGAATCAAGAATAACTCACCTGCACTGAATAGCTCCTGATTTATGTGTTACTTGGAATTCACAGCAGAGCATAAAAAGTAATAAATCAGCCCCACTGCTTATATTTTTAAGCACATTCCTACTAGTGTGAGAGCAAGATTCTCCGTTATCATAAATCAGAACAGCTCTGCTTGCTTTCCTATCCTTAGAAGAATTACAGCATTTATAGCCACTAAGAGATTTGGCTCTCATTTCAGTAATTTAATTGATAAGAGTTTCCCAAGTGTCTGTGTGCGTGGCTCCTGCACTGAGCCATGTTTCACTGGAGCTACAAGATGGATGAATCTTGCAAATGCTCTAATTCTGGTCAGCTCAGACAGAAATGTAGAAAGCCTCTCTGCCACTCCTTCCCCCTCACACTTTTCCCCTGCTCCAGTGTGTGTTGTTCCCCCTGGATAGAGTCCTTCCCACAGAGCTCCTGTGGGCTCCTTTCCAAGGGTCACAGCTGCTGCCAGAAATCTTCTCCAGCACAGACCAGCTTCTTTCAGGCCATGGCTACCTGGAGGTTACCAAAATGTGGGTCCAGAGTGGTGTCTGCCCCAGCATGGTCCTCTCCATGGCTGCAGTGAAATCCCTGCTTCCCCATGGGTCTGCAGGGGAATGACCATCATCATCATCATTGTCATCATCATTACCATCATCATCATCATTCTCCTCCTCCTCCTCTCCAACTTTGGGATCTGCAGGGTGGTTTCTCACCCTGCTTTCTTCCCCCTCACTCCTTTCTCTCTTTCAGCACAGCTGTGCACACCTACACGTACCACAGACACACAGGGCAAGTCACCCTGAAATCCAAACACTGGGTGAAGCAGGACTTTCCTGCAAAACAATTCCCACCTCCCAGCTCTTCCTGGAGCTGGGTATTGGAAGCAGGCAGCGTCTTTGCCAGTGTGCACCAGCCAGAGGAAAAATTCTGATGTGTAAATCAGACTACCCACAGTATAGGTGGTGTCTCCTTGCTGCCTTCCTTTTCACACCTCGCTAACTCCAGTTATGAAATCCTTAATCCTCAGTTTCTAGTTGCTACTTTTTCCCATTTTTCCATGGCTTGAGGAACAAAGGTTCATTCTAGAAATATCAACTCTTTACAGCCAGCCTTTGCCCTACTCAGAGGACGACCAAAGAAGTTTTTTCCTCACTTCATACAACACAGGGAGAACAGCAGTAACCCTTGCTTTATGGAGCATACAAAATTGAAGCAAATAAATGTGACAGCACTCTCTAGAAAGAATGAAAAATCCTACAGATACCCTATCCTCTCTGACCTGTCACCTGTGTGACAGTGCCCTGGTTTGAAGGACAGGTGTCTGCCAATAAAGGCAGAAGCTTCTCTTTAAAAATGAGAATGAAAACCCCCTTCCTCCAAATTATTATAATTTTGAAATTAAGGGGCTCTCAGGCAAAGATATGGGAATTAGGAATAACA
>JANRGV010000073.1:58052535-58082135 GCA_024734035.1 Alethe castanea
GGATGGGTTGTGGAAAAGATAAAGATGATTGCCCCAGCTGGTTTTAAAGCTGGCCCATTAGCAGATAATGTGTGCCAAGGAGATAAGGAATCACTGCCCCACCTGGCTTCAACAGATGGTGACAGAATACACATTTCTGGTCACATCCTGTATTGCAGCCTAGCACAGACAATTTCCTGGATTCCAGCACATGTCATTCATTTGGACAAACCACCCCCAGGAGACCTGCCCAGTAACGCAGCAGACAGAAATAACCCACGGGAGGTGCCTTTTATTTTAGAGAAAAAGAGAATTTTGAATACAGTGACTAAGTAATTTTGTGTCCCCAAAGGCAGAAATACTGGCAAAGTGAAAGCCAACCTGCAACACATCACATAGGGAGGTTCAGTAGCACACAGGCTGCCTCCTGGTCTGCCCTGGCACCTCTTGGTGTGCAGCAGGTCATTCTCATTATCAGGACATTTTGTAAGCTGGGCTGCAGGGACCACTGCCTATAAAGGCCTTGTATAAAACATCACTGTTTCAGGTACTTCAGTGGAAAGGTGAAAGAACTCATGTCAAGCAGAACTGTGGATTAAATCATGCATAAACCAGGTTCTTCTTCATTTGGGGCAGTTAGGAATGACCTCCTGGTCATTCTAAAGGACTACATAAATCACTGCAGTTCAACATGAAAAAAAGAAAAAAAAAAAGCCTTATTCTATGCCTGTCTCTAAATTTCTGGGAAAAAATGCAGTGTCTTGCAGGATCCAGTCTCACACTGGCAACCAAATGATAATGCTGTTTGCAAACATCCATGAACAAATTCAGTGTTTCAGTAGTTCTATGCTACAGACTAATGTCCTACAGGGCACATTAAAATTATGTTTCCCACAAGTATTTGTGTATGTAGCCTACCTTCAGTGTAGTCCCTTTGAATTCAGTGATACTTCTCAGAGACAATAACTTGAGCAGAAGGATCTGTGGGTAGGATCACAGGAATGTGATGGCTGTCCACAGCAACTTAGCTATTGCAAGAAAAAAAAAAGTAATAGTTTTGAAATTACGTTTTTATTTCAAAGACTTCATGTAAATTGCTGTAGATTACTCAGTAAAAGAGTGTCCAAATGATCCACACTTGCGTGGTTAAAACCTAAATGTTTACAACTTGAATTGATCCATGCCATATTTTTGTTTATGTTCCTTTTTCATCCTGTTTAGAGTACACAGGCTTATACAGATCTTTATTACTAAAAACAAATCAGAACAATTTTAGCCTCTAATCTCACTGGTATTTACTGAGGAGGGAACAAGGAAGTGTCTGGAAGGGTCTGGCTGCTAAGAGAGACCAACTCTTCAGCATGTGTGGCTGGAGAAGGGTGGTTAAAAAACTGAAACTGGACACCCACTGTGGGTCTTTCTTTGTGAGTTTAAATCCTACCAGCAATGGAGTGGTAGCAATCCCATGAAAGTCTCCTGCAGCATTTCCAGGATTATACGTTTCTCTTGGGTTAGAACTGCCTTTGGGAGGGGGGTGGGTGCAGAATAGGGTGCAGAGGAAAACAAGAGTGGTACCTGGGAAAGATTATGTGGGGTTTTTTTCCTTTTGAAACAAAAGAGCTGTCTTCCCAGTGGAGCTTGGAATCCAAACATCTTCCTTGGTTCTTGTTTTGTTCCAACTGATTCACTTTTTCTGGGTCCTTAGAGCTCTCCCACGTTTTTTGGGTGACTCTCCTCCAAAGCTGAGAGGAAGCAGATGCAAGGCCTGCAAGGGCTGCAGTCTTAACACACTGTAACACCAGCTGCGAGGATTAAATTGTCATCTTATGTTCAGTGCTGGCAAGAGCTGAGTATGTGACAGAGATGGTGACAGTGGATTTAATGTCTGGGTGGCAGCTACTTTGAATATCACTGGTCCCACACACATCAAGCCAGTCAGCACATTAGTGCCTGTGACTGGGATCAGTCTGAGCAGTCTTTGCATTGCCTTTCTTTCTTTCTTTCTTCATCTTGTGTGCTGTCACACACTGCAGCACTCCCTCCTACAAAACATTCCTCCCAAAAGCAGGTTTAAGTTAATACATGCCATGTGGCAGAGGGGATCTGTCTCTCCTTCTTGCTCAAGGACATGGTTCCACCCTCACACACAATATTTCACAGGTGAAACTCAGCCTGGGGGTGAGGCAGACTGCTCCCAAGCACAGACCTGTTGGAACCCTGGAAACTGGGAATTTTAGACTTTCTGTGCTGACAGGCACTGATCCCCAGGAAAACACTGCTTTTGACCTGAGGCAGGGAGGAAGGCTTCCAAAATGGAGTGATGGAACTGAGATCACTGGTGTGCAGTTTGAATGGAAGTGTGTAATATCACATGGTGGAGAATTTAGAATTTAAGGTTTTAGAAGATAGTAAAATATAGAAGGAAAGAGGGAATTTTTAGGGCAGAGGTTTCTTTCCTCTTCACCTTCTTCTTCATGGGTCTAGGTGGTACTTTTGCAATTGGATAGAGAATTCCACACAGAGCTCAGCTGCAGGGCTGGTGCAGAGGAGCTCAGACAAGGACCTGGCAGGACACCTCTGACCCAGGGCAGCACCTGAGGACGTGCTCTGGCTCCTGGCACAGCCTATTTTCTGACACCACCATGCACAGGGGTTCAAGTTGATGTCAGCCTGTAAATAACAGCAGCTGAGGAACCAGCACACATTTGCTTCTGCTGTCTCTCCTCCGTGGTGGCCATTCCTGGCAGAGAGGCAGCAGGGACAGCTGGAGGTGGCAGCTTCTCAAACTACTCAAGCTTGCAGTGCCAGGGCTTATCATCTGTGCACAGAGAGAACTCCAGCAAAAGTTGTTGCCTGGCTTTACAATTTTGCCGGTGGATGAAGCAGCAATATCCATAAAAATTATTCTGGCACAGTACAGCTCACCAAAAAAACCCTAATGTTCCTGCATTAACTCTTACCCTTTTTAAAACCAACTTAAGGTAAGGAATCCTGCACTGATAATAGTTATTCTGACATGTCAGGGCTCTAAAGCACAAAGTCTTGCCCCGCATTTTTGTCAATTTTTCTCACATTCATTTTTAAACACTGCACAGCTCAGGTGTCAGAAGGACACTGGATGTTACCTGCACCAAGTGTGATTCAAGCCTGGGAGCTGTAAGAAGCTGTTCCAGTCTACCTGGAGAATTTGCCATCGCTCTCCCATCTTGAAGAGAGGTGATTTTTAAGCTGATAGACCAGAGAGCAGTGGTATAAGTTTTCTTGATTTCCTTGCCACTCTCTGAAGCTAAACCAGCAGTTTGTACTGGAGTATGACTTGGCACTCGAGGTCCAAACCTCATTAAGCTGAAATCTGGGTATGTTCTATTTTTAAAAAATGCTCATTTTTGTTGATTCTCTCTCCATTGCCAGAATAAAGCTGATTATTGGGTGCATTTCTGTTCTGTGTGACACACACTGTGACAGGTAGCAGAAAATACTCATCTGCACATGGTTATGATTCAAACACTGGAGGACACCAGTCTGCAGATCCTGCAGAAAAGAAATCAAATGGATAATGCAGTGAGATTACACATCATCATTTCTGTACTGTGCCCCTCCCACAGGTGTGCTCACTGGGTTTCAAATTTTTTAAAAATATTATTTGATTCAGTTGAATCTCTGTTTAACCTTTTTTTTTCTTTTTTTTTTTTTGACTGAAGCTGCAAAAATGATTCCTTAATCCTCCCTTTAAACCTTTGCTGGTAGCTACTAAGTGGTGTTATTTATAGCCCAGGCAAGACTGGATGGTTTATTATAATGGTGACTCAAGCCTATACACCTTAATGATTATTGCCAGGATTATTGGTGCCATGTTGTGTTGTGAGGCTTATACAAAAGTGCTGAGAACCTTTACTGATAATTTCTCAGCTTTCTTTTCTTTCCTCTGTCCTGCCCAACTTCCATGCAATAAACACTTGAACCTTCAGGACTGACAAATCTGGACAGGGCACAAACTTTGCAGCAGTTCCCTCAGCAGAAGCAGCTTGCCAAACTGAAGTGCTGAGGGGAAAAAAAAAAAAGAAATTATTTTGTTTTTCTGGTATTTTTGTTCTTAATTTGCAGTGCTTTGGTACCACAGAGGCATTCTCTCCAGACAATTTGAGCCAAGAATTGTCTGTGTTTGTGCAGAGTTTTGGTAACATTGGGCTGAGTCCTGAAAGCTCAAGATGTCAAAAAGAGAAAGGAGCTACTTCCCCTGGATTTTTATAGAAAAATTCAAATGCTTTCAAGTACCAGAGATCCAAAGGTAGAATTTCAGCAGCTGGTGGCCCTCTGCATAGGCAAGGGCATATGGATGGACCTGGCTTTTAGGAATGTGGCTGTGGGACATCCCTGGATTTTGGGCACGGGCTGCAGTAAAGGAAAGCAGCTCTGGGAACCTGAGCAGGATTCCCTGGTGCCTTCAGAAATGTTAGGTTGTATTGCTTGTACATCCTCAGGATTAAGTGACTTAAGTAGATTTTTTTGTGCTAATGAAATTTTCTTCTGACTCTAATCTGCAGGAACTGTGGAAGAATTTTATTTTCCTCTGCAGCAAGAGGGAATTCTCCTTCTCCCATGTTCCTCAGTTTTTTGTAGTTTGCCTGCAAAGACCACCTGGCCTGAGTGGGAGGTCTAGAAAATGAGCAACCACAATGCACAGAACACATCTTTTATTCAGTAAGCAAGCAAGCACAGAAGAATAATGTGTAGTGCTTAATATTCATACAGTACTAAAAATATAAAAATAGAAATAAAATTTCACTGAAAGCATTTTCACTCACAAATATACAAGGAAAAGTGCTGTCAAGCCACATCATGCTACACCACTTGCCAGTGCTGAACTGACAGTTTCCCAACAGAACTGAAACACTAAAAACTAGTCCTTCCTCACAGTTTTTGGTGAGCCTGAACATTTGATTAGCAAAAATGAGCCTCCTGCAGCTGAGAACCTTAAAAGCATACATGTCATTACATTACGGAACAATAAAATAATTTGGGAGAGTTCTGTAGTGATAGTAGCCTGCTTCAGGCTGTTTGTGTAGAGACTAAAAAAAGATAAGAGAAATAAACTTGAATCCTGATTATAATCCAGATCAGTCATGGCTAACAATTCCTGGAATTTATTGTGCATGGATATTTGTGCAATACTCCCACCTGCTGGCATATCCATCAACTCTCTTCCTCGGATGCTGCAGTTCCCTTTGCCTGCTTTACACTGGCACAGATCCTCCCCTTAGGTCTGGTGGAGTCCAGGAGAATAACTCATGAACAGTGCTAAATGCCCTCACCTTTTGGTGGAACAGGAGCTCACTCAGCACCTTAAATTCTGGGGCTGCCCCTAAAGGGAGAAATTCACACTGCAAAGTGATATGGGTTGCAGACTGATTCTTCAGGCAAGTCCCTGCACCAGATTCCTGGCTTTTAAGCCCCATTTTGAGGGAGTGACCTAGACCTGAGGGCTTAAGAATCTTCTGTCTGCTGTCCCTGGGCACAAAGCTGAACTGCCTCCATCAGGAAGCCAGTTCTTCATAAAGGCATGGGTGGGATTTGGGACCAGGCTGACAACCAGAGCTGTAAATCAGAGCAAGCCCTGTCTCACAGAGTGTGCCAGTGCACAGAACCTACTCAAATCACACAGATAAGGGTGTGCAGAACCTAATGTGAACCCCACTTGGGTCAGTTCCTATTTTGGAATGGGATTTATTTATACTTGGTTATACCTGCTATAAAAATAAATGTGACAATTAACCCCTGAGATCATTCTAGCATACTGTTTTGGCCTGTTACTTGTTTCCCTCAGAAATAAATTTTTATTTGGTTTACGGATGTTTATTTAGGTTCTAGTGACAAGCTTTTATAAAACACATTAAATAATCAATGTGGGGCTGAAAAGGTGTACATTCTAGTTGCATATATGATACATACCTTATACGTATATAATACATTCCATAACAGCTGAATGTTCTAGTATTGTCTGGGAAGTTCTTGCTTAAATACTAGAAGATAAACAGCTGTTCAGGATCAAAGATAATTGCATCTGATATGGTTTACTTAGATTGTTTTTCTTTCTTTAAATCTTATTACACATAATAGCTACAGTAGTTTGTCCAGCAGGTAATAAATGAATGCATAAAGCACTTCTAGCTATATCTGGATATCATATGCATGCATTTTTTATAAATAAAAATCGAATGTGAGGTCACATTTTCCCATCTTCTGTTTATAAACTAAATCAAATTTCTCATTCATTGAAACAGTGAAGATGTCTTTCCATAGTCCAACTCGTCCTGAAACACAGAGAAAGAACACAAGTCAGAGAGTGGATGTAACAGGACACCAAATACCCACAGTCTAATTGTGCAGGGCACCAAGTATCAGCTGTGAGATTCTGATCAGTCTGGGCTTTCTCTGAAAGCTTAATGAGACCTAAGGCTGTTCACTGTCTCACCCAATTACTCTGGCACTACCCTTGCAAAGCCTTCAAATAAAACCACACACATCATCAACTGCACCAGCCCAGTGTTAGACAGGAAGAATTCAGATTTGTGTGAGACTTTACTCTGGCCTTAATCAGAAATTAACACGGATTTTGGGTTGGGTGTTCACTTCAATGAGGATTTCTGCTTTCAGTGCATGCTATGGCTGTTTAATAACTCCAACAGCAAACAAGACATTTCACAATCACCATGCCTCAGGCACCCACTACTTAGAGAACTATCCAAAAGGTACAGGGAATGTGGGGTGTAAAACTGGCTATTGGAGTGTAATATTTTCATTGGTAATTTTTATTACTTTGTGTCTAGAGACAAGTCCAACAGATGAATTTCCATTTCTTGATATGGAGAGATTTGTTTGTTAAATATGAGTTTCTGTGTATGAAAGAGAACAAGAGTGCCATGCACTCAAGTTGTGCCACTGACATTTTAATTTTGAACATGAGGAATAGGAAGCTTTTGGGGGATGCAATATGGATACTGCACACCTTCCTTATATGAATTAATCGATGGAACCCAACCAATAACATGACCTGGTGACCCTGCTGAACTTACCAGCCAAAGGCAGCAGCCCCCTTAACAACTATTGCAATGCACACTAAAATATATTTAACTCAAAGTCAGCCAGGGTTACTTGTGGCTGAATAAGCCTGAGGGAATAGCCAGACTGAGAGGCTCAATTTGCTTCTCATTTATGCTGGAGATAAAGACAAAATCCAGACTTGTTCAACTGGAATAAATGAAAGGAGAATTGGGACTGTGCTACCAGAGTTTAATCATAACAGCAAGAACAAAGCTACATGCAGGGAGCTTAATTATGCATTTGATGCTCAAGAAGAATACCCATTTAATTCAATTACCATTGCTTTTATGCAGCAACTTTATAGTTGAGACCAAAGACAAAACTGTCTGCAACATCTACACATTACTTACTAACATGATGGTATAGCATTTGTGATAAAGGCCATTTTATAAAATCATGGCTTTTCTATAACTCCTGAAGGTATGAAATTGTCCTGGTTTCTTTTCAGGATCCAAAGACCAGAATAATCTGACACTGAAAATGCCATTTATTGTTTTCATTAAATTTCTCATGTGTTTTTAAAAAAATAAATTAAGGAAATGTTACAATCATAAACATCTGATACTAGCTTAAATTTTGCTCTGGCTACTATAACTGCTAAAACTACAGCATGAAACACAAAACCCTGTATTTCCCATTCAATAATGACAATAAAACATTTTCTTCCTCTGCTTGGTAAAGAAAATCCTTTTATTTCTGAGTGTCCCTAAAAACATGTATGGACAAATGACAAGTTTTACAAATGACATACATACACAGTGGATTATTTGCAACAATTATTCTCTTTTTTACCATATGAATTGATAGCTTGTCAAAAAGTCACCCACCTGGTTTATGATTTGAATCATGCAACTGCGTAAATTATGATGTGATAAGAGTCAAATACAAGTAACATATCTAATCATTGTTCTGCTTTCACAGCAGTTCAGGGTTATCTTCAGAGTAAAGATCAATGTGCTAAAAGAAAAAAAAAATGAAGAACTAAAATAAAGCAAAATAAGAAAGTAAATGTAACTAATGACAAATTAAAATATTTGAAACAAATTACAATCAGCTGTCATGTCATTGCCACCATTCTTTGTCACAAAAATGAACAGAGAAGGAACAAAGCACTGCTAATGAAGCTACATTCTGGAGTAACAAAATATTGTAAAAGCCAAAGACAGCAAAGAAAAGAAATTCAAAATAAGGATATTTATACCAAAAAGCACACAGCGAACAAATGACAAAGTCTCACACTAATTGCTGTAGCTCCCTTCCTTCTCTATTACAACATGAAGGCCTCTTTCTGAAACATTTGAAGACTGTAGAAATAAGAAGGTTCATATGGGCCAAGAAGGAGAACAGAACCCTGCTGTTTGTAAGGCCTTGCACCCACATGAGCACCTTCTCCAAGGACCTTGGGATGTCCCAACAAAATGTATGACAATTGAATAAATAACCAGCTAACACAGAATTAGTAGTCAAGAGGGGCCGATAGTATTTGGAATTTTCATCAGAGATTTGAAAATAATTATAAAAATTACAGCTGGTATAATTTGCAGATCACAGGAAGGCTGGCTGAAAGTGGTAGTATGGAAAGGGCTCCTACACAAAGAAATATGACCAAAGTATTCCTATCATAATCCCTGAGTAAGGGACAATAACCTGCAAATTGATTCCTCTGAGAAAATTTGTGATCATGATAAACATGTGCTTCATGTATGATGCTGTATCATAAAGTGCTATGGGTGGAAAACAAGGGAAAGTTCCAAACAGAACTGTATTACATTAGTGTGTGAAGTGATTTTATGTTTGGATGAGGCATAGCAGGAATAACATAGGAACTGACCATCTTAACCTGGTTCCCTAATTTTTAAAAGTGACACAGAACAGCCCACAGAAAATAATGTGACTGAGCCTAAATTCACCCTTATGCTCCTCAAAGGCAACTGAAAGGACTTAATTTCTTATCCAAGGAGAGATGGATCAACAGATCACATGGCACCTTCAGGTTCCTAGAGAAAGAATCTCACCAGAATAAACATCTGGAAGATAAACACATTTTAAACAGCTGAGGTAGGAAAAGAAAATAAAAAGCTTATAAGGGAAGCTGCGGTTCCTTGTAATTTTATGCCTTCCAAATATCTGCTATTCTAGAAAACCTGATCTTTTTAAACCCCAGGGCTCAGGCCAGGATAAACTGTAGGAGATGGTGTAGGCTTTGGCATGCCAAAGGTCAGGAGGAGCAGTGCAGAGTTCTCAGCACAAAGAGCTGAACCCATCGAAGCAAGACAAAGACTTGGAGTGGTTTGAAATTGCTCTGGTAATCTTGGATTCTTCCACCCTTTTCAGTCACTTCTACCTACCCTGATTTCAAAACAACCCAAATTGCACCAGCAGTCAGCTCCCTCCCATCCTTTGCATAGCAATATTCTGCCAACATCTAACACACCCTGGGGGTTACTAAGCTGCTTCTTGCAACTTCTCCAGGAAGAGTTTTGCTGTGGATTTTAAACATACCCCTGCCAACAGGAAGAGCCTCTGCATTACAGCATTGATCAATGAGCTGATGGCAGTGTTCCACCATGGATTCCAACTGTGCTTTATCATAAGAAACTCCTAAGAACCTCACCAGCTGCTCCACCATTGTTGCTAGGTCCTGTAAGAGAGCATTTAGAACACAGGTTATTTCACAGCATTTAAAAATCACATTTTTAATGAGTTTAAAAATTTCAAAGTAAGTTATATCCCAGTGAGTGTGAAAAATACAAGTGCAGAAGTTGTAGAAACAACACTGCCTCGAAGTTTTGCCCCCTTCCAATTTGCTGAAAAAAAACCATATTCTGAGTAATTAGACTAAGGCAGGTTGGCAGAAAGCACAGCCATGTAATCTTTAGATGCTGGAACAGGGAACAACTGAAAAGTAATTGTGATGCTTCCCACTTCAGAGAACCCTTAACTGATCCCTTTGGAATAAAAGTTACTTTGATTTTGACCTCAGTCAAATAAATGACTAAAAGTGTTAGGAGAGCCCTTCTTCCTTTGTCAGCTTCTGGGACTGCATTCATGTAGATGGGAAGGATCTGGGCAGGTGGCCTCTGAGATTAACCATGAATTTACATCTCCAGAATTCCAAGGTTCCTCAGTATGAGTTGCAAGGACAAAATAGTAATATTTATCAGGAAGCAGAAGGATGCTGTGATGCCACCAGCTGGTGAGCACAGCTAGGAATACATTAATTATTCAAAACCACGGGATTGAAATAATTTTGACTAAACTTTACTTGTACTGATGGTATTACACCTTCTTTTAGAATCTCACTCTGTCAGAAGGCTCAGTAAAACTGGAATTATAATTTACCCAGCTTCACTGAGTCTTGTCTTGATTTTTTCTTTTTACAGGTTTAGAAACAGGAACTGGTTTTTCCTATATTTGCATTAGTTTTCCAGTCAAATAAACATTCTGAAGTATTTTCATTAGCTCTCAAAAAGATATTACTGCAATAAGAAATATGTAATATTTCCACTAGATTTCTTATTTAAGTGGATTTATTAGCCAGCATACCATAAGGCCTCAATAATCATATCTACCTTACACTACATAATACCCTCATTGTTTTCAGATTTGGTTCACAGAAAGCAGTAAGAATAATCACAATAAAAACAAAATAATCACAATAAATGCCAAATACATAGGACAAAATAATGATTATATGTTTTTTTCCTCATTGATACAGCACATACAGCAAGACATTTCTTTTAAATGAATGCCCAGGGCTGAGTGTAGCAAGTACTGAACAGTTTCACATCACTGCCTTCTCTGCAAGTAGTTCAGTGCCTGTAGATGCAGGCAGACTCCCCAGAAAATTAATATGGATAGCAAAATGCCTAAAGTCCATAGATGCAACTGAATCTTTTAAGCCAGTGTTTTAAAAATGGTATCAGGCATTAGGAAGCCCAATATGGATATAAGAAGGTAATTTTGTGCTTTATGTTTTTTAAAAGCTAGGATGCTAAATGTGATTAAAACATCATTTTGCTACATCTAACCTACCTTATGCATATCTTCATACTTGAGAAAAAGTACATTGGCATCCATGTGGTGCTCCCAAAACTCTTGCACGTGTTCAAACCACGAACCATATCCTACTACAAAAACATTATGATTGGCATGAAGAAAATTAACACTTTGGTTATTAAGCCATTTTCAAAAACAAACAAAAAAAAAGAAATAACTGAAGTGGTTCATAGCCCCAGGAGAGCAGTGTCTCATTTTGACCCATGTAATGGGAGACCTGACCCTCCCCTCAAAAATTGACTCATTTGTTTTCCAGTTCCCTGATTAAGTCCACATTTGCACTGATTTCAGTCAATTTATGTGTCTCTATCAGAGGTTTCTTCAACCAGAGATTCAAGAATCTCTTTTGTTGCCAATATTAGAAGAAAACCCCACAAGAAATGCATTCTGCATTTTTCTCTGTTACCAGTGACTAATTCCCACAAAGTACTTCACATAATCAAGGTAGGAGTTAAGCAAGTAACGAGTTTTCCAATTCTTTCACAGTATCTTTTTTGGTCAATTTTATCTTTTCAGCAAAGCAGCTATTGAAAAATTTAAAATGCAACTTCTCAGGTTTGTATTTTGAAGCCACCTTTTCTCTTTGAAACAGAATTGTTTCGCTCTGGTAACTGGAACACTGATGTATTTCCTTCATGCATCCATTTCTCATGGAATGGGAATAACAAAAATGGAATCTTAGTGCCTCTCTAAAAATTGAAAATTGGTTAGTTGAATGAAATTGATTTCCTATGAAACTGTCTCTTTGTCCATTGGACATGTTCGAGTTACCAGGATTCTGCTACAATGTAAACACCCAGCTAGATGCAAAATTCACTGTATTGTAAACATCCCATTTGCACAATTATGGCCACAGAACATGCTGTGATGTTTTCTTGGCTCTGAGAAGTTGTGATAAAGCCAGGTGGCTGCTAAAGATAAAGAGACAAATAACTCTTGGGATACTTACATGGAAAAGAGTGCCTGACCTTTCTGTCTTAGAAAACCTCCTAACGTGTCTTTCTTATGTTTCTGGTCTAGAAGTTCCTTATCAGGGGCTACAGGCAAACATCCCATTCTCAGGGAATGCAAATGGAAAACTGAAGGTGGGCTGGAATGGGAGGAGAGCATTAATCCTGCTCAAGCTTGCAGGATAAGGAACAGTAAAAGTTTTTTAAGGCCTGTTAAATAACTTCCATTGGTAGGCTTTACTTTTTTTTTCCCTTTGGTGTTACATGGCTCCTTCAGCATCAGCTCCCCTAAATTCCAGGTTTGCTGCTCTGGATCTAGAGGAGATCCTGCTCTCAGAGCTCAGGCTACCTGGTGAATTCTTAGTGTCACATTAAGGTATCAGAGGAGATACTGCAGAGAAATAAAAGGCAGCAGAATTTTTTTCTCTTCCTTAGCTAGAGAGGTTATTGCACTCTCCTCACAGAGCTGCATTTTTCAGCCTCCAGCTGCCTTCTCATGGGGTCTCACTTGAGCTCACTGGTGCACTCCAGATCAGGCCCATGAAAACTAGAGAATTTAGTGCTAACTTGCAAGGTATGAACCTTGAGTTTTTGGCTGAAAGTTAAGTATTGAAGGGATTACCAGGGAAATAACCCCAAACCTGAGGACCAGATACACTCCTGAGAACAGCTGATAGTGAGGAACAACTGAAATCAAATTATGCTGGGAGTATTCACCACTTCTTAGGAGGTACCTGGCAGCCTGCAAATTGAATTTTAGAAGAGCAGACCAGAGTTTTGCTCTGGTTCAGGTGGAAAACTGCTGAACCCAGGGGGACATTTACTGTAAGGCAAATATTTACAAAAAGCACAGCTCATAGTTTGCACGGACAAATCTCAATCCCCGCAGCGCTATCCATAGCAACCTCCTCGCTGTATATGCAAAACAAATGCACCTTTATCCAGTTCACTTCTGTACTTGCAGAAGGAAAGCAGAGATGAAAATAAATGTGTGCAGAGAGAAACAACTCCTTACACTTGTCATTCATAAACCTTCTGCAGAACTCCTGAAACGTTCCTCTGTAGCTCATGGTCCTTAGGGAGCGGTGGAACTGGTAATAAGACACCACCAGGTCTTTGGGGTTGCGAGCCATGTATATGACCTGTGATGGGGGGGAAAATCATCTTATTGAAAGCTTTTTCCTCATCCCAAAGCACTCACACAAGTGCTGCCAGCAGAGTTAAAGCAAACAATAGCTCATTTTCACCTTTGAGTTGCCGTTGTGGAGATCCGAAGGCAAAAACCGATAGGGCAGGTGGCTTTTGATGAGGCGAGGGGATGTCAGCTCCTAAAATACAGCAGAGAGAATCATTTCCTATTCAGCACTGCTCCATCCTGAGCTGTCCTGAACTGTCACACCTGAGTCCCTCTACTACAGTGCCTTCCATTCACAAATTCGCTTCCTAAAATTAACAGCGGTTTGCGACTCAAAATCAGGTCAGGGAGTTACATCGGGTTTTTAGATACCAAAAGGTTGGATAATGTGTTGGGGGTTTTGTCATTTTGTCATTTACTTTCAAAGTACTTCCATTTGCAGGAACTTCTCAGAAAGAGAATATAACAGTCGAAGTTTCTTATTTCCAATGATGCCTCCACTAAAAATCCTTGAAATATATTATATGCTCTGAAATCATGACCCCTAACTTCTTCCAAATTTTACCCTTGCATTTTATTTTATCCTCAGAATTAGGCTCAAAGGTTTGAGTGTGCAAACATCTTTCAAACAGTATTTCTTCTGTAATTTGATCCAAAATTGTCTCATGACACAACTCATGCTCTGCTATTAAAAATGGAATAAATCCATATTGAATCAAGCTGCTAGCACATGGCATAGATGAGAATGTGTAATCTCAAACTAAACCTCTTACTATTGCCACCACTTTTTTGCAGCAGGGTAGCACTGAGGTCTGGCTGGATTAGATGAAAAAGAAGAGCAATCTCTGACCTCTAAATACTCTCAGCCTAAAGTAGGCTGAGGCTGCAGTTGTCATTGACCACAAGCAGCTTAATTCTATCCCTGCCAGCCTCAGCTTGCTCAGTCCAGCTGTTACAGGAAGGCCCTGTATAGTTTTCCTAATAATTCCAAGATGTGCCTCTGTCAGAAGTGGTTGCAGCAAGGATAAGATCACACTTAATGTGCCGTGCAGCTGGACTCCAAGGGATTCTTAACACAGTGGGATTTCATCAGGATATTCCCGACCCCTCAAACTACACCCACAGTGTCTGTAGAGAGCCAGGATCTGTGGATCTAAAGATTGAGATGCGTAAATTCGGAGCAGTGGGGATATAGATGAATTTATATCTGAATTTTTAGTTACTCTTTCACGAATTCAGGGAAGGAATCAAAGCAAATTTGCCTCATATGGCCAGCTCCTGTTTACATAAGCAAGAGAGGCCTGGAACTTTGATTCAGAAAACCCACTGATAATAAAGATATTTAGGACATGGAGACACATTTAAAGTATCAAACAGAACACAATGAAGCTTAATAAAAGCAATTTAAAATAACCTAATAACACTGTGAATCATTGCAACATTCTGAACAAGTCCAGTGATAAAAAGAAGGACACAGGATTAAATGAAGTAATAAACATGGAGCCAAGGAAAAAGACACCCAAATGCTGGAAGACTTTCTTTGCAATAAATTGTACCTTGATGATGTCCAGACCGGGCTGAGGGTACTCTAGGACTGGAAGTTGCTCATCTATATTCATTAGTCCAATCTCATCTGGATCAGCTCCCTGACTCACTAGATACACCACTTCCTGCAGCAAGCCTGTGCCTGCATGAATTAAACAATGAAAGAGAACAGATTGCATTACAGTTCTTATCTAAACACAGCCATATGAAGGGAGACCTAAACAGAGAAATAATGGCAACTTTTGTCCTCAACAGTCTGCTGTGAGCTAAGTCTATTACTACTGTTTTAATGTACTATGTCAGCTCTCTTCGTTTTATTTTAAATACATGTAGGTCTTTCATGCAAAAGACCTGAGATTTTTATTCTTCAGTAACAATTTAAATACACTTTTGTCTCCAAATCACTTAACCTGTGAATTGCAAAGCATTTAACAAAAGGTTAACGTTAGTAGATGTTACCTTGGCAAAACACTGCTATTTCCATCTCAGAAACTAAAAAATGAGGCGAGCAGAGGTCATCCAAGTTCACAAAATGCATTAGTGGCTGTGCTGAGAGAACTTTATTCTAAATTGCAGGCAAGGCCCCTGTTATGCAATGATTTGAGAGTCTATTTATGCCTCCAGGTTATGGAGTGGATAAAGCCCCAAACACATCCATGCACAGTGAGTCAGTCACAAGCTTCAGAAGCCTCAATCACCCATCCCTCCCCACTCTGAGGACATTTACAAAGCACCCATTACATATCATTGCCAGTGGCTGCACTTTGGAAAATTAATAGGTACTTCAATTAGACTTTTGGACTATTTCAAAGTGACTTTACCTTCAGGCAGGTTGGGAACCCTCAAAAGAGAGATATTTGACAGAGGGTTATGAAGAGAAAGGCTCTTGGTGAGATGGAGGAACAGAATGGGGAGAGATCCCAGCCAGGGGAGGGACCCCACAGTTTAGATGGAAAGTCCCAAAGGTGTGGGACACCCTGGAAGCTGCCAAAGACAGACCCATTATTTAAGAGTTGTGAGCACTAAGGGAAATGAGACCAGGATTTATTCACTCTCTCGTGTTGCCTAAAGGAACAAGTAATGGTTTCAGAACTGGTTACAAAGCCCAAGCCTGCTCCTGCAGCCCAGCCCTTGGAATGATGAGATCATGACCATTTGAACTTGAAAATAATTTGTGAGTTGCAAGTCACTTGTAACAGCCACTAGTTAATTCATGTTAACTAACAAGACAGTGCACCCAAACAGGTACATTTGTACCAATCCTGTATGTTGTTCCAACACAAACAAACAAACAAACAAACAAAAACAAAAACAAAACAAAACAAAACCAACAAAAAACCCTACTGTATCATTATTCTGGTTATTTTTTAATCTGAGACAGAAACAGTTAAGTGAAACCAATGGTAGGAGTGAACACAGCCTGGATACAATGGACACACACCTCCAAGACTTGTTTTGGATAGCAAGCCCTTCAATATTCCACTGTTCCCTCACTGATTGATGGGTAAATTAAAAAGGTTTGGGACAGGGAAAAAAAATTTTAAAAAAAAAAGACACTTTTACATTATCATCACCCACAGAGACAGCTGTCACACACTTAATACACACTTGCACCCAAGACTGTTCACCCTGCATTTTTAAGTTCAAGCATATATTTTATGCATTAAAATTAACATTTATACAGTACTTTAGTATCAGTCCTTTTGACTCTGAATGAGCACAACCCTTGTTCTCATTAAATATTTATTCTGACCAGAAACACCCTGGTTCTCCATAATTTATTTCAGCATTTCCAATTCCACCTGCAAAGAGAAATGCTATTACAGCAGCCCTGTTTCCATGAAAGCAAAAGAAATAACTCAGTGGGGATACACAATAAACTATTTTTTCCTTGCTCAGCTGCTCTCTAAGCAAAAAGCTGCCATCTCTATTGTGCCTCTGAATACAGAAGGGCTGCAGGGTTGAGGCAGAACCATACTGAAACTTCAGGAGAGCAGCACGTTCCCTCCCAGCTCCCCACAAAATCCAGCAGAAAAGTTAAAAGTGGTGGACAGGGAGCACAGCCCCCATGGCCTTACCTGGTTCTGCTCAGACCTGTGGCTGTGCACCAGCCTTGGCTTGATTGCCCTCAAATCCACTGAGAACTGCAGAGGTGACATATTTCCCATCCAAAGTGGGGGTTTTGGAAAGCTCAAAATTCTCCAACTAAAAGTGTTTCCACCAAAACCAGTGACACGCTGAAGGAGAAATGCTGGGGCTATCCAGTAGGCTGGAATTTCTCCTCCCTACACCTGCAGCAGGATCACTGATCTCAATTTCCCTCAGCCATGAACTCTGTGCTAGTTTTCCTTTTTGTCAGTCAGTGTATTAGCCTGATTTTTTCCCACATGAGCACTCAAGTTACTGTGCTTCAGAATTTCAGGGTCTTAATGCAAATGAAAACTAGGGAATTAACTTCTGAGGCAACAGTGATTTTTTTTTAACTTGTCACACTTAATCAATTATTATTTACCACACACATACAGATTCCAAAAGCTCTAGGTAAAAAATCTATCATTGACCTGGTTTCCTGTTTAAAAGAACAAAATAAAGCATCACATGCTTATTTTTTAAAAAAGAAAAAAAAATCTAAAAGCTTTTATATGCATATTTAGACATGTATGACCTCCTCATATCTCTACTAGGACTAAAACCAACTGAAATTAAAACATTTATCAGAGCTAAATGTTCTTTTGGTTTAGAAAGGATGAATTAACCTAGCAACAAGCAGCCCAAATTCCAGACCTGGCTGCTAGGGCAACATCTTCAACCCTGGGAAAACCATCTAGCTGAAAAGTCAAATAAAGTGGGATACTGTACCTATCCACAAGATGGAAAGCCAAGCATAGACCTGGGCTAGCAGAACTTATTAAAATGCCACAGTATGATGGGATGTGAGACTTCTGCTGCAGCCCCATCTGTGTGTAAAACATACAGAAATTGGCCATTTGACCCAGCTGACTTAGTGATGTGGAGATTTGCAGGAACCATCATTTTATGGATGGAAGGTAAATTCCTGAAACTGAGATTACCAAAGGAGGTGATGTGAATAATGCCAGCAATCCCAGTCTATCACAAAACCCAGCCAGATTTAAATGTCACAGAGACTTTCTTAGTAAAAGGAAAATTATGATACCTGTTGAAGAAAGAAAAAGAAGAAAAGGAAGGAAGAAAAAGAAGAAAAAGGTGAGGCAAGCTAAATAAAGAATGAAAATAAAAGTGTGCAGAGCCTCTCTCTGTACTCCCCAGATTTCTGGCCCTGCTGAGGCAATGGATGTTGTGCATCTCCAGTACCTTCACTGCTTCCTCCCTGTGCTGCTGAACACCTGTACATGTACATGCACACCTCACTTGGGGTGGTACAGCAGGATAAACACAATAGGCTAATCACTGAAAAACAGGATTAACTGCCAGCCTTTGGACATGAGGCACCAAATGCCACATTAATAAGTTCCCAGCAATTCTACCCTTTCTTTTTCCATCTGCAGCATTTCATTCGGGAGGAAGACTGCCTGTCCTGCTACCTCTGAGGTCATGTTGCCAAAACAGACATGGAATTCATGAACACTTATCCAATTCCACCTAAAATGGAGGCAGTCAGCATCTGAGGAACTTCAGTGCAAAGTACCTGAGAAATGCTCTTCCTGACAAGCTCCTCTGCTATGTCAATAAAACACCTCAAGAGAACACAGTGTTCCAGTTTATCAAAAAATATCTGGAAAGAGAGGGGGTGGGAAACAGCTGCAAGAAGCTACTGCCTGCCAGAATCTGCAGGTCTTTAGGAGATGTTTTTAAATTATCTGTGAGCCTGTATTGCTACCCTGCACCACAGGAATGTGCTGGTGGGGATGCACTGTGCTTTCCTGTGCTGCCTAATGGCACACAGAAATCAGGACTCATCAAAAATCCCACCACACCCCAGCAGTCCCTGTGACTGGGAACTCTCCCTTTGTGCCCTTCCCATGGCCAGTGCTTCAGCAGCAAGAGCAAAGTCCCAGCAAGGACCAGGGCCACTCTGCCTCTGCTCATCAGGAGCTGCTGCAGCAGCACGGCGAGACAGACACGACTTGGAAACACCTCAGCTGCTCCTTCTGCATGTCAGATGTCTTACTGTGCCAAATTTAGTCACATGGAAAGGAGAAATATCCTCTAGTGCAGATGTTCTCTGGCTTCTCTCAACTCTTTCTGGCCACTGACAGTCCCATGCAGTCACGAGACACGATAGCTGTGTTCAAAGTGAAGTGGCAGATATAAATCCGTAAGATTTCTGGTGAAATTTTGCTTCTCTATGTGGTTTTGAAGGTTGTTTCTCTCAGTTTCTCCTCTTTTATCAGCTAAGAGAGGACAAACCTGCAGCCCAAGGATGCAAAGGCCTTTGGTATATTCCCTTTATTTGCTCCTTGTATGGAAACCACATGGAAAATTAAAATAAAGAAATACCAATGCTAGTAACCCAGCAATCCCAATTAGTTGCACTTTCTTTGATCTGCCAGTGCTTGACCAAATTTTGGCTAATCCAATGCAGCAGACCCATTATGACTCATAACTTTCTTTTGTAGCATTGGTAGATGCAAGTGCTCATTAAAAGTGAGGGCTTGCCAGACAGGCCTGCAAGTGTCTGTACAGCAGAGCCTCACACCATTGTTCTAATTGCCTGCAAGCTCGTTCCCCTTGGCTAATTTCAGTGTAAATCTGCAGGTCAGTATGACAGATTCATCCTCACCCTACAACACTGGAAGAGAAATTAGATTTTTCCATTAGAAGGAAAAAAAAGACATTTCCAAAATGTCTTAATTAAAGTATCTCCTCTTGAGGTCTGTATGCTGAACTTCTCCTACACATTCAAATTCCACCTGAATTAAGAATAGAGGTTTACATTAACAACTAGGGTTTTGAAAATAAAAATAATGTATATACCTTGATACCATATTTTCCAATTCTGTTTTCCTAAATGAGACTGAGGATTTAGAATAAAGACTGAAATTGTGATGTTGTATTGCCACACTACTTTTTTTTACTGACCAATTAAATATTTATTAGAGGGCCAGATTTTCAGAAAGGACTGAGTCTTCTAAGATTAATGCCCCTCTTATATGGCCTAAATGCCACATAGTCAATAGTGACCTGTCAAGGGAGTCTGTGGGACACAAGGAACCTGAATTCAGACCTTCTGAAATTAAAGGGGACAACTTAAGATTGGATTTAAAAGAAGTGTTAAATACACAATTTCCAGCAACATTCAGTAAGGACAGTCTTAGCTTTTTAGACTTCCTAATCCATTTATTTTTCTGCTTGTAGCTCCCAGCTTTTAAACCAAAACCAACAGGCTAAATTCTGCAGACATGGGTCCATTAATTCTGAGTTGTGTTTTGATTATGTTTTGCCAGAGGCTATAAACAGCACACTGTGAAAACCTTATTCTATTTAGGAGGAAAACCTACTTTCTGTTTGGTAAAAATGCTGTCACTGAAGTGTTTACACACACACATATTATCCACAGAATTATTGCTATTATGTCCAGTACAGTATCCTAAAGCACTGCTTTAATGAACTGGTTACAAAGCAGGGCTATTTTTGGCTAATGCATTAGTACTATTTTTTTTTTTAAGTGGCCTGAGTCCTCAGTAGAGGACAGGATGAGAAGAGCACATTGACCACAGAGTGTCTGGTACCTGGCACTGACAGCTGGGGCAGCCCCACTACTGCCCACACCAAACACCAGCTGGGAGAAAAACCTCCTTTGGAGCATGCTGGGTCCTAAAACTGGAGCAACACCAGTAAATAAAACACACCAAGACCTGTTCTCTGGTAGATTTGTGGCACAGCCAAATAGTACCCTAACAGCTCTAAGAACCATGAGTCAGGTCCACAGATCTACTGTTAAAAACATCAACAGGCCACAAGTTTGCCTTCATTGAAGAGTCATGATTTGTGTCTTCAAGCTTGTCCCAACATCCATGACTTCATCACATCCAGGTGTCCTGGATTTTGTCACAGGTCCTTCACAGACAGCTGCTACTGGTTGATTACAGACCTCTCTTGGTATCAGATATTCAAAGGGAAAATTGTTTTACTCTTCTCTTGAAGCTTTAGCTGGACTGTCCATATAAGTGGATGTTCATCCTGTCCTGCACCAGGTGTCCTCACTAATGGAGTAACTTCACACAAACTGCTCCAATCCACTTAAAATTACATCAGCCAAATTAGCTGAAGGAGTTTCTACTTTTGGCATCAACTCACAGAGCAAATTTTGCGTGGGACAAACCAGAATGCATCCACCCAAAATATTGTGTGTGTTATTTTTCTACCAGGAATGAGGAACAGCAGGTTAAGGGCACTAACAATCCTGCACTAGCACTGGCACCTTTAAAAGCAGATGTCTGCCCATATCCTTAGGTTAATTTTTCTTCCAGTTTCTACTCACCAACAAACACACTCCCATGGTAAAAGAGAGCACAACACCCATCAGGCTAAAACAAAAAAAGGTAACATACAACATGCAGGAACATAGAAATAACAGCTAAGCCTGCTTGCTCTGACAGAATTACATTTCTCTTCACCCTTCCCACACCTATTTAAGGTTGACCAAACCTAAAGCCAACCCAGCACATTAAGTTGTTATCTCAGCTATAGCCTGCCCTCCTGCATCCTCTGGCAGCTCCATTCTCACATCTTTTTAGAGCCCTTATCAAAAAACATGCCTAAATTGCATAATACATTACCCCAGCAGGAGCTCACAGTCTCCAGCTGAAAGTCTTCCCACTGTCCCTAATTTCCCTTCGTTTTCACACACTGTACCAAGGACAGCAATGCAGGAAAGATCTTTGCTGGGATGACAAGTCACTGGGTCTTAAAATCATGATTAAGGACTTCATTGCATCAAAAAGAACTGTATATTTACCCTTAGCTCCATTGATTTCCAGGACAATACTATCACTCTGTGCTCTGCTCTACAGTCATAATATGGTCTGTGTGTAAATGCAGAGCTCCAGAGCAAACTCTGCTGACTGAGATAGGATCAGAAATCAGGAAACAACAGGGCACCTCTGTTGGCACTGGTGTTGGGGTAGATCTCACACCTTTGGCTGTGAACATGCTCCTTTCCCCTTACAGTAATTTCAGAAGATGTCTGTCACTACTCAAATGCAATTCTCTGCCTCAGTTTCAACCTCTTCCAGGAAAATGGTTGGGCAAAACCTGCCTACGCATTAGTGTGCATTTGCACACTTTAGGTGGTCAAGTTTCAAAAGCACAGCACACAATAATATAACATGAAACAGCTGCAAGTACAGCTTATGCATTAAAAAAAACCACAACCTGTCCAGCCAGCTATTGCTTGTCTAAGGTCAGGGAGTAAAGCATTTTGTCCCACACAAAATCTGACTCCAATTATAGCTGCACTAAGCAAAACCATTCTTCTCAAGGTACCTATGTCCCTCCCCATTTAGCTGGACTGCAGTTTTAAGCCAGTTACAGCCCTTTCCATTGCTGCTTTTCAGAATCAGAAATGGAAAGAGATCTGTTTGGGGGTATAAAAGGGAATCAGCCAATCAATATCACCATGGGTTTGACGCCTAAAGATTTTAGCTTTTTATACATTTTTTATATATTCATAGCTTTGTGGACTAATAATACATGGTTATATAGATCCTGGTATTTTTGCTACCCTTTCTTAGATTTTGGAGTAATAAGCTGATCTTCTAACACATTCCTGAAAGACTGGTCTTTAAGAACAGAACCTTCAAGGACATTTTGTTCTCCAACCAGAATCTGAGAAGACACAACAAGAAATGGGGCAAAGAAGCCCCTGACTAACTCTAATGGGGCAGAGCCTGGAGGAAAATTACCTAACCAACTGCTCTTCTAATTGGACAGTATTGACATAATATTTAATAGTTAAATATTTAAATTTAAGAATTTAAATATAATAATATTTGTTAGATATAGAGGGGACAGCTGGGGGAGGTGGGGTCAGGCTCTTCTGCCATGATTCAAGCAAAAGGACAAGAGGAAACGCTTAATTCAATTTCAAACCTGCAATTTGCTACTTTCTCTGCAAAATAATATATATGGTAGGTGACATCTGTTTGCCTACGAGAACTGCTTACTTTTCATTATCTATGAAAAATTCTGGCAGAGAAGAAACACACCCAGTGGAAAATATGGACCAAAAAAAATTATATTATTTATCCCAGGTCACAGCATCTGCAGCCACAAAGTCACATGGCATGCTCAGTGTCCCAAAGCTTGCTTTGCTTCTAAAGCAGCATTTTTGGGACAAAACGGATTCTTTCCCTCAGCATGGAGTGTATGAATCCCTAATGTACCAAACAAGAGAAAAGCCTTCATTTAATAAGACTGAATAATAAGAATTTTTAAAAATATGCATTTTGCTTCCTTTCATTAACATCTTCACAGTGACAAATGAACATTAACATGAAATGAGAATGACTGGCTGGTGAATCTGGCTGATCTACATAATTTCCTAATTCTTTAATCTTTGAGGTCATTATCAGTTAATACACTCAATAGTGATTTCACATGTTCAGAATACGCTTTTCACCCAGGGTAAAACCTCTTTTCTTTTTTTTTTCCTACACCTATTTACAAAAAGAAAAACCAAGTTGAGTTTTGCACTGCTTAACAGCAGGGAAGCAATTATGCTACATTTGCAAAAGACCCAGAAAAACCTATTAGATAACTGGAGAATTCTTTGTCTTCTGAACTATTTGTTCTGCCTCTAGTAACATCTCTTCACTGGTTTGATAAAAGAGAAACACTGAGAGAAACACTACTATCTAGATAATAAAAGGAGTTTCCCTTTAACCACAAATCTTCTTTTTTCTCTGCTTTTATTTCAAGTTTGAGCATACAAGGACTTATTCAATTCTACTCACATTGAAATCAAGTCAAATGCATCAGTGGCAAAATTTACATTGTCTTCAATTACTCATTTTTTGGTAGTTTTATTTGTAATTTCTTTGTCTAGCAGTATTTAAGAGTGAGTCAATACCTGAAGGTATTTTGAGCTATATATAAATAAAAAGATAGACCCATTTCAGAAGGACTTTCAAAGCACAGGAACCCAGTGGCTCTAACCCCCAGAAATAATAATCTACATGAGTCACTTTCTGCACCTGAATGGTCCTTGATGGAGTGAGTTTAAGCTGCGGAGTATTTACTCATCTCAGTGGTGGAAGGAACATGATTTCAGTCACCAAGAGCATGAAATCAGATTCAAACACAGACCCTGTCCATCAGTTCCTAAAGAGACAGCTCACACAGCACATCTCTCACACAGAGCAGTTTGCTGTTCCCTTCCTGTTTGATAAAGGATTCCATTCATTCTGGCCAGCTGGTATGGGAATTGATGCACATTCATCTGTTATTAAAACAGAGCAATTTCTGAGCTTTGTACATTGCTTAAAGAAACCAAATAACTGTGGTGTTATTGTCAGAGAGAAAAAGTTACATGCTCTATTCTGATTTTAAAGGTATCAACTCGTTCATCCAGATTCACGAAACTAGCAGAGGTTTCTCACCATTCCATGTCACAGAGCATAATATTGCTTCAAAAACCAGAGGTGAAAGGAAAAGAATCCCAAATGTATTCTGTGTAAAAATTTTGATTTTTAAGCCAGCCTCATGATTTCTTGAGGCATGCCTCTGGGCCAGTAACATTTGCATTAATTCTTTAAGTGAAAATGCTTTAAGCCCAAGGCAACAAAATTCTGCAGAGGTTATAGCACTATAAATCCAGCACAGCAGAATTTTACTCTTTTGCAACTGCAGAGCTGTTGTTATAAAACAATGCCAACAAAGCTGCTGGGAGAAGTTCCATGTGAGAACACTGGAAATTAAGGCAAGTCAACTAATTTATCACACATGGATGCTTGTGTCCCCTGAGGAGCCTTTGTCACAAAGGCCACTCAGACCTGCCATTAGGAGGGAAGCCTCTGCAACCCACTGCAGCTGCCACATGTCCCTCTGACAGCTCCCAGCCCAGTCTCCCACAGCTCAGGAACATCCTTGGGCAACCTTTCAGCCTGATTCTCCTCCCAGTTGTGACTGTGCAATAATACTCTGTATATTGAATAATGAGACTGTTACTGTGAAGTACAGTCATACCAATCTCACCTGTAAATATAACCTCATTGCCAGGAGATTTTTACAGTCAGTGGTAAACATGAAAACATAAACAAAGCAAGACTTTGGCATACTTACTCGATACATTTTCTTTGTAATGTATTTCTTTACTCAAGATTTTGCCAATCTGTTTTATAACATGGTCCCACAGACAGCTAAGGCTCATTGGAAGGGGAAGAAACAAGAGGCCAAAGAAAAGAAATCCTTTAACCAGCTTAATACCCAAACAAAAAGCACATATGTCTACATCTCCAGTGGTTCAAGCCTCTCTTTTCCTTAAGTGTAGCAACTTTTGTGTGCTGAGCCTAATCAAAGAATATTTGAGATGTTGATGAGCTGAAGTCTATTACTTTTACTGGGGAATCAGACAAAGAGGAAAACTGCTGTTTACATTGTACCCTCTGTATCCAACAGTTTAACAGTTGTCCCTGTCATAGCTATAATGGTCAATGCATCAAAAAAACTCTTTCCCCATAACAGAAGAAAACCATGGGAAGAATATAACAGGGATTATGGGATGGAAATGGGCCATGGAGGAATGCAGAGAGACTGTAAGAGAGAAGAAGGACAGAGCTCCTCCATCAGCCAGGAAGGGACTGGCACATCCTGGTGACCCAGCATAGGAAATGTTGGATTCAGGAGTGCTAGAATAGGAGGATAAAAGAGGTGTGCACACAGAACAGGAGGAGAACAGAGAACCCTCTGTGCATGAAATGCAGTGCCAGAGGCATGACCTGTACAAACAGAACCTCTCAAACAAATTATGAAATGGACAACTCAGACTGACTTTCCCTGGTTCATTTCACTAACACCAGAGGTGAGTGTGAAAGAATTCCAAAGAGGAGAACTCAGTAAATATACACACATGAAAGCTGTCCTTGGAATGACCCACAAACTCACTGCTGGCACATCACTAAGGCAAAGGTCTAGAGCCATCATATTCCCTAACAGCCAAAGTGTAGTTACAAAAATCCAGTGCTACAAGGGAAATTGAAAATCTATAGAAGGACACCCCAAATTAGTTAAGGCCATAGGCAACACTTCCTTTTTCAACCCACTGTCTGGCACCAAATGCAGATTCTTATGAACTGGCTGGACTTGAAGCTGATATTTGCTCAACAAGTGGCATTTTTTCCCACAGAACTCCAAAAGATTGTTTGGCAAAATAATCACCATGGGAGAGAGAGCTTCATTATTAATGCAAACAGCTTGCTTTCTCAAATTACCAGCTTTGCAAAAGGCATGAACTTGTGGGTTTTGACCCAAGAATGCAAAGTACATATTCATTTAGAACACACACATGATGGTATTAGGGGAGCTGCAGTGCACCACTTCTGAGTAAGCACATGGACAGATCACATCCCTTAGGGTGACACTGTAAGGCACAATAAAACACTGAGTGAACCTGAACTAAACACTACCCTTTAAGAATTGATTTAATTCCACTGAAATCACTGATGTTTGCAAACAGCTAACCTGGGTCTTAGCATGGTGACTGAGGGAATAATATGAAAAAAATTGCTTCTGCATTAGTTCTGTAGCTGAAGTTTACAGACAAGAATTTTAATTTTCAAGTAGGATGCATGAAATCCACAGGATGAGGAGTTCAACAGTTGTGACAGAGGCACAGTGCTCCCTATAAACAGTGCATCTGTATCTTATCTGTGGTGTAAACTCCAGTTATTTAATACTATAGACAATGGTATTCTGGTTTACATTATCTCCTGCAAATATGTGTGTCCCACTCAGCCTGCCCACTCTACACTACAAAATTATGTGGAAGATGAAAGTTTTGACTTAATGTCTTCAGTAGCACACCTGATTTTAAATTGTCCATCACAACAAAAAAGGTTTTCTATAATTACAGTGCTCCCATATGTACAAACATAGACACATTCATGTATCTGAGTCTCTAGGTTCTAGGCATAAAGTTTCTCATAGTCCAGAAGCTCCCAAAAGCTGTTACCATTGATTGGGCACAGGTGTTAAGAATAATTAAAGATATCAGGGATATCATTATTCAGCCATCCGCCAGTGGAAATCACATTAAAGCAGAGTCACTTTCCATTAGGCTTATTACATTACTGCCAGTAGGACCACTGGTACATTTGATTTTCTACCATTATTGGAACAGCTTCTTCCTGGGTCACTCCCAATTTACCAATAACTAACTATTTCCAAGCACCACCTCCATTTCACATGTTTGGAGCTGCATTGTCTATTCCTGGGACAGCTGAAGCAGTCCCCAGCCCTACGAGCCACTTGTGGATTTTCCTTGCCAGAGAAGCCACCATATGGTCAACAGCTACTGCTGGAGCCTTCTGCTTGTAGCCACAGGCTCTGGCCTCTCACACATCCAGCACACTGACTTGTTTGGGTACTTTCCACAGTTTGAGCAGATGGAGAGCTGCTGCTACACTGAACAAAGCTGATTTCCTTAGGAACAAGAAAAAAGTTTTCTGTTGGACCTACTTGACATTAGTGCATTTTTCTTGCTTGAAGTATTGTTCAAACACAATTTAGTCACAGAAACTAGGTAAGTGGTCCCAGCCATGTTCTACCTCTAAAAATTACCAGAATAAGCCAAACCCTTTCACCCCAAATAATTCCATTTTGTGCACAAAATCTGTTTTGTGAACCTACATTTTTTCATTGCAGCAACATCATGAAAATTCTGATTAGGTCCAGTAAACAGAAAAATCTTCAGTATTGAGAAGCAGAAAGATGAAGTTGCAGTTAGGGTAATGGGCTTCTGGATTTAATTCCTGGCTTTGCTGTGGACTTCCTGCATGACCTTGGCTAAATCAGTGGGAACCATCCTAGGGAAGCCCATTTTCTGCTGCCATGCCTGTCCCTAGCCAGCAGTCCCTCTGAAGCCTTAAATCAGCTGTAAACCACAGAGGAGCAGCTGACAAAACAACCTTCCAAAGGTCTTGGTAGACTTTGGGCTACAAGAAAGTGGAATTTGAAAATGCTATTATTGTCCAGAGCCTACTCCCTCAACAAGGACATCAGATTACTCACCCTGCAAGCATTCTCTTTCCTGCAAATGAAACTCTATTTTGATCTCAAGGCTGCTCCTCCAGCTCATCCACACAATACTGCACCTTCATTTTTGTTGCCCCCTTTCTCACCCATTTTTCCTTCTCCTAGTAAATCCTCTTGCAGCATGTCCATTTTCTAAGTGGCAGCTCCCTGTCACTGGGGCCCCAAAAGATCTCATATTATGTTGCTATAAGCACAAAACAGCAAATGAAATATGATTATGCAAGCTGGCTTTCCACAGCCAACTGTCTAGCCATCAAAACTAAGCTATTGCCAGCTATTAATGACATTGTGGCTCGCTGAGATTGGCTGAGGATATTTAACAAGACACCACTACGAAATTGGGGTGCAATTCCACAAGAACATTGTAGCTGCAGATTTTCAAAACTGAAATCTTAAACCACAAAGAATTTAATACTGTTGGTGCTGCATGCTATAAATCTTGAAGAGGACAATTAAAAAAAATCAATTTAAATGTAGCTGTCTACTCCTAATCCTGGTATTTTGAGGGCCATCCATCTACATATTTTCCCTTATCTAATGGGTTATCTATCAAGCTCTTGCAAGTCTTTCATGGCAGAGTTGGTAACAAAATATCAAAAAATGTAAAGACAAACGCTTGAAACTGCTTGAGAAATTATAAAACATAATAGATGCTACACTGTAGAAATGTGTGTGCTTGAAGCAGCACACCAGGAAATTGAAAACCATTAGCCATTCACACAGCAAACAATGAAGTAAGTCAGAAACCTACAATACTGAAACATCCTTTTACAAGGGCATTTACAGAGCTGACATCTGTTATCTTCAGCGGACTTTGGATTTCCTAGAAAGAGATCATCTCATTGTCAGGAAAAAAGTCACTCAAGAATGCACTTACAAAAGAGTTTATCTGATTTGATCAGGTGGGGTACAAAGCTCCCATATTGCCTATCCCTTTGCAGGCAGCACTGCATCCATGGTAATTCTCTTCAAATATTTTTGCTTGGAAACGGACAGGATAAAAAAATCAAGAAGTATGGCGTTACAAGCAGACACCCAAACAATGTGCAACAGCCAAAGGATGCATTTGCTGGACAAAACATTCACTTGCACTGCAAACAGGAGGCCTTTCTGGTGATTCAGACAGTGCAGCAAGAACGTACTTGGAGCACATGTTCTCCCACGGTCTGGGCAGCCTCAGGAGTGCAGCAGGCAGGGAAGGCTGTGGAGCACACACCAGACCTGTGCACCACAGCAGACATTCGCAGGGATGGCACAGACCTGCCCTGCTCATCTTTGCTGAATGAGATTCCCGGAGCAGCATCGTGACGCTCCAGAGGTTCGGGACCACCCAGGCGGGGTCACCGGGGCAGCGCCGGGCGTGTGCCCACCCTCCGTGGGCACCACAGGGCTCCATCCCCAGCCCCAGGGTACCATCCTTGCATACAGGGCTCCATCCCCAGCCCCAGGGTACCATCCTTGGACACAGGGCTCCATCCCCGGCCCCAGGGTACCATCCTTGCACACAGGGCTCCATCCCCGGCCCCAGGGTACCATCCTTGCACACAGGGCTCCATCCCCAGCCCCAGGGTACCATCCTTGCACACAGGGCTCCATCC
>JANRGV010000073.1:58082885-58095934 GCA_024734035.1 Alethe castanea
AGGGAGGGATGGAGGAAGGGAAGGGGAGGGGAGGGAAGGGAAGGGGCGGGCGAGCGGCGGGCGCGGCAGCCGCGGCCCCCGGCGCAGCCCCGCGCACGGCGGGCGGGGTCCGAGCACGGTGATGTCACTGCGGGCAGCGCAGCCGGGGCGGCAGGGAGGGATGCGGGAGGGATGCGGGGATGGGATGCAGGGCAGGGATGTGGAGAAGGATGGATGGATGCAGGGAGGGATGCAGGGAGGGATGCACGGATGGATGCAAGAGTGGATGCAAGCAGGGGTGCGGGGACAGATGCGGGGACGGATGCTGGGATGGATGCAGAGAGGGATGCACGGATGGATGCAGGGAGGGATGCAGGGAGGGATGCAGGGATGGATGGATGGATGGATGGATGGATGGATGGATGGATGGATGGATGCTGGGATGGATGCTGGGATGGATGCATGGATGCTGGGATGGAGGGATGGATGGATGGATGGATGGGTGGATGGATGGATGGATGGATGGATGGATGGATGGATGGATGGATGGAAAGATGCAGGGATGGATGCAGGGATGGATGGATGGATGGATGCTGGAGGGATGGATGCCGGGATGGATGGATGGATGGATACTGGGATGTCTAGGATGCCACCTCTGTGTATCCACTGGGGTAACAGTTTTCATTTCAGCCTGGGGCATCTTTCAGGTGGGGCTCAGGCCTCAGCACTCAGCGGTACAAACACATCTAAAAATGTGTTTTTGTTACCCAAAAAAAAACTAGTGTGGCTGCGTGGTCTGGCATGAGTGAAAAGCCAGCACTACTTCAACAGAATTAAGACTTCCCTTAGTTCTGGAAGCATCAGTGAAGAACTTTGGTTTAGTTTACTCTTACTTGTCTTATAACAGCTGCTTTATTTTTTAATTATGTATCTTTCTGTGATGGCATTAAAACACAACAGAATTTTTTTAAAAGCGTCAAACCATCTGGAGATTAGTACATTTGAAAGAAATAAAAGAAGCAGCAAAGTAAGGGAAGAAGGCACAGTTGCTTGGAAAATACATATATAAGTACTAGGGAGTAAATGATAAGGGCTAATTCAATTCAGTTTTCTAAATTGTGGAGTTTGTATGTTCTGTCAAACTCTCTCTTTTACAGAAGCAACCTCAGGAAAAGCTCAAATGGTTGAGCAGTAATTGCTTTCAGGCTCTGTAGATCTAGCCACCAGCATGCATGAATCAATGTTTTTACTGTAGTTTACTTATATCTGTTCATACTAAAACTGAACTGCAGATATTAAAGCTACGGTTAGAGCAGGTAGGAAAAATATGTCAAAATCGAACTTCACAAATATTATTTCATTGACTGGAAATGCTTTGCAGGGATGTGTTAGGAAAAAAATAACAACAACAACAAAAGCAAGCTCATGTTCAAAACCCAACAATGTTTTAAAGAGCAATTGGAATGTGGCTGGGAAACCAAGTCCCCTGGAGAAACTGCACTTGGGATGGCTGTCTCTGTGTTGAAGGTGCAGTAAGTGAGGATGTTGTAGTGCACAAATTGCAGAGGTGATGCATGCATGTGGATATGACACATCAGGGTTTAATGCCTGTGTGCAGATCACTGGCCCAGTGCTTACTCAGATCTGCCATACCTGAGTCACATCAGATCTGCTGGGTGTTCCAAGACAACTGAACCACAAAATGCATGGAAACCGTTTAGGAATTCCCTGTTAAAACAGACTGCAGTCAGTAGATTCATCATTCAGAAACAGAGTGAGGCTGGCAGACCCTCAGTCAGGTACCCAAGAGTTTATTCAAATGACCCGAGGATGGTCCAATGTTAAAGCTAAATAAAAATGAAACATGCAGATGAACCATCCTGGAGTGTTTCACTTACCCTCAAACTAGATAGGACTAATGGAGTGAATCAGAATATGTAGCTTGTGAAGTGATGGAGGTGAAAAAACTTCAGGTTCTCTCACAGTGATTTCAGCTGGACTGACCTCAGTAGACACATCTCCATATTGGCTAAGAGGAAACTAAGGAGAAGATTTTAGAAGAAGAATGAGACACTAGCCTTGGGAAAATGTTGTCATTTTCAGACTTGCAAAAGTAGAATTTAACCCTGTAAAAAAAGCCTGTCTGTTCCTCTGCAGCTTTTCTATGTCTTTATTTCTGTGGTCTGTCACTACACAGAATGTTCCCACAATTTTGTACTCCCAAAGAGTCAGGAGGTGTCTCCCTGCTGCTTCTGCCAGATATTGTAAAGAATGTCCCTGTCTTGAGGTGTGTGCACACTGATGCTCATACAAAAATTGCTTTCAGCTTTTGAAATACATCTGATGAACAAGGCTAAACCTGGAAATATTTTGCCTTCCCTTTGTATTAAAACACAGTAATAGAAACTTGCATCACGGTGGGAGGAGCATGTTCACAGAAAGATAAACTGCACAGGAAGATAAAAGCTAACTGCAGTTCATCTTTAAATATGGCATCTCATGAAGGCTCCTGTAGGTATTACATGAAGCTGATGTAGTGTTACCCTAATAACAGCATGTGATGCAGTATTAATTCACCAGATTGGTGTTTGCAAAACTCTGCTGCTTGCTGGCCACTGGCATTTGTCCAGTGAGGACACATGAACTTTCAGGAATGTTTCTCATTGACTCACACTAAATGTGAGCCACAACCATGGGAGGTTTGAGCATATGATCCAAACACAGCATTTAATTCTTCTGCTGTCAGAGAGGCTGAGGATCAAGCTGTTAGTCAGCACTCACCATCTTTTTTCTGTTTCTTGTACCTGTAACCAGGAATGAGTGCCCTGGCCTTACAGCCAGGATGTTTCTGCTGTCTTTCTGCTTTCTGTGTAGCCTTAAATAACTCAGTCTCCCTTTGCTTTAATTTCCACCTGTCAAAAGGGTGCAAGGATTGTAATCTACCTCAGGAAGCTGTCTGAAGATAAATCTCTTGCCTCTCATTACCTGATCACAAGATACACGGTCTTTCCAGGAGACAAGATCAATGCTGGTGATTTCTTTGATGTGATGCTGATCAATGCAATGGGATGGAAGGGTTTGTATTTCTGTCTGAAATGTTCTTAGCTGGTACTTGACAGAACCAGTTGCAGAGTGCCCCAGGCTGTAGGAGACACTCAGTGTTACATTCAGGAGAAATGCAAATCACTCACTGTGCCAGCTCTGAGGCAGATCCTCACCAGAGAATATCTTTCACAAATTTACAAAGTTCCTAAAATTATACTTCAGATCATTTCACATTCAGCAGGCTTGGATCATGACTACCTGTAGACATCACGTGCCATCTTTATCCTCAACACCACCCTTCCCAAAAGGCCAGGTAGAGACTTCCAGACAAGACAAGCTTGCTGTACCACCAGCTTCAACAGAATTAAAAAGCCATGTGATCCCTTTGCATCACGTACATTGTGCAAGAAATGAGGGCAGGAACAGAAAGAGATGAGTAATGAAAATACACAGCAAGTTGACTTCTGCAAGGGAAAAACACTGGGGATGCATCAATATTTTCAGTGCCTCAAAGCAAAGATCATGTAAGAGGAAGATGAGCAGGGAATAAAATGCCTTTATCTCAACCCGTGGGTTTTTCAGCTTTTACCCTTCTGATTCTGTCCACAATCCCACTGGTGGGGAGCAGCTGCCAGGGGCTTGGGTCTGGCTGGGGTTGACCATTACCACAAAAAAGTCTGTTCAGGAGGGAGCAGGAAGAGGTGTGAGCCATGCCTACAGCACCACCTGCATAGGGATTGCATAAGGCATGGAGGGAACAACAGTCACCCAAGAGTGGCTACTAAAAAAGCCTCACTGAACCTTCCCTGTGTGTAAGGCACCACAACAGGTTCTGTGAGAGCAGCAGTGTTACCTCACTGTGTCCTCACTGTGCCCAGGAGTCTGTCTGAGGTTAACAAACCACATTCCACTGTACATTTCTGCATCCCACTCTGCCCTGCAAGTTGTGAAGTGATGCACAAGTGGAAGAGAAGGCTTTTTAACTTGCACTTGCTGTGCTTGGAAATTAGGCAGTTCATCTTTCAGCTGCCAAATCCACAAGCTGATTATTGCAAAGTTAAGAGATTCTTGGTTCCAGACCACCTCCAGCTCCAGCCTGATCCTAATTCTTATAGCTAAGAATATAGTTCTTCAGACAATCAGTGACAAGGACTGTGGTACAGTATCTGCTGGCATGTGGCAGTATCATGATTATTCTGGATACAACACCAGCTGAAAGCACCAAAACATAGTTCAGATGTAAGGTGTCTTCTGCTAAAGGCTGCAGTCATCTCCTGTGGGTGGATCCATAATGAGGAGAGAGGTCACAGGCTTTCAAGAGTATGTCATATGTTCAGGGGTAATATGACTTATCTTAGCCAGCCTTATTAATTAGGATGAAAAATTATGTGTGTTTTTCTTACACCATGCATTATAAGTTCAATTTGCCAGATATAATTTGGAGCCTTTGGAATATAGGTACCTGTGATTATTTCTAATTACTTTTATAATCACGGTTTAAGCACTGAGTGCTAAGAGAGCACAGGTGCTGGGTTAACAAAACAAAAGGTTACAAAATATTAAGACTGCAATTTAAGTGCTCAGTCCTGAGTCTTTCTCATTTGTTTCCATGGGAATTAGGGATGGAAGGTTAGTCTCTAAAAAGAGGACCAAGACAAATCAGATGTATGCCGGGAGAGAGAGTATTGTTCTGAAGTATAAGCATGGCAATGGGAAATAGAAGTCTTAGTTTCTGATCCAAATTTTGCTCTAATTTACTCAGTGTTTCCACTCAACTTCTTAAACCTTCTCTCTCTGTACTTATAAAATGTAGTGAGTATCTTAGTGTCATGGATTCTTTTTCAAAAACATGTAGATGTGCTTGTGGGTGTGGTTTAATGGTGGGCTTGGGTGAGAATGAAGGCACTCCATGCCTTCTGTGGAAGCTGTGTGCTAGAAAATTTTGGGGTCTGGAGTAGGGGAAATTCAGAAGTGCAGCTCAGGAGTCTTTGGCTTCTTCCCCCAGATGCTGCACAGGGTGCTGAGATCATTAGCAGGCTTAGTGGTATGGTTGTGGTCAGCCTGACATTTAGTATCCAGCTCTAGGGCCCTGCAGGTAATGCTTTTTTTATTAAATTTGTGGTTTTCATTCTCCTATTTGCTCATAAAAAAGACACAGTAGAGAGTTTCTCAAACTGTCTTGAATTGCACTGAGTACTAATAACAAATACAGCTCAAGCTGTAACTGAAGGTCTGCTACACATCATTGAAGGTGTTCTATTAAGCAAAATATTAAATAGCAGATAGAAATCAGGAAATATTCAGGTCCCACTGAATCTTTGCCAATGCTTTGATATGGATAGCAAAGGGTTTCTTTGGGTGCCTTTGAGAAATCAACATGAAGTAAGCCAGAAGCCAGACCTAAAGGAGCTATGAGCCAATGAACATGAGACTTTCAAATGCTGTTAGTACAGATAAAAGCCTCCTGGTCAACTTAGCTCTAAAGCAGTAGCTAAATCAGTGCTCTGTGTTCTGATAGGCTGTGGAAGGGGGAGTTTCTCCACTTTCCTTATGGAGATAGATCATCTGGAGAGGGGTTTACTCCAATTGCAAAAGCAACTCCGTGTATTTTGCTGGCTTAGGATCTGTCAGAACTAGAGAAACAGAACAGAGTTTCTCAATCCCAGTTATTCAAACTAGCATGATACGTAGAAATTTGTTCTATCAGTCTCTAAATGCCAAGCCAGAGCACCTTAACTTTTCATATTGCTGCTGGGAGGTTCACAATACCATTAGGGGGTGAGGTACAGCTGGCACTGCTGTGCCAAGCATCTTACGCTTCACAATAGCTCTGTTGTAATTTTTGAAACAGTCACTAGGAAAAGGAAAATGCACAGGGCCACTCTCTAAAATTTAACATCAGTTACATTGTTCAAGTCCTGACCTATTTTCTTTCTCAGCTATAGTCTTCCACAGTGCAGCTTGACCTTGGTTTTGCTCTGAAGTTCAAGCTGAGTATGAATACGAGGTGAATATAAGCTGCAGTTTCTTCACTTGTATCACTGTGAAGTTAAGTCATCTAATACACGATTGTCTCTTGTGCATCTTTTAAGCATTAATTTCCTACCTACTATGCTCCCAGAAAGGTGAAGGATGCCCCATCCCTGGAAACATGGGACTCTGAGCAGCCTGATGTAGTTGAAGATGTTCCTGCTCATTGCAGGGTCATTTGAAGATGACCTTTAAAAGATCCCTTCCAATCCAAGTGGTTCTATGATTCTGTGATGTTCTGGATTGCTGCTGAAGGCAAGGCTTTCCTTTGCAACAAGGGATGTAAAGACTTCAGCTTATGCTTAAAAAACAAGAGTATTTACTAAGCTGCTTAGGTATTTACAGTGTGAATGGCACCAAGACCATGAAGTTCTCCAAAGCACCACAGTGTGTTCACACCAGGCTGTGCTGAACAAGTAGCCTGCATTATTCTTGTCTAATTTACTTTTCAAATGGAGCACTATCTTTGACTGGAGTCACTGTTTACTCCTTACTGATGTGATCTTTACCTGAAGAAAGAACTGCTGCCCCCAAGGGATGGGGAAAGAGCAGTAAATGGCTCCTGGCAATTACAAAGAAGTTTACAGTTTCTTACACTGCAATTTCACACGGTGCAATTTGCATCCACACACTGAAACCACAGCGACTGATGCAACTTCAGATGCTTCTCTCTCTGTCAAGAGGGAGAGCTACAGCTGTGACCACCAGAGGCCACCCCTCGAGACTAGGGACACACTGAACACAAACTGCATTGTTCTCCATCTATCTCTCACAGGGATGAAGTAGGCCTGGTTTTAAATATGGATTTGATTAAAAAGGAGGCCTTGTAGCCTAAGTAAATTACATATTCAAGGAGAAAACCAATGAACAGAAGAAAGAGTGGCACTTTGACTATAAAAGGGAGTCTGTTTTCTTCCCCAGTTCTAGGTGATGCATGACCCAACTTTTATAACTCTTCCTTAAGCTATCCTTTAGTTAGATTGCTGCATTTTAAAAAGCCAGGCATATGTCAAATGGGGTTGTGGGAATTTAGCAAGAAATTCAGCCTGCCAGATTTTTTTTTAAAATTTGACCTGAAAGGGAGTGTTCCTTCTTGCCCAACAAATTAAATCCGTTCCTAGTTCTCATACACCTGGTGCTGATTTCACTTGATTTATACCAGCATTACATTCCATGCTGTTACATATAAATGAAACTGGTGAAATATTAATAAGCTAGGACAATTTGGTTTAATAGGTCTGGCTTTGGAATTGAGAAACCAGCATCCACATTGCCTGTACCTTCCAGCTACTGAGAATGTAAATTCTCTGTTTGGAATAGGTCTGCATTAATCTGTGCTAAACCTGCTTTCCAGATTGCTGCTGTTGTTGGCATCACAAAGGAAAAAACTGTAGGGTAAAGCAAAACAATTTTTACTGGACTGCTTGTCATATTGTATTTGTAAATACTATAACACCATCCACTTTTTGCTCTATGACAATTTATGTCAGTTAAATACTTGAGCAGTATGTTTTTCTTCCTGTAAATATCTAGTGAGATATTGCCCATTAGATCATGACAAAACTTAGTTTTAAGTTCAAAGCCTCAAGCAAAAAAGATTTGTTTGTGTAATTCCTGGTGTTTTGCACAAAGTGTTAAGTCTTAGTCTGCTTTTTGTTCCTTCTCTATAAAGGAAGGCAAAAGAGAATGAGAAAAATAGAAGCTATATTTTGATGTTGCACTAATAATAATGAATACAGAGGCAACATTCTGTGGTCCTTTGAATCTGCTGTTACGTAGAAAAGTCAAACTATTGAAGTGCAGAAGATGGAATATAAGTCAAACAAAGTTCTGAGATTTTAACTGGATCTTATGAGCTGCAGCAAGGATTTTTTATTTAGTATGTAGATTGTACTTGCAGATTCAAATATGCTTGAGACACATGCCTCAAAGAACCCATGGAATTTACATTATTGAATGCAATGTTCTGCTCTATAGCCTGTTTTATTGTATTTTTAAGAATTATTTCAAGATTTAAAGGTCATTTTATATAGTCTTTCTCTATATTGTACCCTTTTGTAATTGTGAAATGTACATTTGACAAGCTTGCTTGCACTGCTTGCTGCTTTGCAGCATTTGAAAATGTAGCTTACTTCATCATTCCAGGAAACTACAAATTAATCAAACTTACTTGACATCAGGAATGCTTTTTGAAAAAAAAGAAATCAACAGAATTAGGACTGTCTCAATCTCAGTTAATGCAGATATTTAATGTACATTAAGTTTTAACCCTTTCTGTTCTGAAGCAGTGACAGCACATATCCCAGATCCCACAAGAAGCTGAGGAGAAGTTTCAGATGACTCTTCCACCATACTTTCTCTTGCTCAGTTCTCTCCCCATCTCCTTCTTTGCCCCAATCTCAATTGTTCATTCTTGCTAATTTGCAAGATTCTCAGTTGTGTTGTTTTGGCTGCTTCTGTGGCTCCTCATCCATGTCACAAAACAGACCACGATGACAGAGGACAAGCTGCAGTCTCCTGTCAGCTCAGAGGTTTTACTGGGAGGAGGAAACAAAAGGTGCTGACAGCAAGGGCTCAGATGAGAATGATTTTCTGTTAGGGAGTCAGGCTTCTGATAGAATATCAGTAGATGAAATACAGAATTTATACAGACCAAGGTTTAAGAAAAGCAGAAAAATATTTGTATTAGGAACATTGTCTCACAGACCTGGTCCCTGTTGGAACTGCAGGGCACTGTGTCTTTGACCTAGACTGTGCATTACTGATGGGCCACAGCACAGGGAAACTCACAGAAACCTGCTCGTGGAGACAATTTCATATCCATTCTATTCTGGGAAAGTAAAAGGATTTTATAACCTAATACTTGATTAGTAGTACATGGTGACCGGGATGAGAATACTGAACAAATTCCCTAGTTCATTAGGGAGCAGCATGTTGTGGATTCAGCCAAGAAATCTGGTACATTTTAAGGACACCTTTGGTCTAGTTTGCTTTCTCAGGAAGGGAAAAGGAATTATGTTGTAGATTTAAGCACTGAGACTGAAGCTCTGGATTCACTAAAGCTGTCACTACCATAGACAGCAAGGAAGGGAATAGATTCATCTCCTCAGTAGGGGACATCACAGCAAATTCAAAGGACTGGGAGTTGTAGGAGGGTTTTATCAATTTTAGTTGCATTTTGAAAGGCTTTTTGAGGTCTTGGGCTGTGAGAAGAAATTGAGGTCTCTAAAAATCAGGATGAATAAAGTGTTTGTGAGCTGTGTGGGATGCGTGGTGGGAAGGGCTTGTACAATAGGCCACCATCTGACATTAGACCTCTTATACTTCTAGGATTCATCATTGAGTGATTAACAGCTGTGCCTTTCTATAAAACTATGGGGAAAAAGTCCTACATGCTCTTTCTGTGGGACATTGGATTTGAATGTAGATTATATGAAATCATGTTTTACAAAGTGACTGGTAACTTCAGACTTGTCTGAAAACTCTTTCAAACTAATTACACCTCTACCCCACCAATTTAGAAACTGATCTAGGAGAAGTGATCTGCCTTTTGATACTCCTTAATAAAAATTATAAAATTATAACTAACCTTTTTTGACACATCAGTGGTTATCTGCATGAAAATACTTTTAGCTGCAAACTCAATAAACCTCTTAATGCCTCTTTAAGAAGGCATCTATGCAAAGTATTTTTCTGGATTTTTAATTTCCATGGGTCAGACAGCCCTTGGGGTATTGTTGCTTTCACAACCTATTGCTAACAGATATTTTCTGTGAAGAGAATAGATGGCTTGCCCCTGACTACAGGAGAAAGTCCCATGATTATCAGTGTTTCCACTTTGAAAGCCTTTTGGCCAGATTATTGGGGTCAGGGCTGCAACATGGGCTGGAGGAAGGCTGGAGAGCTGCCTGGTGTTGAAGCAACAGGGCAAGGAGTCTGCTGCCTACAAAGGCTAAGAGCAAAGGAAAAGGGTTTCAAGGAAAGGCAAGGAAAAGGGCATTTAAGGACTCCACAGCACGCAGCTGTCAAGGACCCACTCAAGAAATAACCTCTCCTCTTGTCTGGTTAGCAAATAAAAAGGGGAAGCTTTAGTTCCTTTGTTCCCCGTTATAATCTCAATTATGTTACTAAATACACCTCAAGCTCTGTAACCATGAGGTGTGAAATGCAACCATGAGCATACAGAAAAACTAACAATATAAGCACCAAAATACAGTTTTATGTCTGTCACTGCATCAGGAGTGTTTATAAACTGAGATTTTATTTTATCACAAACTTAGCATCAATGGTTTAACTGCATAGACACATTTATGCTTTACACTATGCATTACACTTTTCTAACCTTGGTGTCTTCTTATATTTTTCAACTTTTTTCTGAGTACCTATGTATATGTATATGTGGATATCTGTGTATTTTAATTTTTTTGTGATATAATGGAGGTAAGGAAAGCCACATGGACATCTGTGAGTAGAGAAATAACAAAATACGTGCCTTTAATTATGCTAAAGAAGCAGTTTATCCTTAAGATACACTGAAAGTTCCTGTCTATTAGGCATGATTATTTAGCTGAACTTTGAAATGCTCTGATGAAATCATGCCAAGCTTCTAGTTCTGCCTGGCAAATTTAATGCAAAATAAAGATTAACACTACTAAGTATGTCGCTTTTTTGTTTTCTGAATATGCAGAACTTGGGCTTATGCTGATCTTGGCAACAAATAAGATTAAAAGAGGTCATCTAAAGACAAGATTGCTTATCTCAACTACCTGTATTCTTTCTTCCTCCTAGTCTCCCAGTTAATCTTCACTTATACTCTGCATGCCTAGCGTTGAGGGGGGAGGGCAGTAAACCTGTTGTGTTTATTCTGAATTAATGTAAATAATGTCCTCCCTTCCACAGAGATTCTAGAGATGATGGAACACTTCAGCTGTGCTAGGAAAATGCCTATATCTTGAGTTTGGAGAATAAAAGCTGAGAGCCTGCCCCAGGAGAGTGAATCCTCTGCCTGCACTGCAGTCTTCATGAGCTTCCTGTGACGTTGCTGCGAATCCTGGGAATAATCAGTATTAGCCTGGTCTCTTGTGCAGCAGGATACTCATTATCCCCTTTCTGAGGTGGCAGAGAAGGGGTTGATCTGCTGGCAGTCAGAACATCATTTTTTACTGAAAGCAGGAGCAGTTAAATCAACAGGGACTGCTTTTTGTCTGGGTGTGTGCACATTCAGGAGGGCTCAGTGGAAATCAGTGGGCAGCAGGCAGGCAGTGACAGTTTCTCTGGAAAAGGGGTGAGCCAAATTAGGGAGTTTTCTTTTTCAGAATTTGTTCAGTGAGATCAAACTTCATGCTTTGCTTTTGAATGGACTGAAGCAAATAAACCTTGTTTCTTCAGCTGACCAAAGTCAGTATTTAGTTAGGGAAAGGACATAGTATTTACTCCTGTATTTTTGGAGTATTATTCATTCCACAGGACAAGTCAGGACAGATCTATCACTGTGGGTAAAGTTGAAGTTAAGGGTTTCTCTGCCTTTACCAGCTAGGAATGAAGATCAGAGTCTGCCTGTTTCACAACATAACTGACATCATGCCACAGCCAGAGTCCTACAGCAAGCCAACACTCAGCAGCTGGAAAAGAAGTGGGGGGAATGGGGAGTAAAGGGAAGTGGTGTGACATGGTGGCCTAGATTCCTAAATTAGAATGGGCTAGGGAAGGAGACAAAATTATTTTGTGCCTTTCCAGTGTGTGGACAAGGATTTAAGGCCTGAGGAAATGACAATTACTGTTTTGTACACAATTTAAGATGGTTAAAAGTGTAACTAGCCTGGTTCTCAGAAGGCACATGTACAGACATCAGGAGCACATCAGGGACATCTGCCTGGGATATACAGACAGCAGAATGGGTGGATGAGAATGGTCAGGACAAAAAGCCCCCATCCCTTGGTGACTCTTGTCACAGCACAGACAGGAACTGCAAAAGGCTCTGGACTTCTGAAAGAACATGCACAGCAGCAGCCTGTTCCCACGGTGTGTTTTTTGGGGAATGGCAGAGGTGAAGGTCAGTCCCTCCCCATGCCAGAGGCAGCTCCCTGACCCACTAGCTAGCTTTAGCTGGCACAATGCTGTGCCCTCTCCCTTGCACACCCAGGAGTGGGAAAGAGGGCCTGCCCACAAGTCACAAAATATTTGGAAATGTGCCTCAGCACCTGCAGCCTGCACTGACCCTGCTGTAAGGCTGCAGACAGAACCAGCTGGCTCCTGCCAAGGAGGCAGAGCCTCCCTCTGCTCACCCTCTTCAATTCAGCTTTCTAACCCAGCTAAATTATCACCTTTATATTTCTGAAATTAGCTAATAGTGTTGGCTAAGCCAAAAAACAGAGAAGTGGCAGGAGAAGGAAGGGAAGACAGGGAACATAAAAACACAGAAGCAGAGGAGGACGGAGCAGAGCAATGGAGTACAGGACAAGGGATGAAAGGGATGAAATATGAAGTAACAGAAAGTGAAAAGCCCTTAGTCTTCCAGCAGAGCAGAGCTGGGAAAAATGTCACGACTCCTGTACAATTTCTGGTACAAATTTTATACTGTTTTTCTCTCTGGAAAACATCACTGAAGTAAAAGGGAACCACTCCAAATAACAGTATTATTTAAGCTTTGAAAACAAATTCACCAGCACATTTGAAAAGTGAATATAATGATTTGCAGCAGTTGAAGATCTGGACCTGACAATTATTTTTAAATGCTAATACCAGTAGATAGGGACTGTGACCAATTCCCACCATGTCACCCAGCCTAGAGCACTGAGTGGCATGTCCAGTCTTTCCTTGGATGGGGATGGGGACTCAACCAGCTCCCTGAGCAGCCCCTTCCAGTGTCTGAGCACCCTTTCCATGACAAAATTCCTCTTGATGTCTGTCCCCCAGCCTGCTTGAGGCTGTTTGCTCTCATCCTGTCCCTGTTCCCTGGGAGCAGAGCCTGACCCCCCCAGCTGTCCCCTCCTGTC
>JANRGV010000073.1:58102351-58133307 GCA_024734035.1 Alethe castanea
AGTCCTGCGGCGCTTCCCCGAGGGTCTGTGCCGTGTCCTCGGAGCCCCACACTGTCACATCTGTGTCCCCACGGTGGCCCGGCCCGGAGCCCTCCCACCCCCGGCACTGCTGGAGGCTGTGATGAGGAGGGTGAGATTTATCAGTGATGAGGCAGAGTCTTAATCTTCACATCTACTCCACGACACAGCCTGCGCATCCCCCCAGCTCTCCTGCCTCGAGGCTCTCGGTTGTTTGGTTGGGGTCTGCAGGCAGCGTGTGTGGGGCAAATCCTGCCCCAGCCGTGTGCCAGGGCCCCCATGGCACTGGAGGCAGGAGGAAGCAGCACCGGGGCACATCAGGGCAGGATTCTGCCCTCTCCTCTTGTGGTTCTGTCCCCTCTCCTGAAACTCCAGGGCAGCTCGAGAGCGTTTCCAACTCTCTCGGCTTCCCACAAACAACCTTGACATTCTCCACAGGCCACTCATGCTGCACTTCAATCACCCGCAGTTATCAGCCATGGGTGGTTTCTTTATTATTTATTTCCTTCCCCAGACATCCGGCATGGAGCAAACAGCAGGGATGCGACTGTCCCTGCTCCCTCCAGGGAATTGCTGTGGGACCTGTGCTCCAGCCTTTGCTCCTGTCCCCATTCTGGGTTTCAGCGTGTCTCCAAACCCAACGGGAAGCACCGGGAGCCTGTTCTGCTCCCTGGAGGTCTGAGGCTCAGGAAATACAGCCCAATGTCTCAGAGGGTAAATCAGCTCCTGTCTCACCCTGTGTGCTCACACCGGTGTCTGCTGCATCCACAGGCTCCTGGACGTCCCTGCTTCCCCTCAAGAACCCATCTCGCCCCCGAGCCAGCCGCACGTCTGCTCTGCACAAGCCCCCACCAATGCAGCCAGCACATTTCAGGGACAGAATTTTCCTTTTTGTCCCTTTTTTTTTTTTTTTTTAGTCCCGAGGCGGGTGGGACGCGGGCGGCTCCCAAAGTGGCCTCGCTCGCTTTTTTCTCCCCCTTCTCCTTAGCGCAGCGACGGGAGGGAGCTGAGCCGAGGCGGGGAGAGCGGCCAGGCGGGGCGGGCACCGGGGGGGCTCGGGAGGGCCGGAGCCGCGGAGGCCGGTGAGGGGCCCGAGGAAGCGGGGGGGGAGAGTGGGATCTGGGTCCAGAGAGGTCCCTACTCCGCCGCACCCCACACCTGCCCCGTCCCCGCCGCTCCCGCCCCGCCCCGGCCCTGGGCGGGGGCACCGGCTCCTGCTCCGCCCCGCCCCGCCCGCCCGGACTTTACCTCCCGGCCGGGCCCGCGCCGTTCCGGGCCATGTGAGCCTCGGGGCCGGGCCGCGGGGCCGCACCGGCTGCGGGATGGAGCGCAGGAAGGTCTTCGTGGCACTGGACGTGCTCTGCCTGGCGGTCGGTGAGGGCTCCGTACCGGCGCCCCCGCCGCGGGCGGCTCCGGAGCGTCTCCGCGCCCCGCCGGTGCCCTCGGTGGGGCCGCGCCCTGGGCTGGGGCCAGGTCCGAGGGAGGCACCGTGGCCGGTGCCGCCGGGCCGGGGGCAGCGTGGGAGGCACCTGCCCGGCCGGTGTCCGGGGCTCCGGGCCTCCACTGAGAGCCGGGGGCGGGCGGGTGCTGGCTCCTGCCTCAGCCCTACCGCGTTCCGTCGGGGGTCCCGGTTCTCGGGGCCGTTCCCTTTTCCGGGAACGCTCCCGCGGGGTGTCGGGAGCCCGGTCTGTCCCTGGCCGGGACGCTGCGGGAGGGGGCCGGGGCTCGGGCGGTACCGGGACGCTTCCTCCGCCGCCGCCGCCGCCGCCCTGGCCGCCTGCCCGCCGCCGAGCCCGGCGCTCCGCGGGCGGACCGAGCGCGGCCCGGGGTTCCGCAGCTCCAGGCCGGTGGGTTCGGAGCACCCCTTCTAGGACCCCCTCGCCCCCCCAGTGCGGGTAAATGTTTCTAAAACTGCCGCAAGGAAGTAACGAATTAAGACGGACTAAAAATAAAGGCCCCGGTCGGGATCGCGGCTGGAGCTCCCCTGGCTGCGGGGCGGGGGAGGCCGGTTCCCGGTGCCGCTCGGAGCGCGTTTCCCTCCTTGTGGGCCGGTGCTTTATATTTTTAGGGGAGCTTTTTTTGGAGGATGAAATTATCCAGAAAGAAAATTGGTGTCTAATTTGAGCTGAAAATGGGCGTCTGAGGTGTGCGGGAAGGAGGCGGAGGGACCGGGACGGTTCCCTGCCCCCGGCAGCGCGGCGGGGGCGGCGGGGCAGCCCCCGGTTCTTCATCCCTGAGCTCGCTCGGTGAGCGCAGGAGGCGGCGGGACCCCCGGGCGGGGACGGGCGGGGACAAAGGTGCGGGCTCCCGGGAGATGGAGGAATAAGGGGAGGCGGAAACCATCGGGAAAGGCGGAACTGGGAGAGGAGCCCGGTCTAAGGTGGCCTCCGGGGAGGGGGAGCCGCTTCCCTGGGGAGCGTCCTGGGATCCGTCCTTGGCTGTTCCTGAGCGGGGATGGAGCAGGGGCAGGGGGGCCATTCCAGAGGGGGGCTGGCACGGCTGTTGTGCGGTGCAGAGACCCCAAACCCCCTCTGGATCTCGGGGACAGTTCTGTCCCGGGTGAGCTCACCGCTGGCCATGGCGTGCTGGGTGGAAAAGATTCCTTGCCCAGGCTGACCCAGCCAGCACAGCCTCTCTCCAGAGTCCCTGGGAAGAGGTTGACAGAAACAAGGGCTGTGGGAGGATGAGGAGAGCAAGCCAAGTGCACTGGAGTCCCACTGTGCCTGGGCTGGGTCATGGACCAGCATCTCCCAGCACTGGCTCTCCTGGAGCTGCTGTGAGGGTTCTGCTGGGACCATCTGGGGGCCCTTCCCTGTTGTAAAACAGGTTTGCAAGGTGCCTGTGCTCATTAACTTTATCAGCTCTGTCTTCCTAGGCTGAAAGACTGGGCAGTGTGAGGAGAGGGCACAGCATGAGGCCTGGCCACTGTTGTGCCTGGGGAGGAGCGGGGCAGCCATAGAGGCTCTGTGGGTGCCCGTTTGTGGCTGTCTCATGTGATATCTGGGTGCTGCAGGCCTCTGTGAGCTCTGATAGGGCCCTATCGCTGTCAGGGCAGTGCACTGATGGGTTCAAGCCCTTCTGCCCTGGCTGCAGGTGGCTCAGGACTTCATCCCTGGGGGGGATCCCTCCCTGGCATCAGAGACTTAGGGATGAGAGATGGGTGATGCTGTGTGCTGGTGTGGAGCCTGCTGGTTGCTGCCCCCAGTCCTCACCTCTCTCTGCCTTGCAGCGTCTCTGCCCTTCATCATCCTGACTCTGGTGAACTCCCCATACAAGCGAGGCTTCTACTGCAACGATGACTCCATCCGCTACCCCTACAAGGCAGACACCATCACGCACGGCCTCATGGCCGGGGTCACCATCAGCTGCACTGTTATCATTGTAAGGAACTGCCACCTCTTTTCCTCCGGGACAGGGTCATGCTGACATGTTGTATCTGGTAGCTGGGGCTCAGCTCAGCCACCTCCAGAGCCCTGGAAGGGCAGCAACACCCTCAGCTTGAGCTCTGCTTTGCCTGGGGACAGAAGTTCCCACTGGAGTGGTGAGAGCCACATCCCATGGGACTGGTTCCCTGCAGGGAGGGGGGGAGGGCCCCTGAGCTCCTGTGGCAGGTGGGTGCCAGGGGCTCCTCTGCCACAGAGCCAGAGCATCCTGCACCCCTGGGAGCTGCTCAGTAGCCCCCAACCCTCACCCCTTGCCCCCTGGTCTCTGCAGATCTCATCGGGGGAGGCGTACCTGGTCTACACTGAGCGTCTCTACTCCAAGTCAGAATTCAACAACTACCTGGCTGCCCTCTACAAGGTGGTTGGGACCTTTCTCTTTGGGGGAGCCATCAGCCAGTCCCTGACTGACCTGGCCAAATACATGATCGGCCGTCTGCGGCCAAACTTCTTGGCTGTCTGCAATCCTGACTGGTCCAAGGTGAACTGCTCCATCTATGTGCAGCTGGAGAATGTCTGCCAGGGAGAGAGCAGGAACATCACCGAGTCCAGGTGAGCCATGGTGCCACAGGGTGCCTGTCTTCCACCTGCCCAGCAGTGCTGTGCTCACTGTGGCAGCCCCAGATGGGTATTGAGGCTCTCCTGTTGCAGGGCAGAGCTTGTGGAGTGGATAGGGGTCTTGTGGGGACCAGCTGGGGGCTCACTCATGGCCTGACTATCCCTTTTGCCCCACAGACTGTCCTTCTACTCGGGACACTCTTCCTTTGGGATGTACTGCATGATGTTCCTGGCGGTAAGTGCCATGCCACAGGAAGCCCCCACGGGTTCTGTGCCCCAAGCACCCATCACTGGGCTGCCTGCTGCCCCCTGCCCTGGGTGATTCCTCCCTTCTTTGCTGCCAGCTCTACGTGCAGGCCCGGCTGGTGGGGAAGTGGGCCCGGTTGCTGCGTCCCACCATCCAGTTCTTCCTCATCGCCTTCGCCATCTACGTGGGCTACACCAGAGTGTCCGACTACAAGCACCACTGGAGCGACGTGCTGGTGGGGCTGCTGCAGGGGGCTCTCATTGCCGTCCTCATTGTGAGTGTCCCCCATGCAGCCCGGTGCTCGGCTGGGCTCCTGCTTGGCCTGGCACAGGCATCCCCAAACCCTCCTTCCCGTTGTTCTTTTCCAGGTCCGCTACGTCTCTGACTTCTTCAAGCACCGTCCCCCTCGGCAGTGTGAGGAGAAGGACCCGGAGCGCAAGCCCAGCCTGCCCCTCACCCTGAGCGACCCCGACCACAATCACTACAGCTACCGGGGTGCCCCGTGACCCCGGGCTGCACTGCTGCCCCCGGCCTGCTCCTGGCTCTGGGGACAGGGACGCTGGCTCTGTATTAACCATTGGCTCCACGGCTCCGGTGCCTCTGGCTGACACAAGTGGGGCAGCCCTGCCTGCTCCCGCTCGCCTGGCTCCCCGTGCCCGCGGTGCTGCCGGTTCCCGGTGCTGCCAGCGCCCTGCCCGTGGGAAGGGGATGTCCTCACCCCCCGTGCGTCTGAGTCACGCCCCAAGGCTGCTGTCCCAGCCCTCCGTGCGGAGGAAGGGAGGGAGGGGAGGGTGGCACGTGGGGGTGGATTTATTGGGCTGGCAAAGCGCACTGAGCGAAGAGCAAACTCCTTGGGAAGTCTGGGATTGCCTGGGCCGAGTGTGTGTTGTCCCTGTCAAATTATCCAGCCATACAAGAGCAAATCCTCACAGGCACAGAGGGAGGAGGACAGCTGCTGGGCTAGCTACACTTTTTTGGAAAGGATTAAAGCAATCCAGAGCTCTTCTCTGCTCCATTGATTACCTTTAAGAGCAGTCCTGCCTGCCAGCAGCTGCTGTGAGCAAAGGGTGCCTGGGCAGGCTCTTCTCTGGCTGTGCCCAATTCTGCAGTGCTGGGAGCCAGAGCTCTTTGCTCCCTGCCTGCTTCACGCCTGGCTTGGGCAAAGGGATGCTCCAGCCTTTGTCCCTCCTGCAGCTTCAGCTGATGCTTTAGGGTGTGTGGCGGGGCTAGGGAGATATTTTCTGTGGTAAAGGAAAATAAATGGGGATGTGGAGCTGTCCAAATGTCCTGGGAATGTGGGAGCAATGGGTACAGAGCAGTCCCATCACGGACACGTGGCTGCCTCCAGCACTGGAGTGCTGTGGGTCTCTTTTTAAAATACATGCATTTTCATTATGATGTTGTTTTTAAATTAGATCATCCTTAAAGAATGTCTGTGTCAGGCCTGTTCTCTTTTTTTCATGGATGCTCCTGGCCTTGGAGTGGATGGGCTTAAGTGTTTGGAGTTTTCTTTTCCCAGGGAAAGGTGTCTGAAGCCCCTCAGCTGTAGGTGGGCGCTGTCAGGGCTGCTAAGCCATTGTCCCAGTTGCACTGGGAAAGGTGGGTTTGACCAGGGCTGTTTGGAGCAGCAGCAGCCTCGAGCCAAGTGCTCCTTGCCTGTGATGCCTGTGAGGTGTCACACTCACAGGGGCTGAGCTTTGGCCGGGCAGCACTTTGAGCTGAAGAAAAGATGTGGGGCTCCAAGGCCCATCCCAGCCAGGTCCATCCTGGCACTGCCTCTGACCCAGGAGCCTCCTGCACTCCCCAGCAAAGCAGCCCTGCTCTGCGAGGGAGGAGGGAAAGCAGGGAGAGGCTCTTGGAAAAAGTGACGCTTTGTGCCTGCAGCTCCCTTGGCTGCTGCAGCAGCCGGAGCAGAGGGAAGGCAGGGAGGGAGCTGAGAGCCTTGGAACTGTGACCTGTGTCCCTCTGCTGCCCAAGGGCTGTGCTGGGGACAGGTGACACGGCCAGGCTGCGGAGCCTGGGGACACAGGGCCTTCTGACTGCTGGGAAGAAACCATGGGGGCTGGGAGGCAGCACCCTGGAAGCCTGAGTGTCCCCCCAGTCCCTTTGGGGTGGGATGGGCAGTCCCAGGGTCGGCTCCTGCCCACAGCCGGTGAGTGCAGCTCCTCTGTCCTGCTGGGAACAGCAGGAAGCCCCAGGCTGGCTGCGTGGTGTTAATGTGCTTGTGCAGTGTGGGTGACTCCAGTCTAGACAAGCCCTGATCAAAAACAACCTCCCTGTGTGGAGGGAACTCCCTTTCCCTGACGCTACTTTTCTGTTTTCTTCTGAGAGCCTTCTTCCCACAAGTACTTCCCTGCTCCCCCAGCAGGGTCCTTCCCCCATCCCAGCCCTCCAGGCTGGTTGTTTAATATCTGTTGGTGTAAAACAAAGCTGGAGGAAGTGCCAGGGCAGGGCAGCTCTGCCGCAGGGTTTGCAAACAAATATCTGCAAAGGCTCAGCAGCTCCTGGAGTTGGGCAGTGAGGCACAGCCAGGTTTGGGAGCTGCCTGCTTGATTTTCCTTTGGCCTGCTGCGGTGCCCAGCAACTGCCCCAGTTCCTGGCACTGCCTCGACAGCTCCTCTGTGTAGCCAGGAACGTGCCTGCTCCCTTCCCTTGAGATCTGATTGCGCCCCTTGGATGGTTCTCTGGAAAAACCAGCTGGGCCACAATGCTGCAGTGTGTGGCTCTGAAGGGCAGGGCCGGCTGCTGCGTGTTGGGAGCTCGGCTGCTCCATCCCCCTGCTCACAGCTGGGCCCTGTGCAGGATGGGCTGAGACCTGACCAAACTCATGGCATGCCAAGCCACATGTAAGCTGCAGGAGCTCCCGAGCCCTGTCCAGGCACAGCAGCCTGCTCCAGGTGTGCTCCCTGGCCCAGGACATCCCAGGAACAGGGATGCTGGCAAGGAGCTGCCTGGGCTGGCTCCTCAGCTCCATGGTTGCCAGCAGAGCACCTGGGGAAGGCAAAGCAGGCCCCTTGTATGCTTTGAAGTTTGGGATCCATCCTAGACCTGAATGCCACAACACCCTGACTGCTGCTGCAGCTTCCAGCTGGACCCTGCCTCCTCAGAGAGGCTGGGTTGGGCTCCTGACAGGCTGGTACTGCTCCTGGGAGCTGAGGAGAGGGGAAGCAGGGTCCAGGGGTGGGATGGAGCCTGTGTGCCTGTTTCTTGGTTCATGACTTGAACTTGTACCTCACCGGATGGGTCAGAGCTGGTAAGAGCTCCATCCATCCTGTTTGGTGAGTCCCAGGAAGCCCCTCTGGTGTTCGGGGTGAGTTGTGGCTCTGGGCAGTGTGATGATTTGTGGCTGGAGTGTCCACCCTTTTAAGTGGGTGACTCAGGAGCTGGGGATCCAGTCCTGGTTGTGCTGGGGCAGATTTTGCTGCGGGCTGAAGCCAAGCAGCGTTGGCCTGCGAGGCATGGCTGGGACCTGATGAGAGCCGTCCTGTTCCCCGGCGTCAGCAGCTCCACGCACCAAGCACTCTGCCAACACGCCTCCCTTCCAAAATAAGCTGCTTCTGGCAGCACACAGCCAGGATCTGGCTTCCAGCCCGTCTCTAGAGGGGGCCCGGAGCTGCCTCCCCCAACCTGTGCCTCCTGGCTTCTTCCCACCGTGCCACGCAGCATCCTCCCTCCCTTCTCCCTGGCACCTGGGACTCGCGCCGATTCCACGGGCTTGGATTGCCCCGGTCCCATCGCCGAGTTTCTCCTGGCTCTTGGCTTCTTTCCCCGGCTGAGCGGGGCAAGAGGCGGGCGAAGGGGCTGAGCTCCTCTGTGCCTGCAGCAGCTTCCAGGAGCGGGCAGCGGCCCTGCCAGGAAGGATGTTACTCATCCCCCAAACATCCCCTTCCCTGGACGGCAGCCACGGGAGATGCTGCGGCCAGATGCGCCCGAGGCTCTGGGGCCTGAGGTGGCCCCGGCTCGGGGACGTGCTGGGGGACACCGATGCCATCGCACCCTCGGGTGGGGTGGGGGCAGCCCCTGCCCGAGGACAGCCCAGGCCGCGTGGGCCTTTCCCCCTCGGCGTGGCGTGGTCAGGGAGGCGGTGGGTGCGGACCGGGACACGCGGAGGCGGCGGCGCTGGCCCGGGGCTGTTGGGGGTGCCCGGCGCGGTGGGGACCGGGGGCACGGGGTCCGGGGGCACTGGCCGGGAGCGGCACTGTCCCGTCCCGCCGGGGCGGCAGGGGGCAGCAGGAACCCGGCGGAGCCTCCGAGCGGAGCCCCGGTGCCCCGGCCGGAGGAGTCCCCGGTCCCGGCAGCGCCGCCGCCCAAGCTCCGGTATCGGCCGCGCTGCCCGGCCCGGCCCGTCCTGCCGGGACACTGCGCAGATCCAGATGATCCCTCCAGCCTCTCTCCTCCTTCTGCTCCTCCTCCTCTGATCCCACCAGCGCTGCCTCCCCCACTCCCTTTAATGGACGTTTCCGCCGAAATGTGCCCGGTTCCACGGATTTCTTTGATCTCACTAAGGGAAGAAGGGAGCTATAGAAGAAATTAAATCGGAGCAGAAGGAGGAAAGGCGAGAGTGAAAGCACTCTCGGGGGAGGTTGTTAAATGTCTCCTCTTTCTCACCAGAGCATCAGGCAAGAAAGAACCTGTCCTCACCAGCGCCTGTCCCGGGTCACCTGCGCTGGCCGGGCATGGCCCTGGGGCAGAGCAGGCGCGGGGGTGGCACCGCTGGAGCCGCCCCCGCCGCGCAGGAGCCATGCGGGGAGCTGGCAGCCGAGCCCGGGGAAGCAGCCAGAGGGTACGAGCCGCAGTTTTGTTTTCTGCCGCTTGCCAGGGTCCGCGCGGAGCTGCGGCTCTGCCAGGGCCGTGCTCTCGGGGAGCGCTTGGCTGCCGAGCCCCGGGCCCTGCGGGGTGCCTGGCGCTGCCCCACCGGCCCTGGCTCCTGCTCAGGGGCAGCTCTGACCCGTGGCTGCGGGGGAGGGGGGTGTTCTGGCTGGGTCCTTTCCTGTCATGGCATTTCCACCGAGCCAGAGCTGCGCTGCCAGGCCCCCGTGGCTGCAGGTCCCTCCGGTCACGGCAGGGATCACCCTGCTGCTGGGCTGTCCCTGCTGCTGGGAGCTGCTGTCTGAGCACACCCAACGCGGTGCGAGCCAGGTCGTGCCTGCCAAACCTGCGCCTCTCCCCGGCTCGCTCCACCCGTGCCGGGATGCTCAGTGTGAGCAGCCGTGGTGATGGATGGCGCTGCCAGAGCCCTGGTACCAGGGACGGGATAGAGGGACTGCTGGTGAGGACAGGAGAGATGGCAGCGACAGGATTTCCTCATCAGGGAATGGCATTTCCCTGCCCCGCCAACATCGGGTGATCCTGCAGCCAGCAGGGACAGCCCAGCCTGTCCCTAGTCCCAAATCCTGAATGGTTGAGGCTTTCCTGAGCTCAGCACAGTGTGCGGGGGCTGCTGCAGGGGGGCTGTCCCTGGGGCAGAAAGGATCAGCAGGATCCTGCCAGAGCCCTTGCTGGGCTCCCTGTTCTCTTCTTCTCCCTTGGTCTCTCCACTCAGCCAGGCCCTCACACATGTCTTGGCCCCCTCAGCCCCATGGTGTAATGCTGGGAAGCAGAAATGCAGGGGGGATGGTGTTCCCAGGCCGGGGAGAGAGGTTTAGAACAGAGATGGTGCCTCAGTCCAGCTCTAAACTGCCTTTTTTTTTTTTTTTTTTTTTTTTGTAAGAGATGTTATTTGCTAAGCTAAAGATGATGTAGTGGACAAATTGCACCATCTGTTAGAAGTAGCCCAAGAAGACACAGATTCAGAAAAAGGCTGGGCATATGTGGGACACCAGTGCTGTGAAAAAAATTGGTATTGTGTACTGGGGGAACTGCAATACATTTAATAACACTGATGTAAGCTGAGATAGGGAAGGACCTGGATTTACCAGTTCATCACAGTACAAGCAATCAGAATCTGTGATTCAGCTCCCCTATCAAGGACCGTGTAGAGCTCCAGAGAAGCCCCATCTGAAGGACCAGTTGCTTTACTGGTTGGGGAGCATTTGTAGCACCTGTGTCATGACAGGAAGCCAGAGGAGCTCAGCTCCCTGAGTGTCACAGAATGGGGGAAATTGGGAATAAAACTCAGCACTCTTATCATTGTCAATATTATATAGGAGATATTAATTTCAAAGGACCCAAAGCAGAGGAGCAGATGGTTATGAACTGGCCATTTTACAGGAGAAATGAGACTCCTCCTGACTATTTGGGAAATGTGGTTCAGGAACAGCCTTCCAGTGAGTTTAGGGATTAAAAAAACATTTTCAAACAGAATTGATGTCTACCAGAAAAACTGAGCTTAGCCCTGAAAAACCTATTGATGTGATAGTGTTCTGAAAATCCCCTGCTTGCCGGCTATTTAATTAGCTCTGTCAGATTTCTGTAGATGTCCAGAAATGTCCCTCTCTGAATACCTCGGTGTCCATTTTCCAAAACATGGGTTAAGAAATGGTACTGTCTCATACTTAAGGTCTGACTAAATAGCATGAGAGCACACATGAAGTGAATACAAAATATAGCAGAGCTGGGCCTTTCCTTTAGAAGAGAATGGAAAAGTTACAGGAATCACAATCACATTTTTATGAAAGAAGACTCTTCTAGGAAGTGTGAGATGTGGTTTCATCTCTCTTTTCAGCTTCTTCCTTCCCTGTGAACTGAAAGGGGCTCAATGTCACACCTTCCATTTCCCTAAATAATGGGAGGCACCTTAAAGACAGGCAGGATTGGGATTAGGACTCTCCCTGCTCTGCTAATTGAAATGGTGAATGGATGAAGCTGAATGGCTCAACAAGACAGAAGTGAGAGCTAACTGAGAAGTGGGAAACTGGAAATATGGCCCAGTGTTTGTGGTGCCCATTTAGAGACAGAATTATGGCTTCAAGTCCACTCAGATTGAAAAAGAGCTTGAATTCTGCTCTCTTCATGACACTGCTTTCTACAAATGAAAGGTTTCACAACATAACCCCTCCTAGGTCTATTTGAAAAGCATGAACTCCTCTTGGACTCTTCTGAGATGTTATAACATCCCATTGTTACGATGCAATGCTGCATGCCGGTAGCTAAAGAGGATTTCTGCAGTCCTGAGTGAGGCAATTAAATCCTGGAGGATTTCAGACATGCTGCTCTCTGTTTTATTTCCATTGTCAGCTCCGGGGAGCTCCCTGCTGGGCAAGGTAATTGTGAATTCCCTTCTGAGCTACTCATTTGCAGGGTGAGCCTAATGGGAACTCAGGGATTTGTGGTGACAGAGTCACATACAAATGCCAGTTCTTACAAATTTTAGAGGAAACCTGCCCCTTTAGGGAGCTAAACCCTACCTGGATGTGTGCAGATGCAGGAAATAGAGGACTTGAGCAGAAAATTATTTAGAGCATATCTCTGGCCTGCAATGCAGCACTACACTGAAATATCTGAACTGTTGTTTAGGAAAATAAGCCTGCAGAGCTGAAAGCATGAGGTCTTCAGTGTCTTAAAGATTATGGGACCTAGGAAGTCCACCAGTACCTGACACTTACTTTTGATGCATCAGTCAGCTGCTGCTACTGAAACTCTGCCAGATGATGCTGTTCCAGACTTCAGATGGCATTCAGCTGCCTTGCTTGAACATCTTTCTGTAAAATGCTGGTAAAACACAAACACGAATTGTTTGCAGATTGAAATTTGAACCTGAAAGCAGATTATTCTATCATCTTCCCATTATAAGCCTAGTGTTATCATCATAATGAAATTTCTTTAAGTTTCAGGAGTATTAAACAGAGAAGATCATGCAATATGAACGCTTGCACACGCTGGCACAGTGGATTCCTTTGAGCCGTGGATAATCGGGGTGGTTGCTAAGCCCGCACGGGCCGGGGGAGCGGTGCCCGCCGTGCCCGGCAAATCCCGGATCCCTTCCTTTCCTACCTGCGGGTCACAGGGCGCGATCCGCCCGCCGGCTGCCAGCAGTGCAGCTCACAGACCCCAAACCCCACTGAACCTCACTGACCCCAAATCCCGGATCCCTTCCTTTCCTACCTGCGGGTCACAGGGCGCGATCCGCCCGCCGGCTGCCAGCAGCGCAGCTCACAGACCCCAAATCCCACTGAGCCTCACTGACCCCAAACACACTGCGTTTCACTGACCCCAAACACACTGTGCCTCACTGATCCCAGGCCGCACTATGCCTCAATGACTCCGGACCCCACTGAACCTCACTGACCGCAAACCCACTGAGTCCAGGACCCCACCGCGCTCCGTGCGGCTTTGCCTCTGGATCGTTCCGCTCGGGGCGGGAACTGGGAGACAAGCGGGGCTGGAGGCTGCCCGAGACAAGGGGCCCGAAGGGTCTGAGGGGCCCAAAGGGTCTGAGGGGTCTGAGGGGACCGAGGGGACCGACAGGACCGAGCAACGCGGAGCTCAGGGCGCTGATCACACCCGCGGGAGCGCGCCCTGCCCAGGGCGGGGCCCCGAGGAGGCGGGGTCTCATTTGCATGTGCCCTCTGATTGGCTGCGCCGTCTTGTGCCACCGAGCGGCGGCACGGGATTGGCTGCGGCGCGCCGGCGGCGGGGGCGCGGCCCCGTGTAACGCGTAGGGCGGCCCCGGCGAGCGCGCTCAGTCGGTGGGTGGCCGCAGCCGGCGCCGCTACCGGAGCGCCCCGGTCCCCACCGGCCACCATGCTGGACCGTGAGGGCGGCTGGAGCGTGTCCTTCGCCGGCTGCGGCTTCCTGGGCGTCTACCACATCGGCGCCGCCACCTGCCTGCAGGAGCGCGCCCCGCACGTCATCCGCGACGCGCGGCACATCTACGGCGCCTCGGCCGGGGCGCTGGCCGGCGCCGTGCTCGTCGGGGGCGGCTCTCTGGGTCAGCGGCGGGGCCGGGGGGAGCGGAGCGGGCGGCGGGGCAGCCCCAGGGAAGGGGCTGGGGAAGGGGAAGGGGAAGGGGCAGGTGCGGCGGGCAGGGCGGGCGCGGCCCCGGGGAGCGCTTGGGGTTCCTCGGGCCTGGCCGGGCCGGCTCCGGTTCTCTGCTTCTCTTCACCCCTCCGACGCGTGCCCGCGGGCGGGATGGAAGCCGAGCGGGTTTGGGAATGGTGTGGATTTGGGAACGGTGCTGGCCGTGCCCGCACTCGCGTAGCCGAAAGGTCGCAGCTCCGCCCGTGCGGGTCCCCGTGAGGGGCTGCTCCCGCCGCCGCTGTCCAAAGTCCGGGAATTCCCGGGGAGAGCGGGAGGCAGCCGAGCCCCAGCACCCTCCGGAGCCCTGCCATCGGCTGTAAACAAAGTGTTTGCGCTTCGTTGGGAAATAGAGCATCCCCCTGCACGTGAGGTGCCCGATAGCTTTATCTTGCTTCCTGCAAAGCTGCTCCTTTCTGGGCTAAGGCTGAGAGAGTTAAGGTCAGGGCTTAGGTTTGCTTTAACGTGCTTTTCCTCTCTAATCTGGGCACGGTGTATGTTGCCAAGGTCGCTTAGGTGTATGATTAGAAACAGTGGATTGATTAAAATCACTGGTTTTAATTGTCGTTTGAACAGTAGAGGAGATCTAGTGTTGTATTTGTGCCGGATTAAAGGTGTTAGTTTGAAACTAAATGTAGTGTGCTTTGTGAAGTACACACTTATTTTCTAGCAGAAGGAGAAATGCACCTTATGTTACCTGTCTAGGGCTCATGAATATACATTTTTCTGATGAATTAAACTTGATAAAAGCTATCGAAATATCAAGGTGTTCAGGATAGCGACTGGATTGCCATTTAAAACCCTGTATGAAATATATGGAAATCTGAAAGTGGTTTTCTCTTTATACTAAAGAAATCCACTGAGTAACCCTTGTCTAGTTCATGACTCCACACTGATTGTTTTTGCTAGAACCACCCTTGACCGCTTTAGAACTAGAGGATTTTGTAAATTCAGATTTTGCCTTAGAAGAGGAGGAGAACAGTGAGTACCTCTTTTGAATTTGGAGAGGTCTGTGAGTTTTGCTTTTAAATTTCTGAGCAAAAAATCCAGTGACTAAAACAAGCAGAAATTCTCTCTAAGTACAGGAGAGCAACACTTCTCCCTACTGCTTTAGCCCCTACTGAGGTCTAACACATAAACTTAATTTCTTCAAAGCTTTAGCAGTAAACTTGTGCTGCTTAATTTAATTTTGCTGTAATGTCCAAACATGACACACTTGAGTTATTATGAACCTGCTTTTAAAACAAATTGTGGTTTTCCTCAACAGCTGGTATTTTTAGAACATAGCTTTAAGTCTTAAGTCATTGTAAATTATTTGAAAAGGAAGGTGTCTTAAATATTTGAAGCACTCTTAAGCCCAGAAAATGCATATTGTTTATTTGGCAGTATGAGTTAATAACAGCTTTTAAATGGTTTAGCACTTCAATAATTAAGAGTTGTAGATTTCAAACTACTACCTTTCCCAATTATTACCAATCGCATATGCCAACTGAGATTTTTGATTTTTCTCAAACTGATAGAATATGTGTGGTCACTGTCCAAGGTAGCAGATTCCATGGGCAAGTGTGTTTCTACTGGGGACAAAAAAAAAATTAAAAGGCATCACTTGGGAATGTTGGAAGACAATTCAAAACTAGCCACATTCTAATATCTGTGAATTGCTGTAAATTGACAAAACTAACAAGGTATTCCCATGGTAACTCTCTGAGTTTCTTGCTGTGGTATTTTGTGAGCTTGTGTGAAAGCAGAGCATGATAAATAATGTATAAAGAAACACTGTTTTACAATGATGGGATGTGTTTTGTGAGTTTGTATCATGCCTCTCTTACTCTGATGTACTTAATGTGCATTATTTGTGGTTCCTGCAGCTGGAGGTATAAGTAAGCCTCGTGTTTTTTTCACAGTTGCATTTTACTGTGGCTAGACAGAGCCCAGCTCTCCCCAGAGGTGAGCAGAAGGATGAGAGGCAGCAGGCACAAGCTGGAAACTGGTAAATTCAGATGAGGTGTGAGGAAAGGACAGTTGCTATGAGTGTGGTAAAATAATAGAACAGGTTCCCAGGGAGGTTAGGTGCTTGGCAGGACCCAATCCCTGTGGGCAGGGGTTGTGGCTGGAATTGAAGAGCATATTTCATTTCTTACAGCCTTGTAGGCAGGTGTTTTAAGTGAAGGGCTTTCTCTTTGATTCAGATTAGCTGATGGATAGGTGGGGGCTCTGTGGAACTTCAAATGTGGATAAATACAATTATTAGCCATTGAACAGGGAAGAAAAGTGTACTTGTATAGATTGACAAGAGGTTTCTCTCATTAAATTTGGAGGAGGTTGGGAAGCTTAGCCATGAGTGTTGTTTTGAGGATGCAGTGCATTCCAGGCTATTCCAAACTGGAATGTTCAAGCTGCACTCCTTGGATGTCCTGGAGATTTGGTGTTTTGGTGGTGCTGTGATCATCCATTCCAGTGGGGCACTTAGAGAGAGCAGGTTTAGTGAAGGCTGCAGATATAATGTCAGGTTTCACTCTGTGGGGTAAACTTCTCAGGTTTTACTCTGTGAAACAAATGAATAGTTAACAAGCAATTAAAAATAGGAATGCAGAACTAGAACAAGAAGCAGTACACATTTATTTGGAAGATTAATTTCTTTAGCTGTCTCTGTTTCAAAAATAGACCAAGACCTGCCTAAAATCCCATTTTGCCTTGAGCTATAGCCCTTAGTCCCTTTTGGAGAAGTTCCTGTTTTGGAATACACCAGTCTAAGAGGTAATTGTATTTTACTCCTGTTGGAAAAGGAAGGGAGAAGGAAAAGAAGCTGGACTACTTTGAAGTCTGTTGAATTAATAATAACAAGCTTTGTACATTTTCAGTGTTTTAATATCACATGTTCTTAGAGGTAGAACTTTACTTTTTTTTTGGTCTTCTTTTTTTTTTGTTTGTTTGTTTGTTTTTCCTTGAGTTGGAGCCCTTCCTGGGTTTAAAATAGGTTACAATAAACAAAATATGTCAGCTTTTTTTTTGTCCTTTTTTTCCTATGAACTACTTTGAGCCTAGAAATTCTAGGAGTATGTGGAGTCAATGGGTAACTGCTAAATCAAATTGCATGTATTTGTTTGCTGTTGGTTTGTATTTTGGAACAGGCAAGTGATTGTTTGGTGCATAAGCTTTCAAAACTGTATTTATGTTGGAAAAGGTAATTATTGCATATGCTCCAAAACTGTTCTTCCTGGCCAGAGTTCTGATAGTACAGTATCTCAGACTCCTGCAACACAGCTATTTTTAGAAAATTTAGAAGATGAGCATTGCTTAAAAAAAAAAAAAAAGGGATTTGGTAATGAATATCTGGATGCAGAGAAAATTAGAACTGCTGGAACTGCCTGATTCTGCTTTTGGAAGTAACTTCATCACTTGTCAGAATGTGACTCGTGCAATTTCTTTATTTTCTTGCAAAATGTGTTTTGCTAAGGTAAACATCTGTTTGACCCTGAACAGTGAGCTGTGGCTAAATTGTTTGTTGTCTTCTGGGGTGGGAGGTGGCATCAGGCTACTGGTGTCAGTGGATTTGTGGCCCAAGATTTTCCTCTGTGAGGATGGAGTGAAATAACTGAAGTGGTAAAAACAGACTGTGTCTGATACCTCAGATTTTTTTTAGAGATGCTCTTTTGGACATAGACTCTTGGTTGAGAATGATAAATTGAGGAGGGGAATAACATTGTAGAAAGGTAGTATTTTTGGAAATTAATCTGAGCTCAAAGGCTTAAGCAGAGTTGTTGCCAGTGCAGTGCTCACATTTAACCTGATAAATTGAATTTTATCTATTCTAGTAAGTTCAAGTATGTAAGTTCTGAAAATATTTTTGGAAGACCTTGTAGCCTATTACTCAGGTTGATAAGGTGTTACTTTGACCTTTCCCCCCTCTCCTCTATCAAATTGACAGGCAATTTCCTCAAAGTGTGCCCTGGAGAAATGTAACATTCTAAGTTCAACCAAAACATTGCAGGTGGATGAGCTGCTCTTTCTCCTGTGACTAAATGTTAAAAGGATTTTAGTGTTCTTCAGGAATAGTCCTGTCTTCTGTAGTGGTTTGAAGTTCCCAAACGTAGATTTAATTGGAGAAAAGATAATTATGTGTCTGTTACTGTAAAAATGCACCTATTTAGGCGGAGACCTGTGTGGTGTATTATGGATCTCCACATTCCTTTCCCACTGCTTTCCAAACTTCCCTCCTGGCATTCCTACCAGATCACACTTCATGCACCCTTTAGTATGTTTCTGTATCAGTGAGGAGAAGTGGTGCCCTGAAACCTTAAGTTTGGTTCATGTTTTTTTTATTTTTATTTTTTTTTACCCTCAAAAATGCTTTTCTGGAATGAGTAATTCCTAATGCAAGTATCTCATATGGGTATTTTACACTTAGAATCTACATCTTAATGACATATAAGTAGCTTAATCTTTATCAGGAGATCACTTTGAAAGTTTAAAATGACTTTTTTGTCTCTCAGAAAACTCCTTAAACGTGTTAGACACTTAATCTGTTAAAAAGCTCTTGCATTTTCATTCTAGCAGTAAGAGAGAAAAGTTGGAGCTCTAGATATGCTTTATTAGTCCAAATGTGGGTTGTGTTTCTGCTGTTAAATGCAATGCATTTTCTTTCCAGCTCAGGCTTGTGCAGATGTTCTGGCATTAGCCAAAGAAGCTAGAAAGCGAAATCTTGGTCCTCTTCATCCTTCCTTCAATGTGATAAAGATCATAAGAGATGGGCTGATGAGAAATCTTCCAGAAAACACGCACCAGTTGTCATCAGGCAGACTGTGTATTTCACTAACCAGAGTATCAGATGGCAAAAATGCCTTGATATCTAATTTCAACTCTAAAGAAGAAGTTATACAGGTATGTTTCTTTTTGGCAACTTTTAGAGACTTCTATAATCCTAGGTTGCTTTAACATCACCTTTTGGGTTTCTGCTTTAAGCATTTCAGATATCGTTACTCTGACAGTGTATTAAAGAGGAATTCAAGCTTTTTTACACCTGGTTCACATACTAGTTTTCCCAGTCAGTGTGCCTGTAAACTGTTTTAGGGAGGAGGTGCAAGGGATCAGTCATAAAAAAGGGTAAATGCCTTAAAAGTGCAATGGATCTAATGAAACTATAGTCTCAGCGAATAAGAATTTATTTAATAAAGATAAATATTTATGTCAGTAATGGAACAATTAACATTTAATTTTTATGGTCTCATTTTCTTACAGGCTTTAATCTGTAGTTCATTTGTCCCTATTTACTGTGGCCTCATTCCACCATCATTTAGAGGTGTGGTAAGTCTCTATTGTTAAGATCTAAAAGTAGTTCTAGCTATTCAGAAAATATTAAGAATGCATGTGTGGTTTTTTGTTATCCTACTGTAAAATAAATACCTTCATCATAGCTTCTAGTTGTGTAGCTGTAACAACTTTCCAAAAAAGAAAGGAACACTGAATGTGTGGAAGATACTATCTGTATTTTAGTATGTATTTTAATACACATATTCTCTCTCTCTCTGTCCTCTGCCCCCTAAAATTCATTAATAAAAGAAAAAGATATTATAACAATTATGTAACCTGTGGATAAAAATATATTGAAAGAAGTGATGCTCTTTCATCTGCACAAATTTACAGGAAGAGTCACCTATGATTGTTCAAAAAAGTATCTTGTAATATAGTTTATTGTATATCTGTTTTCTGGTTGTAGGGAGATCTGCCTTACAACTGGATTAAAGTTCTTTGTTCAGTTAGATGCAAACACAGCTTTTTAATGCCCTCTGGCATTTGTATTCAGTGTAAGAAAGCTTACTTTTTGGAGGTAAAATATCAGTATATGAGTATGCTCTGTTGTTTCCCAGGAACTGCTGGTTACAAAGCCTCATAATACTTCATGGCTGTACTGGGCTCTCTAAAATCCCCTGTTGAAGAGAAAAACTGCAGGAAAGTTGGCATGGTTTGTTGTAGGTGTTACAATTACAGGTCTGGAAGCAGATCTGCATTTCAAATCAAGGCAGTGACATCGGTGGCTTTTTGTTACCCTGTTCTATTCACTTGCATTTGCTTTCCTTCCAACTCTGATGCTCCTTGCACAAGGAGGAGGGAAGGAAGAAAGAAAACTTTAAAACCTTTTACAGTGGTTGATTACACCCTGTTCTCAAGGCAATTTGCAAGTATTAAAAGATCAGGAATAGATGTGAAATGTTTTTGTTTTTTTTCTTCATGCTGAAATTAAAGCAAAAGTGATTAGAACTGTATTGGGATTTTCCTTATCTGTGGTTTTAAACCCTGTATGTCTCCTTAAACTCTTCCAGATTAAAGGTGTTATGAAAACAGGACGTTGGACTGAATCCAAGGTTTAGGTGGATCCAGGCTAATCTGGCTGTTCAATTCTTGTCACCAGACAACAATGTTATTTTAAAAGGCTTAGTTGAGAGTACAAAAACATACAAGTGATGTTTTATTTGGCCATGTTTTGAGGAAAGGAAGGCATCAGTCTATTCTTTTAATCTTAGCAATTATTTTGATATGATTTTAATGCTTAGGAGGCATTTTTGGGTGTAACTTGGTAAGAACACCACAATTACATATGCTTGGCATGACTCCTATAGGCTTCAGCACAATGGAATGTCAAAAATGTAAACTTTGGGGCATCTTGCTGTTTACCTCTTGGGACTGCTGCCTGTATACTGTAAAACAAAGGCTTCAGGATGACATTTAAGAGGTGTATCTAACTGCCAATTGAAAAGCTTTTGGGTGTGTAGCTTCTGTTTGTTTTGGGTTTTTTTTACTGCTTTCATACACAGCAGTGGTTTTAGATTTAAAAAATGACTTGGAGGAACAGCTGAGCAGATACTCCAAATCATGAAAATCAGTTAGATTAGTAGAACAGTGACTCAGATACTTACTTCCACCTTTTAATAATTTCATGAGAAGGATCCTCCTTTGCCAGACCTGTTGTATTTTATTTATGTTATGAAGGACTTGGGGATTTCACTTGAACTTTAGTGATTGCATTACACACCTGAAGTTTGGCAGGGGCTGCATCCTGCTGGCTCCAGAGAGTATCCTGAGAAGGGACAGGCCATGAGCTGCCCTCTTCCTAATTCCTAATGTGTTTCTCACAATGGTCAGGGCCTGAGTATCGGGGCAGCTGAAGCTGATAATCCAAGTTGCTCCTGCTCAAATCACTTCTCTGTTACATTTATGTTTGACAAGTTTAGGCTTGACAAGCTACAGTTTAGGCTTGCTGCCCTTTTAGGAAGGAGGAAAATACAGCTTCTGAAGCAGCAAAGTTGGTGGTGTAGGAACAAAGCAGTTCCCACAGAGAGCTGGTTGCTGTGAGTGAGTGGAGGGGCTGTCTGTAGCCACTGCAGCTGCTGCACTAGACAGTAGGTACCCCAAAACAGAGCACTTTGGGGCTTGGATCTTAAAAATGTCTGCGGTGGTGATGCATTAAAACTAAAGAAGTGGGTGATTCAGTGTGAGAGAGACAAAAGCATAACCTGGAACTTGCACACAAAGCGCAATAGATGTCTGTGACTTGGCAAAATTTCTGAAGCATTGTCTGTTTTTAGTCACATTGTCCTTACATTCAAATCTTTTTTTATCAAATTCTAATTATGAAGAGTACTTTTAAATTTGGTTTAGTATCTTGCAGCTTGAACTTTAAAGCATGGAGCTGCTTTTCTCTGTGCATTGTGTGGGATTATCATCTTTAAAAAAAACATACAGAAAAATCCCAAAGGTAATATGCTTGAGCTGCCTATGGAGCTGTAGGTAGGAATGTTTATTGGCATTAGAGAGCAGATCATGCCACTCAAAATGTTTAGCTTGGGAGCACCAGGCTTGAGTTAGAGCCTTAAGTGCTGTTTCATTCTTGCATGGGGAGCTCTGCAGGTCAGACAATGCCAGCCCTTGAGATGTGCTGTTTCTGCTCCTTTTTGTAGCGCTACGTGGACGGAGGAATCAGTGACAACCTGCCTCACTATGAGTGTAAGAACACCATCACAGTGTCCCCTTTTGCTGGGGAGTGTGACATCTGTCCCAAGGGGAAGTCAGCCAACTTCCATGAGATGAACGTGACCAACACCAGCATTCAGTTCAGCCTGGGCAACCTTTACCGCTTAACACAAGCGCTCTTTCCACCTGAGCCCAAGGTCAGCCCCTGCCTTCCTTTGCTTCGTCTCACCACGTGAAAGCTTTTGCAGAAAGTTGTAGTGTCTTAGCATTTCATCCAGTCACACAGACTTCTCTGGTGATGTATCTTGTTTCTGTCTTTCCATGTTTTGTCTACATCCTCCTTCGTTTTAGTCTCAGGCTAAAAATGCATATCCTGCTACTGGCTTTCAGTATTTATTTGGGAATTATCACAGGATTCTATCATAAAATCAGCACTGGGGAATTAACAACTGTCAGCTTGTAGTCCTTTCATGTTTGCCTGCTAAGAAATTAAAAGAAGTTCTAAAGTTTCGTGGTTTTATAAAGGTCTTAATATTTGGCACAGGCAAGTTGCCTTTAAACTCTGCTCATTGCTGTTAGTTGCAGATCTGAAGAGGGAAATACTCTTGAATTGCTGTTGTGGAAGTTGGAAAACTGAAAAAATAAAACAAGACCTTTTCAAATGGCTTGGGATATAGTACAGCAAATAAGCAGTTTTTCTGACTGCTGCAGATATATTTTAACTGAGGGCTTTTTGACCACTTCAAGACAAATTTTAAATTCTACTTATGCAGTCTGTAGGTAAGCAGACTTACCTATCTGTAAGGTAAGCTGGAATTCCATCTAGTAAAAGTTATTTTCATAGGGAAGATAAGTCTGAGCCTGAGCATCAGAATTGCACAGCTAATTTTTCAAAGATCTGGGAAGTGAGAAGCACTGGGAGGGAAGGAAGAGAGTTGGAACACTCCAAACACCCTGTTTCATTGCTGCTAGCAGCTTCTGAAGGGCTAATCATGGAAACAGGAGGGGAGGGAAACTTTCCCAATTCCTTGAATGCCATCATTCAGTGCATCAGCTGAAAGATAAGTTAATGTACATGATCATGTATTCATCATCACAGTAGCCATATTAACCTGAATCTGTTGTATTCCAGCAATTATGATGATTTTCTTTCTTACAGGAGTGGAAGGTGGATGAAAGTGGATTTTCATTCTGAAAACTGTTTATCTGAAATTGAAACTCCTTTATATTTGTCTGACTCATTTACTATATATTTGCAGGTACTTGGAGAGATCTGTGAGCAGGGATATTTGGATGCTCTTAAATTCTTGAAGGAGAATGGTATGTTAAAGTTTCAGATAATCATTGATTATATGGTCTTAACCTGAGTTTAAAAAACAAACAAAAAAGCCCCAGATCAAAATAACCAAAAAGGGTGAGTGGGTTGTGTGTAGCTAAGAAGGGGATTGGTCTTCGAGAGTTTTGGAGGGATCATGATAGTTTCATCCTTGTAGAAATGCCATAGTTATAGTTCACCTGAGGTGAACTGTGCCATGAACTTTTGGAGTTTTGTCAAATCTGTGTGAAGTAAATGTTAAGTGAAATTTCCAAAGAATTTCCAGTTCTAGGCAAGTCATATTATTACTTGGCTTTCTCTTAATTGTGCAGGATGGGAATAGGCTACTGCTTCCCACTCTTCTGAAACCTTCCATTCCCTCCTCTCTGCTGTCATCCAAGTGATTTTCTGGTAGTCCCGAAGTGGGAGCTGGCTAACAACAATAAAAACTCCTTCATAGACAAACCCTGTGTGAGAAAAGGCTTTAGAAGACAACAGCTGATAATGGATCAGTTGTTGACACCCAGCTCATTTTAGGAAGAAGAATTACGAGTTCTGCTAGTTCTCCTAGAATTTTAATAACATGTTTTATATTGATAACTATTATTGCTCTGCAAGCTTTGAGACAAAAAAGTTGAAAACAGTAACTTGATAATAGGAAGAAGTTAACCATGTGTTAAATGTGCCTGGGCCCTGTAGCCTTTTGGTGCAGAAGCCAATTGGTACTGGGTCAGAGAAGAGGAATAGGAATGGGAATTAAAATGGGACTTTTGCACTCTTACAGATAGTACCAGCTGCAGGATGTAATGCAGTCACTCATGTACTCTGCTGATGCCTGGTTATTGAATATTCAAGTTGTCTTGAAACAATTCACTGAAGAACCTCACAGTTCTGCTTAAGAGCTTGATTTTCTGTAATGTTATTATAACTATGCATTATTATTATTGTTTAATGATAGAGTCTTGCTTTATAGCCTTTTTTTTTTTCAACCTGATTAAAAGCACAAGGTCTTCTCAGAGCCTCTGATTTGTGGTTGCCTGTGCTGAGCTGGGTTCTGCTGCTGTCCTGCACCCACAGGTTTCCTGTGTGCAAGTTTCCATCTGACATTCCTTGCAGTTCTTCCTCAGTCTCTCTGCCTCATGTCCTCTCTGTATTGCACTATTGTCCTCCTTTTCACACTGCTAATCCTGTGATCAACTTTGTTTTTATTCTGTCACAGGGTTGTTTTGTGTCAAACTTAATCAATGATAATTATAACCTTTCCAAAGTCATTCATTATGCATCACCTTTCTTATTAAGTTATTTCAGCTGTAGGAATCAATTCCCCCCCTCCATCTGTGACACTTCAGATATTTTCCTTTGCTAAATTCACTCTGTGTTCTTATGACATTTGTCTTTTACTAGTACTTGCAAGTTGGATATAGGTTCTGTTGTATGCAGGTATAGATTCTAGTCAAATTTGGTAATTTTTTTCCATATGTAATTTTATAATGATTTTCTGGAAGCCAAGTGTAAATACACTTCTTGTGTTTTTCTCTTTGTCCTCATGATCTAGTGCTTGTTTCTAAGGTAGTTATCAGTGCTATTTTTAATTGGCACCAGTTTAGCAATGCAACCCATGTTGATTTAGATCTGTACTTTGGATAAAAAAAAATACTGTAAACCTGTTGCTTTCCTTTTCAACCCTGTTGTAGCAACACCTCAAAGTACTCATGTCACACCTGCCATGTCAAATTTCCCAAATATCTGATGTGTTTTAGATGTTTTCTTTCAAATACATGTTAAATCAATTTTCCTCCTCTCCTTTAAATCCTTTGCTTTCTTGCAGGAAAACAACTTCGGTAAATGACTGTATGTTTCTAGGGCAGTTTCACTTAGTTGTTCACTTTTTTCCTTTTCTTTAGAACCTGTTTTAAAGTGAGACCTAAACCTTCAGAAGAGCCATCAGTGTGAATTAAACATTTGTGGGATCCTGAGAGCCAGTTGCAATTGAGAATTCTCATGGGGTAGATGATGGTGTTCCCTCAGGACAGGTCTTTGTTCACACAGACCTCAGCTGCTGTGCAGGTACTCAGGAGACCTGTGGATCAAACCTAAGTGAAAGCTTTTGACTCTTGCAGGTATTCTAAATGAATCCATTTATATCCACTTGTCCTTCACAAAAAGAAACTCTCATGAGGCTGCACAGCAACACATTGACCACGTGAAGAGAAGAAAATTGACAGAGAATAACAGAGTAGAAACTTTGAAAATGACCAGCTTAAATGACCAGCTAAAGCAAAATCCATGGCCTTTGGAGAAGAGCATATTTGAGAGTCTGCCTCCCAGACTTCGTAAAGGTGCATGCTTCTGGCTGTTTCCTGTGACTCTGAGTGGAAAACTTGGATTTTTTTTATTTATTTTTTTTTAAAATATTAATTCTTGGATCTGTTGTTTAGAAGTTTTGGATAATGTGTTTTGTCCCTGTGGCATGAGTCTGTGTTCCCATATTTTAACTTGATAATGTTGACTGGATGTTACAAAACTCTGAAAAAACTACTGAAACTGCTGTCACATAGTGTAACATCTTTTCCCTAATAATTCTTCTTAAGCACTGCAGGAAGCTTGTAAAGAACAGAATGGATTCTATGCTCAGTTCTCCAAACTCTTCCCCATGAGGGTGATATCATACCTGATGCTGCCATACACACTCCCAGTGGAGTCTGCTTACTCGGTTGCTTTGCGGTAAGGAACTTGTAAAGAACTCTTTTAGCATTATCATCAATTTGGAAATGTACTCATTGAGAGCTTATTCTGTGTTGGAGGCATTCTGGGACTCTATAATTCAAGTGGTAACTGTCAAAAGACCCATTATTTCTACCTATGGGATGCATCCTTCTAAAGCCTACATAACCCAAAGCTAGATAAATAAACATCTGAAGAAGATTCTTATGTAAAACACTCATATTACTAATAGCTGCCTTGTAATTGCTCAAAAGAAGCACCCTTAGTTGTGCTTTCTAAGAGTACATTCTTCATTACTATATTCTGCAGGGCTATCTGAACTCTCTCCACATCCTTCTTGTGCTTCTTTCTGAAGTCAGGAGTGAAATCCACTGTTTACTCACCATATAAATTCTCTTACCACTTTTGTTTAAGCTGACTGAAAGCTGTGCTCTTAAAGCAGGGCTTAATTTGGTAAGTTTCAATTCTTGTCAAGGAGAAGTTATGCTCAGTGAATGCACCATATGCATGAATCCTAAGCTTTGTGCTTGCTTAAGGGAATTCCAGTCCTTGAGCAGCAGATGTCATGACTGTCTTTAGAAAATCTTGAAAAATCAATTCTGGTAATCAAACCATATAGAATTCCAGTGAAATATTTTGTTTCTGTGCCACTGAATGTGGTATTTCTGTGCCATTTTTGGTGGATGGGGAGGCAGCAAGTTTTCCCAGATTTCTCTGTGGAGTTTTCCTCCTTGTCCCACTCTGATGTAGCTCACTCCTGTTAAGGGTATCATAAGGAAAAAAAAGTACATTTGGGACATTGTTCTTGTTTTACCTTCTCTTTGTTCTTCCTTATTCTTCCACCTTGCTTTAAACTGAGCAGAAAGTTCCTACCACTAAGGTCTTGGAGACAGGACTGTTTTGCAGGATTCCTGTGCTGGTCTGGTCACAGGGTGTGGAGTGAACACACTGGTCAGCCACTCAGAGATGCAGTGATTTGTGCTGCCCCTTTTCTTAGCTTGGACACCTTGGTTAGGGGAGTTGATTTGGGGGGGAAAAAGCTGTTTTGGATGTGTACAGGGTGAGTAAAAATATAACTGGTTAAATCCCCTGCTTACAAAAGCTGTGTTTTGGTTTTGCTGCAGGTTGGTGAACTGGTTTCCTGACATGCCTGCTGACATTCGATGGATGCAGGAGCAGCTTTTTCGGATTGCTGCCACGGTTTATGCCCAGGCTAAAAGCAAGCTGTTCTGTACAGCCAGGTAAAGTGGAGTGCTGCTGCAGGCAAATGATGCAGTTTTAGAAATTCTCTCTTTTTGAAATCAGTTAAAGCCTTTTCTTGAGTAACACTAGTTGGCTTTTGAGGCATCTCTCTGAGCAAAAATGTAGTTCTTGGTATATATTTGCTATTCATCCTACTGTCCTCTCCTCAGTTACTTGATAGCACATTTAATCCAGTGTCTTTTTCTTCTCTTAATGCTATTTCTGATTCCTTTCCACAATAAATTTGGAGGTTGTCACCTTCCAGCTTTAACCCTTATTTAGCAGTTTCTCATACTCCAGACTTACCAATCCTGTGTCTCTTCATCTGAGATAGGCTTTGGGAAGACACGGAATCACAAGTTTGTCTCAGAAATAACTTCTAAGAGGGGTTCTTTGGTCATTGCATCATGATTAAACACAAACACTGTTTTTCTTCTTGTGGAAAAGCAGCTCAAGCAGTGTTGAAATTACTTTGTATGCAAGTTGAGGTATTTTTATTTGTGAGAGGGGTTGTGGCATGTTGTTTTGTTTGGTTTTTGTTGTTTTGGTTTGGTTTTATTTTGGCAAAATGACTGCCAGAGAGAAGAGAGAACTTTTTTAAAAATAGGGTATTCTTGGATAAAACTTCAGTTTCCTGTTTCTCAAATTGGAAAAGCCTAACTTGGTGATTCAGGTACTGGTTTAGAGTGTTCACAAGTTCTGTTCCAGTTGTTCAGGTTGGTGATAACAAGCTGATTGTTAAGTGGAATGCAGAGATGGCCTTCAGGAAGGTGAACAACTGTATTTGCTACTTGTAAACATGACAAAAATGCCATTGAAACACTAATTATCTCTTTTTCCTTCCTTCTTTTTAAACAGGAAAGATGATTATGCATCACTAAGAAAATGTCAAACTGTCCCATCTACTGTGGAATTTCATTCTTCATACTGCCACCTTAAAATGCCTCACTCTGCTGCACACATTGAGAGCTGGCTGTGGGAATCTTCATGCTTCATGCACTCAGCTATGAAAAATGCTCCTGCTGATATCCAGGAGCACTCAGACTTAAAGTCCTATCCTAATTTCCTCCCAAACCCTGATGAGTCTGCGTTGGAAATAGATGTCGACTCTTCCTCAGAGACAAGTTTCCAAACTGCTCCAGAGTATTAATTGGGAAGTAGATTCCACAGTTACCAAAACTGAAGTTTGGCAGAGAAAATTAAAACCTAGACTAGGGATCATTTTGTCTGTTGCCAATAAGTCTTGGGAAATTACTTGTTTACAGCTTCCTGACAAATCTGCCTTGGGAATTTTACTGTTTTAAAGATTATAAAAACAGTGGCTGCTATACTAAGTAACAGATTATAGCTCTGTTGAAGCACCAGCTCAATCAACTGTACTAAGACTTGTAGTTAAACAGTGTCTCTCTGGAAAGAAACCTTTTTAAAAATTGCTTTCAGCATAAAAAAATGTAAATTCTGTAAACAGACTGTTAGACAAACAAGCATAGATAACAGAACATTTTTTAAAATGTGATTCTTAACAATATTATGTGTTAGGATTACTTTTGTAGCACTTAAATGAAATTGGATTTTACTCCCTTAAGAGGAATACACAAGTGAGTTTCTTAGTGGCCTCCAGTGTCCACTTGCCTTATATTTAAACATAGTGTTGTGTTTATGGAAAGTTGTCTGCACAAGATACTGTAGGAACAGTATTATTCTAGGTTGTTGTATGTACTCTGCAGTTCCTATTACCTTTCCTCTGTGTCCCTTTCCCTCCTGAAATACTTCAGGTGAAAATGATGTGAGAAATGGGGCACCTTCCCCTGAAGTGTAAACAAGTATAGTTTCAGTGACATCAGGGGACTTTTTCTTTTTGGAACTTAATATAAATCAACTTTATACTTGATCAAGTATTGAAAAGTAGGTAAAACAGTGACTGTGATTAGTAGCAAACAGTATGTGGAGAAGGTGTTAAACTTTACAGAAGATGTTAACAAAAATCAGTGTATAGCAAGTGGTGAATGATGTTTAGATTGTCTCTGTAATTGTTGCCTGATCATTTTTTTTTTCCCCCTCCAGTTTCAGAGATTTTTCTTTCCTTCTTTAATTTCCCTGTTGTTAAAGAAAGAAAAGGAAAGGTGTCACTCCTGTCTCAGTGAAGTAGGATAACCCAAAGGAAGTTTACCAAGATTGTCAGGAGCAGCAAAAATGTAAGGCTTGGTGGAAGTATTAATATTCAGGGAGCTCTGCAGAGGTCTCAAATAATAGGTTGAAAATTTAGCCAAATCATACCTCTATTGAGAGTTGGCAGCTTAAACCATTTTTACTACAAAGACAATGCTTTAGTGGATGAGGGCATCTGGGAAGGAAAGTGGTATTAGGATTAATGACTGTTCTGATGGCTTATCAGGTCTTGTACAATTCTTAAGTAGAAAGAAATAATAATGGCTTTAAAGTTGATTTGCAGATGTGTTTGGGTGGAGCATGTGATCTTGGGAAGCTTCCCATTCAAGAGAGGGAATTCTATGGGAATTCCCAGGGAAGAGCTGCTTCAGGGCCTCTTGTCCAGGGAAAGGGGTTGGATTGGGATGCTCAGGAGCTGGGACATGGGAGTGTGAGCTTTGGGCAAAATGTAGCACTTGAATTGGGCCTGCCTTTCAAACAGTCTCTCATTTGTGATTTCCCTAAGCTTAGAGTGCTGCATTTTACAATATTCAAATGGATTTTAGGTTGGGAAGGAAGTGCTGAGCTCTCTATTTCTGTACTCTACAAGGCTGGTGCTACTTTACTTCAACTTTTCTGTTCATTTCTTGGGTGTATATATCATCAGACTTGCAAAAATTGTTGGAACTGTTACTCTAACTACAATTAAAATATACAAGACCTGTTTTAAGTTGTCTTCATTCACTAGTTTACCAGTTTGTGTTAGAATTAAAGCAGGAATGCCAAGTTCTGCTTCTGGTCTTTGTTGGAATACTTCTATTAACTGCATTTGAATGAACTTTAACCACTCTTTCTGTTGGACACAGCTCCCATTTTGTCTCCTTTTTTTAAATTAAAACCACAATCTCTTCTGTTACCATGGTCTCTGAGCTTTCTTGAGTGTAATTCACCCTAGTCCAAGTTAAATCAGAATGTGTTGATGTCATTGATGGTTCTGAGATATTTTTTTCTAAAAGTACTACTCTGAAGTTTGGGAGATGCTTGTTCGTACTCCAGCTGGACCTGAATGTCACTTCAATTTAAAGTTTTGTGGGGTTTTTGTCTTTTTTTGAGGTTTTTTTGGGTTTTGATGGGATTTTTTGTTTTCTGCAATCAGTTATTTTACAAATATCTTATTACATTTAAACAAATCATTAAAAACCAGAGAAAGTTGGGTCTGAAGGGAGAAAACAAAGGGTGCATTGTTTCTGAGCAAAAAATAACTTAGCAGGTAACTAAATATAAATAATAACCTATTAAATAATTTATGAATAATAGAAGATACACTAAAATATTTATTTATATTTAATAGAGATATTTAAAAACATAAAATATATCAGTAATATAAAATATAACTAATATATAACTATTGTTTATAAATCTATAATAATATATAAATCTATAATCTATAAAATACAAAAGTGAAATACAGAAATATCTAGAAAGAATAACTTAATGTAATGTAAAATAACAGTAGCAATACTAGTATAATAATCACAATACCAACAATTCTCAGAAATTTACAAGACCAGCTTTCAGTTGAGAGTGCTCAATCCGATTCCCCAGTTTTGGGGTGAATCCCATGGGTTTGGGGTGAAACAAACGTGAGTTCGGGGCGAATCCATGGGTTAAAGGTAAGACAAATGCACAGGTTTGGAGTGAACCCTGCGGGTTTAGGATGAAACAAACATGGGTTTGGGTGAATTCCCTGGGTTTGGAGTGAAAAGAAAACACATGGGTTTGGGGTGAATTCCCTGGGTTTGGGGTTAATTCACTGGGTTTTAGGGTGAAACAAACACGTGAGTTCTGGGTGAATCCATGAGTTAAGGGTGAACAAACACATGGGTTCGGGGTGAATCCTATGGGCTTGGGGTAAATCCCATGGGTTTGAGGTGAATTCCCTAGGTTTGGGGTGAAACAAACATGCGTTTTCTGGGGTGAATCCATGGGTTAAGGCTGAAACAAATACATGGGTCTGGGATGAGTTCTCTGGGTTTGGGATTAATCGCGGGGGTTTGGGATGAGTTCTCTGGGTTGAGGGTGAATCTCTCGAGTCTGGGATTAATCCCGCGGGTTTGGGATAAAGTCTCTGGGTTTGGAGTGAATCTCCTGGGTTTGGGATGAGTTCTCTGGGTTTGGGCTGAATCCCCCGGGCTTTGGAGCAAACCCCGCGGACTCCGCCTGAAGTCGCGGACTCCGCCTGAATTCCCGGGCTCCGGGTGACCCCGGCCGCCGGAAGTGCTCCCCTGGCCCCGCCCCTTCCGCCGTCCCGGCCAATGGGCGCCGGGCGGGGCCGCCTGTC
>JANRGV010000073.1:58133407-58178085 GCA_024734035.1 Alethe castanea
GGGGGTGGGAGCCGGGCACCCGCGCTCCCCGCCGCGACCTTCGGGCCGGGCGCAGCGCGGGCACGGCCGTGTCCCGCCTCAGCCGCTCCGAGCCCGCCGCTGCTGGCGCTGGCCGGCCGGGGCAGGGAGAAGGGGTGGGAGCCCGTGCCGGTGCTCGGAGGCGCCTTCCCTTCCCGGCTTGTTGCTGGGTGTTTTTGTAGAATCATAGATGCGGCTCTGAAGCGACCTGTGCTCGCACGTCTGCACTATCCCAGGTTGCTCAGAGCCCCGTCCAGCCTGGCCTTGGACACTTCCAGGGGTGGAGCAGCTACAGCTTAACTGGGTAACCTCTGCAAGGCCTCACCACCCTCCCAAGGGAGAAAAATTCCTTACTGAGTACAGCATTTCTATAGAAAATCTGTGTCTTCTTCAAGTCTTCCCCGAGGCTTTCCCAGAGCTGACCTCCCCAGGAGGCTGGGGAAATAAAAACAGAATAAAAAAACAGACCCAAATCGAACAAAACCCAAACCCAAGCAGCTGGAAAAACACAGTGCAAGGGGAAGTGCTCCCGGTGAGAATCGGAGGCTGGAGCGTTGCATTGCTTGGAGAGGGCTGAGGGGCCTCACATGCCTGAAATCATCGTGAATAGGTGCTCAAATCTCCAAATCCGTCTATCAGTGCTTAAAGAGGAAACACAGAAGTCTAAGTGTTCAGTTTAAGGCTGAAGAACAGCTGCAGGGAGCTGCCTCCAGTTAAGGCTGTAGAGTATATAAATACTGTGACTAATGTAATTTCTGTTTCAAGATGTTTTGCTTGTATTCTCTGTTTTGTGTCTGTCTGTGGTGTGAACTGCTAGACAATCCACACAATATTGTGTGGATACAGAGTGTTTCACGCTTGCCTGAAAATTGTGACAGTTGGGAGAAGCTTTTGTCTTCTTTTAACTAGATTTTGATATACAACAGCAATTTACTGTTCAGGAAAGCAGCTATTCTGATCATTCTTTTTTTAGGACTCTTTCAGGTATAATAAATACAGCCATGCTGTATTTCATTGAAGTGTTTGGTTCTGATGGTCAGAACCTGAGGTTCTCGAGCCTTATTTGAAAGGTTACTTCTAAAAGAAATGCTGAAATATAAAGGCAAATAAATACATGCAAAGCAACCTTAACATTCTGAAAGCACCCTTTTTATTTAATTGTTCAACATTCATATTCTTCTGCCTCCTAAAACCCAAACTAGAGAAGTGACAGCCTGGTGTTTTTTAGATTTTTTTTTTTTTTTTAAGAAGGGAGAATTAATATTTTTACACAGGAAGCTTGTCTTAAAACTTAAGGCTACTTTTGGAAGAATGCAGTGTATTTTCCAGAAATCATTCAGTGTGGAAGCTATTTAGCTTTTGTTAAAAATTTCAGTAACTGGGTGGGTGTCAAGTGTTCTGGTGATTCCTTTCATTTTAGTTCTCATTTGCTTTTTTCTCTTAGGATGTGATGAGCCCACTGTTGAGAGCCACGGGCAATCACAAGTCTGTGTACCCTATTAAATGCAGTTTTCTTTTATGCTTTCAGAGTTTGGAGCCTCTTCCAGTGGCTGGGCCAGATTTTGGTGCCTTGGGAGAGGAAGCTGAACTGGTTGAAGTTGAACCTGAGGCCAAGCAGGAAATTCTTGAAAACAAAGATGTAAGTGCCTGACCAACATCTTGATTTTTTTTTTTTCTTTTTTTGTGGGGAGAAGTAAACGTCTTGGCTTTTTTTTAAAAGCAATATGCAGTAATAGTAGGTTGCTGTTATTTTGCTGTTTTATTATACATGGATGCGTGGAGTCATACAGATATTTCTGATAGAGGTAGAATAATCTGCATAGTCTCTCTTACAAATTCTGATATAGAATCATAGAATTGTTTAGGTTGGAAAAGACCTTTGAGATCACAGAATCTTAACCCACAGAGTCTTAACTGCTAACCCAGCACTGCCAAGGTCAGCACTAAACCATGTCCCAGGTGTCACATCCACATGGTTTTGAATCTCTTCAGGGATGGTGACTGCTTTGGGCAGCCTGTTCCAATCCTTGTTTGATTTTCTTCTTTTAACTCCTTGTTTATGCACAGCTGATAAAAGAAGTAGCAAACAACTACAACTAACTACAGAATTCTATCTTATGTACTTGTGTGATTTCTGCAGTTGCTTCTTTGTCCATACAACATTTACAACTAAAACCCCGGCAGCTGCAGTGTGTCAGTGTTTCTTCTGCTACAACCAGTGTTAGCTTTGGTGTTAGAGATCTGTTTTCTCTCATTTTTGTGTTATGGGAACAACATCCCAGAATCTTTGATAGCCCTGATTTCTGATAATGTAGGTTAGCAGGAATTAGCCGTAGGAGTCATCAGGGTTTCTCAAAATAATTTTTGTGCATTGATGATCTTGATCCTCGTTTTTAGATGCAAATCCAGTACTTATGTGTAAAGATTTGTTGTGTGTAGGTGGTGGTTCAGCATGTGCACTTCGATGGACTTGGAAGGACCAAAAATGACATCATCATGTGTGAAATCGCTGATGTTTTCAAGGCAAGAAATCTCATTGATGTAAGTGTTGCAGTGAATTACAGACTTGCTGTTTAATAATTAATTAAATTTTTTTTTCTCTCTTTTTCCTGCTTTGGGTTGCTCCCTTCAGACATGGGGCAACTCTGTCAAGAACAGAGGCCTTCTAAATAAGTTGTAACTACTGGAACCTATTTGAATAATTGTTTTAACAACTGAAGTAATGAGAAAGCAAACTAATAAAAGGTATGAAGGTACTGAGCCAGATGATCTGGGTTTAAATTATTTCTGCAGATGCAAGTGTTAAAATGGTTGTGCTCTGTTTTGAAGGTGCACATGTGTGTCTATATACAAAATCTGTGAATATTTTACAACTTAGCTGCATTTTAACTAATTTATCCTCATTATTTTTTGTTAACCTGAAAGACTCAGAGGGACTAGATTATCTTGAAAGCCCCTTCCAACCCAAATATCCTCTGATCCTATGACTGAGCTACTTTTCTCATGCTGTAGGTGATGAGAAAATCACATGAAGCTCGTGAGAAGCTGCTTCGTCTGGGAATCTTTAGACAGGTGGATGTTCTGATTGATACCTGCCAAGGTCTGTATTACCTTATTAATCCTCACTTTTTTTCTCATATATTCATACCTGTAATATATATTTCCCTATGTGATAGGCTGGACATTTTTTGTGGGTGCAACTTAGTCTTGTATACCTTTGTATAGATTTTAGATGAACACAAGGGTGTGCTGTGGATACAAATGGATCTACATCAGTTATCCCTACAAAGGAAATCTATTTGCATGTGTTTGCATATATGTGTATTTAAATGTTACTTGTCCATTAGTGAATTTTCAGCTCTTAAAATAATTGCAGTAAATTTTCCTTAATCGACAGTTTCAAGGAACATGGAAAAGCTTGAAAATGTGTCCTGTACTTGTATTGCACATCACATTGACATGAAATGCTTAAAGCCAGTCATCCTATGATTGAATCAAATTCTGCACTCACATCCAAAAATCCTTTTCTCAAGCCATTTCACCTTGTAACATGGACCTTTATTATGCCTTAACTCAGTTTTCAAGTAATTCAAGTAACCTTCTGTCTGCAATTTTTCAAGTAACTCTTCAGTGATAACATGCATTTCATGTATTTCTTTAGGAGATGATGCCCTTCCAAATGGTTTAGATGTGACCTTTGAGGTAACAGAATTGAGAAGGCTAACTGGGAGCTATAACACCATGGTTGGCAACAATGAGGGCAGCATGGTATGGATTATTTCAAATTATTAGCAATGCCTTTTGATATTCCTCTTACTTTCAGTTTCAAGCCTAGCAAGGAATTTGGTGGTCCAGTCTTGATCCAGCCATACTAAGGCTTTGTCAGGCCTTTGTGTCAGGCTTTCATTCAGCAAAAGCCTTTTTTGAGCAGGGGAACGGTGCTGTAGCTTCCAGCTCAGCATGTTAGTTTTTTAATTCTTGGAACTTCTTGAATTATTTCTTGCTACTATTTAAGTTATTTCATCTACTGGAGAGATTAGTAAGGAATTTGGTGTTTTGTTTCTGTGAGATATACATGAAGTTTTTTTTTTCTCAGTCAAAATGCTTTATATTTGACTTAGAAATTCTTATTTTTCTCTTTTCTCTCTGGCTGCCTTTTCCCAGTATCAGTTATTCTGGGCTGTAGAATGCAAGGTTTTCACGAATTCTACAAGCTTTTTGAACTTGTTTTCATGTGATTCAATAAAGGATGCATCAGATTACAATCTTGTATGAGCAATATTTACCAATTGCCACAGGAAGTACCAGCTGCACTGCTGCTCTGTGAATGTGCTTTTACCAGATGTGCTGCTGTGAGCAGATTGTGCTTTTTTGTGCACCCTTTTTGCCTTCTCACTTGCACAGGGCAGCTGTGCCTGGGGCTGGTGGATAAGCCAGATCAAGGGACTCATCCTTTTCCTCTTAGGGGTATTTTTAGCCTGGATAAGGTCCCACATGACTCAGGTGATGGTGTTTTGCATGTGCAAGGAGAGCTGGAACTGGGTGAGTTGGGAGCTGCTTATGCAGCTCCACTGCCAGGAGCCAGGTCCAGGGTGTTGTGGCCTGAAGGAAACCAGCAGGGAATCCTGCCTGTTGCTTCCAGTGCTGCTCAGAACTGACTGAAAGCTGCTTGGGTTTCTCTTTTTGTGCTCAACTTCCTCTATTTGGTTTTAATTTATCACAGAGAAGTAAAACTTGTGAATGCTCTAAAAGCATGACTTTTATACACTGGTATTGGCAACAGCTGGTATTTCCTTAAGAGTTGAATAGATTTATTTATTCTAATTCCTTAAATTCAGCTGAAGCTTATACATCTAGTACTTCATACTAAAAGCCTTTTGTCTTTATGGCATAATAACCATCATTACACAGCTCAGGTTACTGTTTTGCTTCCAACAGCTGTCAGACAGGCAGTCAGGATTTGGCAGTTTTTTAGTCCTCTTTTCCAATAGAACACATAGCAATAGTACAGTGGTAGTGCCTGTTTTGGGAGGAAACCTGCTCCATCTTTTCTGCCAGAGGGCCAGGTTCTGCCTGAAGAATGCAAGGAATTTGTGTCAGAATAGGCAAAAGTGTTTCAGTAGTTTCTGGAGAATTGTAGAATTGTGTTATACCACCATCAGGTCCACTTGCAAAAGGATCTTGTTGTTCAGAACAAAACTACAGAGAAGTGGCTCCTCAATGGTAATTTTCCCTTGTTTTGGTTCTGATGAACCCTCCCTGACAGGATTTTTTCCTGAGGATCAGTGGGAGAGTCTGCAGTTGTGGAGCAGCCAGTTGTTGTGCCAAAGATTTGTTCTCCAGGGCTTTGAAACAGGCTTGGAGATTTTGCTTGAAGTAACAGCAGCACTGATGGCTTAGTGAGAGTGCAGATTAAGTCAGCAGCTGCTAAAGAGCCATAAAAATTGGATGTTTGATTGTAACTTGGACTGTTGGCTTTTGCTGCCAGTGCAGAGAGAGAACTGAGAAAAAAAACCACATTCAGTTACAAGGATTTTTAAATATCTTAATTTCTAGTTCTCATTATGTCCTTGTCTTTAGCATATGATTAAGATGCAAGACTGCAAACAAAATAAAATGTTATGATGTGGGGAGATTTTTGTATGTTTACCTAATGTTTTGGGTATTTTCAAATTTATTTTCAATAGGTGCTTGGGCTCAAGTTGCCAAATCTCTTTGGACGTGCAGAAAAGGTGACTTTCCAGTTCTCCTATGGAACAAAGGAAACTTCATATGGCCTGTCCTTCTTCAAACCACGGCCTGGAAACTTTGAAAAAAAGTAGGGGATGCGTTTTTCTCTACTTCTTTTTTTAGTGAAGGAATATAAAACAATTAGTAAGATCTTTCATTGAGTAAGAATTGCATTTATTCTTTTCTGAGAGTCTGGTAATGATGTAGCAGAGCTGGTTTCTTAAATTTTTGTGGTTATTCAGAGCTGTACCTTAAATAGTTTACTTTCAAACCTGCCAGTAATGTTGTGTTTCAGTTTTTCAGTTAATATATACAAAGTAACTGGACAGTTCCCTTGGAGCTCTCTTCGAGAAACAGACAGAGGAATATCAGCAGAATTTAATGTGAGTGTAGCACAAGTGTTAACACATGCTTCATTTACATTTCAGTTGAGTTCTTGGAAATATTTGGTTTACTTTTTGAATGACTGAATCATTCATGCACAGGGCTGGCTTCTCTTTATTTGAAAGAGGTCAGTTATTTGAAAATGACAGAGGTCTTGCATCTTAGATTGTTTTGTTACTTTTGGCTGTATAAAAATGCCAATATGTTTTTCTTCAGTTTGTAAAAAAATATCATTTCAGAGAGGCAGTTGGCTGCCTAGCTTACTGTCAGCCCAATTCAAGATATTTTTCATTTTGGATGGATTAATTAGTGTGCATCTAACTCTCTTGGCTGGAGCAGAATTAGCATAACTCTGAAATGGAAAGGGGTTTCTCTCTGTTTCAAGAAGTTTAGGAAGAAAGCCATAGACTCAAATATAAAAAAATATTTATTTTAATTTTGTAACAATTGTTTTCATGACTTTCTCAATTCTTTATTGTAGTTTCCTGTCTGGAAGACCAATCACACACTGAAGTGGGAAGGTGTGTGGAGAGAGCTTGGCTGCCTTGCTAGAACAGCATCCTTTTCTGTTCGAGAGGAAAGTGGACACTCTCTAAAATCTTCTCTCTCTGTAAGGCTTTTTCATGATAATTTTAAAAACACAGGACTTTGAGGCACCTTATACTTAGGAGTGATACCAAAGGAGTTTTTTGTGTTTGGAGGGAATGTGTTTTCCTTCAGACATCTTTTGCTGTGTTTGGTCATTGCTGTGGAGTAATCCAGGAGGCCTGAAGGGAGAACAGGGAATCACAGTTGACTTTCAGGCTTTGGCTTGTTCTCTCTCTGTCTCACCTGCCATCTCTTTTTGCAGAATTGCTTTGTTTTGTAGCAGACAGGGAGAGTAAATTTCCTCATCCTAAGCCTTTTGTAAACTTTCTCCCCTATGCCAGTTTCTGGTCACTTGCCATCTTTCACTTGCAGCTTACAAACTGTAGGAGACAAGCTCTTTGCAGGTTGGTGGGTTGCAGTTGGGGGGCTGCTCTGGTTCTGGTGCATGCCATGGGCAGGAGATACAAATGTATGCATTTCATGTAGCCTGTAAATGTCAAACAAAGCCAGTCTAAAGGGATCTTGTTCCCAAATCCATGCAGCTCCACTAATCTTGGGTGGTACTGTGGTTGTGTTCCACTGTTTGCACAGTTTTGGAAGGAAAATAATGTTGACTCTCTGAAGCATTCAACAGATATGAGAACCTAACCCAAATTTTTTTTTGTTCTTTTCAGCATGCCATGGTAATTGATTCCCGGAACTCCTCCATCTTGCCAAAACGAGGTGCTTTGCTGAAAATTAATCAGGTAGCTTTAAATCACTTGTGCTCTTATTGGGCTTTATCTGTGTGCTCAAATAAGTCTCAATTTATCTAATTGATATTCATGTTAAAAATGTCTAAAGTTAGAAATTGATCTAAAATTGACTAGGAGACAATGTGGACTGGTAATTACATTTTCTGTTTACCGAGTGTGCCTTTTAAAATCACGAAACTTTTTCATGGTGGAAAATTTTCATTTGTATGCCATTAGTTGAAGAGCAGAGCCTCTCCATCAGCATTAAATTATTTATTAGCTGAGTGACACTATCCCTGACAGTATTTGCACTACACTTTCAGTGTGTATTAATTAGCCCTTCTTTTTTCACACTGTCAAGCACAGAATGCCAGGCTGTAGTCCTGTTGCTACTTACAAAATTTTTAAGTCAGAGTTAAAAATGAAAGACTGGGTAAAAATAACTCTCCAAGGCATATACATGTATCATTTTGGCACAGCAAATGTTTTTCCCTCTTGTTACAGTCAGAGCCTTTCTAAAAGCTGGCTTTTCTGCTGCATGGGTAGTACTTCAGAAGCAATAATTTCTCTAGTGCTTTAGAGGCAAATTTGAAATGCCACTGCAACTAAAATTAAGCAGCAGTGAACTGTAGTGAGTGAGAAAGGTGGTTGTAATTCAGAATTTAGGTACTATGTCGTTTGTTAGATCCTGCCTCTAACACTGAGTTAGTTCAGTCACTTCATGAGAGCTGAAAATAACAAATTGTGTCGTGTCCTTCACCACATGAAATCTTCTCAGATCTAGGGAAATACAGTCTTGATTTTGGATGCTGAATTTTCCAGCTCCATTCTGTCTTGCCTTAATTTACAAAATGGCTTGACAGGCAATAGTTTGGTTTAATATTTGGAAAAGAAAAAAAGGCAGCTCATAATTCTGGGGCTCATGCATGCTTCATGCCAAAATTCAGCTGCCTCCCCATGACAGTGTTTCGGTATTTCTTGTAAAGAAAAACACTGTCTGTGCTGATGCAGACATGCTGAACTTCTAGAGGAAATAAACCTGTCATATCTGTTGCAACTTTCATAAATTTATGTCTTTGCAGGAGTTGGCTGGCTATACAGGTGGAGATGTGAGCTTCCTGAAAGAGGATTTTGAACTTCAGTTGAATAAGCAACTTATCTGGGATTCGGTAATTTTTTAAAAGATATTTTAGTAATTGACCTGAAATTTTTCTGGGGCTATAAAACCTATGTCTTATGATTATTTTTCACTATGGATTAGGAAAAACATTGTGAAAAATGGGTGGAGTAGATAACTTGATTTTCTTTTCTGGAAAATAGACTATCTTCTTTTTTTAACTTTATGTTCCTGCTTTCAGTTGAAAAGTGGGAATTTTGGAGAGAACTTGTTTCACAGATAACATAAGAATGATTTTCCTTCCAGAAGTGATGTTGATCGTGTCTGTTCTTTGTGGCCTTCCTTAGGAGGGATTTTTCAAAAACTTTGAAAGTTTTTGAAAAACTTAAAAGTTTTGAAACCTTTATGACTATTCTATATAATATTGGTTTAATTTTCTTTTTAATTGAAATGATGAATATATAACTATTCATCTTGGTATCATAGCATGTAATTGTTTCTTGTGTGTAAGATCATTGGAAAAAATGGGAAGACTGATTTCAACAGCATTGATTTAGTATCAGGTGGAAATAGGGTTTTGACTTGGAATACTGAAAAACTGAAATAAGATTTCAACATAGCCCAGGAATATTTATAACTGCATTCAGAAAGGAATTTTTTAGCACATGGAGATAGTGCAATATTCTTCTCAGAGCTGAGTGGGGAATTGAACAGCAACTTGCATCATAAAGGTTTAGAAGTCAGGGGTTACAATAATTTGTATCCCACAGGTATTAACAATAGATCTCACTGTGTATCAGTAGTACTTCTACACGGGCAGCAGGCAAGTGAATAAATCTATTTGTTACGGTGATTTGAGTTGCAAGAATTACTTTTTATAGATAAAGAGTAACTCTGTATGTTTATTTGATGTCAGTATGGTGAGTTGCAGAAGGTGGTTTCATGTAATTACAAGGTTAATTTACACACAGGTCACAACTGTACATTTTTGGCAGCTGCTTGTTGGACTCAGTCTCCTGTGGGTTTCAAATAGCCAGGAATAATTGATGGCAGCAGTGTTGTCTTAATTCAAGACATGAAAATTCTCAAGACAAGAGGTGCTGGATGAAGTTGAGTGCTCCCTTAAGCTGTTGTGGAAGCAGCATTTGGTTCAAATGTGCTATATTGATGTTTTCAAGGCACAGCACTGCATAAAAGAAAGAGGGCAGCACCCATCAAGAATTTCCTGAAGATCCTGTGGCAAATCTGACATACAGGGTGTGATTCCACAGGCTGTGAGCAGCTGTAACTCTGGGAGACTGATGGGACCTCTGCCTGAGGAATAAGTACTAATAAACAACTTGTTTTTCTCTCCAAAGGTTGTTTCAGCATCACTCTGGGGCGGAATGCTGGTGCCTATTGGAGACAAACCATCCAGTATAGCTGACAGGCAAGTTTTTAAAATGTTTGGGTTTTTTTTTTTCCAGTCAGCAGAGGTATTGTATATAGAAAACTCTGTACAAGAGAAAAACAGTAGTAGTTCTGAGGAGAATAAAGTGTTTGTAGTTAGTTATTAATACGTGTTCATACTCAAGCAATTTTCAGATTGGGCTGGTAAAAATTTGTAACTTGCTGTGTAGTAGCTCTGCCTGCCCATATTTATGGTTGCAAAATGGCTTTTACCACCTGCAAAATTCTTTAGCAGGCAGAGGTTTATTCAGACACAAAGCTAGATTGTCAATCTGTTCACTCTGTAGCCAATTTTGCCTCCTAATTCTGGTGTTTAAAGATCACATTACTAAACCTGTTACAAAGTTACCTTTAAGTGAAGCATTAAATTAAATTTATCTGCATTCACTAGGTTTTACCTCGGTGGACCAACAAGCGTGCGTGGATTCAGCATGTACAGCATTGGACCCCAGAGTGAAGGTCTGACATTTTTAAATCCCCCTCCCCTGACAGTACTGTAAATATTAGTGTGTCACAGGGAGTCCTTAAACTTTGTATAACCTGAAAATAATTACACTCATTCTGTACTTTGAGAAGTGTTATGGCTTTGATCTGTTGTTACAGATTAGTTCACAGTGGGATAAAGCCAGGTAGTTCTTAGTTAAGCCGTGGTTAATTACTAATTTTGTAAACCATGTGTGTGTTCAGGCTTGCACACTTCCAGTGTGTCATTTTAATTAGTAAGTAATCTTCAAGCTGGAAAAGTTCCCAAAACATAGTTATAGCAACAGTTTGTTTGACACAGCCTATGTTCAGGTAGCTTAGGGGAAAGATAATCTGCTCAACAGAGATGTTTGGAGAGCCAGGAGCTTCCTCACTTTTATTCCTTACTGTGCTGTTATCAGAGGATTCAATATCCAGTCAATTTTGAAGTTAATTGTTCAGTTGTATCAATTTCCCGTTTTTAAAACCAAGGAAAGTATTGCAGAGGTGGTCAGGAGGTAATTCTGATGAACTGCCATGAGTAAGTGCATGCCTCACACTGTTCTGGTGAGGGAAGGAAGAAGAATACACTTCCCTTGGAAGGTTTAAAGAAATGTGGAAGTGCTGATTTTTCAATCTAATAGTGTGAGTTTGGAGAGAGTTGGAAGCAAGTGGGAGGAGTTGTAAAGGGTCGAAGTGGAATATAAACTTATGGAATGTAAACCAACTTGTGGATGTTTTTCTACCTTTAACAAGTGATTCTTCTAATGTGTTCCACTGTAAATGCCTCTATTCCAACATTTTGCACAAACAGGTGATTATTTGGGAGGAGAAGCCTTCTGGGCTGGAGGGCTGCATCTCTACACCCCTCTCCCTTTCCGGCCTGGCCAGGGAGGGTTTGGAGATCTTTTCCGAACACATTTCTTCCTTAATGCTGGAAATCTCTGCAATCTCAACTATGGTAAGACTCAGAATAAAAAAAAACCCTCTTCTCTTCATGTGAAAGCAAAAAGGAGAGTTGTTCTGTGTCTGTTCATTCAGAAGCACTTTGTTTACTGCATTTATTTTGGTGCTTGTCAAAAACCTGCTGCTTTTAACTTATATATTTGACAGATTGCCAGTAGTTTATTTGGCTCTCTCCATAATTTCCAGCACAACTTGTAGGAAAGAGAGCCAGGAGGGTAATGGTAGTGTCTATGAACAGGTGATGTTTGCAGACCAGTGTGTAACCAATGCTTGCAATCTTAGACCATGTGAAGGGAGAATGAAAGATGGTGTTTTAGTGGGATTCTGGTGTTTACTGGGATGAATTAAAGAAAAAGTGGTGGCATTAGATGAAGGTGTGGTAGCTGATGGGACTCTTTTTCCTCCCATCCCTAACTCTATTCAGGATATATTTCAGTGTATTAATGTATGACTTTTCAATATGATTTCAGTCAGTTTTAGAATATAGTGATATTTGGTATCTGCCTCACTTGATGTAAGAAAGGTGCCATCCATATGGGAGGGAGATACTTCAGTCAACTTAAAATCAGTAGAGACCCACTAAATCATAGAATAGGATCCCAGAATGGTTTGGGTTGAAAGAGACCTTAAAGCCCATCTTGTTCTCCCCCCTGCCATGGGCAGGGACACCTTCCACTATCCCAGGTTGCTCAGAGCCCCATCCAGCCTGACCTTGGACACTTCCAGGGATGGGGCAGCCACAGCTTCTCTGGGAAACCTGTGCCAGGGCCTCACCACCCTCACAGGAAGAATTTCTTCCTAATACCCAATCTAAACTTCCTCCTTGTCAGTGTGAAGCCGTTCCCCCTTGTCCTGTCACTCCAGGCTCTTGTCAGTAGCGTCTCTCCATCTTTCCTGTGGGCTCCCTCCAGGTACTGGAAGAGAGCAGTAAAAATACTGAAATCTTTAATACTCATTTCCTCCGTCTTGCTAGTAGGTGCCTTGTAGTGGGACACAGAGACCAGCCAGCAATCCAACTGAAATCACAGTATTTTAATTCTAGTTCTGCTGCCTTGCCTTGCTCTCATCCCTGGTGTCTGGCTGCAGGTGAGGGTCCCAGGGCTCACCTGCAGAGGCTGGCAGAGTGCATCCGCTGGTCCTACGGCGCCGGGATAGTGCTGCGCCTGGGCAACATCGCCCGGCTGGAGCTCAACTACTGCTTCCCCATGGGAGTACAGGCTGGAGACAGGTGGGTTTGCTACACCAGCTCCTTCAGAGGCTCCTGCACTCCCCTCTGCTTGCTCAGAGAGAGTTCTGCCTTGTGGTTCTGTTCAGTCCATACCAGCGGAGACATCTCGGTGCTGCTTTCCCAGCCCACTTTATTCACCTTGGTTTCTAAGACCTTGCTTCCCAAGTGCCAGAGTTCATTTATCTTGAGAGCAGCTTTTTGCTGTACAAATAGCTGTGCAGCAGCTTCATTTCTTGTGGGGAAGTGATCACTCAAACAGCTTGTGTGGCTTTCATAAGCCTTCTAATGATTGGATAAATACCTCATTTGATGTCTTTCATAAATACCTAGTTTAATGTCTTTGCTTGAAAAATGAAAACAAGTTTATAGAAAAAAGAGAAAAGAAGAACAAATTCATTTGTTAACAACTAATTATCCTGCATCAAGCAAATACAATATGCAATAAAAAGGCTTCGGGAAGCCTGTTTTTGTCTGTGAGTGCTGTGTGAGATATTCAGTCTTTCATACAGGAGCAGGATTATGTTTCTATGGGCAATGTGCTGTATAATAGCAAATTCAAAATTACGGGCCTTATTTGGAAATGTAAATGCTCCATACAGATGACAGATTGTCAAAACATTTGTTTTAAAAAGCCTTTGTTAGCTAAAACCTTGGGAATAGGGATAATTCATCTTCATTTCATCAGTACCTTATATTTCACTTACACTGTTTATTTTTTATTTCTTCTCAGGATATGCGATGGTGTTCAGTTTGGAGCAGGAATAAGATTTCTATAACAGAAATATTTTACATCACTAAATGAAATTTTGATGGAGATGAAATCAAGACTATAACATACTTCAAAATGGTCTTTTTTCCTTGATACAGAGCTGAGTGATTTACCTCTTGGACTCCACAAGAAACCATATTAAATAATTATGCTCTAAAGGTTCATTGTACCTCTGATTCTTATCAAAAATGGGAGAGTGTTTGTAGGGGTCTATCTTACACATTTTAGTTGTTGGTTTTTACTTCAAGTATTAGAGTTGTGTCAGATATTGGCTCTTGGTTCATATCATTTGAGTTTTATTGGTCTGCACAGCCTTCCTTCTTCTGACCATAAGTCCTTGAAGAAGCTTTTATGAGTCAAAAATGATACCATTTTAATGGTTCTAAGTGAATCAAAATGTTCTGATTTGAATATATTTCAGTATTGTAAATCACCTCTGTTCAAATGCCTCCTACAATCTGAATTGCATACTGTAAAAATTAAAGCCATCTGTCTAGCATAGTAAATACTAAAATTATAATTTTGAAAGTTTCAGAGCTCTGAACTTTGAGTGTTTTAACGCTCTCAGCAAAGATGTTGATTTATGTCTTGCAAAAGCAGCTTTTTGTAGCAGTTTGCAAAAAGTGACTCCAGACATACAAATGTGTGGAACTACTTGGTTTCTCTTTGTGTCATTCTCCTGGCTTGTTGAGATGCTAATTCCATTTCCAAGTCACCTCTGGCTTTATCACTTGGCATATATTCCAGTTTATAAGGATAGACTTATTCACTACTTTGGTCATAACATCTTTGGAGGTAGTTGCATACTGATTACTTTTATATGTATCAACCCTGTGTGGTCATGCTGAGATAATCTGAACTTGAAGTGCACTTTCCCTGTATCTACATTCACATTTTTTTGTTAATAAGTGTTGGCAGGTTTATAATCACAATACAAAGATTCTAGGGGAGCAGAACATGAGCTGTTAAACTCCTGATTTCTTCTGCTCAGCTAAAGACAGCTTTGGACATGCTGGTGCTCTGCTTGACTTAGCTGAATATGTCAGGACTTCATGAAAGCTCATTCCCTATCAAGTCAGCAGCAAGACTCCACTGTTTTTACAGAGAATACAGTTTTATGCATTGCTTTAGCATTGGTATGTATTGCTGTTGGTGTAATACAGTAACTAAATCTGGTTTAGTTGATAATTCTCTAAGATATGAAGGCTGAAAACTGGACTGCCTGGATTTGCAGAGCTCTGTTGATTAAACATTCTTCCCTCATAAAGTAGTATCAGTAGGCTTACAGATGTTCAAAATGTGCATGACAGAAGTCAGCAGCTTTAAATAGCAAAATTTGATATAAAAAAAACTTTTTCAGTGTGTTTACCTAACAGATACTGTAGCAAGTACTTATTTAACCAAGCATTTTTGATGATTCTTTCATTGTTATGAGATAAAATATATAACTATGTTAAGAATGTCAACAAATGTTATTAGCTTTTTCCAGCACTATTGACATTTTGACATATAAAAATGTTTTTAATGTGAATGTTTAGATACTAAAATACTGTTAGAGTTTTCTCCTAGGAGTTCAAAGTTAGCTGTATTCTGCTGCCTTAAGAGTTCTATTTTGTGCACACTGTGTTTTACTCAAGGCTGCTCAAGTGCCATCCTTTGATATAACACAAGAGCCCCAAGCTCAGCTAGCTGTTTGAGAGGGCTCAGCAGTGTTCTGAGTTGAGCAGGCCTAGGGAAGAGCCCCAAACTCAGTGTGCACACCACACAGCAGCCAATGACAATTAAGCTTTGAGAGAACTCTGAGAAGCAACAGAGGAATGGAAGAAACTGCTGAAGGCTGAAGAGACCTTCTGAGCCCATCTTCTGACCCACCTTGCTGTGCCACTCTCCAGAGAATTATCCAGTCAGATACAGAGAGCAAAATCATGTTCCATGAGGCTCCACCTAGGTCACTGTTTCCTACTGGCATTGCACTAGGTTGAAAAGTAACTTTTTCTTACAGCATACCACAAATGCACAAAAGCTGTCCAGTACAGAAAGTGTGTCTGAATTCCTCTGGAAGAAGCATCTGGATTATGTGGTTGCTTCTATGGAATATTGGTGTGATTAATATATTTCCATTTAAATTTTGCTGCAGAGGCCCAGATGCCTAAAATGGATGAGAGAAATCAGAATTCCAGTAGAAGCTTCCGTAGTGCTCAGTGGGAGAACAGCTTTGGGCAGATCTGAATCCATGTTCTTGATGGTTGTGTTTCTGGCCAGAGTTGAAAGGATAAAAGGAGTAAGGCCTGCAGTTAGAACTGATTCAGAAGCTTGGTGTTTGTCAAAATGGACAGTTTTGGATAGGGGCAGCAAGGTGGCAAGGAGTGCCCCCAAAACACTCCTGGGATGTGCTCATGGCCTCCTGATGTCTTGGGAGCACTGCTGAGGCTGTAGGTCACACCAGAGTCACAGAGCCCCTTCAGCTGTGGTCTTAATTCACTGCTTGCAGCCCTTTCTGGGGGCTGAGGGAGGCCTGGGGAGGAGGGGACTGTTTTGGGACAAACTTTGAAGGGTCTCAGTGGTGGGTCAGGGCACACACAGCCTGTGAGAAGGTGGCCAGTAGCATGTCAGAAGTATGGCAAATATTTCCATCACCACTTCTAAGACCATGGGTGGTTTACAGCTTCTGCTTATATAAAGCAGAAAGAAACCTTATATACAGGTTCTGCTTATATAAAAAAGTTGCAATTGCTCTCTATATTTGGAAGATCTGGTGTTTTCAAGTGCTGTTAATGAGGAAGTTTCTAGGGGGTTAGGTGAAGGTGGGAGAGGAAACAGGTTGTGAGAATGTGAGGGGCAGGTTTGCTGCCATGTTAAGGTCATAACTGTATTTGATTTGAAAATACAAGCTTTACAAATAAATTACAATGCTGACCTCAATAATACAGAAGTGTGCTGTGACATAATTACCTTTGCTGTCACTCTGTGCCTTTTTACACACAGGTCTTGCTGCTAGTCTTTGCAGAGGTGTAGCAACTAAGGTTTAGCACTTCCTACCTTTGCAAAATACCTGCTAGTTTTGTCAGGCATCTGTGTAGAAGCAACTGGCCCTGTTGTGCCCTTTGAGGGAAGTGTTCCAAGTCTTTCCCATGTGTAATAAAACATGGAAAAGTGAGGGGAGGTCAGGTTGGCTCTCCCTTCTTAGGGCTGGGTGAGCACTCACGTGAACTAAGTGAATTTCTACTGTGGTGTTACAGGGAAAGAAAACACTGTGAGTCCTTTGTGGGACTATAAGGAATTAGTCAGATGTCTGGAAGATTATCCTAAACTTTGTATGGGAAAGCATAAGAAAATAATCCCAAAGTTAGAGAATTTGAGTGTACACTACAGTTTGTTCTGCTATTCTTGTTTTGTTTTCAAGAGGGCTGGAGCCTGCAGCCAAGCTTCAGTAGGAATCTTTTCCAGGGGAATTTGTGCACAGCTTCTCAACCATGGCAAACTTGTTGAGATAGTGGATGTATGTTGTGTGAGAGCAGTGCTGAATCGCCGTTAGCAAGTGCAATGCTGTTGGATGATTTTACTGTAATTGGGATGAGACTTTGTGCTGCGTGTATCCTGTGCTTTCTTCTCTTGTTAAGCAAAAAATGCAACCCAGAGCCAACGTCTGCATGGAATAAATGGTCCTTGCACAAGCTTTTCAGTTAAATGGAATAAATAATAGAAGGCACTCTGAAGCAAATCAGTGCCATCAGTTAGGTGGTACATTCCTACCTCAGTATTTAATAAATAATAGTTAACCCTACTCCCTCCCCCCCAAAAAAAAACCCAAACAACAAACCAAAGCCAAACACCAATAGTCACACCCCCAAAACATTTTCATTTATCTGGCAGACCAGGAAGAAAAATTAACTGTGTCTTATGTCTTTAAAGTTTCTATCCAAAGTCATTACAGATGATGTTATAATAGAACAAGACTGCAATGATTTGCTGCAATGGTTTAAGAAGTGGGTGGGTTTGCCTTGCTTCAATATCTGAGGAATAGAGACCATATATTCAATGTCTGTTATTTTGTAATACATCTAATTGCAGTAACCTCAAGAAGCTGAAAATTTTGAAAGCAGTATAAGGTGCTATGAGGTTAAAATAAAGGAAGCAATACCTCTATCAAAAAGAAGGTGAGCAATGTTAAAATGAGCAAATGTGGATTCAGACTTTCAAATGTTCAGCTAAATATTAAAATAGCAGTTCAGCGCTGAAAATAGAAACAGATTTTAAACAAGGCTTATTCTTTTCAGTGTAATTCTATAAAATGACATGCTTATGCTCTGGCAATTTTCTTAATGAATATACACTCATTATTGGAATATTGAATATATTCTTATAAAAATACATAGGAATCATATCCCTAATGAGAGGAAGGTACCAGAGCGAATTTTCTGCCTGCAGAGGGCTGGTATCTCATCCATTATGGAGAGTTTAAACCGTGTTGCTGGGCTTGCTCTGAGCTGCAGGCCACTGACCTGGTGCAGCAGCAGCTGTGTGACTGTCAGTGGCCATTAACAAGTTAAATCACTGCACACTAACACTGATCAAAGCAGTGGTGGAAGCTCTTAATTTCCTGTTTAGAAGAGCCCTGTTTGTTTGATGAGTCTTAAAAAGGCTCCAGGTTTTGTTTTGGTGTTTCTGAAGTGTGATTTAACTTTCTGTTGCCATGGGCTCTCTCTTGTCTCAAACAACCCTGCCTCCTTTCCTTTGCAATAGGCTGAATGTTTTTTCTACTTAGCTACACATTGAAGCATTTTATAAATAGATAGGACATCAAAATCAGAGGTGAATGGATCTATCTGAATGGCTTTATTTCAATTATTAAAAGACACTTTCTTTTAAGTGGTTACATCTTGAGTGCTATACTGGAGTCTGTGAAGTTTTATTTACCATTTGTTCCATCTGTGTAAACTAACCAGTTTGTTTGCTTTCTTGCTCTAGGTTTTTACTCACACATTTTCTGAGTGCAATTTAATTTTAAAAAAATCTAGTGTGAGAACTGATCAATTTTTATGGGGCTTTTCCCCCCTACAGGTTGGATAAAATGCTTTTTCCACACTGCCTTAAAGCTAAATGTAATCTAAGACTTTAGCATGCATTTTATGAAATGAAAATATCCACTCTGCTAGTCTTGTTGCAGATCAATGTTAGTGTGTGGGTTTTGTATGAATTCAGGTCATTGATGAATTGAAAATGGAGCTTGCACTTGTAAAAGGTCTCGTGTGGATTATGCCAGGACAATGCAGTTGACATCCTTGCAAATTACTTAATTTTGCAAAGTGGTTTTGTAACCGGTATTGATCCCACCCCTGGTAAATTCTCATTTGCAGTCCAAAAGCCTCTGCTACGGGCAACACACTGTTGTTGCAGGAAATGAAATTTATTTGTTCTTCCAAAGAAGCAGTTTCAATAAAGTTCACAGAAGTCTGCACTGCCATTCGAAAGAGTCTTTCCAGCCTGGTCATGTGTGCCCTCCACTTCCCTTCTGCTGGCACTTGCCCTTGGGTGACTTCGTGCTCAGTCACACTGGAAAGCTTGGGCTGCGTGATTTTGGTTTTTGTTTGTTGGGTTGGGTTTTTATTCTAGTTGCCTAAGTGACATTAGAAAAGCAGCTGGAGGTGGGGGACAAGAGTGGGTCTTAGGTGACAGAGGGGATTAGCTCGGGTTAAATCTCGAGTGAAACTAACTCAGAAAATTTTCTCTGCTACATTCTGCTCTGGATGTGTCCTGCAGTGTTGCTTCTTTGTCAGGTCAAGCCTGCAAATCTGTCCCATATAAGCTGGGTGTGAGGCTCCTGAGCCAAGAAGCTGTGTTGGTTTCAATGCTGTCCTTTGTTGAGGCAAGGGCTGCTGCCAGGGACGCTGCTAGCAGGAGCACAGCAAAGGTTGTGCGTGACTTTGGGGACCCAGCAGTCCCCAAATCAGTAAAATCAGTGGGACAACTTCAGGCGCTTAAACAGGATCAGACCCTGACACTATAAACTCCTCAGGACCTGTTTTTAACGTGCATTCCACAACCCCCTTATCGTGCTCCTGGCTGCTGTGAAATGATAAGGAGTAAGAAATTCTCCCTGTGGGATCAGGACCAAGAGTCTGGTTTGGGGCGTTTCTGTGGGCACACGCTGTGCTGATGGTGCGGGGACACCTGGGAGGTGGTGGCTTGGCAAAAACAGAGCCTTCTTCTCGATCTTCCCACAAAGGAGATGTCAGACCTGACCGGCAACATGCCAGGAGAAGACAGGCTGTCCTGACAGAAGCGGCGCATGGCTGCAGAATTAGGAGGCACACAAGGAATTGCGGTGCCCTGACAAACGGCACATGCTGAGCGTTTGCCCCCAGTTGTCCCCAACTGTTGCAAAATGTGGAACACATAGAACAGTCCTTAAGCAAGGATGTCATTTCAGGTTTGATCTTTGTGTGCTTTCGAGCCTAACCCCACTCTGCTCCGGCCGTGCTGGGACCGGGGCTGTTGTGTCGCTTTTCCTGGCACGGCGCGGCTCCGGCACCGGCAGCCCCGCCGGAGGGGCTGCCCCGCCCCGCCGCAGGTGATGCTCGGGCGGGCTCGGTGCCCGCCCCCGGCCCCCGGGGGTGTCCGGGGCTCGTCCCGCCCCCGCCTCCCGCGGACTTCCCGGCCGTGGCAGGGCGCTGTGGCCGCGGCGCTCCCGGCCCGCCCGCAGAGCTCCGAGCGCGCACCGCGGGCTGGCCCCGCTCGCTCGGGCCGGTGACTCCGCGCTCCGGGCTCGGCTGGGATCGGATCGGACCGGACCGGACCGGGCGGGTTCCCCCATGTCCGCCGCGCCCCTCCGCTCCCCCACGCTGCGGCCGCACAGGATGAAGAAAGAGGAGTCGTTCCTGGGCAAGCTCGGCGGGACCCTGGCCAGGAAGAAGAAAGCCAAGGAGGGTGAGTTCTGCGGCGCGGAGGGGAGGAAGGAACGTGCTCGGGGCCGGCGTGGCTTGCGGCAGCTCCGCCGTCCCCTCCCGTCCCGTCGCGGTTCTCCCGTCCCGTCCCGGTTCTCCCGTCCCGGTTCTCCGCGGGAGCCGCGGCGGAGCCCCCGAGCCGCGCTTTGTTCGGCGGCCCCTCCGCCCCCGAGAGCCGCAGCACGGCTGGGGACGGGCGTGGGGGAGAGAGGGGGAGCGGCTGGCGGGGATGGGGGAGACTGGAGCGGTGGAGATGGATGGCAGGGAGGGGGGAGACTGGAACGGTGGAGATGGATGGAGTGATGGGGGAGACTGGAGCGGTGGAGATGGATGGAGTGATGGGGGAGACTGGAACAGTGGAGATGGATGGAGTGATGGGGGAGACTGGAACGGTGGAGATGGAGCGATGGGGGAGACTGGAATGGTGGGAGATGGATGGAGCGATGGGGGAGACTGGAACGGTGGAGATGGATGGCAGGGATGGGGGAGACTGGAACAGTGGGAGATGGATGGAGTGATGGGGAGACTGAAGTCATGGAGGGCTGGACATCAGCCCATGTCACCTGTCTGGGAAGGCAAACCTAAAACCTGTACTGTGCTATAAAATAAATTCCTGGTGACCAACGAGACTGTCGCTGTAGTTTTCTTGTGGTCTGAGAGCTGGGGAAGCCACGAGGGGATGGTGAAGCCTGCCCATGTTTCGTTCCAGGTCCATTTCATCCGTAGGCTTTACTGTGCCCAGAGAGCAGGAACATCCATCCCACCCACCTCGCTCTGAAGGATCCCACATGGGCATGCACACCCCAGCGTGTCCATGTGGGATGTCACTGCTGCTGCCACCTGGGCAGGGAGGCAAGAGCCTTCCCTTTGCTGCAGGGAGCCTGGAGAAGCTCCCCAGCCCGAGCCCAATGGACCAGCACCCATGCTGGGGGGCTCAGCCCCTGCTGCACACCCCAAAATGGGGTGTGGGCACATGTGGGAGGCATCCCTGGAGCCCTGTCCCTCAGGGGCTGTGTGCAGATAGCAGCGTTTTGCTGTTGTAGAAAGGGAGGTGTCTCATTGCTGGACCTGATAAAGCTGGCCCAGTCCTGAATGCTCAGTGTGCCCTTCCTTTGCATGGTGTGTGCTGCTCTCTCCAGCTTCCCCAACTCCCCAGTACTGGTTTCTGTGGAGATGCTGCCTTTGTGTTATGCCCAGACTCCTGGCATGTGCCAGCAGGAAATCTGTGTGTCCTTGCCCTATGGCATAACACAATTGTGGCTTGATGGCTGGTTACAGCTGGCCTTGGTTTTGTCCTAGTGTCTGCTGTGTGTAGGCTAGGGATGTAATTCAAGTTTCAGCCTCCTTTCAGTTGGCTGTTGAGCACATTTTGCCATGTTGAGCTTATGAATTGCCAGCAACATTCAGAAGACAGCTTTTTAATATTCAAAAACACAATATTAGGCCTTGAAACCTGGTTCAAGGAAATTGTTTCCCTTTCCTTGTGCTGCCTGTTTTGGTGTGGCTTACTGGCGTTTCCTTTGTTATCTATTTTTAATCACGTTTCCCTGACGTTGTTCTGCTGAGGAGCAGCAGAAGCAGTTGTGCCTTCCTGAGATGATCTCATTTGCTTCCGAAGGAAGGTGGTGGAAAAAAATTAATCTCTGGCAGTGCTCCAAAAAAACTGCATGTCAGAGGTGGCTTCTAAGCTGAAACAGGTTGGCAGCTTCCCTTCTTAGGCATTTCAGCATCACTGGGCTGTGTTCTTGAGGTGACCACTTTCAGCTGGTTTTGCTGAGTTTCCCTCTGGTTTTACCTACTTGTGTGGCCATGGAAAGGCCTCTTTTGGTGGCTGTGCCTGGTGCCTGGTGCCTGGTGGGGAACCACATCAAAGCCTCCCAGCCCTGCTTCTGCTGCTGTGATGGGGAGGAAGCTGCAACACGAGGGGCAGCTTTTTGTGTGAGGATTGCTTCCAGTCTGAGATGCCACTGCTGGGTGGGACATTCCCTGGTGCTGCAGGCAGACAAGCCCCTTGGTTGTGAAGGGAAATGTTTTTTCCCGTTGTGGAGCAGCTCTCCAGTGGAGGCTGTCCCAGCCTGTGCAGCGGGATGGGGCCAAGGGATAAGAGTGATGAGCTGGAACATGGCTTGGGCAGCCCCAGGAGCAAATTTCAGGGCTAGAAACTAAATTTTTTTAATATGAGTGTGGAGCAGAAGCAAACTGGAAGGTTACTTCATCTGAGTGGCGTTCCTTGAATGAGCTGGTAGGAGCAGATGTGGTCAGCGTTTCCCCATGTGCTCAGCCCTTGGGAATTCCTGGCCCCCCTCCAGTTTTCTGCTGGGCTTGCCTGAGGGGACCAGCAGAGGTCAGAACGATCTTCCTGAAGTAAATCCTGCCCTCTCCAGGCAAATGAGGATGCTGGCTGCTCATTTGCCACAGCCTGAAATCATCCTTGCCTCCATCAGCACCAAAAGCTCCAGCCCCAGGGCTCTTTATACCCTCTGCTTGATTTCATTGCCTTTGTATTGCAGCTGTTGCTGTCCCAGCTGTGCTCATTCAGTGACCTTTAACAGGGTCTGTGTGAGAGCTAAAATCCACTTATATCAATCCTGTTCATTTCTCTGCACTTCTGAGCCACGCAGCTCAAAGCTCCTTGTAATGATACTGAAAAAGTTTTCATTTATGGTTTTCATTTCTTTAATCACAGGTTGTAAATAACCATGATGTGCGGCTGCTAATCATGAGCATGCAAATTTAATTTTTTTTTTTTTTTTGGCTAATTACTTCATAACTTGCTGCAGTGTGTTTTTGGAGAGGGTTTTTAGGCAGCCTTGACTCAAGAGAAAGAGCAGCTCGTGGGGAAGCTGTTTTTACCCTGGTTTCCTATGGAAGGCGACTGAGTGATCTCACTGTCTGTTTGGCTCCTCCCTTCCTCTTCCTTCCCAGGAATATTTTTAACCCCTAGTTTGGGTAAAAATGCCCCAGGGAGAAAAGTCTTGCTGATTATTAAAGGACAGGAAAGGCCATGGGATAGCATGGAGGGAGATGTGTGTTCCTAATCTTACAATCAGTCGTGATGCTCATCCTTAGAAAAGTGGGATGTGCCAGTTCCAGTGCCCTGCGACCACTTTGGTTTTTATTTCTGTCCCTTTCCCCCACTTAGGCCATGTGGAAATCTGCAAAGATCTTACTGTTCCATGGCTCTGTCTTGTCATATCTGAGGTTTAGATTGGATATCAGGAAGAAATTCTCCCTGTGAGGGTGGTGAGGCTCTGGCACAGGTTTCCCAGAGCAGCTGTGGCTGCTCCATCCCTGGCAGTGTTCCAAGCCAGGTTGGATGAGGCTCTGAGCAAGCTGGGATAGTGGAAGGTGTCCCTGCCCATGGCAGGGAGTAGAATTAGATGGGCTTTAAGGTCCCTTGCAACCCAGAGCATTCCATGATTCTGTGATTTTGGTCTTTGAAGATGTGCCACCTGTTCAAGAGCTCCAAAATCTGCTTTAAATACCTTAGAAAGGTGTTGGGGTGCTGGCAAGGCCCATAGAAAGTATAGTTTCTAAGCCAGATGATTCCATAGCTTCTTTTCAGACTTTGTAAAATATACTGTTTTCAGGTAGTACTGTCTTTCAACTTCATCTGCAAATGGAAATTGAAAAAATCTGCCCTTTCCTGTTTGTCAGAGTGATGTTGCTGTACTGAAATAAAGGAGGGGGGTTGCCTGCAAGCTTCACTCCCAGCCTACTGGAGAAGCCTGGTTTTCTTTTCCTCATAACACACTGTATGGAAGACCTGGGCACCAGGTGTTTGGCTAAATAAGCTTTATTTTATTGTATCTATGTGTGTGTATAGCCAGTGAGTGAGAGCAATAAAACGGAATCAATTTCTTGGTGCTGCATCCCACTGACACGATTGAGGGTGGACACAGGGTAAGAAAAGTGCCATTTATTTGTGCCTGATGAAATCAGGAGAGGGGAGTACAAGAGAGCAGGATTATTGCAACTGGAGCTGAATAAGGGGAAAGTTTTGTGCATACCAAGGGAGACTGAAGTGCTGTTCTTGGGATCTGTGTCTTGGTGTTACAGTGAGATATCCTGATGGTGTCTCACTGCCTTCTTAATTTACTTCTCGTACTCACAAGATGTGGCAGTGAATTTTTAGGCAGATGGAGAGACAAATACAAGATGTGTGGAGTCTAATTCTGTTGTCCTGCTTCACACAAGTATATTTGCTGCAGACTGAGAGGATGCTTGGCTGGAGAAGTGTGTCTGTAAAGCATTGTCATCTGCTACTGCTGCTGAAATACCCCCACAGAAGATGAGATGAGTGCTGGTTAAGTAGAATTACTTGCTCTTTAAGAAAGGAATTTGCAGCTCCTTTCTGCAGCAGTAGTAGTTATATTGAAGCTACATACTGTTCCAGATATGTGTGTATATATAGAAGGTCTGTGCAAACACACGCAGATTCATATTTCAGCCTCGATTTATTATCCTTTCTACCACTGATTTAAGCAGATCTAAGTTTCCAGTTGGAACCTGTGTAGCCTAGTTGCTGTTTCTCATGTAGGGGTCAGGCCTGACCAGGTCTGGTTGCAGTCTTGGTAGAGCAGTGCTGGTTTGGGTTCTGTGTTCTATTCTGGCAAAAGCTGTACTGGGAATATATTTTGTCTCAATGTCTCAACTGAAATGAACTTCATATGCACTAGAATTGTGTTTTTGACAGTATCATAACCCCCACATTTTCCTCTGGAGCTGCACTTAGGCTAGGGTGATTCACCCAGTGCAGCTTTAGGCACAGTCCCCTGGTGAGACAAGAGAGCTTGGAATTACAGCTCCAAGTTTTCTTACAGACAGGATGCAGCAAGACACACAAAATAGCTCTGTAGCTCTTCAACAGTGTTGAAGGAAAGCCTTGCCTTCCTTTAAGGAAAACGGACATTTCAAAGTCGTTTTGTTTCCAGAGTTGCAATTTTTAAAATAAGATTCATTGTAAGAACACTGTTAAGGTTCGTTGTAAAACCTTGGCAGGGTGGTTATCAACACTTCCAGTTTTCCAAAACCAGAATTCCAATCCTTTTCTCCCTAGAGTCGACTCTTATTTCAGAGCAGTTGTTCAATGATACCTGTTCTAATTTCTTCTAAAGGATTTATTAATTATGACAGCTGGAGGGAGACTTTTAGGAGGAGGCATCTGGTTGTGTCTGCTCCAAGGAGTGTGTGGGTGAGCCCTGTGAGACTCTGATGTACTGGAGAGCTGCACATGGACTTGTTGGGAATGGAGGGAGCTGCAAAGCCACAACTCATGGAAAGTCTGTGCAGGAGGGACTCTGTATCTCCCTGGTGGATCTGTGCAGGGGCATCAGGCTGTCTTCATTATCGTGAATTGTCATTAATCCTACTGACTGTGTGCTCGTGTTTGTAAGAGCTGGGATATTTAGATCACTTTATTAACATACATGCATCCTACTGATTTGCACATGGCAATAGGGCAGTCCAGAAAAGAGAGTATCATTATGCATAACAGTGCTAAATGCCTTTTTATGTACTTCAAGAGCTGTGGATCTGAAAACAGACGGAGCTGGTGGAGTTTTTCCAGTGCACTGCTCTGAGCTTTGAATTGTACTTTGATGTTGGAAGATTTGGGAGATTACCTGGCAAGCTTTTTTCATTGCAAAAGCATGTCAGAACAACTTGCTGCTAAGGGATCCAGGCTTACGGGGTCTGAGGCAAACCCAGGGCAAGGCAGAGTCTGCTGGTTGCAGGAATGGGTGTTTCAGCAGCCACAGCTTTGCTGTTCAGCTGGAACGAACTTTGGTGTGTGCCTTGTGCACACAAGTTTCACAGTCACAGCTGAGGAGATCCAGGTTTCTAGCTGTGGGAGAGCTGCTGATTTAGAGCTGCCCGTGTGGGATTTGGATGCCAGATTGCTGTCTGCTTCCAAATGCGGCCAGTCAAGTGCACAGATCTCTTGGGCATCACTAGGAATCTCAGCCTGCAAGATCCCTGAGGTTGTCTCTGTCAGGGTTCCTGGGGTATGATGTCTCAAAGGGGAATGTGGCCATGCAGAGACACTGACATGGATCACAAGGAGAAGGAGTTTTCTGCCTCACCTGTAACATCATCGATTTGTGATCTTGTCACTCCTGCAGTGCAGGAGGGGCTGTGTGTGCCTTGTTCTCTTTTCTGCCCTCCAGCTCCTCTCAGCCATTTCAGGAGACCTGAAGGTCAGCAAGGAAGAAGGAAGGGAAATCAACCATGTTCTGTGCTTCCCAAAGGCTCCTCCTTGTGCTGACCTCTGCTCATTGGAGCAATCCTTACTGCAGCACACCTCCAGGTTGTTTAAACTAACAGCATCCAGGTATTTTGTTGGAGAAGCCAACTGCTGGAAGGTCATTGAGGTAGCATTTGGGCAATGCTCTCAGGGACAGAGTGGGATTGTTGGGGTGTCTGTGCAGGGCCAGAGTTAGACTTTGCTGCTTTGTGGGTCCTCTCCAGCTCAGGATATCCTGTGATTCTGTGGTGGCTGTAGCATACCTGTCTCTGTTTGGTGTCACAGGCTGCATCAGCACTCCTGCCCTGCTGGGGGGGATGGAAGGGAATGACAGGAGTGTGATCAATGGGATAGCACTGCTCATCAAGGGGTTCTCCAGGCTGCCTTCAGGAAGAGTTCCTGCACCTGGATGCTGGAGCTCTGCTCAGGACAGGCTGTCAGGGCAGGGGCTCTAAACAGCAGCCCTGTGTGAGCAAACCTTTCTTGCATTTGGGAGTGGGCACAGCACTGAGGGGAAGTGGAAACAAACCTCTGTGTTGCACAGCTAATAGGCCAGTGGCCAAGTGATCTCTCCAGGGTGAAGCTTATTGTGCTCAGGTGTAGATTTCCTGATTTGTACTCTTCTGATGGCCAAGCAGAAAGCTGCAACCTGAAATTCGTGACTTCTGTTGTGTTTGTCTAGTTTGCTGGAACAGGATGATGGAAAACACATGGTGTCAGCCTTTTGTAATTTGAATCCAGGGAAGTCTTGCTCTGAAAACCAGATGTGGAGAGAACATGCACACCTGGCAGCACGTACTGGGAGCAGTGGGTCTGTGTGCTCCAGGCCCTTAAAGCTCTGTCACTTCCTCCTGGAGGAACAATGGGGCTCCTAATTATAAATCCTGTACACTGATTTGTTTCCTTGCACTCTCTGCAGACCCCTCTCTCTCTCCAGAGGCCTCAGGCTGAGAGGAGAGGCCATGGGATGAGATTATGGTTTTGGCTTTTCTGGTGGTAAGTGGACTGGAATTCAGTTCTGCCTCTCAATGGTTGTTTCTCCAGGTCAAAAAAGGTTTTTTTATAATCCCCTGTCTGTTTGGCAATCAGATACAGACTTGTATAAAAACTCTTTTCAAGGTATGCTGCATGTTGGTTATAAAACAAGCAAACTGTTCTGGCTCCTGGAATCCCAGTTCCTTCTTTAGTCCTTCTTTCATTGTGTAGTTGAACCATAATGAAATCCACTGAAAAAAGAAATAGTGTATTTCCCATTACAGCTGCCATATGGCCTTACTGCTAATTTTTAATTAGCTGTGGGATGGTTGCATACAGAGTTTATTTGGAGTAAGGAAGGAGACTGAGAGCTGGATGAGATGTCTGTGTAGAGGCATGGTGTTGTGTCTTTTTTAGTGTCTTTAAATAGAAGAATGTGTAATCCTCAGTGTTGTTCCACTAGGTCTGTTTGGCAGATGCATGCATTTGTGCCATTAAACAGATGCAGACACTTCTGTCATTTTAAAATAGAATAGTGTTGTTTACTCCTGGCTTGCCTAGTCCAGCAGATGGATCTGAAGGCTTTGCAAAATTTATCAGGATTTTCTTCAAAAATGATAGGCAGAAGTAACCACTTGCACTTTTCACTTAACATTCTCCCACAGGAACAGAGTTATGAAATTGTGCCTTGGGATTACTGTTTGCTTTCTTGCCCTTGTATTGCTCCCAGTATTGTTATAATGAATTGGTTCCACTGGAAATTTAGGCATGGCAACACTACAGAATTTGGTGTGACAGGAATCCTCCTGCTCTACTTAGAATTCTGGAGTTAAATTGCAAGAGAAGATCAAGTCCAATTGTTCCCCCAGCACTGCCAAGTCCATCCCTAAATCATGTCCCCAAGTGCCTTTTTCATTATGTGCCCCCATTGCATCCAATCAAAGGTGGAGATTTTCCTTAGCACTTCTTTTGCTGCAGATGCATTTGTAGAAACTTTTTATTGTTCTTTATAGCAGTAGCCAGATTAAGTTCTAGTTGGGCTTTGATCCCCTTAATTTTACCCCTGCATAACCTCATGCCATCCTTGTAGTCCACCTGAGTTTCCTGCCCTCCATCCAAGGTGATAAACTCTTTTCCTGAAGAATGTCCTGCCTTCCTGGACATTCCCTTTGCCCTTCAGAGCTGCCTCTCAAGATACTCCATCCCCCTTTGAGACTGATGTATCCCATCTGTCATCACCAGGCTTTGTGTCATGCCAACTGATCCGTGATCAAAAAAATCCAGAATTCAAGACCCTCACCAGACTTGGAGCCAGGTATTGATCTGCTGGCTCTTCCTTCTGCTTCCCTCCTTGTTCTCTGCAGCTGGAAGGATAGGTAATTAAATTAGGTAATTAAATAAGCTTGTGCAGTGGAGCCCTGTCATTGCTAAACTGGATTTTAATTGTGTCCAGGATGTCATGCTGCAAAATGGCCCTGCAGTGCCAGGAGCAGACCAGATGTGCTGCCTGTAAAGCAGATCTGATGCTGTCTACCACACAGACTGTGGCTGGGTTTTGTTTTTGCATGTGGAAGAAGCAGTCATGCCTGACCTAACCTAATGCAGCTTCAACCTGAATCTTTTAGGTCCTTCCAAGGAAAGCTTCTCTGATTATGTTCTCTTAGTTTGAGTTTCACTCTGTTTCTGAGTTTTTTGAGAGTCCCTTGTCAGGGAAAGAGACAGATGGTAATGGGAAGATGAGAGGGACTGGCCTTAGTGCCCACTCTCTGCTGTGCTGGGCACCCTATATTTTTGTTTCCATGTTTTAATCTGGTAAAAGAAGTTGTAACTTTTAGTGAGGGACTTTTCTTCCTGTAAATGGCATTAGGTGTAGGTGCCATACGACCCAGAATCTTGGTGAAAGGCATCCTCAGTGGAGCCCTTCATTTGCTGTTGATCCAGTGGTTGCTCAGAGGCTTCTCCAAGACTGCAGACACAATTTGAAACAGGGCTGGGGAATTCCACTCTTGTGCTGAATGCACAGGAGATGGGCACTGTTGTTTCAGGGGGTTTAGCATGTTGCAGCATAGCTGGCCAGATGATTCTGTTTGGGGAATGTGAAAGATTCCATATCCATTGCAATCACAGACAGAGTAAGAACAGATGCAAGAAGAGGAGGGAAAAAATCCTCCTGGCCACACCTGTGTTGTGTGAGCTCTTTGTCTCCTGTTCCCTGGTTTGGGGCTAACCTGCAATTTGGAAGTCTTTCAGATGTCCAGCACCACTAGCCCCTTTTCTAGCTCACCAGTGCCAAGGCTCTGAAAGGGACCACTGAAAGCTAGAACTGCAAAACCTGTAAAACTTTGGTGTGCTGACTGAGTAAATGAATAAAAACAGCAGCATGTCTTTCTGATACTTTATGAAATGTGATGTTTTGTTGTGCTTTGGAATTGTTTTAATTTGATTCTTTGGCTGGCTCTTATTTCTTGATTGCATTTTGATATCCCTTGAGGGCTGGGGAAGTCAATTGGAGAGCTCCACTCTCTACATAGACTTCAGCAGCTCCATTAGGAAATGCTGGGGCTATTTCTTACTTGAACCCAGCAGAGTTAAACATCTAAATGCTTTTATGGCAGCCATTATCTCCACTGTACCTTCCCTTCATGGTCTGGCTTTTATCTGGCTCTGGGCTCTGAGTTCCAGGCTTTTACTGTGAGCTCTGTAGCTTTCACTGAAGTGCTTGTCTTGACAGGCTCCTCTGGTGCTCAAAGCAACAAGTAAAATAATTTCCCCTATATGACATGTCTGGAAAACACTGTGAAAACTCAAATTTTGTAGCATGTATACTTTCATAGATCTTTCATCTCAGTTTTGAGACACTGCTTTACTGCCCTGAGTGCAGGTAGGACACAGGACAGGTGGAGCTGGGCATGAGAACCTCGGGATATGTTACACTGAAAACTGTGTGTTGAGTATTTGGGGTAAAGCTTCTAGTTTGGAGCATGGCCTTTCCCTCCACTGGTCCTCTGGTATTTACTAGCAAACTCTCAATGAGTGTGTTGCAAGTAGAGTTGCTCCATGTAAGTGTTTTTCAGGGTTTTCCTTGTCTTTCTGGGTGACATTTGGGCAACTGCAGCAATGAGGCATGTGCACTTTTTGTGGTCTGCAGAACCATTTATCTTGGCTTGTTCTTCCTGTAGAATCATGTTGCACGAGCAAAATAGTTGCTTTTTTTGAAGTGCAAGTCATATCTGCAGCCTCCTGTCCATTCCCCTGGAGTTTGGCTGCCAAGCTCTGCCCTGTCAGCCCTGGAAGACGGAGCCTTGCTGCTGCTGCTGCTCACCTGCCATCAGAAGTGAGTCTGTTACTCTGTGCTTCTCTTGACGTGTCCAGAAGAACAAATGTTCTCATATTTGCACAGTAGATTACTTTTGGTGAGGGTGGTGACCTTTCCATCCCTCTGTGCAAAGGATATGGGGAGTGCAGGTGAAACTGGCTTGGCAGGTAACTAAGGGGAGTTCATTCATGTACCTACCTACAAATGAAGTGTCAAAACATGTGGAGGAGGTTGAAGAAAGTTGGTGGAGGAGTGGAGAGCTGGTCACTTGTAAAATGTGCTAGCCTGAGCTGCAGTAGTGGCTTTTTTTGAAGCCAAGTGTTCTGCTTGATAAAGCTGGCAGAGTTAGATGTGTGTGTGGGATCCAGAGGTAGAGCTTGCTGGATTCTGTAAACTGAAGTGCTGTTTTCTCCCAGATTTCTTCAAGGTGCAGAAGGCAAGAGTTGAATGGATGGGGTTGGGTGTCTCTATTCTACAGTAGTGCTGTTAGCTCTGCTTCTGACAGCTTCTGCTCTCTCTCCCTTGGTGGTTTGCTTTCACTGGACCCATTAAATATGGATACCTTAAGCAGTGAGTTATTCTGGTTTCTGAAGCTGCTTTTGGCTAAAGAAGCCTTGTTGGTGCTTGGCATCTTGTGGAAACCAACCTGCTACATTTGGGATCTTGGACTGTGTTCCTAGACATGAAGGTGCTGTTCCTTTAGCTGCTTGTGCCCATCAGCTTGGTCGTAGGAGTACACCAAAGCCTGAGAGGACTTCCTAGGAGTACACAGCATTTCATGGAGAATGGATGGCAGGGAATTGAAAATGCCTTGATGGGTTTCTACTGGGAGTGGACAAAGCTCAAGATCTCCTTCAGTCTTTCCCTTTTTTTACCAGACGTTGTCTTTCCTTCTGCTCTCATACATCAGGTTTGACTCCACATCCCCCTTTCTGCTGGAAGTTGTTCCGGTGCTCATGCAATGTCCTTCGGAGAACAATAACCTCCACCATTACTTCTTGGGCAGAAATGCCCATTTCTTTGTTGGGAGGGAATTATACCTGAGGGAGACTGAAAGAGAACATTTTCCCCATTTTCAAGTAGAACTTGCATGCAGGGGGAGGAGTGTAGCTTTCTCCGTCTGCTTTTAGGGTCCTCTTAAGCTTCAGTTCTTGCCTGGCTTTTCCCAGTCAAAAAACTTTGGGATTGAAGCAATCTATTCAGGACAAAGCAACTGTAGAAGCTATGTGCTCTGTATTCTTGAGGTATCCATCTATTATCTTTTTTAAATGTAACTTTACAAATACTTTAAAACACCATTCCTGTCCACACTGCTGTCTGGGGCTGGAGTTTTTTGTTGTTGTTTGTCTGTTTTTCTGTTTGTTTGTCTGTTTGGGGTTTTTTGGTTTTCTCTTTTAATTAATTTTGCCCAGCATTAATGTTTGTGTGTCTGCACAGTGAAAATAGACTTTATATTTTTTTTTTCCTTTCTGGCTAGTTTTCAGACATACAGTTTCCCCACTCTGTGACATAATGTGGCTTCTGGACCCAGTAATGCCTGCAAAAGGAAGGGGTGAGTGGCAAGGAGGGCTCAAGATGGAGGTCTGAGTGCCTCTTTGCCATAATGGATCCCTGCCTGATGGAGACAGCAACATAACATCACCAAAAAATGGAAATCCTCTTTCCACAGACACCCCCTAGACAACTCCCTAGAAAAATATGAACATTCTTATTTGTGAAAATATGAAAGCAGTATTTCACCCTCACAAACAAAACAAAGCCCAAACTTCTTATAAATGTTTCCAGCTGGCTCGAGTGTTGAATGTGCTGTTGCCATGCTAGATACGTGTTTTACCTTTGGCCAAAATTTGGGAGATTTTTGTTCTGGCGGTCACAGAGTAGACCAACATAGACTTACTTGTGTAAATTTTAACACATCTGTTTAAGCAAGTGTGGCCTGATCTTTGCAACTGAACCAAAAACATTATTATAGCCCTTTAGAAGTTGCCTTTGGCTTTGCTTTTCCCTTTTCTTTTACTGCTTTCCATTTCTCTATGTACCAGAGTCTGGCCATTGCCACTGCCTTGCCTGCTGAGGCATATAAATAATTTGCTTTATTACCACAGTTCTGCCTTGAATGCAGTGCCTTTATGTGGATTTGGTCAAGTCTTTGTCTTTGATCTGCCTGGGATTATTAATTCTCTGTTACAGTTAATGGCCACAGTCTCTATGAAAAGATCTCAGGGCCTTTTGTAAATGTGCAGTGATCAGCAATCTGAGCTGTGTGTGGCTTGTCTCTAGAAAAGAGTGCAGTGTAGCAGCATGTTTGGGCCTGGCTCTGACACCTTTCAGTTCATCAGTTTTTCTTAGAAAATGCGAGATTTAGCAAAACTGCCTTTTGTTAAATGGGTCTAGAAAGTTTGAAGTTTTGAAGACAACTTTTTGTAAGAGTTTTGGCTGTCAGATGGAAATTTAGTTGTGGGCATGGCTGCTTGTGTTAGTCTGTGATAGACAGACGAGCAAGTTAAGAGTTCAGCTCTGCAGCTTTGGAGACTTGCTGCCTTCTGGTCTGACCTCTCCTCTCCCATGGAAAGCAGGAGCTCTAGCTGATACCTGATCTTTTATGAAGGGTTTTCTGCTTAACTGGGGGATTTGCCCTTATCCACATTCTCCTCTGAGATGAGAGTGAGTGAGGGTAATGTCACTGCTCTAAAAGGTCTTGAATGTGGGCTTTCTATTTTGCACATGGTGATCTGTACTATGAGGATATGAATGCAGGCAGGTGAGTTGCTGTCTGAAAAAGTGCAGCTGGTCACGCTTTTGTCTCTGATGAGAAGAAGGAAACTTGGGAAGCAGTGAGAATTTAGGGGCAGGAAGGGAGCTTCCCGTGCAGTTTGAGTTACCTGAGCATTGCACATGTGCTGTCTGTGTGCTGCTCCCACCAGAGGGGAGCACAAGTTACCTGAAAGGATCATCACAGTGGAGCCAAGGGCACCAAAGCAGCCTGACAGCTTCCAAAGTTAGGATTGAACCACGAGATGGAAGTGCATCATGTAAAAGTTGTGGTCAGGCAGCACTGCTGAGCCAGCTGGGCTGAATGGGATGAATGCAAAGAACAGGAGCCCTGGGATCAGTGTCACAGCAGCTGCTGCTTGCTGCAGGGTGGGATTCAGCCTTGCAGTCAGAAATAACCAGAGCTAAAATTAAGCAGCATTTACCATCTGTGTTTGCAAGATGCTTGTGGTCAGTTTTTTAATAACAGGGCTGTGAAAGGCAATGACTGAAGTGGCCTGTGCTGCTGCTGATACCTTTTAAAACTACACTAAAATTAAGAGTGAAGGTAGAAAGCTGTTCATATCAGGTGACTCTTTTAAAAAGGAGAAAGCTGGGACATCTTTTTATAGTGCTGCTGCTGGCTTTAAAGGCCAGCTCCTGGCTTATGAGAAGTCCTTGACAGCTCTGGTGGCACTTCCAACTTTCTGTAGCTAATGGCTTGTGCTGTGTGCAGTTTGCCTGTAATCCTATGTTAGACAGCCTGCCTGGCTTACAGATGTAGTGCTGTATTCCATCTGTGTGTGTGATCTGCTCATTCTATTAATTTGTTTGAAAGGCCAGCACACCTTCTGATGTGAATTGATCATGTTGACTGCTGGCACTGCCAGGAGATTGTCAAAATATTGCAGGGCTGCTGTGCTGGGGACTGGTAGAGAAGTGACCTTTCACATGTGAATTTAAATATCTAGTTTAGGGGGAAACATAGGGTTTTTGCTGAAAGGCAGCCTGGGCTAAGCCATGCTCCTTCAGCCTGTTCTCAATGTCCTGCTCCTTCCTGCTTTCCCCTGCTGCAGGTTTGCTGTGACTGGTCTCTGAAATGGAATTATCAGCCTCTAGAGAAAGGTGTTTTACACCAGCATCGGGTAGGGAGCAAAAGATCTGTGCCATCACCACAGGGGAAGCTGGCACTTGCCAGTCTTTTAATATCCATAATCTTTTACAGTACTTTTGAGTTTGTGAAGGCATGGGCTGAAAGCCATTCTTTGTTATAAATTCGCATTAATATACCTGTTGGGCTCTCAGAAATGTACCTGTTGCTCCATCCTTGTTATTAGCAGCCTCCACTTGCTCATTTGTGGGTTCTCTTTTCTTTCCAGCATTGTGGCTCCGTTTCCTGTTCCTGCTTCTGTTTCTTTGCTCAGCAGTGATAAGTGTATACTGGGGGCAGTGAGCAGGGAAAAAGTCCTCAGCATTGTTCCAGCACAGCGGGAAAGGCTTCTGGAGTGCTGCAGGTGTGGAGAATGCCCTGGAAAATTCCTGTTCCTGCAGGCAGGTGCCTGTCTGCATGCTCCCTCTGGGAACCCATGTGTCCCTTGGTGTTGTTGGATACTGCTGGGAACCAGGGAAAAAGCAGCCTTGAAGCCTCGTGTTTCTCAGGCTGCTCAAGGACAAAAAATTATAACAATGATTAAACACCTGCAGGGTGTGTGAGAGACGTGATGTTTTGCAGAAAGCATGTTTTCAAAGATGTGTTGCCTTCTTGGACCAATGAGCCTTTTCTATTCTGTATGGCATGAACTACCCTATATAACTGTAGTGTTTCTTTAAATAAAGCTCTCTTTTGCTTCTCCATTACATGAAGAGCTATGTTGCATTATCGTTTTTGCTGCTCTCCTATAGCCTCAAATGCAACACCTTGGGGCAAGCTCTGAAACCCAGCTGTGCCTTCACCAGAAGGTGCAGGTGGCTTTCCTGGGAAGCTCCATGCACAGAAAACACCATCCCCGAGGTGCCTGCCCTTAGGCAGCCCTGGTGGGCCAGGGTTCCCTTGGGACAGGGAGGGATTCCTGGCTGGGACCACAGCCAAGTGCTGTGTCCTCCCTCCTGGCCCCTGTCCCCAGCAGCTGGGAGCTGATCCCAGTGCCTGCTCCTGTGTCACTGTGCCCAAATTAGGGGGGTTTGGCAGTCTGGAGGTGGCAGTGCCTTATCCAGCTGCTGCCACTCCGTCAGCACTCAGACAGCCCATGGGCTTTGTGTGTGACCTGTCCTTGCTGCTGGGCTGGGATGGCAGGACTGCTGTGCAGGAGGCGCAGGAAGGGAGGTAGGGAGCCCTTCCTTTGGGGCAGGAATCTCTCCTTAAGGACCTGGTGTGCTGGGCTCTCCCCAGGAGGCAGCTTTGGGAAGTTTTCTGCTGGCAGAGCCTTGCTTTGCTGGCAGAGGTGGGAGAGGATGTTTGGGTCCCGTGGGATCTGGCACGAATGCACGGGGTCTGAAGAGAAGCATGAAGATTTCATGTGGTTCTTCATGTCATGAGGGATGGGGGCTTAATACAGAAATTTGCATAAATGTTCTCTCCCATTTTAGTAAATTGCTCAGAACCACGGTGTTTTTGTTAGGAAGAGTAAAGATAATTTTTATATTAAAAGAGGAAGTGCATCCCCTTATTTAAACTTTTGGGAATAAGTCCAGTTTAGCTGCATTTAGAAGTATTCTGGCTTGAAATGTATGCATGATTTTTTTCACATACATACACTGTGCCATGCATTCACTGTCCAGAGGAACTTGGCAGCTCTCCTCTGCATTTGCAGAGCACTGGGAACAGTGATGCCCTGAACATACTGAACACTTGGCATTCCCAGAATGACAGCACTGCTGTGATAATGAAGAGTGCTACATCTAGAAATAAGGCTGGTAGTTCCTAAATAAGTCTGACTTAATTGAAGTTTGGGCATTTATTGTCCTAGCAGGGTTTTAAAAAATTGAACTTCGGTTTCCACATGAATTGTCTTGTGCCTCTTGGTGGTATCACAGTGTAGGAGTTGTTGGGGTGAGAAAGCTCTAATTGGGAATAATGCAAACAGGGCTGAGTAAGGCACATTGTTAGGGCTAGTTTGGTCTGTTGTATGAGGCCTTCTTGCTCCCTGTTTTTTTGTTTTTTTTTTTTGCTTGAGGACTTTTTCAAGAAAATGAGAAGGAATGCTGAAAAGGGGAACTTAAGAATTTCTTTACCAATATCTTTATTCAGGAGGTCGAATCTCAGCCTGAGGATGTTGTGTTCTGTTTGCAGTTGGGAACCAAGGGGCATAAACCACCAGGTGTCAAAATCCCAGGCTGGGCTTTGTTTCTTGCACTCCATAATGAGGATTTTAGTGGTGATCAGGATCCTGCTGTGAGCCAGAATTAAGTAACCTCTTGGAGCTGCAATTAAGAAATGTGAGAACTTGTTTTAAGCACTTGTTTCAGTTTTCTGTGAGGGAAGGAGTGAGGATTGCAGTGTATTCTTCTTCCCTGTCCTCCTCTGTGGCAGGAGGATCTCTGTCTTTTCCACTTCTGTGAGGCAAGAAAACAGCAAGTCCTGATGCAGGATTTTGTAACCTTCACAGACTGCATGCTGATGACAAGCCTGTGGTGTGTTTTACCAGTGGGAAAGGGGAATAATGACAGCTCTTGAAGGGGAGAGCTTGCAGGGATACTGTGACCATTATTTAACTGTTCCTCCTTTCCTGAGAAAAGCTTGCCTAGCAAACCTTATTTATTTGGAAGTCCTTGCTTTTTCTCTGGAAGGAGTGTGGGACCCCTCCCAAAGGAGACTGCACTACCACAAATGCTGCAACAAGTCATTTTAGTTCATCTTTACACAGAAATGTCACTGAAAATGTGGGGCTGTTGCGGTTTCATGCCTTGTAATCAATGTCATCTGAGTTTAAAGGGAGATGTGCCTCAGAGAGTATCATAGTGGTACAGCAGTGCTGGTGCTTTTCTTACTGATAAGCTCTGTGAAAATACTGAAGAACTATTCAGTGTTTGTCCTCAAGTTTAGTTCCTTCCTAATGGCAGGATGCAGAGAGGTATTTTAACATCCATTTTATTTATGAAGTGTGCTTTACTGAGCTTCCCAATGAGAGTTGTAAGTTTAGGACAGCTGGAAGTAAAAAAATTCAGATTTGTGTTCACCAGATCATTGCATATCTATTTCATCAAGTGGCAACACTGGAATTAAATACATTTTCATCTTTATTCTGGGATTCTCTGAGGATTTAATAAGGCCAATAGCAAGTTGCATGTTCTACAGCTGGAGAGGGTGATGGTGGGTGGTGGTCATACTGTCAGAAAAGGGGTTTGTTTTTAGTTTGATGTCTACTCTAGGGGTCATCCTGCAGGCAAAGCTCACACCCCTTCCTCTGGAGAAACAAGCACTCTGAGCTTGCTCTTACCACAGAATTGGGTTTCTTGCTAAAAGTTTCCAGCCACTTCTGTGGTAGCTCTGTTTAATAGGAAGCTATAAAAGGATGTTAGTTCAATTTTATTTTCCACTGTGGCTGCAGTTCTTCATGCCATAAACTGTGGTCCTGTTCTGAAATGGATCTACCAGATGTTTCTGTTATTAAGAACCCCATCCCCAACCCCTACATACACACCAACTTTGCATTTATTACACTCTTTCTGTTTTTTGGTTCTTTTTTTTTTTCCTTCTATCCAGTGAGTGACCTCCAAGAAGAAGGCAAAAATGCCATCAATGCTCCAATGAACCCAAGCACTGTGGACATCCATCCAGAAGACACACTATTAGGTAAAGTTTTTGTGCTGCAGGGATGGTTTCTAAAGCCCCCCACATCACTGCCTCACTGCTGAGTGCAGATGGCCCAGCTGGAAGTGAGAGGGTTGGAAGTGACAATTGGAAAAAGGTTGCATGTTACTTGTAGACTAGAAATTTAAAAGACTAAATGGAGTTTGAAGAGCAGTGTCAAGCAAAGTAATTTATGGATTCTCTCCCATGTCCATCCCCATTCCCTCTCTCTGAGTCCCTGCAAAAGAAACAGCATAATTTAATAGCAAAAAGTATCAAAACTTGTTGAAATAAACCACTTTTGTCTTTCCTGGCCACATGTCTCCTAATCTTCGGAATTAGTTGAAGCGAGCTAATTATAAAACAATAAATCAAACATCATAAGAGTAAATTAAACCCAGAAAGTGTTAGTCATTTGGGTTTTCTGATTAGGAGAGTAGTAGGAAATGCAAAGTACTTTTTTCCTAAGATGTGGTGGAAGTGTTGGTTGCTCTGTGTTGACATGTCTGGACCAGGAGTGTCTCCAGTGATTTCTTCTGGATACCACTAAAGCTGGGTATGTCTTTAGAAGATGCAGGACTGCTGCTGAAGGCCTGTCCTGCAAAGATATGATCACCAGTGAATGCTAAACTGAGTTCTGTGGTAATTCATGTCCTGTTATGGGTCAAGTCCTGTTCAGGGTTAGTGTTGTGGGTGTGTGGTGGGTGTCACTTCTTCAAGATGGACTGCCTGACTCACCCTAGGCAGTAATGAGGAAGTAAAGGAACGGGGTGGAGGACAGGCAGCAAAAGAATTGATGTTTTTTTTCATTGGTTTGTGGAAATTTTTCAAGTGGTTAGGCAGCAGTGTCTTATTTTTTAATAAAAATGAAGAGCCCTGGAAAATACTGACCCCACATGTGTGGGTGAGGTCTAAGGTGACCAGTTAGATACTGGTTACTAAATACTGGTTAGTCAGCCTTGTGTCCAGGATGTGTCATGCTTCCCATCTGGCTGCAGTGGAAAGTCACTGCCAGGTTTAAAGGGTTGCACTGAGCACTGGGACAATGGCCTGACCAGCAGTGATACCAAAACCCCTCCTTTGTTGTCCTGATAGAAAGAAAGAACTGAAAAATCAAAAGGAAAGTAGGATTGCATGTGACCTGCCTTCTGGCCATTAGAGAGCACTTCTCACACACCTCATCAGCAGAAGAAATAGAAGAGTTTACACCAGTGAAATCTATTTTTTGTTCTTCCCCCATGCACCAGCACAGCTGATACAGAGTGAGATAATTTTATTTCATAAGCTTAATCAGAGGTTGAGGAGTTCCTGCACTCAGGAGCACATGTGTGAGCAGGTTTTGGGGAACCAGAGGGTGGAGACACAAACTCTCAGCCCAAATCTCAGCAGCTGCAATGAGTGTAGTGCATTAAGCTCACTAATATTCTTGCAGGTGCTGCAATTTGGGACGGGCGTTTTCAATTAGAAGTTAAATTCAAACTGAGGAGAAGGATAAAAGTAGTTCACTGTGGTTTTTGTTGTGTTACTATGAATGTGCCCCACATGAGGACAGGGATTTTCCTGACACATTCTGCCTAGGGGAGGCAATCCTGGTTTGGGGAAGTGGGGCTGTGCTATTTTTGTGTGTCTCTAAAATTGCCTGGTGCTTGGGTCATGGGACATCCCCTGGCTAGGAGGATGAGCAGGCACTGCCTTGTCTGTCAGCTGACCAGCCCCGTGGTGGTGTGGAGTGGTTGCAGTTTTAGCTGGGCACATTTGAACTGGATCTCAGCAAGGTTTCCCCTCTTATTTGCACAGAGGAGAATGAGGAACGCACTATGATCGATCCCAACTCAAAAGAAGACCCCAAGTTCAAGGAACTGATCAAGGTAGGAAATCAATGTTTTGTCCTTCTTCAAACCTTTAACTAGTGAGGCTGGAGTAATTTGCAAGCTGGTCACCCAAGAACACAGCTGAGGAATGGCAGCTTGTTACTGGAGTGGGAACTGAGATGAAGGTCAACAACTAAGGTGAGGCTAAAAGCAACAGTGGAGGGACAAGGAAAGGCTGAATATTATGGGGTAAAGCTCCATTATCCATTTCTATCCTTGTGATTATCACAGCAAGGATCAGTGCTTGGCTTGAGTCTGTCTGCAGTCCCTACACATAAAATGTAGCTACCTTCTGTTTGTGAAAGCTGGGAAGGAGCTTTGCAAAGCATTAGTGAGGTTTCAGGAGAAGAAAGGGCAGGATTGAAGTGTTAGGGGGCAAGGAGGGGACCTCTTGTGTCATGGAAAAGTTGGAACTGGGATTCTTCTTGCCCTGCATTCTGCCCTCAGTTACCTGTGTGCTGGTTCAGGGTGGTTCTGGGTCTGTCTCTTCACTGGACACACCTGCCCAAGGTGTTGATAAGGTGTGCCCAGATGTGCTGATGTTTAAAGAGACTTCCTGACTCAGCAGTGCCCATAGTTCCTGCCTGGCATGGCAGAGGACTTGCTCCTGAAGGGTTTGTGTTCAGGAGAACCTTTTCTGTGCAGAAAGTTGTTGGGGTTAACCCAGTGCAAGCTTGAGCATGAAGAGGAGGGATGGCGAGCCTGAGCAAGTGTGATCTCTTTCAAAAAGGTGCTTGTGCTGTGTTACACTTCCCACTACACTTCCCTTCATTTCTTTAAAATAATTGTGAAAATAATTGTTGTTGGAAATGACAATGCAGCTATATCTGTGTGTCTGTGAAGACTTTGGATAGTGTACACCATTTCCTGAGAAGGGGCTGAGCTTGGGCGTATTCCCTGCTGGAAACCTGATGCACCCTGTCTGCTTCCCCAAAGTAAACTGCTTCAGCAAATGCCTCAGCAAACTGCTCACCTGGTACATCTTTAACACAAGCCCAGTGATCTGTTATTACCACTGCAATAACATATTTAGCATGGCAAAACCACATCAGACTGAGCTTAGCAAGGAGCTGGGCTCGAATTTCTGTTATTCTAATTCACCGGGAGTACATTGTGGTTTTAAAATAAGTGACTGCACATTCTTTCTTTGTTAGCACCTAAATCCATTAATTCCCTCGAAGGTGCACTGGTCTTGCATCACCCTCTCAGAATGTAATGTGGTTTCTGTGCTAGTGGAGCAGTGATGTTATCAGCTGAACAAGAGTCATTGCAGTGGAGGAACCAGATGTACTCTGTGATTCAGGAGACTTGATACTGAGCCTGCAATTGCTTTTAAATTGTGAATTTTCCTGCTGAGTTTAATACAGGTTTCTGAGTCTCCTCCAGATGCTGCAGTCCAGCAAAGTTATATTTTTCAGATTAAAAACCTGAAAACCTCCAGGAGGAATGAAAACCAGGGCCAGAACAGCACTTGAGGATGATGTTTGAGTGCATGGCAGAGCCCAGTTCAGGGTCACTAGGCCAGTTCACACTTGCACAAGCAGAGAGGTTCCCTTGGAATGGGATCAGCTGGTGCAGGGAGCAGCATGGAACTGGAGATAGTTTCCTTGGGATCATCCTCGAAGGAGAGATGTGTTCTGTAGAGTGCCTGTGTAATTTGGGTAATTGCTAATGACTTGCATACTTCTCAGTAGTTAGAGTTTTTACACAGATGGTGTGAATTCACACTGTGTCCATGTGAATCTGTAAGCCAAGGAGAGGTTGGAATTATGCTGGCAAAACTCACTTTATACTACAGAGTTTGGATAATGCAAAAAAAAAAAAAAAGAAAAAAAAGGAATAATTTATTCCTTGTTTTCTGTTCTTTGGTGGTTAATGGCATTTTCCAAAGCCCCAGTGCTGGATGAGAATTGCTGTGCTTTAGAAACCCAGCCAGCAGAAAAGTGTCTGCCCCGCAGAGCCTGAAAGGAAAGCTCTCCATGGACTAGTGAGGAGTGGGAACTTGAATAGATGGAGGTTTTTGTAGCTCCAAGTGGTTCCTTCTCTCCCCCTCAGAGAGGAATGTGCCTTTTCAAAGCTGGCAGTGGGACTCAATTTCGTTGGGGCCAGCCCAGATCTCTTTCAGCACCAGAGTCAGACGTGCCAAGGGTTTGCCATCACTGATGCTGAGTGTTTCTGTCTGCCAGACACATGCAGTGGGGTAAATGGATCTCAGTGCAGAGAAGCAGCAGCGATATCTGCTGCTGACACTGCTTTAGTACCTCTTTGTCTCCACCAAATGTTGGTTTAATTTCTGCTAACCTCACGCCATAGGAATTATATGCATTGTGGATTGGGCATTTGGAAGTGATTTTGACAGAGCCTTTGTAACTCCAGAGGGACAGACTGTACAGCATTGTGGTAATGCACAGGCCAGCAGATGAAAAACACAACAAAAAGCCTCATTCCTCTCTCTTAGTAAAGCAAATATACAGAGAATCTCCTTGTTGAAGGCTGCTTACTTGGGGATGTGAAAATTCCTGCTTTAAGTCTTCTTGCACCTTATGAAAACCATTATGCCTGGAAGTGTTGTTTGTTATCACCATGGACAGTTTTCTAAAAATAGTCACAAATTGTCAGTATGAAGTGTTCAGCAAAGTTCCCTCTCTGGCCAGCAGCTTTTCTAACCTACTTCATTTGCCCTGTGTGTAATGAAAATTTTGGTACATGACTGAACAGACCTAAAGCTGAAAATTCAGGTCAGGGAAAGAGAGATGAATTACTGTTTTTTTTAATATGTGTGTATAAATATTGTATTCACAAAATGCTCTATTTCTAGTGTCTGAAATATGTGAATTTCTTTCACTTGTTGTCCAGTATTTGCTCATTTTCTGTATTATAGGAAAAAATATTAAAAAGAGCTTCTGCTAATTGAATGCAAAATTTTAGAACATTAGCTTGCAAGAATTGGGTCCTGTCTGGAAGTGCCTTGACCACTGGCAGCAAACCACAGTTGTAAGGTGGTTTTCCTCCCTGCAAAGTTTTTTGTAAGATTGGCTGATAACTGCAACAACTTCTAGCCTCTAAAAGACTCATCTAAACTTTATACAGATCCAAACACTGCTGCTCTAGATGCTGCCTGAAAAGAGTAAACATTCTCATTTGTAGTAAAACATTCACTGTCCTGGAAGATACCAACTTTTCCCATGTCTGGTTTTATGGCTTTTTTTAGGTTTACTAAGGTGAAGAGGAAACCAAAATGAAGCCACTGTCCTTTGACATGTGGTTTGTCACATGTGAGCAGATGAAACCAAGCTCCCTAAATGTTCTGTGATCTGCTTTTGGCCATGAGAAGCCTTCCCCTTGGTTACAGGATGCCAGTGCTTAGCCATGAGACCTGAATATGAATCTTTGCTATTAATTTTCATGCTCAGCCCTCAAGCCAGTTTCATACCTTTGATCTCTGCTTCCTAATTCTGCCAGAAGCTGAGGGGAAGTGGGTCACTGAAGCCAGGCTTTTCTTTCTGTGCTGTTTTTTGGTGGCTGGGCTTCCTGTTTTCCCATTGTGCCAGATGAGTTCATGTATTTTGTGTTGTTTTGCATTTTTTCCACTACTGTACAGAGGTGTCTGTGGGGTCCTTATGCCCTTGAACTCTGAGTTTTTGCAGCTAAAAGTGCACATGTCTGAACATTTGACCCAGTTTGAAAGTGCTTTAGGTGTGTGCAGATATGCATGAAATGTCAGGCGTGGTTGTGAGGACATAAGAATATGGTATTAAATTTTTAAAACCACACTTCTAGCCCCAAATATCATAGAAGGCTATAGAAAAGCAGCTTTTTATGAGCCCAAAATGTAATATTGAGCTGCAGCTGTGTGAAGTGCAGGCACAGGAAGGAAGGAATGGGTAGAGGAGTGTGAGTCCAGACTCACTGAGGTTAAGCATCTTTTCATGAATAGGAAAAGCTCTTTTCTGCTTCCCACCAAGCACCAAATGTGCCTGTGTCAGGCTGTTAAAATTTTGAGACATTCAGGTTATTGAGTATTTCCTGCTTCTGCATTTTTAGGAAGGAGAAATCACAAAGAACTGGAGAGAGCTGACTTTCTGTGAGCAGAGTCAGAAACTATTTCTGCACATTTGTCGTTTCAATGAACAATGTGGTGTTTCCTCTGTAAAAGTTAAAAAAAATCTGTGTTGAAATTTTTCTCTAGGTTTCTTTTCCAGACATAATCAAGAAATCAAGAAAGGTTTGGGATTTTTTCATTACAGTACTTTCCAGTCTTTAGCTGTTGGAAAAAAAAAAAAAAAACCCTGGATTTTTTTTTCCCTCTGTAAATTCGTTTTTTCTAGTGGAGCTGGAGTTGT
>JANRGV010000073.1:58183747-58197183 GCA_024734035.1 Alethe castanea
CAATGGCCCATTAACAGCAGATGATATCCTCCTGGAGGGAGGATGGGCTGTGGAAAAGATAAAGATGATTGCCCCAGCTGGTTTAAAGATGGCCCATTAACAGATAATGTGTGCCATGGAGATAAGGGTCACTGCCCCACCCAGCTTCAACAGATGGTGACAGAATACATGGCCACATCAACCCAACACACCCACCCACTGCCTCCCATTTCTTGTCCTTCACAAAATCTGTGTCCCAGTTGTTTAGTGAGCCCCATGCCCAGGAATGCATTTTTTGGATTGCATGTGCTTAGATGAGACCAAAGAACAGCACATCTTTAGTAATTTGGGGCCATCATTTGCTGTTGCAGTAGCAAGCTCAAAGTATGCAATGGGATTTTGTATAAGGAGGCACTGAGCTTGTAATTTCTGTCGCTCCAATACACTTCTTCTTTGCCATGCATTTTTTGCAGAGAATCCATTGAAACCTAAACAGGACAGGAATGAGTTTGAGCACATAAAATCTCCCTAGTCTGGAATGCCTGTTAGCAGTGTTGTTTTTCCCCAATGACTTCATGTGCAGACTTAGACACGTTGTTTTCCTTGGCAGGCCTGATAGACTTTCATCATTTCTTTCACAGTCTTGTGTTTTTGTTAGCTTTCCTTAGATATGGGGAAGAGATCTGACCTAAGGAGCCCTGGCTGGTTCCCCCCTGCCCTAGATACTGCTCTAGTTATTCCTTTCTGTTCTTGGAGTCAACCATTTCCTTTCCTCTACAAGGACTCTACTTTCAAGCATCCTTGCCTTCTATCCCAGTGAAAGCTTCCTGTGGGAACCCATTTTTTCTCCCAGTTGCTGAACCCCACTCTGCTCCTGCCCTGGCTGTTTGCTGTGGCACTCACTCTGCAACTGCCATTTACTGTTCCAGCTGTGAGTTTCCTTTCAAGAATGAAGAAGATAAAGTGATCCCACGCCCTTTTTTTTTTTTTTTTTTTTTTTAAATATGGATCCCCTTCCAAGACTCAGGGTGGTTCATTAGATGGGCTTAATTTTGCTTTATATTTAAGTAATGGTGTTTTCCAGGTGTGCCTGCCTGGATGCTCTAGATGTGCAGGATGTGATGTAAATGAGAAATTTATGGATGCTCCTGGTTCAGAATAAATGTGTGTATTATCTATAGGAGGTGATTTTGAACTGCTTTAGTTCTTTCAGAACTAAAGTCAGAGTTTAAGAACAGTGAGTTAGTTATAAAGTAACATGAATGTAAATAGGAGACTGATTTATTTTTAAATTTCTTTTGTCTGTCTCGGATAGATAAGGAGGAATATGTAAATACAAGCTGGTCAGCAGCTCTCTCACACCCTGATGCTGAAAACCTCCTTCTGCCCAGTACAGTGAAGTGTCTTTGTGACTGCTAAGGCAAAAAAAAATATTAGGTGGAGAGGTAAAGCCTCCCTTTCCTTGGCCTTAGTTCAAGCTTCAGAACCACCCACCTCTACAGCAGAGGGAAGGCTGTGGAGAAGATTTTCACTTATTTTCCTATTGTAGGGATATAGAGGAGACACCTTTTGGTTCACCAGTGTCCTTGGATCTTGAGATCAGGATAACAGGATGTCTTAAAGAAACTAGGCAGGAGAAAGAGCAACACCTGTGTCCCCAAGGGAGTCAGGTAAAGTGGGAGTTAAGCCAAATCCTAGAGGCTCTTGCTCTTGGATCTAGAGCCTGGGAGTCCTGGAGATGGGCATGGCCACAGCTGGCCCTGTGCAAGAGGAGGCTTCTCTCAGTCCCCAGCCCACTGCTAGGAAAAGCTTGCAACTCTTCAGCTTTGTTTATTTAAATGGAAACTGAGGCATGGTGTGAAACAGAGCATGTTTGTTCTGGAAAAAGAGCTTTAGTCTTGTAGTTTGGTAAACTGAATTTTTGTAGTTCAGCATCCATAATCTAGTCTAAAAATACATGCTGGTTCAGTAACACAGATCTCTTTAAATGGAATTTGTTTAGCCTTTGTTATACTAATGGCAGACAGAATGGTGACGAGGTCAAGATTGTTCCTAATCCAAATAAGAAAGCTACTATTAAGGAGATTATTGCCACTGTTACCAATTTGTTTCTAAGTGATCTTGTTACATATCCCAATGTGAATAATAATAATAATAATAAGTGAATAATAATATCCCACTAATGAACAGGGTTCTGTCAAACTAGATCACAGTTAACATAAGGTGTTAACTGAGAGGTGTTCCTTTAAATGCCTCTTTTTGCCTGGGTATTCATTTGAGGGGGTAAATAAACAGTTTAAGTGACCTGTGCAACTCTTTCAGAACTGACCCTGCAGTAAGAAACTGCAGGATGCTGTGGGAGTATGGTGCAGGAACACACCCACACTGAAATGTTCAAAACTGGTTAAGTCTCATTTTCATGGGTGACTTTCATAGTCTGTATCCACTTGTTGAGCTGTCCTCACACTGTGCAGATCCCTGAGGTGCTTCTTCCCCAAGAGGACTGTGCTTACACCATGAAAATAAAGTGGTTTAGCAAGTTCCTGCTCAGCCATGATCTGTGCATTTCCACAGCCCATCCCAGAGCAATGCAGAACACTTTGTGGGCTTGTGTAAGTGCTGTGGGCTCTTTTTTTCTTACTTTCACAGTCCTGATCCATAAAGTGAGATAATATTATGACAGCACTGTCCTACATGGAAGGTATTTATCCAGATTTCCACAGTTTCATGTTGATTCTGCCCTTCCATTAAATTCTTCTCTTCCCTTAGCATCTTGAGGTGACAGACTGAGACTTTCTTCAGGTGCTGCATAATTTTTTAAAATTAAAAATAATTGATTTGGAGTCTGAGAAATATGTGTAGCTCAATCTGGGTCTGTCAAACAATGCACTATCCTTTTTTGGTCCTGCACTGTTAGTTTGCTCAGAAACCCACAAACATTTTGGAGATGACTTTCTGTTTTACCTTCCTTGGCAGGAAGAGCCTTTAGCTGTCTGTCTTTCCATATTATTTGGTACAGCTACAAGACCAACCCAGCAGAAAACCACTTTTGTTTTTATTATTTCATAATGGCCTCCATGACCTAGCCCCTCTCAGGAGCAGAGTTCCTGAAACAGTTACTTGGAAGTAACTTGAAAGCCTTTTTGAAATCAACCTCCAGAATTAGTTTTCTTTCTGGTTTCTTTGTGTGAAATAGGAATTTGGGTAACCATGGCTATGTATGCCCAAGTTATTCAAGGAGAGTCCTGGCAGAGCAAGGGTTTAGGTGGATCTTCCAGTTAAAATCCTGTGAGCAGCCACTCTAAGTGCTGAGTTAACAGCCTAGGGTGATACATACTTTAATGCTGGTGTCACTCAACACATGCCTGTCATTCCAGCCCTCCTCAGGGAGAGCAGGGATGAGAGAAACTGTGTTGTTTTTGGTGGTGCTTCCAGTGAGAATTGAAAATACTGAGATTTTTCAGCTGACTCTACGGCCTGCTGTTTGAAATATAAGCTTGCGTGGTGAAGAAATACCCTAATTCAGGAAAACTAAAAAGTTCTCAGAATTAAGTGTAAAAATTGTCCCTAAGGCTCTGTGTTAGTTATTTTTGCAAGGCTCAGGAATTGTCATCTTTTATGCTTAGCTTGCCTCAGCCTCATTCTTAGAATTGCAGCGTGTCCCACCTTGGTGCTGCTGGGAGATCTGGGTTATTTTTACAGTAATTCCTTTTAGTCTGAGCTGCAGACTGAAAGGTCAGAGTCAAGCCAGGATGAAGAATAAATGTGTCTGGTGCCAGTGGTGGAAGGAATCAACGTTTTTATCAAGGAATGATATTTGCTTTTGGATTGCAAGGTCAGGAGACCTGGGCTTGCTGTGAGAGCAGCATGCTCAGCTACCTGGGAGGGGGAGCATGCTCCCTTTTCCACCAGCTGGGGAGCCAGGGTTGGAATCATTCCTCTTTCTTATCAGGCACTTGGAGGCATTACTCACAACTCATCACTTGCTGAGGTTTTGTTCACAGGTTACACCATCTTCTCCCTGGGGCTCAGGGTGCCTGGAAGGTCCTGAGCCCTGTGCTGATAAAGCAGAGATGTGGTGGGATGGAAAAAAGACAGCATTGTTTTGTATGCAGGAAAATTCTGCCCTGTCAGATGCCTCCTCATTTTTCCATCCATGCTGTCATGCTGGCTTTTGCCCTAAAGCTGCTGGCAGGGGCAGGAGTTCCTCTTGCTGGGTTTTATTTCAATTCTCATTTCTCAAGCTGCTTCTGGGGAAGGATGTGTTTCTCCTCAAAGCTGTTCTCCCTAAGAAGTTCTTGCTTGAGGTTCATCTGGTGAAAATGATTGAGGTGGGAAAGGTGGACAGAGCTTGTGCCTGGGGGGTTGTTTCCCTGCTTACCTGAGCTGAAGGCTTTATTACCCCTCCCCGCTCTCATCCTCACAGACCTGGTTCCCAGATGGATGCTGAGATTTGAGCTCTTTCTGTCAGCTTTTGGAGCACAGAGAAGGGAGGAAAGAATTTCCTCCATTCAGGCATAGTTCAAAAAAGGAACCCATGGAGATGCTAAGTTTTCCACTCAGGTGAAAGCACTTCCACCCTTTGAGGTGTTTTGAAACTGTCTCAACACTTTCTCTTTGCTGGAAACTCCTTATTAATGCAGAAAATTATGCCAAGGAGAGACAGCCTGCTATCAGAGAAGTACTGTTCATTGTGAAATCATTAGCTGAGCTCTGTGCTCCCTGTGTTTCCTGGGAGGATGTGTCCCTGTCAGGTGGGTGGCAGTGCCATTCCTGCTGTGGGAGAGCTGTGCCAGCACTCTGGAGCCCTGGAATGGGAACAGCCACCCTGTTGGAACCCTAAAGCCTGGGAGTTTTGAACTTTCTGTGCTTCTGTGAAGGGTTTGGAATTGGAGATTTTAAAATACAGTAACAGGTATGAGTCAAAATGGAGGTTCTTAGGTATTAGCTCTTCTTCCTTCTTGTTCCTTCTTCTTATTTTAGGTAGTAGTTTTTTAGTTAAATAGAAAGTACCACAATATGGGTCACAAGTGTTTAGTCATTGAGTCAAAAGTATAAATGATATAGCTGTTGGTTTTTAATTAGATAGTTAGGCCTTAAAAGACCTTGTAATGAACAAGATACAACTCAATTTTTTCATTTTTAGCTTATTAACTAAAAGTACTGTAGCACTCACTGTACTTAAGATAAGAATTAATAAGCAACTAAGTCCAAACACAAAAATCCTGTCTCTCATACTTCAATCCAAGGTCTAATTAAAGGAAAAAAAAAAAAAAAAAAAAACCAAAAAACTAACCACTAATACCACCTGTGTCATTTCTGTCCCAGAAGAGTCAGGCTGCCGGATGTGACAAACAGCTGGATGACACCATGACATGACCAGCTGCCCTGTGGGCATCTCAGATGGGGTTGACAAATTCCAAAATTGTGTTCCAGGCATGATGTTGACTGTGTTTGGAGGGGGAGAATTGCCAGTGAGGCAGTTAGCTGCAAATCTAGGTGTAAATATGCATTTCCATCCATCCCTCTGGCTGTCAGCCTGGTCAGTGCCCCTGGGGGTGAATCCTCCTGTGTCAGCTGTTTCACCTCTGCCTCTGTGAGACTCAGTGAATTCCTGCAGTTCTGGTGCTCTGAAAGATGCTGAATGAGCCCCTGATGGGCTTCTCATTTTCTGTTTGCATTTTCCTTTCCAGAAACGTGAAGGCCTCCTTCAGACCACTCATGTTTCAGAGGAGCTGACCACCACGACAGAGTAAGCACAAAACGCCTCGGTGCAGGATGTGGGACCAATCCTGAGGATGAGAGAGATGTTTAATCTTCCCCCATCCATGCTAAATTAATGAAATCCCTTCACGTGGTGCTTTTTTAACTACATGGCAATGACTTGGTCTCTGAAAATATGCTGCAAGGGAGAAGTGTCCTCTGGAAGTTCTTGTGTCTTAGAAGCTTTTAACTGAAAGTGGCTTTTGTGAGCCCTTTTTCCCCCCTGCCCTCTGGATGTAGCTATATATATCTGCTTTCTGCTTTGTACTATTTTCTCTATTAAGTGGAGGGCTAATGTAGATATTTTGGGAAAGAATTAGTTTGACAAAAGGCAATTCTTCGACATAGCTCTCTAAACTGAAGTGATACAGTTAAAACTGCAAGGAGAGAAGAGCTCAGCAAAAATAAACAAACCTCTTCCCTCCCCAGTTTTTGTACCAGCTTACTTTGCTTTATGTTTTTACAGTACTTTTTATAAGGAGAAGGCTAGACATGCATTTTGGCTTCAACTGAAAGCTGAGGTTTTCCTTCACATGGCCTGAAGGCAGCTTTTCTAAGAGGAGCTTTACATGAGCCCTGCCTCAGTTTATCAGTGTGTTGGCTCCCTGTAGAGTTGGCTCAGCTCCCCATGGCTTTGAAGATAAATGAAGCACCATGTGGTGCTTAGTGGGGAGGATCTTTCAGATGGAAGCACTCAGAAATGAGATCATAACGTCTCTGTGTGGACATTAAAGATCTCACAGTGGTTTTTGTAGGATCAGAGCTCTGGCTCAGGTTTGTGGCCAAAATTCCTCCCCTCTGTCTTGTGCCCTTGAACAATGCACTGAGCTTGTGCTCTCCTCCAGATGTGGTTTGCCAGATGTGATCTGCAGGCTGAGGCTTGGGCATTTTTTAGCAAAAAAGATGTTTGCAGATTTGCATGTGTGTTTACACATATATTTTATGGAGCTAATTAATATTACAGAGTATTAAGAGGTTACTGCTTAATGTGTTGCATAGCCAGATACAAGTACACCAATGGAAAATGCAGTGATCAGCAGAATCCAACATTAACTGAATACTTTCAAATTCCTCTGTGCAAATCAGGGCCTGATTCTCAGCTGATAAATATCTGCACATGTCTGGTGATGTCACTGGCTATGTATGTATTTCATATGTGGCAGTTTTATTTACATAATATTCACATAGAATGTGTTTTCTTCAGGGAAGGCAGGTTAAAGTGAGATAGATGGCTTTGCTTCTTGTAAGGTGTGTGGTTTAGATTATATTTGTGGAAATGCACACACAGGCAAATTGAGTCATTCACCCTTCATCATAAAAAGTATGGATTAGAAGTCATAATTGTGTGTAAAATGTAATTAAGCATTTCCATTAATTTCAGATAGATTTCCCTGACATCACTGGTGCTTGTTTGGGGGCATTCCTGCAGCAGGTTTGGTCTGGTCTGTAATTTGCTCAGCCCCCAGAGTTTGCACAAGTTGTTGGCCCTCTGCATATTGGAAGAAAACTCCTTTTAAGGCCATTCTCTTGTTTTCCCAAACTAATTATTCATTAACTAACTTGAATTCTCTGACTTGCAGGATGATGATGGGAAGATTTGGTAAGTAACAAACTTGACTCTGAATATTTTTTTTTTTCTATATTTTTTTGTTTGTTTGATTTGTGTCAAGCACAGAAATCTGGTCATTTTTTCTTGCAACAGATCAAGACAATGGGTTGAGCAATTCCATGTTGGAATGTGTTGTGGGGGCAGGTTTTGTTACTCCAGGCAGATGTGGAGCTTAATGGGTAGGACCAGACCTAATTCCTTTGCATGGACAATCTTATCTCCTCTGTATTTGCTAGACTTTGAAATTTAGACCTTACCAACTGCATGTCTGGTCTTCCAAACAAAACCCATTTCTTTTGGTATTGCTGCCAAGAGATTTCCCCTTTTGCATTTTTTTTTTTTTGTTAGTGGCATTAAGTAATTTCTCATTTTAAAGATGGATGCTCCTGTAAAGGTTTAAAAAAAGTAATTTGCTTTCTTTATTTGCCCATATAATATGTCAAAACTAAAATTTCTCCTCTTGCAATGTATCTACATTAAATATTTTTAAGACACTGGAAAATAAGTAATGTCAGGGAGCTATGGAGGCTAAATAATGTATCTTCAGCTAACAAAGGAATTTAAATACAAAATATGTTTATTTGACAGTAGAAGACTATTAAAATGTATTGTGTAAATAAAAAGTATTTGATAATGGAAAAGCTCTTAAAAACTATGTTGAAAACAGACTGGATTAGATATTGATAGTGCTTTGAAGGTAGAAACATAATTTAAATCTTTATACTGTCTGTAAGCTTTGCTCTTTATACACTGCTGAATCAGAATTCACTTGTTCAGTTCTAAGCTTCACTGATGTCAGAGGTACTAAGAGTAATTTTAAATTAACTAGATTAATGTCTGAATTTGACTATGAATGTGGTTGCAAACATAGCTATTTAAGTTAGGATTGGGGTATAGTCAGAATTTGTGTTTCATTTTATATTTGCTTTCACAGACATACTTTGTGTACCAATTTTGAATGGCAGAAAAGGGAAATCAGTGATTATATTTATTTTCAGTTACCTCTAAAATTCCTAGGTCAGTTTTCTCTGGTGTGTAGCCAGACACCAAAATAGGGTGCTGACTTCTAGCATGAGTCTCTGTTACGTGTTTTTCTCCTTTCTGAGGAGAAAAACCTTTCAGCTTTGGACAGGAAACCTGCTTCCCACACTTGTGCTGTTGCAGGGGTTCTGATTTTAATTTTTTTCCCCCCAAACCAGAGCGCGACGCCTTTGACACGCTTTTTGATCACGCACCAGACAAGCTCAGCGTAGTCAAAAAGGTAAAAAGTGAAATCCTAGTTTTATTTTCCACATTGCATTGCGTTCTGTGCTTTTGGGAAGATTATCAGAAACATCCAGCAAATAACACAAGAGGAATGTGAAGTAGTGAAAAGGGTGTTTCAAAGCCAGGTGATGTTTCCCACAGTACCCTAAAATGTGATTCACCCATAGAGAAGTTTGCTGAATATGAAGCTTTTACAAAAGAGCTGCTTTTGTGCAGGTGCTAAGCACTTATTCCTGTGGTCCCTTGGCTTGCCCTTTAAGGCTGGGCATCATTGCACAACACATCCACCCAGACACATTTTTGACATGGCTTTGTGTTAGAGCAGAGGGGTAATGTAGCTATTTCTCTCTGCCAGCTCTTGCTGCTTTTGGGGGAATATATAGGAAATTCTGTGTAGTTCCATCAGATAGTTCCAGCCTGCCTGTTAAGCTGCTTATTAGGAGAGCAGCATGTGAAGATCAGTGTTGTAAATTGTCCCTTCCCCTCGTGTGAAATAAAGGATGTGTGCTTTTAAAACAATGCTTTGAAGTCTCGGGAAGATTTTTATCTTGCCAGCCTGAAATGTCTTCTAGAAAAGTGGTTTTAAGTGGATAAAGAACTAGCTTAACTCTTTCCACACAACAGAAGTGGTAGCACTCTGCTCTGTGTCCCTTCTGGAGGTGGTGTAAGTGGGCTGACAGATCTCTGTGCTTCAATCCATCTGCACAGATCTGGTTTGTAATGGCAGGATTTGCATCTGGAATAGAAATCCCAGACCTGGGCTGCATCCTGGCTGTAATCTGTGTGCTGACTGCACACATCCCTCCAGGAACAGAGCTGTGTGCCCAACACCGTGCTGTTGACACCTTCAAGAAGCTGAAAAATTCAGTGGGGTCAGTAAATGCACCCACAGCTCACTTCAGGCACCAGTGTCAGCCCAGGGTTTTCCCAGGACACTAAAATTTGCTGGATGTGCAATGAAAGCTGCATGTAACAGCACCATCTGCTGAGTTCTGGCATCTGGTGCAACAAACCCTGCAGTTCTGTGTGCTTATTTGTGTAAAAGCAGGCAGCAAACGTGCCTAATGTGTTTTTAAAAAAGTCTTTAAAGGTTGTGTTAACTCTTTCATGTCAGCACTGAGTGTGGTGTCTGACATGGCTGTTTCTGCTCATTTTTTTAATAGTCTCTGATCACCTTTGTGAACAAACATTTGAATAAACTGAATTTGGAAGTAACAGAGCTGGAAACCCAGGTAGGAGGCTTTGTCTTTTTGGATGTAATCTGTGTAAATTGCAAATTTTCAGTCATGGGCTTGGCTAAGCAGAGCCAGCTCTTTGTTTCCAGAGTTTAGTGAGATGGTTATCTTATTGTGTCAGCAAAATGATAAGCACAGCATCCAGAGAATTATACCAGCAGTATGGGTAATTAATTTGAGCCTGGCTTAGTCATTCATCCACTGTTATTTTACAGCTTTGCTGAAATAAATGGGCAACTGGATCTCCTGTGTCACAAGAAACTGTTGATTCATGCCTTAGAGATACCCAAGAATTTATTTTTTAGAGGATGTCACATGTGCCATATCAGGATCACAAGTGGGCAGTCTTAGAACTGCATAACATTATCCCCCTTAGCCAGTCATTAGCCATCAGGTCTGGCAGGAACACTGAATAGAGTGGCTGAAAAGATACAGGGTTTTATTTAGTATTTGCTGAAACCATAAACATTATATTTTGACTTGGGGGGAAAAATTATTTTGTGAAATTCAACTTCCTACCTGTGAAAGGGGTGACTTAATTTCAAGTTTTGATTAAGGGCAGGGATTCAAAGGTCTAACACACAAAACTTCAGAGGGATTGTGGTTGAAATGACAGATAGTGTAGCACTGGGACTGGGGGTATAGAATGTACAAACTTGTTTCCCAGAAAGTTTGGGGTTTTTTTAACTACTGCTGTGAAGTTGGCAGGATTCCTCAAGCAAATTAAATGAACATGAGGAAAGCAAGAACAGACTCCTGAACAATGTCACACTTCTGTGCTAGCAAAAAAGAAAATCAAAATACATAATTTGGGCCAAGCATTCTTTGTTCTTGTTTATGAATGCTGATTTACAAACAGATGCTTTTTCCTCATATTTCTCTTTAGTTTGCAGATGGTGTTTACTTGGTTTTGCTCATGGGTCTCCTTGAGGACTATTTTGTTCCACTTCACAACTTCTACTTGACACCTGAAAGTTTTGATCAAAAGGTGGGTAGAAACTCCAGGTTTTGTTCTTTCTGCTTTATTATTACATTTTTTTTTCCCAGTTGTTTTATCCTTTCTCCTTCTGCCAGGTGAAACAGAACCTGGTATATTTTCTTCTGGAGATCTAGCAAAGGGGCTGTGGCACTTGATGGTTAAAACCACTAAAAATTGTGAAATGAATGGGTAAATTCCCCATAGTTAAGGAAGAAAGGTATTCTGGTTTTAATTGAAGGAGAGGTAGGTTCTGTGTTTTGGGGGGAAAAAATACCAAGTTGGAAGTGATTGGTTTTGTCACAATGAATAAGGAGGAAGTGCAGCAGGTAAAGGAGATTAATAAAGTCCTGAGTAATGAGTTATGTATCTCCAGAACTGTCATGTGCAGTAACAAAACTGCACAGAACTCATAATGCTAATTACCTTGCCTAAGTTTCAGTGTGGACAAGAAATCTGCTATGCAGATCTCTTTAAATTGTCATTTTTGGTCTTCAAAGGAGAGATTAAATGAAGACATTCTTTTGCTTTCTCTCTTTGTCTGTTTTCTTTCCTCTGAATTTATGCTCCTGTGTGATCTGTGGGGCTTGTTCAGAAGCTCTTTATGTCCAGCTGGGCTTAGTTAGTTTTGCAGGCTCTCTGCACAGCCTGCCTAGGAACTGCTGTCACCAAGCACTTCATGGTTCTGCTATGCTTAAACAAGTAAATATTTAATATTGATTTAAATAGAATTATCAGGTGCAGAGAGAATAAAGCATCTAAAAAATGATTAAAGGTTTTTGATGCCTATATAACTCTGAGATTCTAAACCCTTTGCCTCTTTCAGGTGCACAATGTTTCTTTTGCTTTTGAGCTGATGCAAGATGGGGGCCTGAAGAAGCCAAAAGCTCGCCCTGAAGGTATGGATGTGCCACGTGGCTTTAAACTGTGTACAAAGTCATCAGAGCAGGTGTATTTAATGTGCAATTGCATTCAAAGTAGCAACAGTACCACAAAGTGGAGCTGTGAATGGAGCCCTTGAGAGTTTTCCAAAGGATTCACTGTCTCTGCCTGGGCTATATCCTGCCCATGCTTCTTGACTGGAGCAGATTCACTGAGGTGTCCAAGTGGAGCTGGAGTGAGTTATTCAGGAGCTGTTCAGTGCTACATTATAAATTCAGATGGTGTTTTCAATAGCAATCCGAGCAGAAAGCTTTTCATGGTCTGATTCTTGTAATTCTTACAGCTGGTGCTAGTCTGGATTCCTGTGATTGGATTTCAGTGACAGATAACTGGAAAGCTTTAGGGCTTTTTTTTTAGGACACCCAGTAGCAAACTATTTTCTTGGTTTATGTGGATGTGGAAGTCAGAACTAAAAAGTGTAAAACCCAAGTTTTCCCTTTAAGTATCTGAACTTTAAAATTAATTATTGATGAGGTCTGCATTGTTCCTTACACTAGGGATAAAAAGAGGAATTAAAACTTTATGACTACTAAATGAGCAATTTTTATTCCTGGTGTTACAGACTAAGTAAGTGTGACAATCTTCTGCAGAACAAAGGAGAATGAGGACCCCCTAAGAAACATTTGTTCTGACTTAAAATGAGACAAAGTGGTGATAGTAAGTAGATTAACAAACAGTGGAGATGGTTACAGAGGGGGAAAAGGGAAAAGACAGTATTAAATAGGTTGGACTCGCTCTTAGAGGTCTCTTCCAACCTCATTATTCTGTGATTCTGTGAAATGGCTTATATATGCTGTCAGTACTATTGTTGTAAACTGGGGGATGAAAAGTGCTCCTGAAAATGCTGAAGAGAATGATGAAAACCAGAAGGGTTACCTTTAAGGCTTTCTTACATCCTTACACTATCATGAATGGTAAAACACTATAGCACTATATTGCTTGTGTAGATTCAATAAGCAGCACACTATGCTTTTAAGTGTTTCACTGATGGAAAATTTAAATATTAATATAAGCTGGAGAGCCAAATTAGCTCGTACAACATTCCTTTTTTGTCTTTTTGCTGCTGCAGGATGTGCCATCTCTTTTTTCTGTGTTTTCCTTCCTCTTCTCTGTGTGTGGCCATTCCTGGCAGAGGTTCCCAGCTGTTGGAGTGAGTGTGCTCGTGTGGTACCTGTGTGTCTGAAACTGGCTGTGGCTCTTGAAAAACTGCTCCCTTGGAGAGGACAGCCACATCTTGGGAATGGCTTGTCACCATGGTGTCATTTGTAAGAACTTGCCAGTCGTGTTTCACAGAACAAGAATTCATTTTGGCAGAGAATCTGAAGCTCTGCAAAAATATTCTGTGTAGAGTTATGCTCTGTTCATACTGTACTCTGATCCATTGTTTGTTCATCAATGGGCTGGGAAACCTGGCAGGTGAATCCACGGCCTTTAGCATGAATTGGGTGGTAAATGCCTCTTGGATTAGAATCATAGAATTGTTCAGGTTGGAAAAGACCTCTAAGATCTTGAGTTCCACCATTAAGCCAGCACCATCATGTTCACCCCTAAGCCACATCCCCAAGTGCCACATCTACCCAGCTTCTAAATTCCTCCAGGGATGGGAACTGCACCACTTCCCTGGGCACTGTTTTGATGCTTGACAACCTTTTTGCTGAAGAAATTT